>OU342741.1:451695361-452295361 GCA_910589775.1 Avena eriantha | reverse complement strand
TTTTCATTTCCATTGAATTTTATTGGTTTTTTACAAAACAAGTTTAAAATTGTTGGCACACAACTTCATAGCAAGAATTTGAACCTTTCAAAACTCTTGGTGCTTACAATATACTACTTTCGTTCTGCAAAGTAAGGTGTATATTTTCTAGAAAGCCAAATAGTATCATGTTAGACCAATACTACGGAAAAAGTATTACCATTTAAGTTTCAACTATGTATCATTACACCCCCCTAAAAAAACTATGTATCATTACACACATTGAAATAATTATTTTCATATAGTACGAACATTGCGGTGGAAATTACTTATACTAGTAAACATGGCCGTGCGTTACACCCGGAGAGAAATTGTTTCTACATGTTGATATTTTCAGAATATTTTGCATGGTGTCTCACCTATAGATGGAATCATATCGCTAGTCTCTGTCACACGGACGCCGGGTGGAACTACCACTTCCATCCGAAGGTCACACCGCCACCTCATTTTCTTCATAGGGCGTTGCCTCCTTTCCTCGTGGTTCCTTACTTGCAAAATTGTATCATGGTTATACACATGTCTTTGAAGACTGGAAATTCAGTTATGTTTGGGTCAACCAAACATAACCAATACATAATTACAAATCAACAACAAATAAAAATTGGAGAAAACGTTTATCACTTCTGTTGTTTTTAATTTTTTAAAGGCAATTGTTTCAATAAGACATCACAGTTCAATAATAAAAAACAAAGTCAAGGAAAAATAAAACTTGCAGAAGCCTCTGGGATCACCGGCCTACTACCTTCTAGTCTCGTCAAGCCTCCCAGGTCAACCTTCGCTTATTGCAGGTGGGGTAGGGCGATGACACATGATGGCGAGATGTTGGCGCACGACTGGGAGATGAAGATGGGGAGGGAGAGATAGGGGCACACGGTGGCGGTGCATCGACGAACACTGGGGGTGCATGAGGCTGGTGTGGCAGCACACAACATCAGCATAGGGTGCTGCGTTGCAGTGGGAAGAAAAATTAAAGCGAGACTTGGTCGGAAAAGAAGAAGAAGAATTGAGACGATGGAACCCATGAAGTCACCCATGTTTTTCAAAGCGTTCTTCCAGTTCTTCTCATTCTCCCTATTAGGAAAATTTGTCCGACCATATTTCTTCTTCTTTTTTTCGAAATGGAGGATGCAACCCCCATCCTCTACATCGAAACATACGGCCTTTATTGCTTTATTAAAGATCAATCAACAAAGGAACAACAAAGCATATACATCACCAAACCCGAAGCCACCATACAACACTTACACACTCGATAATGGAGGAAAATCGTGTCAACGGGGCCGCTCTGTGCCCGGAAAGACAACGAAGACACTCCACCAGCTAGGGACCGGGAACCATCGCATACCCTGAGACGCCCTCTAGGCGAGACGAGAGCATACATCTGGATTGCGAGAACCCTGTGTGCACGCCACAGAAGCCGTCGCCGCCATCGAGCCTCTGAACAATCTTCACAGTTAAGATCCGCATAAACTTTGCCGGTCCTGCCGCCGACGCCACCACGGCGCCAGACAGCGACCCCCGCCCTGCGCGAGGCCATCATCACGTCCGCTGACGAGACCCCGCTACACCACGCCACCGAGACCCGCCGTGATTGGTGCAGAAGATGGAACACCGCTCCACCAGCTGATCCCCTTCAGGCATCTCGGGCTCCAAAATGATGCCCTCAAGAGGGTGAACGACACCGATGTGCCGGCATCGTCTGATCCGAAAAAATCCCAAATCTAGAGTTTCCCCTAGAGCCTTAGACATGATGCTGGATTCGTAGCAACGACGCCTTCAACAAGGGAATGTCATCCGAGGACGCCGCCATCGTCGGCTGCGACCGACATCGGAGCCTGGCTCTTGCCGGCCAACCGCCTCGCCTC
Organism: Avena eriantha; assembly: GCA_910589775.1. Taxonomy (NCBI): domain Eukaryota; kingdom Viridiplantae; phylum Streptophyta; class Magnoliopsida; order Poales; family Poaceae; genus Avena; species Avena eriantha. Next base: position 452,293,457 of record OU342741.1, on the reverse strand, counting down.
ACCCGCACCAAAGCCAAGGGCCAGCACAGGAGATGGAGCAGTTTCCACGTCGTCCTACCACCGATGCCGTGCGCCGCGCCACCACTGCTCCAATGCGTCACCACCACCGGAGACCGGCGACCGCACCATGCCGGAGAGCCACCACGCCGAGGTGCCCAGCAGGAGCACCACGCCCAAGCAGGGAGAAGATGGCCCGTGCCGATTTCCTTCCGCGAAGGGACGAGTAGGCCTCCCCCACCGCCGGCAGCGGCCAGGCTTTGCCCGACTGCGCCCTAGGGCAGCGGGGGAGGAGGGGATAGAGATGGGGAGGGGCGGCGGCAGGTGGCTACGGTTTCCCCCTCCTGTCGCCTCGCGAGGGGCGAGAGGAGGAGGACGTTGGTTGCCATACGTTTTTGAAGAATAACATATGGATTATTCCACGGGCTAAAAGTTGATAAGCAGACCATTGCTTATTACAGGGATTTGAAGAATATTTTTACCCCATGTATACTCTATCTCTCCTCTGAACATCGAATGTACTCATATAACCTGACAATAATGATGAATATATTAATCAAATTGGACTACTTAGACCAGGGCACGAAATTAAAAAAATCACAAAACAGAGCGGGAGAGATTAAATTAGTCTTTGAAGGAGGAAACCCATCATCGGTTATATATATAGTATAAGAGGCACTCCAACGGTGGAACCATCAAACTAATAAATTTTAAATAACAACAGCTTGCATGTCTGCACTTTACACACAAAAAATTACTCAATTATAGCTGCTGCCTAAGTGATTGCAGAAATTCTGGAGGATCTCTGCGTATATGAGGCTGAAACAGATCAAACATCACTGAACATTAGAAATCTCATGTCTCCTGCTCCTCTCTACTCATTATTTTCTTCTGTCATTCAATCGACGAACTAGATGCCACGGCCAGACTGGAAGCTTCGCCATGCGAGTACAGCTATTCTCGTGTTCCTTTGAGAATACACGACAGTCGCAGCCGAAAGGACAGTCCCAAACGGAGTCCTCTCTGTCCTCCTGCTCCCGTTGCCGCGACTCCTCGCCGTAGTCACATGTCCCGCTGCTCCCAGCTGTGCTTGCGGTACCTGCGCCGCGTGCTCCTCGGCATCGTGGCTTCCAATCCTCAATCCCAAGGCCAAAGGTCCAGGAAGGCGCCAACCTGCTCGGCTTATCCCGCGCGCCCACACCCCAACACGATGGTTGCCGCCGCCTGCTTCTTCTCCCAGGAGTGGTAGGGAACACCCTCGACGATCACCCTGGACTCCTGGAGGAAGTGTTGGCCGAAAGTACAGTGTAGGGGAGCGTAGGCCTTGAGCGTGAACTCCGCGAGCCAGGCACGTTCATGGCTAGTATCCGGGCGGCGACGACCAGAACGGAGGCGCGGGTCTTGCCGATGAGGTCGAAGGGACGCGCGTGCTCAGCTTCAATCAGAGTTGCCTTGGCGTCTTATATCTAGGATCTATTCGATCGGCTCCGCAGGAATCGTGTCCCCCTCGGAGTCTGCCATCACGAGCTTGTAGCGGACTCTTCCTGCCAACTGCCCTCTCGGAGTCTGCCATCACGAGCTTGTAGCGGATTCTTCCTGCCCACTGCCCCGCGTTAGGAAACCAGACTCGCCGGATGAACGACAGAAACAAGGACGGACCCTAGAGAAATGCTCCGTATTTTATTATTAGGTATAGATATAGATTTTGCTAAAATACAGTGAGTTTCTAAGCCAAATTATCCGGACGTACTTAATTACTAAATCACAAATCCTATCATTTGGAAATTGAAAAGCATTTTCCTACAAGTTCAGAACTCTCATTGACAATAGTATTTACCAAAGCCAAGATGCTTCCTAGAACAAGATATAGTACACTGCCCGACTCTTCTCTAGACGTCATTTAATTTCCGGGCACTCTTCTTCGGGAGGGGGGAGGGACCTCCTCATCGTCATCCTCGGCCTCCTCCCTCTCGTCGTCTTCGGCCTCCTCCTCTTAGACTCCTCATGTTCCTCAGTCTCATCGTCCGTCTTATCGGAGTCACTCGATGTTGGTGGTGGTGTCCCTTTGAAAGAGTGCTTCCACTGGCTATCTTCTTCATCAGAGGAGTCGAACAGCGGTAGCAGCCATGACCTGTCGACTGAGTCTGGGCTTCTAGGTGGAGTTTCGGGGCCTTTCCCATTTATCAGGTTGATCAATGTGTTCTGGAGATAGTTGTCATATGATATTTTGGAAGGAAATAGAGATATATCGAGTTCTAAGCAATGGTAGGTGATACCTTCGATTTGGATTACGGATGTAGTTTAGCTCTTTTTTCCTAGTAGACCTAGGTTTATCGAATCCGCGGGAAGCAGAAGCGTAGTGAAGTTAATTTAATGGACCTTCAGGAGTTTTAGAATTCCTTTTGTGTTTTACCGGGCCAAGAGTTTGCGTCTTTTGTTGTTGTCGATGATGGAGAGAGAGAGCCTAGGGCGTTCACTTTCCCGTGTAGCTATGCAAGACATCTTTGGGATAAAAGATAGAAATAAAGTATGCATGTAATTGTTAGAGCAAGATAAATTATATGTGGGCAGTGCATTCGTAATTTCTATTGCCTCCGCAACCACTTATATCAATAACCTACTAGTATCATCCATAGAAGAAAGAAAACTAATGATATGCATAGTGACGTCACCATTAATCCCAAAAAAATCCTTCACATACAGCCGTACTACCCCTTCTACCACTAGGGTTCCCAACCTGCATATTAGTCATTACTCATACTCCCTATACCTGGCTCAATCCTCGGGGTCTTGGGTACCTGACAAGTCCTTAGATTGAGACAAGAGAGGATACAATAATCATCATGTCATATAAACTAATACATGATCTCATCTATGATAAATAACATGCACAAAAAGCTACATGGCCAGGCCGAAGCCCTTAGCCCAAGGAGAATTACTCACACATAGAGATAAGATCAAAGATCATAAAAATTGTAGTGGAAGATGCGATCTACTATTACAAGTGGTGGAATATGGCTATGGTGGTGGAGAAGGGTTTGGAGATTAGATCTAAGTCTATTCCTCTGGCGGTTCTTCGATGTGGTGGATGGAGATCTAAAGGCAGCTGATGATCTAGGGTAGGGCCCTTTTCTCGTCGCCCTAGGCCTCTTTATATAGGGGTACCTTCACGAAAGTTGTTCTGTTTGACCTAGCGGTATCGACGGCAACTATACGACCAGAACTATACGGCCGGAATTTTGTTATCGTCGTATAGTTGGTTGTTAAAGCTGCTGCCTCCACTTCGCGACACCTAGTTTCTTCTGGTTGTTGGAAATCTCATATCTTTGACTTTAATGTAGTGATTCCCAGCATCAAACGTCATTATGTGTGTAGGGAAAAATATAAAGAAAGGATTGCGTACATCTTTGATCATTAGGCATTAGTGGCAGGGTTTAGAGAGATATTTCATCAAAAATATAAGTAATATCTCGTTTAAATGTGAACGTAGATGGCTATATTTCAGAGCCATCAACCTCCCCAAGTTTAAATTTGATTGTCCTCGAGCAAGAAAACCAAAATAAAAAAGGAACTCAACATTTAAACTGAAATAATGAGATGATGATCTTACTCATGATTGGTAGTCTCATGTTTCCTCCACTTCATAAATCTGAAAAACTCCAACATCGATAAAGTAATGGCAAGCATATCATACGGGTTTTCATGCATCCTTGTAGCATAGCAAAATTATTGTGAACATGGATGATTCAAATGAGTAAACTTTATTCCATGTCATGTAATCAACTCATAGGCTTGCCTTTGAATAATAAAGTATAATCATGTAAAATTGAGAGTGTGGGAGTTGTCATGAAAAGCATATACACTAGTATCTCAATTCTCCCACATAAATAAATCAAGACTCTTCAATCACTACTTTTCTATTCATTGTCCTTCAAGAATTTCAGTACTTAAGTAATTGAGAGCATGCAAAAAAAATCATTAGTTTGTCGGGCTGTGATGGACACTCGTGGCATCACTAAGGTTTTTGTTCCTTTTGTATAATGATTACTCATAATAGCCAGAGGACTGATTCCATCATAAACACAGCTACCCGGGAGTGCCAAGAATCTTACCCACTATAGCATTGCTGCTACATGTGTTTAATCAACTCATAGCTGAAATCTAGGAGTTTCCTCCATGAAGATCATTCGTAGGCCAGTGGAGTTGTTGGCACCCCATGAAGTTTGACACGCATAAAGCTACATACTTATGATTAACAAGTCAAACTTTGGCATGCTCACAAAAACCGCTAAACATTAATTCAACCGAACAAATGCTTTTAAAGAGAGCTATCAAGTCAATCATTATATTTTGTGGTGTTGAGTGTCTCTAGAAATAAGCCTTCAAGACTAAACACTACAACACCCAAGCCTTCAATTGTGAGACTTTTTCTTATTATAATTGTTTAGCAAATTTTAGGCAAGACTTGGTTAACTACAAGAGCTGGAACAGAACATATCCAACTAAATACCCATGTAAACAAAATTGGGCTACAATATAAAGACTCACTCCACCAATATAATATCTCAACATTTACTATTAACTAGCATGATTTTCTCAAACTTCAAAAGTGGGGAGTCATAAGGCATACCTCTCATGTTTGGTTCCACTTCTCTCTTCCTTTTTATATTTGCCTCTTGGAAACTCAAAGTCGATCACTCTCCTGCAAATATATGAGAACATCGAGGCGGAAAGAAAAGAAAGAGGGAGAAATAAAGATAAATGGAGAAATCTTTTTGTTGTTTTTGAGAAGAGGAATTAAAGAATAGAAAATTGGCGGCGAAGCTCAACTAGAAAATCTCGAAAACAAATAGAAATAACTAAAGATAAAGTGTTGGGTAAACCAACACGAGTGCTTATAAACTCGAATTAAAAATACAACCTTGAAATAAATAAAAAGCAAATGAACGCCAAATAAAGATACATGAGGAAACTTCCCCAAGCTTACGCTTTTACAAGCAATTCAAATCATTGTGGTGGCAGGAAAAGGTCATTATTCTAGTTCGCAAATTGAGTTGATAAATTACTAATTGTTCCCCGGAGGTTCAAGGAGAGGCTATGCATTCTCTCCACAGTCCCTCCAAGTTCTTGGAAGTCTTGGTTTGTAGCATACCGGGTTTGTGTCTGCTACTCATGATAAGGAACTTCTTGCCCCTCTTCTTGGTCCTCGTCCTAATTTGGAATCTCCTCCTCGAGTTGGTGTTGCTCAACCTGCAAGTCATATATTAAATGTCCTTCCTCGATAGAGAAAAGACCATTAGGCATAGGAGCAGGGTAGAGACGCCCGGCTCCAGCAATATGCAGGTAATAAACACCACCTCTCCTAGTGAGCATTCCACAAGCCTTTAAAGTAGAGAAACCAGCATGTCGCTCACCTAGCACAGGTTGCAACTCACCTAGGTCGATGCCTAGGGAAATGGAAAGCACGGTGATGACGCCTCCACCCATGATTGGTCCTTGGCTTTGGGAGGATTGGCGCTCTAGATAGCGCACAAGGATTGCGAGTTGAGTGACAAGTCAGAATTGGTGTAAGCAGCTTTTGCGAGGACTAAGATGTCCTCCTCATTGAGTCTTGTGAACTCATTTTTTGCCTGCAGGGTGTTAGCAATAACATAGAACAAATAGTGAATTGCAGGATATTGAATATTCTTCCCCTTGCATACTGTAGTAGTGAAACTCATTCCATTATAACAATGTGCGGGGGGGTCTAAGCCAGTAAAGGATGTGTGTAAGGAATTAACATCATTGTTTGGGAAATTAAAACATGTGCACCATTCATCTAGTGTTAAAGTGTAAATTTTTTCATAAGTCGGAAAGAAATCGTGTCCTCTCCTTGCCATAGTTTAACGGTGCTTTGCAAAGAACTTAGAAATTCAATAGTTAACCGGCGATAAGTAGGCACATCATTGTACACAAAGTTTTGCAGGCCAGCTCTATTGCAAAGTAAACTGAAGTCATTAGAAATACCGAGTTGGTTCAATATAATGGGGCAAGCCCACTTGGTTGCCTTCACTTCTCGGCGCTCATTCATGAACTGTATCCCCATGCATTCTTGAGTGACAACCCGAGAAGCGCTAGCAGCAGCACGAGCACGAGTTTGGCTCCTTGTGTTCATCATCTAAAATAATGAAGAAAGACAAAAATAAAACTTTTTGATCCAACAATAGTAAGTATAACATGTTCCTCGTCATAGCACACTAAAGAATCTCCTCAAAATAATAATCTAGGCAAGAGAATCATGGAAATTAGTTCATAGTAGGTCTCACCCTAGATTGATAATGACGATAGATCGAAGATGAATTGGAAAAAAGTAATTAGAAGATCGGAGGAGAAACATACCGTAGATCACTTGTGTGCGAGGAAATCGAACAGAATTGAGTAGAGATGAAGATCTATTGAGGTTTTGAGAGGGTTTGGAGGTAGAAGAGAGAAAAAGGATTGAAGTTTGGGGCTTGGAGATACCTACCGAGGCGTTTTTGTGGTCGGACGCAACTATATGGGCGGAACTATACGGCCGGAACAATATGTTCCTGCCATATAGTTGGCCTGCTTTCAAAATTTTAGGGTTTCCACCTGGCGGCGTAGCTATATGTCCAGAACTATATGGCTGGAATTTTTATTCCTGTCGTATAGTTGGTCGTCAAACTCTCTGTACCTAGAAAACAAATTGTACAAAAGCATCGATATCTATGCGACCAAAACTGTACGGCCAGAATTTTTATTCCCATCGTATAGTTGGTCGTCAAACCATTAGTACATATGAAATACAAATTTCCGATGGAAAAAATATCTATATGAGTGGAACTATACGGCCGGAATTATTATTCCCGCTGTATAGTTGGTCGTTAAACCTTCTGTATACATCAAAAAAATTGTTTCTTCGAGAATTCTTTCTTATCCTGTAACTTAGTAAAAATACCTTGTTTTTGACAGAGAAATGATCGTAAATATTGTCGACCAACATCAGCATGTATTAAGCAGGATTTTTAGTACTACCGAACTTCTTGTCCTCATTTGGAGCTTTGTAGCACTCTTTATTAAACATAAACTTAAACTAAGACTTAAAAACATTACTCAAACCTGTATTTCACATGGGTTGCCTCCCATGAAGCACTCTTTTATGGTCAATAGCTTGACCTTGATGTTGCTCACTTAGGCTAGATGAGTGGAACACCCACTCCAAAATAGTTGGCCTTCAAAGTGATGGCCTCCTTTTCATCATGCTTGGCTTTCTTCTTCCTAGGGACATGAATAACAAAAGGATCCCATGAAGGCAATTGAAGCTTCATGTTCCCTTCATGTAGATTAATCAAAGCCTTAATAGGTCTTAAGATAGGACGGCCTAATATAATAGGAGTAGTAGCATCTTCAGGCATGTCAACAATAACAAAATCAATAAGAGCAGGACAACCTTTAATGTATACTAAAGTATTCTCCTTAATTCCTACGGCTTGTTTATAGGTAGAATCTGCAAGATGTAATTTTAACTCGGTTATTTCAAAAGAGCCAAGGTTTAACTTGTTAAAAAGACTCTTTGGAATTGTTTAAACGCTTGCACCTAGATCACAAAGTGCAGCTATCTCATTGGTCCCAATATAGATCTTAATAGTAGGCTCAAATATATCATCAAGCTTCACAGGTAATTTTTCAGCAATTTGCTTATATTATTTCTCAAGCTCACGTACCTTTATTGCTACATGATTAAGAAAGTGTTGGTACATAGCTTCCTCATTTCCTTAACTTACCGGAATCTTAATATTGATCCTTTTTACAAGATCTTCAACGGTGTAACTTGGTGAAGGAGCATTACTATAATCAAGTTCTTCAAGCTCATCCCTTTGGATTCTCATCATCTTGAGGTCTTCAACAGGATTGGGCTCAGCTTTTCCTGCAAATTTAGCTAGAATGAGAGTTTGACTCTCGGTTATCTTACCTAGTTGTGCCTCAACAATCCTCGTTCTTTCTTGGAGGGCCTAGAAATTATTCCTCAAACTTACAGCTTGGTTAGACAATTTACCAAGCATAGCATCATGGTTCTCCATTATTTTAACAAGGATATTATTTTGCTCATTTTGTGAGTCTATAAAGGACTTAAGTGTTTATTGGAGACTACCATTACTTGTTCCCATATTATTATTGGAGTTACCTATAGGACTAGAATAATGTTTCTAAAAGTTATGATTGTAATTCTTCTTCCAAGCAGGGTTATAATCATTATGAGCTATGAAGTCTATTTCTTCAATATTTGTTTCTGGGATAGCTCTTACCTGGGTTTCCTTACATTTTACGGCTAATATGAGCTCATCCAACTTAGCATTGAGTTCTCAATTTACTTGTGGTGCGACGGAGTTCACCTTCTTCGTGTTTGATCTATCCACATTCCATTGGGCATGGTTGTCTTGCATATTGTCTAGTAGCTTCTTTGCTTCGGTAATATGTTTACCTATAAACGTTCCTCCAGCTGCAGTATCAAGCATATACTTAAAAACGGGATTAATTGCATTATAAAATAAATGGAGAATTAACCAGTCTTCCATCCCATGAATAGTACAGTTTCTCATGCATTCTTTCATCCTCTCCCATGCAAGCGCTAGTGGCTCATGCTCTTCCTGTCTAAAACCAGTAATATTAGATCTTAGTTGCATAGTCTTTGTAGGTGGGAAAATTTTAGTCATAAATAAAGAAGTGCATTCCACCCATGATGTAATAGTATTTCTAGGAAAAGATAGCAACCATTCTTTTGCTCTTCCTCTAAGAGAGGAAGGAAATAAACGCAATTTGACCGCACCGGGGTCAACATATTTTATACGCATCATATCACATATTTTAGTGAAAGTATTCAAGTGCATACCTGCGTCCTGAACAACAGAGCCTCCAAATTTATTATGTTGAACCAAACTTAAATAATGGGGCTTAATTTCATAGTCATTAGCAGCAATTGCTGGCTGAGTAATAGGAGTATGCAAATAATCATTGTTGGGAGTAGCAAACTCCCCAAGCTTCTTTTCAGCCATATTTCCTATGTTTTGGGGTTTTCTTAAACTGAGACTTATAATAGTAAAAGCTAGAATTTAAAGGCTAACTAATTTTTTTGGTTTTTTAAATAAGGATTGAAAGCAAACTAAAAATTGAAAACAAGAATTAAAACTAGCAAGGTTCCTACTAACCTCACTAGTGTAGCTATTGCTTCCGCCGCAACGGCGCTAGAAAAAGGGTTAATACCTTTGATCCGGATTATGGATGTAGTATAACTCTTTTTCCCTAGTAGACCTAGGTTTATCAAATCCTCGGGAAGCAGAAGTGTAGTGAAGTTACTTTAACAGACCTTCGGGAGATTTAGAATTTCTTTTGGGTTTTTACCGGACCAAGAGTTTGTGTATTTTGTTGTTGTAAATGATGGAAAGAGAGGGCCTAGGGCATTCGGTTTCACCTATAGCTGTGCAAAACATCTTATGGGAATAAAAGATAGAAATAAAGTATGCATGTAATTGTTAGAGAAAGATAAATTATATGTGGGCAGTGCATCCATAATTGCTATTGCCTCCGCAACCGCTTATAGCAATAACCTACTAGTCTCATATATAGAACAAAGAGAACTAATGATATGCATAGTGACATCATCGTTAATCCCAAGTAAATCCCTCACATACAGCCGTACTACCCCTTCTATCACTAGGGTTCCCAACCTGTAGATTAGTCATTACTCATACTCCCAATACCTGGCTCAATCCTCGGGGTCTTAGGTACGTGACAAGTCCTTAGATTGAGGAAAGAGAGGATAGAATAATCATCATGTCATACAAACTAATACATGATCTCATCTATGATAAATAACATGCACAAAAAGCTACATGGCTAGGCCGAAGCCCTTAGCCCAAGGAGAATTACTCACACATAGAGATGAGATCAAAGATCATAAACATTGTAGTGGAAATCATGAGATTGATAGCAAATAGTCTTACAATGTCACCAATCGAAGATGAGATCTACTATTACAAGTGGTGGAATATGGCTATGGTGGTCGAGAAGGGTTTGGAGATTAGATCTAAGTCTATTCCTCTGGCGGTTCTTCGGTGTGGTGGATGGAGATCTGAAGGCGGCTGATGATCTGGGGCAGGGCCCTTTTCTAGTCGGCTGAGGCCTCTTTATATAGGGGTCCCTTCATGAAAGTTATTCTGTTTGATCTAGCGGTGTCAATGACAACTATACGACCGGAACTATACGGCCAACTTGGCCGTATAGTTCCGGTCGTATAGTTGTCATTGACACCGCTAGATCAAACAGAATAACTTTCATGAAGGGACCCCTATATAAAGATGTTGGGAATATGCCCTAGAGGCAATCATGTATGATGATATCCCTGTGTATTCATAAGGTTATGGTCCATGTATGAACTGCTGATGTGTATCATCGAATATGTGATTTGATTGTGGAACTACATATTCATGTTGTTCATACTAATTGTCCTTGGTCATTGAGGTTGTGCCGGACACAAAACTTAGACCAATGTGAAAGTCGGCAGATGACTAGGTTCCACTTGTCATGGGGATGGAGATGCTATTCCGACTTACACGGATTCGACTAAAGAGTTTAGTGAGTCGGATTGACCCATATTGAGATGCAACGAATTAGTCGTCATTTGCATGTCTCAATCAATGTAATCCTTAGACCTGAGGTTATTGCACAATCCGAGTTGAGGATCTCCGACTTAGGTTCTGTCAAACGTTGTTCTGTCACTGGGCAGTTATAAAGGCAGAGTTCGGGTCGTCTGAGAATCAAGCTGTGTGATGTGAATAACCAAGATGGGATTTCGCCCCTCCATCTGGAGAGATATTCTCTAGGCCCTCTCGGAAGATATGATTCGGAAAGCATGGCCATGCGCATCACGGTTAAGTGTTAACCGAGGCAGCCGAGTAAGAGTTAGTCGGATGAATCACTTATTTCGGATCAAGAAAGAGAGTCGGACTATTTAAGGGATGACGGTCATTCGCCTATAGTCCGACAAGGTATATCGTGAGGCAAAAGGGACTCAGACAAAAGTCGCATTGGAAGGTATGTCGTCATGACTTATTGGTACTTGGGAGTTGGCACGTTCTGCTAGGAGCCACTACCAACTGATCGATCATGAGTGAGACTCGGAATCGTGTCCGGGTTACCATGAGCCTGTCGGGTCACACACTTAAGAGCGGGAGCAAGTTTGGGTTAGACCCAAACAGGAAACCTATTTGGGTTGGTCCCAAATAGAGACATGGACTTAGTCAGCAAGTGAGACTTGTAGTGGCTGATATAGGCCTTTTTAGTGAATGGGCCAGGAGTGAGTGGAGGCCACTTTCACTCCCTATATAAGCTAGGGCGCAGGTGCTTAGAGGACAAGGTTAGGTCACTCCATGTGTTGGAAACCCTAGCCCCAGTCCGTCCTGTCGCTGCTGTACCGGACCTAGCAGTCCATCATCGGCGCTCCTCCTCGTATATGTGGATACCGGCGGAGGTGCTGTACGTTCAGCACTTCGACGATCGTGAAGAAAGTACGGATCATCGATCGTGGAAGCGGAACGGATCGTGAGGACTGCACTGCATCAAGCGACATGCTTCATCAATTCCGCAATTGCGCGTCTAGTGGTAATCCTCGTGGCCTTCTATCTGAGTTGGATCTTGGGATCACCGCGTAGGGAAAAAGTTTTGTTTATCTCTACGTGGCCCAACAGTGGTATCAGAGCGTTAGCTTCTGGTTTTAGGCTCGAGATCGCGCATATGTGATATGCGGTTGGCATTAGATTGGATCTAATTGCAGTTTTGGTGGTCGATCTATAAGATAGATCGGTTTTGTACAAAGTTGATTGGATCAACTGTACTCGGGGAATGGATGATCTGGTTTCCGTGATCTAACTGCTAAGGTCGTGGAACGACATACCCCTACCAGTCGGCTTCCGCCATCGGGGTAGACTGTGACACGTAAACCCGGATGCAGTGATCAAAGATCAAAGGGTTTGATCGAATCGGAGTCTGGCTCGGATTTGGGTAAAATAGTTTTATCCGATGACGAAATCCATGTCCGGAATGCAGATGAGATCTGCGTTTTTTGGAAAAATCCTCAGGCGCTGCCCGCACCCGCGAGGGGCGCTGCCCCTTTGATCCCCGCCCGCTATCTGGATAGCGGGACCGCCGGCTTCGCCCTGTCATAGCGCCTTTGATGTCGTTGCGAGTTTCACAACACTGGTAGATATCGTATCTATGCATAACTTGTTTTTGCAGGATGCTGTTGTGAATGGTATGGCTTATGTGCATGTGATGTGTGTAATCCATACGTGATCTGCGTATCACGGTTTTTGTCAGCCGGCTGGAGCCTAGGTGCTGTCATCTTATTGTATAACGGCCTGCGTGTCGGATTCTCTGTGTAATTTGCATTACTAGCTAGTGTAGCTGTTTGGAGAATCCGGATGGCATGCAAGTAGGTGTACAAGTCGGCTACATGGCATAAGACGGCACGTGACAAGAGTTGACACGAGTCGGATTACAGGCTTTATGGAGATGGAGATCGCCATGAAAAGAGCCATACCATTTCACATTATAATTGCTTTTGTTTTGTGTTATTGTTATGTCTCTGTTTTACCTCTATTAGATAGTTGGTAGAATATAATCCCTCAAAGAAGGTCTAGTTGGTTTCCCCGCCAGTGCTGCACCATCACAAGTCGGACATTTTTGGTAGTGGGCTCATAAAATTGAGGTGCTATCAATTCTTTCCGACTAGGTGGGTTCGAGTCGGACTCTTACAGCGGAAGCACTTGGTAATCTAGACAGGTCTATCACAACGGTTGTGGGACTTGGGGGAAAGTTTGATGGGAGTCGGGGCATGTGATGCCACCCATCCAACAGGAGTCGTATCAGATACGATTGACAAGGAGTTGTCTACCTAGATCACTTGACGGCTAGCGGTGATGCTAAAGCTCACTAGTCGACTTGCTTATTTAGGGTCCTGAATCACTAAGTAACCATCGGAGGGGTGTTGGTTCTAGTGGGAGCATAAATATTAAAGTGTTTAATATGCTTGCTCTTTATGGATACATGTCTTAAGTGTTTTGCATATTTTCTGTTGTAGATCAATGGCACCTAGCAGTCTTCCTTAGATTTCTGGTTTTGCTTTGAGAACCATCTTAGAGAAAGATAAGCTGAATGGAACTAATTTCACCAACTGGTATCATAATCTGAGAATTGTTCTCAAACAAGAAAAAAGGGATCGTGTCCTAGACAACCCACTTCCAGCTGAGCCGGATGAGAATGCGACTGTCGCAGCCACCAATGCCTACTGTCGGATTTGTGATGAATCCACAGAGATTAGCTGTCTTATGCTTGCTCACATGGAACCGGACTTGTAGCAGCAGTTCGAGAATGTTGAGGCCTACGATATGATCGAAAGCCTCAAAAGTATGTTCCAGGCTCAAGCAAAGACTAAGAGGTATCAAGTTTCTCAGGCTTTGTTGAGATGCAAGCTTAAGGATGGCGATCCACTGAGTCCGCATGTGATCAAGATGGTTGGTTACGTGCAGTCTCTGGAAAGGCTTGGCTACCCCATTAGCGAAGAGTTCACCACAGACATAATTCTGAACTCTCTTCCTAGTGCGTATGGTCAGTTCATATCGAACTACCACATGCATGGTATGGATAAGAAGCTCGCTGAATTACATGGGATGCTCAAGCAGGCTGAGGCGGATCTCAAGAAAGGTGCTAGTCAAGTGTTGATGGTACAAAACAAGGCTAAGTTCAAGAAGAGTTCTTGGACTAAGAAGAAGAAGGCAAAGTCAGGAGGTAAGGCGGAGGACCCAGTCCAAAGCGCTTCCTCAGGGACTAAGCCATCTCCTATAGCCGGATCCACTTGCTTCTACTGCAAGTTTGATGGCCACTGGAAGAGGAATTGGTGCAAGTATCTGGCTGATAAAGCCAAGAGCGGAGGTGTGACTTCCGGCTCAGGTACGCTTGTTTGCAATGTTATAGACATTTATCTTGCTCATGCACCTGGTAGTTCTTGGGTATATGATACCGGATCAGTCATTCACATCTGCAACTCGTTGCAGGGACTGGTAAGAACTAGGAGCATTGCAAGAGGCGAGGTTGACATTAGAGTCGGAAACAAAGCGAGAGTCGCTGCATTGGAAGTCGGCACAATGCAACTTCATTTACCTTCTGGATTCATAATGGAGCTAAATAATTGTTATTATGTTCCAATGCTTAGTCGAAACATCATTTCTGCCTCATGTTTGATGAGACAGGGCTATGAGTCGAATATTAAGAATAATGGTTGTTCTTTATATTTGAATGATATGTTTCATGGCTTTGCACCCGTCCGGGACGGGTTATTTATTTTGAATCTTGATAGTGAATCTGTCTATAACATAAATGTGAAAAGGTTAAAACCAAATGATCTGAATATGACTTACTTTTGGCATTGTCAGCTTGGTCATATAAGTTGGAAACGCATGAAGAAGCTCCATGATGATGGACTCCTAACTTCATTCGACTTGGAGTCGTTGGAGACATGCGAATCCTGCCTTCTTGGCAAGATGACCAAGACACCTTTTGCAAAGAGTTGTGAAAGGGCGTGCGACTTATTGGGACTAGTACATAGTGATGTATGTGGCCCGATGAGCACGACAGCTAGAGGTGGTTATGAGTACTTCATTACCTTCACTGATGATTTGAGTAGATATGGATATATCTACTTGATGAAACATAAGTCGGAAGCCTTTGAAAAGTTCAAGGAATTCTAGAATGAGGTACAAAATCAACTTGGCAAGAAAATAAAGTTTCTTCGGTCGGACTGAGGAGGCGAGTACATGAGCCATGAGTTTGATGACCATCTAAAGAGTCGTGGAATAGTTCCCCAGCTCACTCCTCCAGGAACGCCGTAGAGAAATAGTGTGTCGGAAAGGAGGAATCAGACCTTGTTGGACATGGTACGATCAATGATGAGTCGGATAGATCTGCCATTATCATTTTGGGGTTATTGTATAGAAACTGCAGTGTTCAATCTAAACAGAGTACCATCAAAGTCGGTAGAAAAGACACCACATGAGATGTGGACTGGCAAGAAGCCGAGTTTGTCTTTCCTTAAGATTTGGGGTTGTGAAGCTTTTGTTAAGCGACTTCAGTCAGACAAGCTTACAGCTAAGTCGGATAAGTGTATTTTCGTGGGGTATCCGAGGGAAACCTTGGGTTACTACTTCTACAACCGAGAAGAGGGCAAAGTGTTTGTCGCTCGAAATGCTGTCTTCCTTGAGAAAGAGTTTCTCGGTCGGGGAGTCAGTGGGAGTACGGTGCATCTCGAAGAAATTCGAGAGATACCGGCTAGCAGCGAGTCGGCAAAAGCCTTAGAGGTTGAGCCGGACGTGGTACCTGAGCCGGAAATTGCACCGACACTGCGAAGATCGGCCAGATTGCGAAGTGTTCGTGATGTATTGCTGTTAGACAGTGATGAGCCGGCAACTTATTCAGAAGCGATGGTGGGTTCTGATTCTGAGTCATGGCTTGGAGCCATGAGATCCGAATTAAAGTCCATGGATTAAAATCAAGTTTGGAACTTGGTTGATTTGCCAGACGGTACAAGACCCGTTGAGTGCAAATGGGTCTTTAAGAAGAAAACTGATATGGATGGAAATGTTTCTATCTATAAGGAACGGCTTGTTGCGAAGGGGTTCCAACAAGTTCAAGGAGTTGACTACGATGAGACCTTCTCTTCTGTAGCGATGCTTAAATCAGTTCAGATCATGTTAGCTATAGCAACCTATTTCGACTATGAGATATGGCAGATGGATGTCAAGACGGCTTTCCTTAATGGAAATTTAACCGAGGACGTGTATATGATACAGACCGAGGGTTTTGTCGATCCGGCTAATGCTGACAAAGTATTCAAGCTTCGGAAATCCATTTATGGGTTGAAGCAAGCATCTCGGAGTTGGAACATTCGCTTTGATGAGGTAGTCAAATCGTTTGGCTTCATCAAGAGCGATCATGATTCTTGTTTATACAAGAAGTTTAGTGGGAGCAAAGTAAACTTTCTGATCTTATATGTGGATGACATATTACTAATTGGAAATGATGTCCAGATGTTGCAAGAGACTAAGGAGTCATTGGAAAGGAGTTTTTCGATGAAAGACTTGGGTGAGGCGACTTACATACTAGGAATCCGGATCTATAGAGATAGATCAAAACGGCTCATTGGATTGAGTCAGAGTACATATTTGGACAAAGTGTTGAAGAAGTTCAACATGGAATCGTCTAAGAAGGGGTTCTTACCGATGTCCCATGGCATAAAACTTAGCAAGCCTCAGTGTCCTTCGACAACTGATGAGCGAAGTCGGATGAGTGCGATTCCGTATGCTTCTGCAATTGGATCCATCATGTACGCTATGATTTGTACTAGGCCGGATGTTTCCTATGCTCTAAGTGTTGTGAGCAGATACCAGGCTGACCCTGGAGAGATCCACTGGGCAGCGGCTAAAAATATCCTCAAGTACTTGAGAAGGACTAAGGATATGTTCCTAGTTTATGGAGGTGAGGATGAACTCAGTGTAAAGGGTTACACAGATGCGAGTTATCTCACTGACTCGGATGATTCTCGTTCGCAATCCGAATATGTGTTTGTGATAAACGGAGGGGCTGTGAGCTGGAAAAGTTCCAAGCAAGAAACAGTGTCTGCATCTACGACAGAGGCTGAGTATATTACTGCCTCGGAGGCGGCAAAAGAAGCCGTTTGGATGAGGAATTTCCTCATGGATCTTGGTGTGGTTCAGGGCTCGTCCAATCCGTTAGACGTGTATTGTGACAACAATGGTGCTATTGCACAAGCCAAGGAACCTAGACAACACCAAAAGAACAAACATATACTCATGCGGTACCACCTTATTCGCCAGTTCGTGGATCAAGGTGATATCAAGTTATGCAAGGTACACACCGGATGCAAACATTGCGGATCCGTTGACAAAGCCACTTCCACAGCCAAAGCAGGAGGCACACCTGAGAGCAATGGGCATCAGATGCCTAGACATGTGATGTCGGAAGATTGACTCTAGTGCAAGTGGGAGACTGTTGGGAATATGCCCTAAAGGCAATCATATATGATGATATCCCTGTGTGTTCATAAGGTTATGGTCTATGTATGAACTACTGATGTGTATCATCGAATATGTGATTTGATTGTGGAACTACATATTCATGTTGTTCATACTAATTGTCCTTGGTCATTGAGGTTGTGCCGGACACACAACTTAGACCAATGTGAAAGTCGGCATATGACTAGGTTCCACTTGTCATGGGCATGGAGATGCTATTCCGACTTACACGGATTCGACTAAAGAGTTTAGCGAGTCGGACTGGCCCATATTGAGATGCAACGAATAAGTCGTCATTTGCATGTCTCAATCAATGTAATCTTTAGACCTGAGGTTATTGCACAATCCGAGTTGAGGATCTCCGACTTAGGTTCTGTCAAACGCCGTTCCGTCACTGGGCAGTATAACGGCGGAGTTTGGGTCATCTGAGAATCAAGCTGCGTGATGTGAATAACCAAGATGGGATTTTGCCCCTCCATCTAGAGAGATATTCTCTAGGCCCTCTCGGAAGATATGATTCGGAAAGCATGTCCATGCGCATCACGGTTAAGTGTTAACCGAGGTAGCCGACTAAGAGTTAGTCGGATGAATCACTTATCTCGGATCGAGAAAGAGAGTCGGACTATTTAAGGGATGACGGTCATTCGCCTATAGTCCGACAAGGTATATCGTGAGGCAAAAGGGACTCAGACGAAAGTCGCATTGGAAGGTATGTCATCATGACTTATTGGTACTTGGGAGTTGGCACGTTCTGCTGGGAGCCACTACCAACTGATCGATCACGAGTGAGACTCGGAATCGTGTCCGGGTTACCATGAGCCTGTCGGGTCACACACTTAAGAGCAGGAGCAAGTTTGGGTTAGACCCAAACAGGAAACCTATTTGGGTTGGACCCAAATAGAGACATGGACTTAGTCAGCAAGTGAGACTTGTAGTGGCTGATATATGCCTTTTTAGTGAATGGGCCACAAGTGAGTGGAGTCCACTTTCACTCCCTATATAAGTTGGGGCGCAGGTGCTTAGAGGACAAGGTTAGGTCACTCCATGTGTTGGAAACCCTAGCCTCAGTCCGTCCTGTCGCCGCCGTACCGGACCTAGCAGTCTATCACCGGCGCTCCTCCTCGTACGTGTGGATACCGGCGGAGGTGCTGTACGTTCAGCGCTTCGACGATCGTGAAGAAAGTACGGATCGTCGATCGTGGAACCGGAACGGATCGCGAGGACTGCACTGCATCAAGCGACGTGCTTCATCAATTCCGCAACTGCGCGTCTAGTGGTAATCCTCGTGGCCTTCTACCTGAGCTGGATCTTGGGATCACCGCGTAGGGAAAAAGTTTTGTTTATCTCTACGTGGCCCAACAAAAGAGGCCTTTTGTTCCAGATATTCCGGCCGTATAGTTGGTTGTTAAAGCGTCTGCCTCCGCTTCACGACTCCTGGTTTCTTCTGGTTGTTGGAAATCTCGTATCTTTGAATTTAATATAGTGATTCGCAGCATCAAACGTCATTACCTGCACAGGGAAAAATAGAAAGAAAAGGTTGCATACCCCTTTCATCATTAGGCATTAGTGGCAACGTTTAGAGAGATATTTCATCAAAAATATGAATAATATCCAGTTTACATGTGGACGTAGATGACTATATTTCAGAGCCATCAGTAGGTTGGGTGTTTTGGGTGAAAGGAGGGGTGTGTACTGTTGCAATTTATAATGTCTATTTACAGTCGTGCTTGTGTTAATACTCTAAAAAATATCCCAAAATATTATAAATAGATTGTACTAGACTCGTCCCGTCAACAAAAAAAGATTATACCAGACTTGTGGATTCTTGATTTTTCTCGGCCCATAGAATTCAGGAGGTGCCCGCTTTATCCAAAATGGAGAGAACCATGCAGATCCTACTGAATTACTCCGTGTCTCTTACTTCCTTCGTTAAAAATTAAGTGTCTCTAGTACATGCTTATCTACAGTAGTACTAGTATACGTACACTCTTCACAAGTTGCATCACCGAACATGATTGATGGTGATATGGGTGTGGGCCTCATCTTTTTCTGCAATGCTGCATCTCAGACTAGAAGTATAATCATTGTGAGAAAGCTGTTGGGGGGATACCCCCGGGTAGGGTCACGCCGGGGTATAATGGCCGAGTTCGCCGAGGTACGGCAAGGTCAAAGCAAGTGCTGGCCGAGTCACCTCAAGGTAGGCCGAATAACAGAGTAACCTGGACCGGAGGATGTCCACCTAACTGAGTCCCAGCCGACTTATATCGTATGTCGGTAAGATGTATCTAACTTGTATGCAGGTACAGGTGTGGCAGGATCAACCAGGCATGATCCGGGTTATATCAGGCTTGCAAGGGAAGGAAGGTATCTCGCTGGTCAAAAGGTGGCCACTGTACGCAGAGCGGGAGCGAAGCGGACAGAGGCCAGAACCACCGAGGCGTGGCCGACAAGGGTGACGATGCCTGTGTCGGATGACGCTGGCGCCTCAGAGGCTCACGTAGCCTCTACATGGCTTACGACAAGGAAAAGTGACCCGGTCGGTTTACTATTTTGGGAGGGAATATGCCTCCACGTATACCCTAATTGGAGACCTAGCTACCCCTATATAAGGAGGGATAGGGCCTCTGTAGAAAGGGTTGGTCTCGGTTGTAACTCTAGTGAGTTAAGTTTGAGCTAGTGGTGAGAGTAAGAGGGTTCCTTCTTCCTCCCCTCCCCGATACAGCTCAAGGAGCACTTGTAACCTTGGAAACCAATCGAATACAAAGCATCTGTGTGTGGAATCACCACACTATCCCTCCCTGGATTCCTCTAGTGCATATTGTCCCCACCTTTAGCCTATCCATGGCATCTGCCGTGACACCACCACGATAGTTGGCGCCCACCGTGGGGCTAGCAGCGCTAGCAGGAGTGAAGATCCAGACAGGAAACTTCATCGGCACCGGCGAACGCATCGTCTCCGGGCTCGTTCAACGCTTTGGAGCGCTGGACTTCATCAGCGACAACGCTGGCTACTTCGGCAAGTGTCCTCTTCAGCGCAACAGTCTCTTCATCAAGCTTGGCACGCACAAGATCTACGTCTGTGTCGACGTGTCGTGCGTTCACCCGCGGCATGTTGTCGAGGGAGGCGAGCCACCCCTTAGCGTGGCTCGGGGGGGGGGGTGCGTATCACTCGGTCCCCTGACCGCGCCGAGGTGATGATGACTGCGACAGGCACTGGCGTGAGCAAGGATCCAGCACCAGATCCGGAGGTAATGCCCAAGGAACCGAGGAAAAGTAGAGGTCCTCCGCTAGAGAGGCCATAAAATGTGTTGCAGCCAGAAATGGATAGCTTAGCAAACCCAGTAGCACCAGTTGTAGATCTAGCTCCAGCACAGGCCGAGCTAGAGGAGACTAGGCAAAAAATACTAGAGGGTGCAAAAAAGATAGCTGCGGCTCAACAGTCGTTGAACATGACATTGCGTGAGTACGCAAAGGCAAATAAGGTTGATGCTGTAAAAGTGAAGGGGAGAAACCTCATGAGTGAAATGAACAAAGAGGGTGATACTAGGATTGAGGAATCGGAGAACTGTCTGTCCGTGGGGATACCGAAGTATAGTACCCTAGCAAAGAACCTCAGAGCAGCAGATGCAGCTGCGTCCAAGTTATAGGGTTTGACAGGTGAAGCCCGTCAGAGACAGCAGAAAAGGGTTAATGAGTTAGTTCGGATCGCAAACAGACAGAATAAGGAATTTCTTAGGGCTAACCCGGAAAGAGCTGGGGTCTCCAAGATCGTTTATTCGGCAGTGGGTAACCCGGAGAAATCCGCTAGAGCTGCATCGTCTCCTCATGGTGGTCCTAGGAGAGAAGAGGTAGTAACCTTGGCTAGGAGGAACAAACAGATAGTCCCATACGACCCGGCAAGGGAAGGGAAAGGAAAAGCAGTGCAGGGAAATGAGGATCGATGAAGTGTGAGCCAAGGCGAAGCTGGCCGAGGTAACCGCGACCAAGGCAATGCCGGTCAAGGGAACGCTGTGAACGGCAATGACGGACAACGCAACTCGGCAGGTGCAGGGCAACCGCAGCAGCGGAATATACCACGGCAAGAGCGCAGTGCCGGCCAAGGTATGCAACAGAGAGCAGCTCCACAAGAGCAAGATAGATACAATGATGGTGATTCGGAAATGGTGAACGCTGGGTATCCCAGGATGGACTATCACGCGATAGGGTCAAGATTGGGAAGAAGGAACTTGATGCCTGATGACGCCAGGTTAAAACTAGATCGGCTTTACAGGTCGGAGCAGATTGAGTGTCAAGGTCCTCCGGGTCCAGCGTGTTTTGGACCCTGGATCATGAAGGAGCCTCCGGTTCCTAACTTCCAGTTACCTAGAGGCACTAAGACATATGACGGCAGCACAAAGCCAGAGGATTGGTTGATTAACTACGCAACAGCTGTAAAAATTGCTACAGGCAACTTGAGATGGGCTGTGAGATATGTACCTCAGATGCTGGAGGGGCCAGCGAGGGTATGGCTAAACAATTTGCCGCCCGAAAGTATTAATTGTTGGATCAATTTTGAGGAAATGTTTGTTAGTAATTTCTCAAGCACGTATCAGAGGCCCAACAGACCACAGACCCTAGCAATGTGCAAGAAGAGATAGAATGAGACAGACCGGGAGTTCTTAACCCGTTGGTGCACAGTGAAAAACTCATGTGAGGGCGTAATTGAGTCACAGGCCATAGCTTGGTTTGCGCAGGGGTGCAGATATGCAAGCATGCTATAGCAAAGATTACAAAGCGATATGCCAACTACTTTGGCAGAAACGATCCGGATTGCTGATTCATATGCCTTGGGTGATCCGACTCAGCCTAGGCTCATGTCAAACGAGTCAAACAAGGAATACTACCAGCGAGATGGAGCCGGATCATCCCGGAGGAATGATTACCGGGGTAAAATAAGAGATGCCAGACTACATTACCAGTACAGTTCGCAACAAGTTGCTACTGTGAATCAAGACCAACCCAGAGCAGGAAGCAGTCAACGCTAGAAAACTGGAGGACAACAATGGACTCCAAGAAATGACGGCAAGAAAACTTGGATGCCAGAGCAGAAACAACAGTGGCAAGAAAAGAAGGACCGTCCGAGGTATACTTATGAGGCAATGCTGGATCAGCCGTGTAAATTTCACACGCCAAATCCGAGTAACCCAGCTGTAACATCCCAAAAATTTTACCTAAAAATCATCATCATAGCATTCATATCATCATGGCATGTACTACCTTGCATTAGGTTTGTCCTCCAAAAATTTGGTGAAATTTAGAGACTTTTTGGGGCACTTTTGCTAAATTCAAAAACCTAGAAAAGATATTCTAAAAGAAAAAGAAAAGGAGGGAAAAGAATTTTAAACAGCAAACAATTTTCTAGCCTTTTCAGCCCATCTGGCCCAACCATCCCACCCAGGCCTCCCTCTCCCCCTCTCTGTCTTTTCCCACACCCCCTCCACTCACCCCTACCCACTTACCTCCTGGCCCCACGCCACGTCGACGCCACCTTAGCTTCTTCCACGCGAACGGCCGGCACCCCCTCCCCTCATCTACCGTTACCAGGTCCGGCTGAATTCAAGCGTTACAACAATTAAATCGCAATCACCACCGCCCCTTCTTAACCCCTCCCCCTCCTCGACAGATTCCCCCAGCCACTGCCCCTGGAGAGCCCCCAGGCTCCCCAATTACCATCTCAAACCGCCGCCGTTCGAAGCTGCTCTGGCGACGATTGCGGTGAGCTACGGCCACACCGCGCCCTTCTCTCTGTCCTATCTTGATTGCTGGGTCCTGGCGCATGTTTTAACCCTTGCCACATGCATTCTCTTGCCCCAGGTCGACGACGCAGTCAACTCCGGCGAACTCCATCTGCCGCCGCCGTCCATCGCTTTTTCTGGTGAAGGTAGGGTTTCCGCTGCCCCTTTTTGGCCTCTGCTAGACCGTGCTGGTCCGGGCGCATCTCACTGACCCCCTTGCTTGCTTGTCCGAGCCCTATGCCATCGTCTCCGACACAGAGCCGCGAGCTCCGCCATCAAAGCAACTCCGGCAAGGGATCGAGGCCGAGCCAGAGCACCCCCCACGCCACCGTAACCTCCATAGAGACCGCCACGACCTACTCAACCGCTGGTACGTGTCCACGGACTCCCTGCCCCTGTAGAACTGCCGGAACACCATCGGCCCACGCTCCGTCGCCGCGCGCAGCTGGTCAGCGCCACCAGTCTCCGGCCAGGCCACTAGGGACCGTTAGATCTATCGTCTGCGGCTAGGATTAGGTCGGCGACCGAACCGGTACGGGCTAATCAGATCCGTCTGTTTGTCACTTAAGATCCAATGGTCCGCAGCAGTCGATCCGACGAAACCGGTACGGACCAATAAGGTCAAGCCACGTCGCCTAGGCTATTTGTTTAAATAGAAAAATAGACAGATTTTGTATTAAATTTAGAAATTCAATAACTTTTGATCCACAATTCATAAAAATGCAAATTTTATGTCTATGGATTCAGAAAAATAAGACCTTTATTATAGAGGCCTTGTTTCACACTTTTGCTTCTGGAAAATTGGAATATTAGGGAGAACCTTTTTAGGAGTATTTTTCTCATAAAAATTATTCCATAAATTGTTTTGGGGTATTTCTTATGCCTTTAGATGAGGTATTTTAACCTCTGTACTATAGACTCTGTAAGCTATAGAGTTTTGATCATATCATTGCATTTTGCATGCATTCATGTTTTTGTAATGTTTTATTGATTGAATTATTGTTGTTGTATTGTTCTTTGTGTAGATTGTGTGGATTGTGAAGTTTGTTGCTGTGAGGATTGTACCTATTCCCCTAGCTACCAAGGCAAGTGATATTTCATCTCATGTCCTATTATTTTCACTATTGTACTAGTGTTATTTTGGTAGATCTTAGCATGATAGGATTATTTATATGTTACTATACTATGTTATGCTACCTTATAGACTATATCTTGGTAGTATCTCCTAGTTGAAAGACTTCGTATGCTAGAGTGCTTAGCCATGCTATTAGAATTCGTGGGTGGAAAATACATACCAAGATAGTATGGAAACATATTATTTTGTTTGACTAAGAAAACAACTAATATTAATGAAACAACTGGGTGGAATGGGACTTGCTTGGTTTATGTTGAGTGGTTACTCAGGGGCCATGTCTATGGTAAGCTGGTGTATAGCACTTGTGGACGGCCACCCAGGAACAAAGAGATTGGAGACGTTCTTGTCACGAAGCTTCTAGTGCAACCACATGGCATATGGGCTCTGCCTTGACCAACTAAGTTGCAAGAACTCAGCCAGACGGACAGAAGGTGGTAGTTATGATAGGATGGAATGCGTCTGTGGTGGTCTGAGGGATTGCTTCTGAAAAGTCTTGTCTCGATGCATGTCGAGTCTTGTGGGGAAAGTGCACCACCTCTTGAGAGGGTAAAACTAAGTACTTAGCCGTCTCCCCGATTATGGACAATTTCGGAGCCTCAAGACATTGAAGCAGTTCAATAATCTCCTCATCCAAACTTCTCTAAGTTAAAACTTGTGGGTGAACATGGGTAGACGTTCAGTGATGTCTATCATTGGTACCTTAGTGTTTGAAGGAGAAAACTTACTCTTCAAAAACTATAAGTTAAACTAGCTTTTAGCAAAGTCAGCCAAAACCCCACTTAGCCATATATTCATGTAGTTGTTGGATTATACTAAGTATCTATGGTATCACTTGCCAATACAATTCCAAATGTATTGACCCCTTGTGGCTGTAACTTATTATGTTGCAGGATACTCTGATGATGAGTAGGGTTGCGGGTCTACACTCGACATGTTTGCCTGTGGCGCATGAAGACAAAAGACTCTATTATTATGCTATGTAATGTGAACCTTAAGTATCTTAGCCTTGGGCTAAGTGAGTTGTAAGAACCATTATATTCCTGGATATGCGATGTAATAATAACCTTTGTTTCTGTGTACTTCATCTTAAACTGTGGGTGCTAGCATTTCGATCCAGGGACTAGCACTGCAATCACAGGGATCTTACCTTATTATGGTGAGATCTTACACCAGCGGGTCACACAACCAGGCAGTGTGAGTGGATGCGGAAGATAGAACAAGGTGGTTCGGGCAATGCTCAGGCACCTCGGAATGATCAACCTCAGCAAGAGTTACCCCGGCAGCAATTGCTCTCCGGAGTGAACACGCAACAGTTAATGTTGCCTCCCCCTCCGCCGAGGTATGAAAACCACGAAAGAAGAGATGTAGTGCATCAGGTAGAAAACCAACATCAGCCAGATCAGAGGTACCCCGGAAACGAGTGGAGAAAAGAGTATAGAGAGCATCATCAGAGCTACTGCGTGTTCACCACAGAAGAGACAGACAAAAAGAGCTTGTAGCGCCGACACATGGAAGTCAATGCGGTAATGCCAGCAGTGATGAGGTATATGCCTTGGTCGGACCAGGAAATTACCTGGAGCATTAAAGATCATCCCAAGCTTATTCCAAGTCCTGGTTCGTGTGCGCTAGTGTTGGACCCAACATTCATTGGGCCGAACATCAATGTGAGATTCTCAAAGGTGCTGATTGACAATGGCAGCATCATCAATATCATGTACTTGGACACGATGCGCAAGTTGGGTATCTCGGAGAACATGCTCCAAGCTACAAGGACAACCTTTCATGGCATTGTGCCAGGCATTTCCTATGAACCCATTGGCAAGGTCCGGGTTTACGTATTGTTCGGTACAAGAGATAACTTCCGAACTGAGAATCTAGAATTCGAGGTTGTCAATTTGGAAAGCGCATATCACGCGTTAGTCCGCAGGCTAGCTTTGAACAAGTTCATGGCAAGTACTCACATCAGTTACTTGAAGATGAAGCTTCCCGGGCCAAATGGTGTGATTACCATCACTGGTGATTTCCGATGTTCCATTGAGTGCGCGTCAGCCGGGTCTAACCTGGCCGAATCACTCGTGTGCGCAAGAAAAGTGAAAAATCCAGGAGGTGGCGGCATTGGCTCAATCCACACAGAAGTATATGCCAGCGCTAAGTAACCCGCATGGAAGTGTATCATTTCAAGCGACAAAGGATACCAAGAAAGTGTCTATTGATGATATGTTCCCAGAGCGCACTGTAACAATTAGTGTCGGGTTAGATGATTAATAGGAAAGCGAGCTCATCAACTTGCTCCGTGAGAATCGGGATATTTTTGCTTGGTCCACACGGGACTTGCAAGGTGTTCCGAGGGAATTGGCCGAGCACTCTTTCAATGTGAGACCCGGAGCAAAGCCGGTGAAGCAACCTCTCCGCCGCTTCACCAAAGACAGGAGAAAGGTCATCGGAGATGAGATAGCTCGGCTCCTAGCAGCTGGATTTATCATGGAAGTGCTTTACCCAGATTGGCTTTCTAAGCCGGTGCTGGTGGAGAAGAAAAAAGATGATCCGAACGTGGCAGTGGTTTGGCGTATGTGTATCGATTACACGAACATGAATAAGGCGTGTCCGAAAGATCCATTCCCACTGCCAAGGATAGACCAAGTCATAGATTCTACTGCTGGGTGTGAACTGTTGTCATTCATTGATGCATATTCTGGTTTCCACAAGATTCGTCTGAACCCAAGAGATCAAATAAAGACTGCGTTTATCACCCCGTATGGGGCTTATTGCTATCGTACCATGCCTATTGGTTTACGTAATGGAGAGGCAACGTACCAAAGATGTATGTAGAAATGTCTACACGACCAAATTGGTCAAAATGTGCAGGTATATGTGGATGATGTTGTTATAAAGACCAAGGAAAGCAAAACGCTCCTTGATGATATCAGGCAAACATTCGCAAACCTGAGAAGGTTCCGAATGAAGCTTAATCCGGAGAAATGTACCTTCGGTGTCCCAACTGGAAAATTACTGGGATTTCTTGTCTCCAGCCGAGGTATCGAAGTTAACCCAACTAAAATCTGGGCCATAGAGCGAATGGAACTGCCGAAATTCCTTAACGATGTCCATAAGTTCACTGGATTCTTGGCATCCTTAAGTCAGTTTGTATATCGGTTGGGAGAAAAGGCACTGCCTCTCTATCAACTCATGAAAAAGTCGGACAAGTTCATTTGGACGGCGCAGGCCAGTGAAGCCTTTATCCAATTAAAGAAAATGTTAGCCACTGCACCAGTGTTAGCCTCACCACTATCAAAGGAGCCAATGTTGCTCTACATAGCCGCAACCAACCGAGTTGTAAGTGTAGTAATTGTGGTAGAGCGCGACGAAGAGGGTAAGTTAGTGCAAAGGCCAGTATATTATCCGAGCGAGGTATTATTAGCCTCGAAACAAAATTATCCCCATTATTAGAAGATGGCATATGGTGTGTATATGGCGGCTAAGAAGCTGAAGCACTATTTTGAGGAGCACCCCATCAAACTAATATGTGAAGCCCCCATATCCGAGATAATGAGCAACAAGGATGCAAGTGGCAGGATTGCAAAATGGGCAATTGAGCTAGCCCCTTATGCGCCACAATATGATAGGAGAGCAGCAATCAAGTCTCAGGCTGTGGCCGACTTTTTTGTGGATTGGGCCGAGGTGCAATATGAGCCACCATTGCCAGATCCTAACTACTGGAGAATGCACTTTGACGGGTCAAAAACAAAAACCGAATTAGGCGCTAGAGTTGTGCTTACCTCGCCCAAGAAGGACCAACTGAAATACGTGCTGCAGATCCACTTCACAGCATCGAACAATGTTGCAGAATATGAAGCACTTGTGCATGGGCTCAAAGTGGCAAAAGAAGTTGGAATACGTCGGATCCAATGCTTCGGTGACTCGGATCTCGTCGTCCAGCAAGTCTCTAGAGAATGGGACGCATTGGATGCAAATATGGCACTGTACATATTTCATGTGCAGAAGATATCATGATACTTTGAGGGATGCGAATTTCATCATATACCTCGGGTGGAAAATGAGGTTGCCGATGTATTGTCGAAGCTCGGATCAACTCGACAAGCAATCCCGCCAGGGGTAGCACTAGAGCACCTCAGAAAACTGTCTATCAGGCCATCCCCAGAATCCGAGTCAATTTATATCCCGAAAAATCCCGATTCGGAATCTATGCCGATGGACATTGACGTGGGAAGTGGTTCACGAAACCCGGGGACTGCCTCGGCAAATCCGGGGACTGCGCAGCGTGATCCGGCTGAGGTTATGCCGGTGGATCAGATGGAAATTGATGAGGATGTGTTCCCAGTACGAGCTATACCCGCTTGGGCATTGCCCATATTTCAATTCCAAAAAGATGGAACTTTGCCCATTGAGGAGGTGCTTTCTAGGCAAACTCAGAGGAGGGCAAAAGCATACACGATCATCAATTCCGAGCTATACAAAAAGAGTGTGACAAACGTTCCCCAGCAATGTGTTGAACCAGAAGAAGGGCTTGACATCCTCCAAGATATACATCAAGGGGAATGTGGGCATCATGCCTCGTCTAGAGCCTTGGTAGCAAAAGCTTTCCGTCATGGGTTTTATTGGCCAAGTGCCTTGGAACAAGCATAGGATCTGGTAAGAAAGTGCAATGGTTGTCAAAGATATGCTACCAAGATGCATATGCCAATGTCGGAGCTCAAGACCATACCAATTACCTAGCCATTTGCCGAATGGTGTTTGGACATGGTTGGCCCGTTTAAACCAGCAAGAGGGAACATGACCCACATCTTGGTCATGGTTGACAAGTTTACAAAATGGATTAAGGTGAAGCCAATAAGAAAATGTGATGGAGCTACCGCCGTGACATTCCTCAAAGATATCATCTTGAGATATGGTTATCCTCACAGTATCATAACAGATAATGGCACAAATTTCACTAAAGAAGCATTTGCGCGATTCTGCCGAGATAAGAAAATCCGGCTAGACGTAGCCTCGGTAGCTCACCCCGCATCGAACGGACAAGTGGAAAGATCCAACGGATTGGTATTATCCGGGGTAAAACCCCGGCTCATTGAGCCGCTGCAAAGATCAGCGGGGTGCTGGATAGAAGAACTACCAGCGGTACTGTGGAGTTTAAGAACAACTCCGAATCGATCAACAGGCTATACGCCATTCATTCTGGTATATGGGGCAGAATCTGTATTACCAGCCGACATAGAGGATGACTCACCTAGGGTCACCCAATACACAGAAGCCGAAGTGCAAGAAGCCTGGCAAAATGATGTTGATCTGCTGGAAGATGCGAGAGAATTGACATTGTCCAGATCCACCATATATCAGCAAAATCTCCGACGCTACCATAGCCAGAAAGTAAACCCCCGAATCTTCTAGAAAGGCGATCTGGTACTACGGTTGGTACAACGTACTGCTGGCCTGCACAAGTTATCCCCCCATGGGAAGGGCCATTCATTGTGAGCAAAGCATTGCACAATGATTCTTATTATCTTATCGATGCAAAACCATAGGAGATGAACAAGGCGGACAGGTCCTGCGAGGAATCTAAGCGTCCATGGAATGTAGCTCTACTCCGTCCATTCTACACTTAGAAAAGAAGTGTATGTATCCGAGTCTCTCATATGTCGGTATGTATGCTGGCAATGAGCTTATCAATGAAATAGTGGCACCTCAAGCAGTAACTCGGGGTCTGCCTTAATAATGTTTGTTGTCTTCTGTAATTGTTATAATTTTTATGTCGGATGGATTAAGTTGCTTCTGCCTAAGCCGGATTAGTAGTGTGTAAGCACCAAAAAACTCAACTCTTCAACTTGCTGCTGTCCAACAAGATTTGGCTTCATGGCAAGCAGGAGAACAAGTTTGGAATTGCGTAGCACACGAAAAACGACTAAGGAAAAGAATGTAATCGAGCCGAAATTTGTTATTTGGACTAACTTTACGTTTACCTTGTGTTTACTATGCTGAATTATTTTGAGCTAATCCTAAAGTTTCCAAGTATTGTTAAGTCAATTTTTGAAACTCGGACTCGTAAGTCATAAAACCGAACTAAGGTAGACACGAGCCGAGCCAAGAAATTGGAGAGACAAGAAAATGAAACTCGGGGACTACGCCCAAGTTAATCCGGCACAAACAACTTAGTAGCAAAATATAACTTGTGTGCTTAATACATTTGCACCCGGCATACTAGGGATCTGTTAAACTGCAAAGTGTTTTTAATCAAGGAGCAGCAGGAGGAGGTAACTCAGCGCCAGCAGGTGGAACTCCAGCCTCGGCTTCAACATCATCTTCACCTCCTTCGATGTCCAAGGCTTCCTCCTCTTCCTCCTCACCCAAATCATCTTCAACATTTTCGTCGTCAGCGGCGCCAAGGAAGCTCCGTCCCTCGTTCCATTGATGGATGGGGGCATACTAAATGAGGTTATGAGCGCAAGCCTTGCGCCGAGCTATCCAATCCGGATCATTGGATCACCTTGATCCGGTGCGCATCCTCTTAAGAAGATTGAGGTTGATTTTCTCATACCACGTAAGCACGTAGTGGAGAACGATTTCAGCTCCGGCGCGTCCAGCGGATTCCCACCAAAGGTCCAGCTGGGTCTCGCACTCCATTAACTTGGCGATGAGAGCGGTGGTCCCCTCTGGAGTATCTTCATCAGGCCAAAATGTGTTGAAGATCCGGATTGCCACATCAAGGATATCCTTACCATAGTTCTTCACAATTTCGACACGAGAAGACAAGCTGACCAGCAAGTCCTCCATGTCATAGGGAATAATTTCGGCGCCAGGACCAACTGGGGTACCCCTCTTCTGGCGGAACTTGGCAACAGCAGTGGATGCAATGGCATCACCCTCCGGAAATTTGTCTGAAAACAAGACAAGTGAAGCAAGTGAGGAAGGTTGACCCGGAGAGATTCATGCCGGCTGAAGGAAAAGAACTTACGAGAAATATGGATGTGGATCCGGGTCAGCTCCTTAGTGCAGTTGTCACGCCTCTTCCGGAGTTGCGCAAGTTCAGCATTCACCGACTCAAGCTTGGTGTTGGCCTCTTTCAGCAGTTCTTGGTCCTTAGCAATTTGGAGGCTGAGACGCTCTCGCTCTTCAGTAAAATCTTGGCATGCTTTATCCAGTTTTGGATTTGTGCAGCGCGTTGATCCTTTTCATGTTTGCCTTGAGCTTGGCAATCTCACCATCCTTGGTCCGGAGGAGGGCGAGCTCATCATCCTTCTTCTTAAGTTCGGCCTGGTGCTGCCCTGCTTGTTCGAGAAAATGCAGTATCATATTAGGCACGGGCACACTATCTTCAAGAGATGCTAAACTAGTTTGTTGACTCGGCAAAGCTGAGGTATGAATATTTGCCGAGCCAAGGAGAAAAGGAGATAGAGCGCAGAGGAAGATTAAGCAAAAATGACTTACCCTTTATTTGGTCCAAGTTTTTCCTCATGAGGATGTTCTCGGCCTCCACTCTGGCTGCCCAATCCGAATAACAGGTTAGTTCGGCGGGAAAAGACAAAGAGGAACGGAAAAAACGCCCAGGAAATAACTTACCCCTTTTCTCGTATTCGGCGAGAAGCATAGTATGTTTCGTGCGCAGCATCTTGTGAGTGTCCAAGAGACGCTGAAAGTCAGCGCTCCGGTGATTGGTGGTCACCTGAAAAGAGTACAAAAGGACAGCTTAGTCATGTGCATATTCGAAGTGTACAAGATCCGGGCCAAGTGGAACTTAACCCGACTCTAGGTGTGTGCATATTTGAAGTGTACAAGATCCGGGCCAAGTGGAACTTAACCCGGCTCTAGGTGTGTGCATATTCGAAGTGTACAAGATCCGGGCCAAGTGGAACTTAACCCGGCTCTAGGTGTGTACATATTCGAAGTGTACAAGATCTGGGCCAAGTGGAACTTAACCCGGCTCTAGGTGTGTACATATTCGAAGTGTACAAGATCTGGGCCAAGTGGGACTTAACCCGGCTCTAGGTGTGTGCATATTCGAAGTGTACAAAATCTGGGCCAAGTGGAACTTAACCCAGCTCTAGGTGTGTGCATATTCAAAGTTACTAAGGAGCTACGCTAGTTCAATAAGGAGCATCCGGCCTAGTAACAAGTTACTCCCCTGGAGGCTCGGGGACTAATGGTTATATCACTAATATCTAGTACATGTTAAGGAAAAGGCGAAGTAGCGTACCTCCATCATCCAACCCGCAAGGTTGATTGCCTTGGCAGCTGAGTTCATCTGTGCAGCAAACTCGGCAGGCCCAAATTTGTCAAGGAGATCGTCGTTATGGAAGAACTCCGCCTTGTTCCAGTTGTTAACGAACTCGATCAAGGTCGGAGGATAGCATTCTCCGCTGAGCATATGGGGCGCGACTAAGCCCTTGGCGTGGGCCTCCCTTCTCTCAACCTATGCAACAGCGGGGTTAGTGTGCAAGACGAGTTGCGCATCAGCTGACCCGACAGAGGTGTCCTTCGTCGGCGGGGTCTTCTTCAAGAGGATGGATGCAAGTGTACGCTGTCCAGCTTCGATTGACGCTGCCCTGGTGGTGTTAGGAGCATTCTTGCCCTTAGGCTGCGGCTGAGAGGTGGAGGTCTGAGCTGGGGATTTGGCCTTGGGGGCTGCCTTAATGCTAGCCTTGGTGCTACTGGTGCCTTCTCGCCGAGTCTTGGAAAACTCGGACGAGGCGAAGGGGCTTGGTGCTGTTGGTGATGCTTGTGCGGCTGCTGTTGGTGCTGGTGCTGATTTTTTTCTTGGCGGGGGTGCTGAAGGAACATCGGTGGTGGC
Source organism: Avena eriantha (assembly GCA_910589775.1). NCBI lineage: Eukaryota > Viridiplantae > Streptophyta > Magnoliopsida > Poales > Poaceae > Avena > Avena eriantha. The sequence continues at coordinate 452,260,610 of OU342741.1, read as the reverse complement.
TGGTTGCGGCTGAGCCGAAGAGGGAGAAACTGCAGCCTCGGCAGAACCACTTCTCCCTGTTCCGAGGTTGCCCTCCTCTTGACGAGGTGGGCTAGAACCTGGAGCAGCCGCTGAACCCTCATGAATGGGGCTCAACGAGCGTGAATCGTCGCCATGAGGAGGAGAAGGGCTATGTCAGAGCGGCGAGGCGATGCCGGATCCACTCTAAGGAACCTCCACCGTGGCCCTGCTGAATCTAATGATGAATGATGATAAATTATAGCAAAGGAAGAACAAATGAATAGCAAAACGCGAAACAGAAGATTGGATAAGGGAGAAGTGACTTACTCATCTGAGGTCAAAGGCTCCTTTGGCTTGCGAGCTCTCCGGGCTATGGTCTTAGTCGTGGACTTGGTGGCAGCTTTGTCTACGGACTTCTTTCGCCTTTTGGTTGGCTTAGAAGGTCCGGAGGAAGAAGCAGATGCGGCCCCCCTTTTCTTCGATGCGACCGGGACTGGCTCACCCGTGGCAAGGGGAGGATCTTCATGGATCTGCCCACCGGGGTTAGCTGATGCTGGAAAAGCGTAAGAAAGGGGGACATCGTCAAATGCCTCCATCACCTCAACGTAGGATTCATCTTCATCGTCAGGCCATTTTCTAATGGAAGAGAATTTACCGGTGTGTCGCTTGGTCACATTAGGGAAGGGTAGGAACATCTCCTGATCTGGCTCCTCCTTGTCCAGGGTATCTCGATCAGGCGCCCACTTGAGAGAAGGCTCGGTGCCATCCTCAAGAGTTTGCTGAAGAAACATCTAAGAGAGAGAAAATGCGAAGGGATCAAACATACAACAAAATCCGACGTATGATTTAACTCGGAAAATAATTGGAGCACGAGAGTTACCGCAGGACGAAGCCTATCTCGGTAGAAGTGCTCGATCCCCCATTCCCAATCAGCGGAGAAATTTTTGTTGGTGGTAAAGAGGGCCTTGACCCGGCGGTAAGTCTCAGTGTTGCTCAACTCTAATGAGGAGGTCCGGTTGGGGTCAAGGCGCCAGCTCATGTGGCAAAGTTTATGCGTGCATTTCTAGAGGGGGGAGATCCAGTTGCGAACGAAGGTGATCATGCGTCCTCATCACGTAGTCCCTGATCCTTCAGCTCCTGGAACCGTTTGTTGACTTGGTTTGCCAAGACTGTGGGTTTCTTGGGGATCTGGTCCCACAGATCTGGATTAGGAGGACCCGGAGCGTAGGGGCGCAGCCGGATCAGATCTTCATCCGTGCCATTTCTGACATAGAAGAAGGTTCGGGCCCAGCCCTTGCAGGAATCGAGCCCCGTGACTCGGGGAAACATGGACTACTTCCGAGGAGAGATAGAGGCAGCGCCGAACTGCGTAAGTTGCTTGTCCTCCAGGTCAAGCTCTCTATTCGGAATTACATTCCGGCGGAGACCAAAAAACCAGATCCAGAGTTTGTTAGTGGGACACAATCCGACGTAGCCCTCTATGGTGGAAGCAAAGGCACAAATTGAGGTGATGGCATTCGCCGGAAGGTGATGTGGTTGAAGCTCGTAGGTATTGAGTCAATCATGGAAGAAGTCACTGACAGGGAGGCCGAACCCACGCTAGAAGAGGGAGAGGAACACTACAAACTCACCCGGATTGGGTGAGGGAGCAAGCTCCTCGGCGGCGAGGCGACCGATGACTCCCTCCGGGATACGCCAGTTGCGGTACAACCAGTCAAGGTCATCCTGGCATACCCAGGACCCAGCCCAAGCGCCGCGATCGGTGTTCCCCGCATCCTCCTCCATCTCCTGTTATGCGACGGCGAGTTCTTCCTCTGTCATCTCTAGGTTGCTGTCCTCACTGGCCCTAACGGCGGTGGGGGGCAGTGGCCTAGACTAGCGCAGACCCGTGGCGGTGGAGATGCGCGACTGCGCCCCTACCCTATTTAAAATCGGGAAAATCCCAAGGGGCGCGCCCCTCCCCTATTTAACCATCCCCTAGAGGGGTAGTGGGATCGTGCTGTGCGGATGGGCCACACGGTGTGGCCGTGTATGATCCGGATCATCCAATCAGCGACAAGCCACAGGAAGGGCCACAGGGCGCAGGAGATCCCACGACGTGACGCTACGATACAGTTAAGAAGGAGACAGACACAATGTGACGTGTGCTACAGTAAATCCTGCATTAACTGCGGCGGTAACTAGCGCAGACCCTTAAAATGAGGCAAGATAATGATTACTCTCCACGTGGGATAGCGTACGAGAGAAGGAAGAATAACCCGGATAACCAAAGGATGACCAGGCCAGCGGGTGAAAACTCGGCATGTGCCAAGGGAAGATTAGCCTATGGAATCCGGACTATGAGATAACTCGGAAATGGAGCAAAAGGCTAAGAAGAATTGAACCTGTTGTGGCCTTAGCGGCTAAGGCAGCTAAGACCGCACCAGCTTCGGGGACTAATGTTGGGGGGATACCCCTGGGTAGGGTCACGTCGGGGTATAATGGCCGAGTTAGCCGAGGTCCGGCAAGGTCAAAGAAAGTGCTAGACGAGTCACCTCAAGGTAGGCTGAATCACGGAGTAACCCGGACTGGAGGAAGTCCGCCTAACTGAGTCCCAGCCGACTTATATCGTATGTCGGTAAGATGTATCTAACTTGTATGCAGGTACAGGTGTGGCCGGATCAACCAGGCATGATCCGGCTTATATTAGGCTTGCAAGAGAAGGATATCTCGCTGGTCAAAAGGTGGCCACTGCACGCAGAGCGTGAGGGAAGCGGACCGAGGCCAGGACCGCCGAGGCGTGGCTGACAAGGGTGACGATGCCAATGTCGGATGACGCTAGCGCCGCAGAGGCTCACGTAGCCTCTGCATGGCTTACGAGAGGGAAAAGTGACCCGGTCGGTTTACTATTTTGGGAGGAGGCATATTCCTTGGAATATGCCTCCACATATGCCCTAATTGGAGACCTAGCTACCCCTATATAAGGAGGGCTAGGGCCTCTATAGAAAGGGTTGGTCTCGGTTGGAACTCTAGTAAGTTAAGTTTGAGCTAGTGGTGAGAGTAAGAGGGTTCCTTCTTCCTCCCCTCCCCGATACAGCTCAAGGAGCACTTATAACCTTGGAAACCAATCGAATACAAAGCATCTATGTGTGGAATCACCACACTATCCCTCCCTGGATTCATCTAGTGCATATTGTCCCCACCTTTAGCCTATCCATGGCATCTGCCGTGACACCACCACGACAAAAGCTTACATGGGAAGAAAGGAGAAATAGAGAATGGTAGATGGATGGTGGGTGGGGGTGGAGGAGAGAGAAAATCTACTAGTAGTACATGTACTAGTACCGCGTGTCAGGAACCCATCGTAATATTTAACTTTTCTTCTAACATCGCACCGCCTTCAACTCCTCTCGCGCTTCTCTCTCTTCGATTTTCCTGTCCATTTTGAACCATATTCTTCGTACTACTAGTACTACGATAATTTTTTGTGTGTGGGGGGGGGGGGGTAGTACTACTGTACTTGGTTTATAAAAAAACATTTCCTCTCACTTGGAAAATTGAGATTGTCTCTTTTCCTAATACTTGTTGGAAACTCCCATTGAAAACATTGTTTACCATGCTAAGATGCACCAATCTACTTAATATGGGAAATTATCATAAACATGATGTTGGATATGGCCATGACCTTGGTCTTTCGGCTTAAAACTTGTTCACATACATGCTAGGCCCGTTTTGTGAGGCAGGTTTTTCCAAAGTTGTCAAAACTCATGTTTATCATTTTTCATGGCAGGTAATACACGCAAAAGTATGCCATGGGTAAGTCTTTGTTTTAGGATTTTTCTTTAGTTTCTTCTATTGATTTCAAAATAGGGTCAACATTGTTAGCACACAAATTATTAGCAAGAAGTTGAATCTTTCAGAACTCTTAGTCCTTCTCGTATATTCATTGCCTGGTGGTACAATACCTTTAAAGGCCCTGTGTAAAATCGTGAGAGCAACCTACCTCTTACTTGTACTTCAAATTAATTTGACCTAGTTCCGATAAATCGACATAAAGCCATTTAAGTGCCAAAGTTAGATAGCAACTATGTGTGAAACCATTGGCTTGTGGCATTCTGAACCATATTATTTGGACTTTCTTCACAAAAAACATCACCGTCCTTACTAGGGAAAATTGAATGTATTTTTTCCTAATTGTTGGAAACTCCCACATGCAACAACGCTTACTACGCCAACATGAACCCATCTACCAAAATATTGTGGGAACTCTATAAAATTGTAAACTATGATGTCGATATGGCCTTGATGACCTTTGTCCTTCGGGTTGAAATAGACCCAATAATGTCCATACATATGGTAGGAAAATATTGTGAAGCTATTTTTCAAAAACTTGTCTCATCCCATGGTTACCGTTTTCATGGCACGTGGTGCACAAGATATGATAGTACATCATGAGTAAAAAAAAATATTATATTTTTTCCTTTATTTCATGTGATCCTTTATCAAAACGGGTTCAAAATTGCCAAGATGCAAAATCTTTGCAAAATGTTGAACCTGTTATCAAAACTCTCAGTGGTTTTGATATATTAATTGACCCCCCGATGGGTACCTCCAAAAGCTTTTTTGTAAAACTTTCAAAGCAACGTACACTTTACTTGTAGTAGTTCAAAATTTACCTAATTTCAATAAATCGACATGAAGTCATTCAAGTGGGCGAAGTTAGCTAGGAAATTTGAGAACTCATAAAACATGGGAAATTGTGAGTACAACATGTTGGTCCATTATATATGTCTGAAAACTTGGCTTGTAGCATTTAGATCCATATTCTTCGGACTTTCTTTACACGAAGGAACAATATCGTCATCACTAGAAAAATTGAGATTGTTCTTTCCTTATAGTTGGAAACTCACGACAACACCATTGTTTACTATAAGAAAATGCACCCATCTACCTCCGAAAAGACAATTATTTCATTATGAATCTAGCATGCTTAATTATATCTCAAGTTTGACCTAATTTCGTCAAATTGTTAAGATGCAAAATCATAGAAAGAAGTTTAACCTGTTGTCAAAATTCTCATTCGTTTCTAATATATTAACTAAACCCTCGATGGGTACCTCCAAAAGCTTTTTCGTAAAATTTCAATGCAACCTATAATTTACTTTTATTACAAACTTGACCTAATTTAAATAAATCGACATAAAGTCACTTTCAAGTGGGCATAGTTAACTATAGGAAGAAGTTTCAAAACTCATAAAACATGGGAATCATAAGTACAACATGATAGTCCACTATATATGTCTGAAAGCTTGGCTCTTGGCATTCAGATCCATATCCCTTGGACTTTCTTTACAGAAAGGAACAATCTCATCATCACTCCAAAAATTGAGAATGTTATTTCCTGATAGTTGGAAACTCACACCGACGGGACTGATTACTACAAGAAGATGCATCCATCTACCTCGCCAAAGACATATTTAATTCAAGAAAAATCTATCACACTTGTAGCTCAAGTTTGACCTAATTTTATGTTAAATTGTCAAGATGCGAAATCTTAATTAGAAAGAAGTTAAAAACATGTTGTCAAAACACTCAGTTGGTTTTTGATATATTAATTGTGACCCCTCGATGGGTACCTCCAAAATATTTTTCGTAAAACTTTCAAAGCAGCTTACAGTTTACTTGTAGTTTCAAATTTGACTTAATTTCAATAAATCGGCGTGAAGTCATTCAAGTGGGTGGAGTTGGCTAGGGAGATTCAAAACTCATAAAACATGGGAATCATCGGCACAACATGTTGGTCCACTACATATGTCTGTAAACTTGGCTTGTGGCATTCAGATCCAATATTCTTTGGACTTTTCTTTACGGTAAGGTCCTGAAATTTACTACTAGTAGAGTGTACACTGTAAGGCCATAGGAGTACCTCGTGTCAGGAACCCATCATAACTTTGCACTTACATGGAACCGCCTTCAACTCCTCTTCGCTACTCCCTTCTTCCCCTACCAATATTTTATTCTCTTAGCATGTACAGCAATTGGACAAAGGTGAGCATATGTCTAAGCAAAGAAATATACTACTGCCACAACGTGTAAAAAAGCACACCTTAATAAGGCCTAGTATGTGGCCTATAGATTCACAACAACCTACAATTTACTTATAGTAGTTAAAATTTGACCTAATTTCGATAAAACGACATAAAGTCATTCAAGTGGGCAGAGTTAGCTAGGGAGTTTGAGAACTCATAAAACACAGGAAATCGTAAGTACAACATGTTGTTGGTCCACTATATATGTGTGAAAACATGGCTTATGGCATTCAGATCCAATATTCTTCGAACTTTCTTTACGGGAGAGAACGATCTCGTCATCACACACAGAAAATTGAGAATGTTCTTTCCTGGTAGTTGGACACTGACGCCGATGGTGTTGCTTCCTACAAGAAGATGCACCCATCTACCTCTGAAAATGACATTTAATTCAAGAGCAATATTTCACGCTTACTTGTAGCTCAAGTTTGTCCTAATTTCATTAAATGGTTAGGATGAAAAATCTTAGCAAGAAGATGAACCTGTCATCAAAACTCTCAGTAGTTTTTGATATATATATTAATTGCCCCCCCCGATTGGTACCTCCAAGAGCTTTTTTCATAAAACTTTCAAAGCAACCTACAATTTACTTATAGTAGTCCAAATTTTACCTAATTTTGAAAAATCAACATAAATTCATTCAAGTGGGTGAATTTAGCTAGGAAATTTGAGAACTCATAAAACATGGCAAATAGTAAGTGCATCATATTGGTCCACTATATGTGTCTGAAAACTTGGCTTGTGGCATTCAGATCCATAGTCTTTGGAATTTCTTTATGGGAAAGAACAATCTCGTCATTACTCGGAAAATTGAGAATGTTCTTTCCTCAGATAGTTGGAAACTCACACTAGAGGCATTGTTCACTACAAGAATATGCACCTATATCTACCTCTAAAAAGACATTTAATTCAAGAGAAATCTACTGCGCCTACTTGTAGCTAAAGTTTGGCCTAATTTTGTTAAACTCACAAGATGCAAAATCTTAGCAAGAAGTTGAACTTGCATCAAAAATCTCATTGGATGGTTTCTCATATATTAATTGTGACCCCCTGATGGGTACCTCCAAAAGCTTTTTCATAGAATTTTCATAGTAACCTACAATTTACTTGTAGTAGTTCAAATTTGACCTAATTTCGATAAATCAACATAAAGTCATTCAAGTGGTGGATTTAGGTAGGGTGTTTTAGAACTCATAAAACACGGGAAATCATAAGTACAATATGTTGGTCCACTATATATGTGAAAAGTTGGCTTGTAGCATTTAGATCAATATTCTTCGGACTTCCTTTACGGGAGAGAATAATCTCGACATCACTCAGAAAATTGAGAATGTTCTTTCCTAATAGTTGGAAACTCACACCGATGGCATTTTTTACTATAAGAAGATGCACCCATCTACCCCCGAAAAGAAATTTAATTGAAGAGGAATCTATCACGCTTACTTGTATCTGAAGTATGTCTTAATTTCATTAAATTGTGAAGATGCAAAATCTTAGCAAGAAGTTGAACTGTACCTATCGTCAAAACTCTCGGTGGTTTCTGATATATTAATTGACCCCTCCCCCGATGGGTACCTCCAAGAGATCTTTCGTCAAACTTTCAAAGCAACTTATAATTTACTTGTGGTAGTTCAATTTTTACCTAATAATTTCGATAAATCGGCATAAAGTCAATCAAGTGGGCGAAGTTAGCTAGGAAGTTTGAGAACTCATAAAACATTGGAAATCGTAAGTACAACATGTTGGTCCACTATATTTGTCCGAAAACTTGCCTCGTGTGTCATTGAGATCCATATTCTTCGGACTTGCTTTACGGGAAAGAACAATCTCATCATTACTCGAAAAATTGACAATGTTCTTTCCTGAGATAGTTGGAAACTAATACTAATGGAATTGTTTACTACAACAAGATGCACCTATCTACCTTCGAAAAGACATTTAATTCAAGAGAAATCTATGACGCTTACTTGCAGCTCAAGTTTGATTTAATATGTAAACAAGAAGTTGAACCTATCGTCAAAAACTCTTGGTGGTTTCTAATATATTAGTTGTGAACCCCCGATGGGTACCTCCAAAAGCTTGTTCATAAAACTGCTAGAGTAATCTACAATTTAATTGTACTAGTTCAAATTCGACCTCATTTTGATAAATCGACATAAAGTCATTCAATTGGACAAAGTTAGCTAGGAAGTATAAGAACTCATAAAACACGGGAAATCTTAAGTACAACATGTTAGTCCACTATATATATATATGTGTGTGTGTGAAAACTTGGCTTATGGCATTCAGATCCATATTCTCTAGACTTTCTTAACGGGGGAGAATAATCTTGTCATCACACGGAAAATTGAGAATGTTCTTTCCTGATAGTTGAAAACTCACACCAACGACATTGTTTACTACAAGAAGATGCACCTATCTACCTACGAAAAGACCTTTAATTCAAGAGAAATCTATCGCACTTCCTTGTAGCTAAAGTTTGACCAAATTTCATTGAATTGTGAAGATGTAAAATCTTAACAAGAAGTTGAACCTATCATCAAAACTCTTGGTGGTACACCGATGACATATTGTTTACTACAAGAGAAAATGCACCCATCTACCCTGAAATTACATTTAATTCATCAAGATCAATCTATCACGCTTCCTTGTAGCTCAAGTTTAATTTAATTATGTTAAACTATCAAGATGCAAAATCTTAGCAAGATGTTGGAGTTGTCATCAAAACTCTCGGATGTTTATGATATATTAATTGACCCCCCTGCCCGATGAGTACCTCCAAAAGCATTTTCATAAAACTTTCAAGGCAACCTAAATTTACTTGTAGTTCAAATTTGACCTAATATAACTTTGAAAAGACATTTAATTTTGTTTAATTTTTGGCTCCTGACATCACTCGAGAAATTGAGAATGTTCTTTCCTGATAGTTGGAAACTCACACTGACGAAATTGTTTAGTACAATTAGATGCACCCATTTACCTCTAAAAGGACATTTAATTCAAGAGCAATCTATCGTCCTTACTTGTAGGTCAACTTTGACCTCAATTCATGAAATCGGCAAGAAGTCTCTGAAGTGTGAGAAATTAGCTAGGAAGATTGAAAATTCATAGTACTAAAAACTTGTGTATTACGTATAAGAAATGGTGGTCCACTTTGTGTGATATATAATTGGGGTGGTTCCATTTTATTTTAACTATGGTTAGTCCCGTAGGAGCGAGGTGCTTGAGTTAACACGGTCAGTGGAAGTAGAAGTTACATCAAGGACCTCATAATAAATGAAATTTGTATCGAAGAACATGCATTTAGCACAAGGACCCTAAACCCTAAACCCTAAACCTTAAAACCCTAAAACTCCAAACCCTAAACCCTAAACACATTTCTACTCATTTGTCTAAAAATGGGCGGTGGCAAGCTCTCGTGTGGCAAGTTTAATGAGCCCTAGCTCATCTGGTTGACTCGTTTGAGCTTGGTTTGCTTTCTTAACAAACTTATGTGAGAAACATTTTTTCTCGGTAATGTTAACGTACTAAACAATATAGTTAAAGAGTTTCATGAGCTACTCGTTTAGAGCTTGGTCACAATAAAGATCTTAGAAAGTGTGTTTGCCTAATTTCTTGTATGCCAAATATTTAATTGTGTACCGTGTACTATATATATTAGAGAGAGAGAGGGAGAGAGCTACTAACCCGTGGTTGGATGGTTCTGAGTGAAGTTGTACCCCTAGCCCACCAGAGTTCAAACCCCATCATGTTTGGTAGTTTGGTGTCTCATAAAAGGCGGAATATTATTCTTAAGTGGGAAGCGATGTCCCTATCTATAGCTTGGTGTGTATGGTGACTTTGTCAAGATCAAGACCTGTCGCAGATTAGTCTCAAGACACAGACTTTAGTAGGTGGTCATATAGAGGTAGGGTGTGTGCGTTCATAGGGGTGAGTGTGTGTATGCATTTGTGAGTGTATGTGTTTTTGTATTGGGTTTTCACAAAAAAATGTGTGAGGCGCCTTTGGTTTCTATTGAGTTTTGCTCAGTTATCCAAAAGTACCTATGATGTAAGTCAAACTAGGTCACTGAGAGCATGTGCAACATTGGAATTTTGGGGTGTACTCTAAGAGAATCTTTTTCTTACTAGACCTAGGTCTAACAATGGAGAGGGTGAGTCTAGCTAAGTTACTTGGACCCTGGGTCTATACAAGACACATGTCTAAGGGGATCAAATGGCAGTCTGACCCACTCATTAGTGTCTAGAAGGTTTTCTTTATTGTTTCTTTCTACTCAGATGAGTGGGTCCCCTATCTGGTCTAAATGGTGGAGAAGATTTTTCTTTTCTTAGACACGAGGCTAGTAACTTTCTAATCTACGTCTAGTAAGGGTGTGTCCAGTGTCTAGAAGTATCTAACAAAACTACTTTTGCTTCAATTTTAGAACTAAAGTGGGTCTACACAGCCATGCTAAAAAGAAAAAGAAAAATGGACTATTATCCACTCACTAGTGGGCCCTCCTGCCAATTGATTCTCTTAGACATAAGTCTAGCACTACACTCACCTTGAAGAATGTTTTTGTTAGCACCATCCACTCCATTGTTTAGACATATGTTTAAGACTTGACGATGTTCTTTCTCTGATGTCCGGGGCCTATGGGCTCACTACCATGGGGCCCCATTGTTATTTGTGGTCAAGTTATACCCTATAGCAGCCAACGAATGTTAGCTCTGACTCCTCTAGCTCTTCCTTCTCGATAAAGCTTCGACTCTCATCTTCGAAGGATGGTTATGAGGGCAGTAGGAGGCGATGTTCCCGTCGATAGCGAGGTGCCTATGGTGACTTCGTCAAGCTCAAGCCCGACCGGACCAGTTTGAAGACACAATCTTTCGGAGGTACTCATAGGGGTAGGATGTGTGTTCATGCGTTCATAGTGGTGAGTGTGTGTATGCATTTGCGAGCGTGTGTGTTTTGTAGTGGGTTTTCGGAAAAAATAGAGAGATGGGTATTCCGTTTATATTAAGTTTTGCTCAGTTTTCCAAAAGTAACTATAATGGTCACAGGTGTCTAGGGTCTATGGGCTCACTGCCTTCGGGCCACATTATTAGTGGTTCAGTTACATCCCATGGTAGCCAGCGAATGTGAGGTCTGACCCCCTAGCACTTCCTTCGCCATGAAGCCTCGGTGCTCAGCTTTTAAGGATGGTTATGAGGGCAGTGAGAGGCGATGTTCCTATCAATATATAGCGAGGTGCCTATGGTGACTTCGTCAAGCTCAAGCCCCGCCGAATCAGTCTCAAGATCCACTCTTTCTGAAGTGCTCATAGGTGTAGGGTGTGTGCACATGCATTCATAGAGGTGAGTGTGTGTACGCATTTGTGATCTTCATTTTGTAGTGGGTTTTCGCAAAAAGAGAGGGGGCCTTTGGTTTATTTAATTACTGAGTTTTGATCTCTTTTCCAAAAGTACATGCAATGCAAGTCAAACTAGGTCAGTTGTGTTTGGGGGGCCAAGGGCTCTATAGCGTGGGCCCTAGTTATCAGTGGTCGAGTTAAATCCAATAGTAGCCAGCGAATGTGAGCACCAGCTCCCCTACCTCTTCCTTCTCCACCCTTGATTTATAATTTAATTTTCTCACTCAATCACGGTGGAGATCTCTTTTTTTCTATATTTGACTGATGATCATCTATCTATCTATATATACGTTAACTAGACCATGATTAGGTGGTGGTGATTGAAGTATATTCACTTTTATGCTAATTTATATTCTATAATATTAGAGATCACCACCATGATTGAGCTTATATGCACTCTGGAGGTAGTAACATAGTCTAGTGTTATATGTATGAGACTAGTCTAAATTACTTGGTCTTGGTGGGGAATAACTTGGACTAGTAAAAATGCATACAATACTAGTCCAAGTTACTCTACCAAAACTAAAGGGGGTCTAGATACATTCATTTCACAAAAGGCGTAACATCTTATATTTTGAAACGGAGGGAGTTCTAGTTAGACTACTCATAGTGAGATTGTCATAGCTAGTATCATCTAATATATATTGGCAGCATCGCTGCATCTTACAACTGATGATACTCTCGAAATGACTAGCCTAGTAAAATTTAATAGTATGTATAGAGTGTACTTTTTGATTAAGAGAGATATAAAAAGCATAACTAAGCTTTGTATGATACCTAGTTACTATATATGTCGGGGGATGACCCCCGGGTAGGCCAAGCTAGGATCAACTGGCCGGCTTCAGGGATGCCTAGCGGATGGCCACAATACAAAGGACCACAACTGGATGGACCACTCCATCTGGTCCACCCTCAAGATTCCCCGGCTGGCCCATCTAGCCGGGTGACCAGAAGAGCTGGCTGGGTGGCCACCTCTACCCGGCCGCCTCGGATCCATTGGCCAAAGTACCGGAGGGGTGACACTCCCTGCTGAGCACACACTTGACCGGACAGGCTAGCGCGCCGCCCTGCCGACGCTAGAAGACACCCACGCCAAAGCGCCAAGTCTGGAAGCTGAGGAGAGCGTGTCAGCTGACCGCTAAAGCACCAGCTAATGAGTAAAGCACCAGCTGACGAGTAAAGAGCTGGCTGACGAGTAAAGCAAAGGTGCTGGGATGCTGCAGCGTTGTCCCCCTGTACTGAAGGCTTGACCAGGTCCTGTCCCACCGGCTGGGCCCGACCAGCCGGCTCGCTTTGTAAACCCAAAGCCCAAACAGTAAACCCTAGAGCCCACATTGTAACCTACCTCTCCTGACTAGTATATAAGGGGGTAGTGCTAGCCGCACCCAGTCGAGTGGAAGGGCGAGTAAGCGGCGATTCGAGTGAGTGAAGTTGGACCATCAAGTTGGTCAAACTATCCATTGGGTAACCCCAACGTTAACTTCGGTGCAATTACCATGAGGTAACAGATAGCCTGAGATTGGTGAGTAGCGTCTCCTTTATAAGAAGAATGGAAGAGGGAAAGACGAATCTTCGCATTTCTCATCCACATGCACTCTCAGTCTCCAGATCTACTCCTGATCCAAAATCTCCGGACAGAGCGACCTCCTTCTTCCCTCATTGGTGCCTCCAAAGGATCGATGGGGAAGATCGAAGTGCACCAACGCCGCCTTGAAATCTTTCGAGGACGCGGGCATCCTCTACAAGGGGTACTAGTGGATTCCTACATCCAGCGAGACGGAACCCAAGCTTTGCCATTGGGAGTTCATCTGCTTCCTAAGCCATCTGGAGAGGGGTTTGGGATTCCCTACTTCTATCTTCTTCCAGCGATTCTGCGTGTACTACATGATCAAGCCATCGGACCTAGGGACGCACATCATGGAGAAGCTCGCGATCTTCGTCGCCTTCTACGAGAGCTATCTCGGATGTCTCCCATATTTTCCCTTGTGGATAGAGCTGTTCCATGGCCACGTCGTTTGCGAAGGAACTGGCGGTCCCATCCTAGCGGAGGGCGGTGTCACATTTCATCTGAAGCCCAAGGACACTTTTGTGAAGTTTTTGTTGCTAAAGAAGGTGGCCAACGAGTGGAAGAAGAGCCGGTTCTATGTAATGGAGTCCACTCCCAATGGTGAGGTGGCGCTCCTGATGTATACTGCCGAGAGGAACGAGCCATGCCGGCTATCAGCGACCACACTTCCTAAATACCAAAGGATGGTCATCGACGAAATGCTGACGCAGATCAAGGAGTTGAACAAGGAGGGTCTTGAGACCATTCATTTGTATAACTGCTGGCTCGGGTGGTGGCTGGTTCCACTGGTCACCCGATCCCACTGGATGTACCAGTATACCGGGCAAGGATGATGCCACAAATGCGAGCAAGTAGGTCTAGGAGGTCGACCACTACATCGTCGCATTTAAGAAGATAACGGAGGCGGAGTACAACGATCTGAAGGCCGGGTTTGCTCCATACACCGCCATCGAGAAGTATTAGGCCCCTACGGTGAGTCTCCTTGCCTTGTAATTTCACTTTGCAATCACACTTTTGCTGTCGCCCTTGTCGACTGACCATCGTTCTTTCTATATCTTGCCAGTTATTCCAAGTCCTCAAGAATTGTCTTCCCCCACTTGATGAGGAAGTTCCCAGCGAGCTCGAAGAGGAGGAGGAAGGATCCTACGACAGCAAGGATGAAGTAGCAGAGGTCTCCACACCTATACCGGCAGCTCGGAAGAATTGCATGCAAAAGTAGCATGAAATCGAGGCGAGCCATAGCCTTGAAGAGCGTGACAACGATGACGACAACATGCAGGAGAACAGCTCATGGCGCGTGGCTATGCCGGCAAAGGATGCACGGAAGCTAAAGTCGCCTATGAAGAAGCCAACACCAAAGCTGGCATCGCCGCCTAGATCGGTGGCGGCTTTTGAGTCAGATGAAGAGACCGATGATGAGGAGGCTAAAGTCTCGACCAAGATCCTAGAGGACCCAACTCTGATGATGGAATCGGGGACCACGGCCGTGATGGTGGAAGTGGCGGTTCTGCTTGTCGCGATCGCGCTGATAATCTTGGTGTCCCCGGAGCCAGGACTGCTGAAGTCCCCGCCACCGGAGGGGGCGCCTGTGTCGCCCGGGCGGGAGGTTCCCGCAACCGCGACCTCGACATCGAAGAATCCCGCGGTGTCTTGCGCGGTGAGCATGTTTGAGAAGGGGCTCACGTGCAGGTTGGGCCCAGAGCTAGAGAAGCCTGCCCATATTAGCACCGATTTGCGCACTCTCCCGGTTTCTAAGTAAGTTTGATGCTTTCTTTCTCGTGTTTCTATATTTTCTTGTATCATCGGCTTGCTGACTATGTCGATTTCTCAGGTCTAGTGTCAAGAAGATCAGCCGCCCTTCGGTGTCCAAGGTTCCACCAACCGACACCAAGGGGGAGGTCGACTCCTCCAAGAAGAGGAAGGCCGCCAAGTCGAGGCGTTGGGTGAAGGCGTGAAGAGGATAAAGGAGGGCGACTCTACTACCGTGGCGGAAGAAGATATGGGGAAGGGCGGTTCCACCCTTCATGCTGAAGGTGAAGTAGTCTCTAGCTTGGAGCCAAGAAAACCGACCATGCCAACGGAGGCGCCGGTGCCTGCGGCCAGCGCTCCGGCAACGATGGCCGCGACGTTCCCTCGCTTTGTGGCGAGGGCCTTTGCCGCGGCTACTAGAACACAGTCGCCACAGGTTCCTGTGGTCATTGATGGCGATGTCGGGCAACGTCGCGGACATACATCATTCGTGGTTGCTTCAGTGGATGCTAACGAACTTCACAACATGTTAGGTGCTGCTATATAGGTATGTCCAGTCCCCGAGGGTCTAGTTGCTGAATTTCAGCGGCTAGACACTTAGAACTTTTAGTCGTCCAGTCCCCAAGGGTCTAGTCGCTGAATTTCAGTGACTAGACACTTAGAATTTTAGTCGTCCAGTCCCCGGGGGTCTAGTCACAGAATTTCAGTGGCTAGGCACTTAGAGCTTTTAGTTGTTTAGTCTCTCATTGTTTTCTGCCTTCAAGGCCTGCAAAGGGAATCGTCCGATCGGCAGGCCACTAATGAACGCCTGGAACACGACTTGGGGAGTGCGCAGGAAGCCAACCGGTGTCTCCAAGCATCTGCTGGTGAGTTGATTTTATCTTGATGACTTTGGCCCTTTGATGTTGTGCGAAGATTGAACTGTGGTCCTCTTATCCTTTAGATGATCTTCCTACTCCAATTGCCAAGGCCCGCGAGGGATACGTTCTAGTCGCTGAGATGGATGCTATGAAGGCATTGTTGGCCGCGGTAGAGGAGCGGGTCGGCTCGCTAGTGAAGGAGCTAGAGGCGGTGAAGGTTGCGATGGTTTTTTTAAGAGAGGGCCAAGGCTGCAGTCGTTGCTGCGGAGGATGAGCGGAAGGCCTCCGACTTGATCATCCTTGGGTTGCAAGAGAAACTGGTCACGCTCGAGAAGTTTGGGACTGAAAGATGTCGCAAACTCCTTGGTGAGAATCGCCTTCTTCTACTCCTTCTTCTTTCTAGTATCTAGCGAGTCCTCGAGCAGTTTAGTCCCCGAGCGGGTGAGTCCACTAGTTTTCTTTCTCGTGATCTTGATTTTCTGACATTGTAGCCGTAATAGGTCAAAGCGACCTGGTGGTGCAGACCTTTGACGCCTTACAATGTGTGACGGCGGTGGTGAACGTGGCCACCACTTCGGTGCTATGCGTCCATGCTGTTCTTCAGGGGATATCCCCCCACAGAAGTTATTCATGGGGGCTGATGGAGGTTTGGCCCTACCTTGAGGAGGAGCCTACTGTCATTGAGTGGATGGCACGATCGACCTTTTGGCGCGGGGCCAGCATGGCGCTTACTCTTGGGATCGCGCACTTCCCCGACGACTTCTACCTTGATGATGTCACCAGCGGGTATCCCTTGGCGACTGGCTCGGTGGAGATCGCGGAGGTGCTCAAGTTGACTGCCAAGGCCGCTCCATTCGCGGAGCGGGTATTGGCGATGGGGGATCTACGGCCGTACCAGGAGATGGTGATGACACCAAGTGACTCCGAGGTAGAGCACCGTGACCTGAGGTCGGGGAAGCTCTTCCGGTCATCATTGGTGAAGCAGTTGATGACCTACCATCGAACCCTTGGGAGCCATATGTCCGGGTCAAGGGCGATGGCGGCGCTTCTTCTTAGAAACCTACAGAGTGAGGGAATTGCCCTAGGGAATTGTGTTAGTTATGGCGACTAGCCGCTTTTTGTAATGTACCTCAATGATGAAAAATATATTTTGTTGCTGAAGTATAAAAGGTCAATCGACTCACATTGCTATGTGATTTTTATTTGTTCCGTATTTTTTGTTGAGTGAGTCCTCGAGCGTGTCTGCCCTTTAGTAGGGTTGACCTCGCGTATATGTGTGTTTGTTTGTGTTAGGCTGGTAGGCTAACCGGAGTCGACCCGTTGTGGCTCGTGGAGCTAGTCGCTTGGCAACCCCAAGGGGTGTTGTATACTTGGCCACTTTCCCGGACGCGATCGGGGTCAGTTAGGCGAGTCCCCGAGCATGGTGCTTCGTTGTTCTAGTTGCATGCCCAAGGTAGGTGAGGACATTTGTATGTTGTTTGTAACTGGTCACCCCTGCCTTGGAAAGGCAATCGTGTTGCGAGTCCGAGGCAGCCTGTCATACTTGGTGCATTCCCAAGCCGCGTGAGGGACGTTTGTGGCGAGTCCCCGAGCATGGTACTTGACCTTTCGAGTCGCCGTGCGCGGGGGTGGGGAGGATGGGTTTGCTGTGAGAAGCATGTTTGGTTGTCTTGGCCCGACAGGCCAGTCGAGCGAGGCGACTCCGATGGTGGCTCCGGGGTGGCGTTTTCATGGACGACACAAGGCCCGAATATTTTCGGTGCCCTTAGGTCACACTACTTAGCCGTGTCGGTCGCTCGACCAAGGGTTGACTTCCGTCGGTAGCATATTACAAAATGTACAAGTGAAATTGGAACAAGGAGATGGCGAGTAGACACGATTTGTGCGATCTGATTTTATTTCATCATATAGTAGCTGAATACAAGTTTTAGTTCTATGTATAGAACTTTCGGAGGAGGTTTCATTCCATGGCCGCCAGACTTCAAGCTGGTCGTTGCCTCGTACGTCGATGAGGTAGTAGGCGTTGTTGCTAAGGACTCGTCCTATGGTGAATGGCCCCTCCCATGGGGGAGAAAGCTTGTGCATGCCCTTCTTGTCCTGGATCAGTCGCAGGACCAGGTCACCCTCCTGAAAGGTGCGAGTCCGGACTTGGCGGCTATGGTAGCGGTGGAGTCCCTGCTGGTAGATGGCGGTGCGAGAGCGAGCTAGGTCGTGTTCTTCATCGAGCTGCTCGACCATATCCTGACGGGCAAGCTCGTTGTCCGCCTCCGCAAATTGACGACCCGAGGCAAGTCGTGTTTCATGTCGGTTGGCATGACGGCCTCAGCACTGTACACCATGAAGAAGGGCGTGAACCCTGCTGAGCGGTTGACGGAGGTGCGGATGCCCCATATCATGGAGGGGATCTCTTTGACCCAGCATCCAGTGGTTCGCTCGAGGGGGACCTGGAGTCGCGGCTTGAGGCCATGAAGGACGCTTTGGTTACCTCGTTTAGCTTGACCATTTGACTCCGGGTGGGCGACTGAGGCGAGGTCGAGTCGTATGCCATGTTCCTCGCAGAAATCAGCCATGGCGCCCTTGGCGAAGTTGGTGCCGTTGTCCATGATGATGTTGTGCGGGTAACCGTACCGATAGATGAGCTCGCAAAGGAACTTGTTGGCAGTCTTGCCATCACACTTTTTGATTGGCTTGGCCTCTACCCATTTGGTGAACTTGTCAACTGCGACCAGGAGGTGGGTGAAGCCAGATGGGGCCTTTTTGAATGGGTCCACCATGTCGATGCCCCATACAGCGAATGGTTAGGTGATGGGGATGGTCTTGAGGGCCGAACCAGGTATGTGCGTATGGTAAGCGTACTTCTGGCACCCGATGCATCGTTGGACGATGTCGACGCCGTCGGCGTGTATGGTGAGCCAGTAGAAGCCATGTTGCATGGCTTTGGCGACTAGCGACCGGGCCTCGGCATGGTGGCCACAGTCACCGGCGTGGATATCCTGGAGGATCTTGTGCCCTTCTTATGGATGTACGCAGCGTTGGAACACGCTGGTCCCGCTACGTTTGTGGATCTCTCTATTTATGATGGCAAATGATTGATGACCCACATGTATAGGGGGTGTATCGTAGTATTTTCGAGGGAAGTGAAACCCAATTTATTGATTCGACACAAGGGGAGCCAAAGAATATTTATAAGCCTTAACAACTGAGTTGTCAATTCAGCTACACCTGGAAACAATCTTCCTCACAGCAGTTTATCAGTAGCAACAGTTTTGTAGTAGGAATAGCAAAGTAGCAACAGTAGTAAAGTAAAGACAGCAGTAACAATAGCAGTAAACAGTAGGATTCGAGTTCGGTAGGCATAGGGATGGATGGACGGGCGTTGCATGGACTCGACAATTGACATAGCAATCAGAACATAGGGCAATTGTAGATAAATAAGATAAAGCATCTATGTACTAGATAATCCTAGGCATGTGTTCCATATATAGTCCTACGTGCTCGCAATGAGAACTTGCACAACATCTTTTGTCCTTCCAGCCCGTTTGCAGCGGGGCCTCAAGGGAACTACTGGCAATTAAGGTGCTCCGTTTAATAGAGCACCGGAGCAAAGCTTTAACACTCCGTGAACACATGTGATCCTCACATCAAAACCATTCCCTCCGGTTATCCCGATTTCTGTCACTTCGGGGCCATTGGTTCAGGACAACAACGTGTGTATACAACTTGTATATAAGACCAAAAACAATACTATCATAATGAATCAATAACATGTTCAGATATGAAATCATGGCACTCGGGCCCTAGTGACAACCATTAAGCACAACAAGTCGCAAAAAAGTCATAAAGCACTAATAAAAGATACTAGGCACCATGCCCTAACAATCTGATGCCATTACATGAACGATCTCATCCAATCCCTACCATCCCCATAGCCTACAGTGGGGGATTACTCACTCATAGATGGGGGAAACATGGATGGTCGATGGAGAAGCGATGGTGATGATGGCGATGATCTCCTCCAATTCCCCGTCCCGACAGGGTGCCAGAATGGAGTTTCTGGTGTTGTTTCATGGAATCTGGTGGTGGCGGCGGAGCGGAACTCCTTCTGGAAAAACATCGAACCCCCCGGAGTTTTTAGGTGCCTGGGGGCCCACACAATGCCCTAGCGCGACCAGGCCTAGCCCACGCCTGGGGGGTGTGGCTAACCCCTAGCCCTCCTCCGTCTCGTATTCTGGCTCCGTGAGTCTTCCGGAAAAATAGGCACTTTTCCTTTTGTCCCGTCCACTTCCGAGAATATTCATTTTCTGACTTTCCTGAAACCAAAAACACACAGCTGGCACTGTGGCTCTTGTTAATAGGTTAGTCCATGAAATCATATGAAAAGTACTCCAAAGTGTGGACAAAACACAAGAAAGTGTATAAAACCAAGCATGGAACATAAAAAATTATAGATACATTTGCAATGTATCAACAGCCACAAGCTTAACTCCAGCTCGTCCTCGAGTAGGTAAGTGATAAAAAGAAGGAATAATTTTTTAGATGACATGCACCATCAAAGACTTGATCAAAATATTTGTAAAACATTGAAAGCTGGGATCATAGTACTTCAATGATAACATGAAAGACAAAGTTCTAACAATAAGGCAAAGAAACTATGTTGCAACATGAAAAGGCACAAACAAAAGATTCATGAATAACAATGCTTTGCAAGACGTTTGTTTGTTTCACATAAAGAAAACATAGCAAAGTGGAATTTAGCTTGTCCCTCATAGAGTAGCAAACATAAATGCATAGGACACCTTCAAAGTTTACAAGAGTGACTAGATACAAATAGTTTAAAACAAGCAATATCAAGTTATGCATCAATCAACTAGTCTTGGGACAATGCACATAGAACTAAGAATGGCCACTATGCTCTCAAGAAAGTGCTCATAGAATGTGTGGAGACTCAACAAGGAAAACAAAAAAGGTTTTGAAAAGTTTGAAAGGCTTCCAAATGCTGAAAGTATGGTACTTGTTAGCTTTGAGCTCTCATTGCCCCTATCATAAGCATCTTTAAGTGGTTAAGGTTAAAGTGACACAACTAAGAGGATATGCTTGACAAGTTATAAATCGAAGTCTCATGCCCCTTACTTACGAAGACAGATCCTCATGCTACTTAACTTCAGTCACGAGTAAGCTCTTGTCATTGTAAGTATATACGTATCATAGAGAACCGCCAACAGGGTACCCCTTGCACATGATACAGGAGCTATCCCATAATCAAAATGACAAGGCAAGCAGACAATGAGCATCTCAGCTATCTTTTTATTTACTATGTGCATAGATTTTTATTGAGGATGCTTCATAGAATGCTCATCATGGTTATGCTGCAAGTTTCAACCATGATTAGGCATGGCTTAGGCTAGCAGCCTAGTCGTTTCTCTAACATACATACAAACTCCATGATCTTACAAGTCCACTTTTATTTCACACCACCGGGATCCATAAGCAAAAGAATCATGATATCAATGAGGTACAAAGTACCAGTGCAATGTTGAAAACGTTCTCCATAGAAAGGGAGGTATGGTGGACACTTTTGCCAATATTGGTTTTGGGTATTTGTATGCACGAGTAAAGGTTATACTCAGCACAAGTGAAGGCTACCAATAGAAAGGGAGCGACAAACGAGAGAGCAATAATGGCCATAATCATGTAGAGCGACAAAACATCATTCATCAAAGCATAAAGTGATACTACAAGTTGAAAACTAAAGGATCATAAAGGCTATGGTGACTTGGGATAGTCATAAAATGATGTGAGCATGTGCCAAGTCAACCCAAATAAAACATCAAAGGAGATTACCACAATACTATGCTTTAATATGCTAAAACAACGCATGATTCATCCAAAGCACATTAAGCAATCTCAATTGTTTATAACAAGTCGTGCTATAGCAAAGAATACTAAGCATAAAGCCAAAACAATATCAAGCATGACATGACAAAGCATAGGCCACAGTCAAAAACAAGCTCTCTTTACCACTTAAGCATGAACTTTCCTACTCTTTTCCAATCCAAACCAAACTATTTGAAAACCAATGCATGAAAGAGGGGGTCCAACCAATTTATTCAGCAAACTAAGAAAACAAAGCAAACAAAAAACCAAAACAAAAACGAAAAAGAAGACGCTCCAAGAACAACACAACTATGCATGAAACAATAAAAATGAAGCGTTTGGAAGAAACCTGGGATTTTTATTGACGAAGAGGGGGATGCCTCAAAAAGATGTTCAGAGATTTTACACGAATTTTTACGGTGAAGCACAAAAATCTGTTTTGGGACATCAACTTTCCCAATCATTACTTCTCTCTCACTAGAGGTTACTCTTGGCACAAAAAGCAAATAAAAAGGATAAGGAGCGGTTATTACTGAAGTAATAACTTCCAAGACTCATCTAAAACTTTTGGGTTATCTCCCAATAAGTACTTTTCTTTAACGCCTTTAAGTTAGGCATAAGCAAAAACTAAAATGGATAGAATAGAAGTAAGAGGAGATAATCATGGTGAAAACATTGATTTGTTTAATAAAATCCTTTTGTTAACAAGGTTGATCTGGTCTTGTTACCAAAACAATTTGATATGAGACAAAACTTTGTATTCCACTTATGATTATGTTACCTCAACCTTGATAGCAATGGTCCCAATCATAATAGTTTTAAATTTTTCTCTTGGTATGGGACAATATATTTCTCCAACTTGAATGCCCTCAACATGTTCAATTGAATTCAAACCATAAGTCCTTTCAATCTTCTTGGGGAAATAGACAGTATGTTCCTTGTCATTAACATTGAAACTAACCTTTCCTTGATTACAATCAATAACAGCTCCTGTAGTATTAAGAAAAGGTTTCCCAAGAATAATGGACATATTATCATCTTCAGGCATTTCAAGCACAACAAAATCTGTTTTAATATCAAGCAACTATGAGCCACTTGAACAGGTACATCCTCACATATACAACCAGGAATAGTGGTGGATTTATCAGCCATTTGCAAAGATATATCAGTTGGTATTAACTTTTCTAGTTGAAGCCTATTATAGAGAGAGAAAGGCATAACACTAAGTCCAGCTCCCAAATCACACACAGCAGTTCTAACATAACTATTCTTAATAGAGCAAGGGATAATTGAATTCCCCGGGTCTCCAAGTTTCTTAGGAACCTTACCATTGAAGGAATAATTAGCAAGCAAAGTAGAAATTTCTTCATTAGGGATCTTCCTTTTATGCGAGACAATATCCTTCATATACTTTGAGTAAGGAGGCAATTTAATAGCATCAGCCAAAGGAATTGGAATAAAGGTTTCATCCACTCACAAAACTTATTATAATGTTCATCTTCCTTTGACTTGTGTTTCTTATCAGGAAAAGGCATAGGTTTTTGGACCCAAGGTTCTTTTTCACTACCATGTTTCTTAGCAATAAAATCTTCTTTGGTGTATTTAGTATTCTTTTCAGGTTCTTCTTCAACTTTTTCTTCATTAGGAACTTCATGTTCTTCATTACCACTTTCGGTTTCAGCATCAGAGATAGATATACAATTAGGGTCTATAGCAGGTTCAAAGGGTTCTACAGCAGTTTTATGTTTCTTTTTCCTTTTCTTATGAGTAGAACCACTATTTTCAGCTTGTTGAGAATCCTGCTCAATTCTTTTGGGATGCCCCTTAGGATATAGAGGATCCTGGGTAGCAGCACCACTTCTAGTTCTAATTTCATAAGCATGTTTTTCTTTAGCCGCATTAACTAGCAAGTCATTTTGCACTTTAACGAGTTGATCTATTTGAGTTTGAACCATTTGAAAGTGTTTAACAATCATTTTAACATCATTAGAGGTTCTTTCCACAATATCTTTCAACTCAACAATAGCTCTAGTGTTTTCCATTAGATGATTTTGCACCCTTTTATTAAAGTTATCTTGCTTAACAATAAAGATATCGAATTCTTCTAAGCATTGATCTAGAGGTTTAGAGTAAGGGATATCACCTTCATCAAAGTGTTGGAGAGAGTGTACCTCAATAGTGGATGAGTAGGGGATAAGCTTACATAATTCTTCTATAGGAGGTAAATTCTTGACATTTGCAGCTTTAATTCCCTTCTCCTTAAGACATTTCTTAGCTTCCTTCATTACTTCATCATTCAATTCAATAACTCCCCTCTTCTTTGTTGTTGGAATAGGCACCGGAATAGTACGTTCAGGTACAATTACTTCATGTATAGCTTGTTTAGGAGGAGGCCAATCTTCATAATTCTTACTTATTTTAGCCATTAACTCCTCAGCTCCCTTAGGAGTCATATTCCTGAAAACACAATCAGCACAACTGTCTAGGTATGTCCTAGATTCCTCGGTTAGTCCATTATAAAATATAGCAAGAAGCTCATTCTTAGGTAATGGACTTCCAGCTTATGCATGAATCAAAGCACAGAATCTTGCCCAAGATTCAGGCAATATCTCTTTTTCGCCCGGTTTAAAATCAAAAAGTTCTTGCAAAATAGCATGTCTAGCACTAGGAGGAAAATATTTCTGCAAGAAAGTACTAATCAAGAAATCAGGGCTATCAATAGATCTAGGAGGTAAATTACTAAACCAAGTTTTAGCTTCTCCTTTCAGTGAAAAAGGGAAAATCTTAGCAACAAAGTAAGTACGCATCTTAATATCATCAGAAAACAAGCCACTCATGGTAGAAAGTTCATTCATATGTGCTACCGCACTTTCATTCTTAGTCCCACAAAAAGGTTCTTTCTCGACAATAGCTATGTAAGATAGATCGAGAGAGAAATCATAATCTTCATCTATAATGTTTATGGGAGAAACAGGAAACTTAGCAACATGAGACAATTTGGGTCTAATAGTACGCCTCTCATGGAGACTCTTAGCAGCACTCCTATCATGGGTGTTTTTACATTCTTTAATAAATTCATCGGTCATCTCAACATAACCATCTTCCATATCATAACTTTCACTAGACTCAGGTGAACTAACAGGTGTGGTAGTGTCTTCATTAGGAGTTTTGGTATTTCCAGCTATAGTTCTAGCAATTGTAGCATCTAGGAAAGGACCTAATGAACCACTCTTATCAAGCACAGTAGAAGCAACATCATAAGCATCAGAAGTTTCAGATTCAGCAGTAGTAGCAGTGTGTGTAGCATGTGTATGTGGTGGTGTAAGGAACTTACTCAAAACAGACGGTGAATCAAGAGCAGCAAACGTGTTTAGAACCATACCTCTTCTTGTAGTGGATGGTACAATAGAAACCTTGCCATCACGAGACTTACCCATGATGGATGGATAGCAGCGAACAATAGAGAATCCAAGTGAACTTGATAAATAAAGCTATGCTCCCCGGCAACGGCGCTAGAAAATAGTCTTGATGACCCACAAGCATAGGGGGTGTATCGCAGTATTTTCGAGGGAAGTGAAACCCAATTTATTGATTCGACACAAGGGGAGCCAAAGAATATTTATAAGCCTTAACAATTGAGTTGTCAATTCAGCTGCACCTGGAATTTTTTTTGCTCACAACAGTTTATCAGTAGCAACAGTTTTGTAGTAGGAATAGCAAAGTAGCAACAGTAGTAAAGTAAAGACAGAAGTAACAATAGCAGTAAATAGTAGGATTCGAGTGCGGTAGGCATAGGGATGGATGGACGGGCGTTGCATGGACAAGACAATTCACATAGCAATCAGAACATAGGGCAATTGCAGATAAATAAGATAAAGCATCTAAGTACTAGATAATCGTAGGCATGTGTTCCATATATAGTCATACGTGCTCGCAATGAGAACTTGCACAACATCTTTTGTCCTGCCAGCGCGTTTGCAGTGGGGCCTCAAGGGAACTACTAGCAATTAAGGTGCTCCTTTTAATAGAGCACCGGAGCAAAGCTTTAACACTCTGTGAACACATGTGATCCCCACATCAAAGCCATTCCCTCCGGTTATCCCGATTTGTGTCACTTCGGGGCCATTGGTTCTGGACAACAACGTGTGTATACAACTTGTAGATAAGACCAAAAACAATACTATCATAATGAATCAATAACATGTTCAGATCTGAAATCATGGCACTCGGGCCCTAGTGACAAGCATTAAGCACAACAAGTCGCAACAAAGTCATAAAGCACTAATAAAAGATACTAGGCAACATGCCCTAACAATCTGATGCCATTACATGAACGATCTCATCCAATCCCTACCATCCCCATAGCCTACAGCAGGGGATTACTCACTCATAGATGGGGGAAACATGGATGGTCGATGGAGAAGCGATGGTGATGATGATGGTGATGATCTCCTCAAATTCCCCGTCCCGGCAGGGTGCCAGAACGGAGTTTCTGGTGCTGTTTCGTGGAATCTGGTGGTGGCGGTGGAGCGGAACTCCTTCTGGAAAAACGTCGAACCCCCCGGAGTTTTTAGGTCAGAAGGCTTCTTATAGGCGAAGAGGGAGACCGAGGGGCAGCCTGGGGGCCCACACCATGCCCTAGCGCGACCAGGCCTAGCCCGCGCCTGGGAGGGGGGGTGTGGGCAGCCACTGGCCCTCCTCCGTCTCGTATTCTGGCTCTGTGTGTCTTCCGGAAAAATAGGCACTTTGGCTTTTGTCCCGTCCAATTCCGATAATATTCATTTTCTGACTTTCCTAGAACCAAAAACAGCAGAAAACGGGCCGGTGGCACTGTGGCTCTTGTTAATAGGTTAGTCCAAGAAATCATATGAAAAGTACTCCAAAGTGTGGACAAAACACAAGAAAGTGGATAAAACCAAGCATGGAACATCAAAAATTATAGATACATTTGCAATGTATCAAGGATTTGCAGCGACGCACAATCATGCGTGCCTTTAGCTCATCGGTGGGTAGGATCTTGTGCTCGAGGAAGTTGACGTATGGCGTGGTCCAGTGGTTGGGCTCTATCATCATGGCGACTAGGGCAAGCTCGGGCTGTAGAGATATTCCAATGTCTATCTCCTTCGGCGGGGAGAACGAAGGCTTGTTGATGATGTCGAGGAAGACACCCACGGGTGGCGTTTGGTGAGCCGACTTGATGCAGGAGAGCGCGTTGGCCTCCTTGTTATTGCGCATGTCGATCCATTTGAAGGAGTAGCCGGTGAATGGCCCCCCAGCTGGTCCACCACTTGGTGGTATGCTATCATGGTGGGGAGACGGTGTCGCATGTACCAGCGACTTGTGTGGCGATGAGGTCAGAGTCACCGTAGCACCATAGGCGATTAACGTTCATCTCCTTGGCAGCCTGCATGTCGTGAAGGAGGGCCTCATATTTGGCCATATTATTGGTGTAGGGCGTGAAGTCGAGGTGCAACACGTAACGGAGCTTGTTGCCTTTGGGGGAGGTGAGTACGATCCCATCCCTCGTGCCGTCCGTGTTCTTGGACCCGTGGAAGTGGAGCGACCAGTAGTGGAGATAGGGCAGCTTCTCCGGCTGCTGGGATTCTTCCCAATCGGTGAGGAAATCATCCAAGGCTTAAGACTTGATCGCTTTGCATGGCTCGTACTTGAATTTGTGGACGCCGATTTCGACGGCCTACTTGGCGACTCGCCCAGTCGCCTCGCGATTGTGGATGATGTCCTGCAGCCGCGTGGAGGATACGACCATGATGGTGTGCTCCTAGAGGTAGTGCGGGAGCCGTCTCTAGGCTCTAAAGACCACATACACCAGTTTCTGGTACTGCGGGTAGCGCTGCCTTGTGTTCGTCAGGACCTCGCTGATGTAGTAGATCGGGTGTTGTATAGGGCGCTCCTTGCCCTCCTCTGGCCGCTCGACCACCATCATGGTGATGATGACTCGGGTGGAGGCCGTGACATAGACGAGCATTGGATCTTTGTCGCCTGGGGCAGCGAGCAACGGTGTTGCGAGTAGGACTTCTTTGAGCGCTTTGAGCGCATTATCCGCCTCTTCATCCCATTGGAATGTGGGGTTCTTGCACATAAAGCGGTAGAGTGGCATTCCCTTCTCACCGAGCTAGGGGATGAAGCGACTAAGAGCCACGACTCGCCTAGCCAGCTTCTGGACGTCGTGCAGGCACTCGGGTCTTTCGAGTCCCACTATGGTGTCGATCTTGGTGGGGTTTTCTTTAATGCCTCGCTTGGAGACTATGTACCCAGGAGCTGTCTAGTGGGTATGCCGAAGGTGCAGTTCCCTAGGTTTAGCTTGATCTTCTACTTCCCCATATTTGCGAAAGTTTCGGCCAGGTCCACGAGTAGGTCACTCTGGCGAGTTGACTTCACCACCACGTCGTTGATGTAGACATGGATGTTGCGGCCAATTTGGCTCGCAAGGCACTCCTGCATGCATCGTTGGTAGGTCACGCTGGGATTCTTGATACCAAACGTCATGGCGGTGTAGCAGAAGGCACGGAATGGTGTGATGAACGTCGTTATCTCCTTGTCCTCGACTGCCATCTTGATCTGGTTATAACCTGAGTACGCGTCGAGGAAGCATAGCGACTCTGAGCCCGCGGTCGAATCAATGATCTGGTCGATGCGGGAGGGGACAAATTCCTCCTTCGAGTAGGTGTTTTTTAGGTTGGTGTAATTGATGCACATTCTCCAAGTGTTGTTCTTCTTTAGAACCAGGACTGGGTTTGCCAGCCACTTGGAGTACTTGATCGGTTGGATGAAGCCTACAGCGAGTAGATGCTGCACCTCGTCGGTGATTGCTTGGCGGCGCACTTCAGTGAAGGGCCGCAGCGACTGTGTCACCGATTGTGCTTTGGGTCAGCGTTGAGTTTGTGCTCAGCGAGTTCCCTCAGGACACTGGGAATGTCAGATGGTATCCATGTGAAGATGTCACGATTCTCACGTAGGAACCCGATGAGCGCGCTTTCCTATGCGAGGCTCATGTTGGTCCCGATGGTGACCTTCTGGCTCGACTCGCCTGGGACAAGCTCGACCATGCGGGTGTGCATGGAGGCCTCGAATGCCGCTCCCCCGGAGTTCTTCGAGGTGGGATTCTTCAGGATCATGGGGTCGTCCTTGTCAACGTTGCTTGCGTATTTGGTGAGCTCGTTAGCATGGTTTGTTTCCAAAGCGATGATGGCGTCGGTGAGCTCGTTGCCTTTGTCCTCGCACTCCACAGCCATGTCGGGGTCACCGTGGACGGTGATGATGCTGCTTGGCCCGGGTAGCTTCATCATGTTGTAAGTGTAGTGTGGGGTCGCCATGAATTTGGGGAACACCTGGCTTCCTAGGACGAAGAGGTAGGGGCTGTGGAAGTTCACTAGCTCGAAGAAGATCCGCTCGATGCGGAAGTTTGCTGGTGTGCCGAAGGTGACTGACAGCGTCACCTTGCTGATCAGGTACGTCTTTCGACCGGGGACATTGTCGTGGAAGGTAGTGAGAGTCGATTCGACCATCGACTATGGGAGCTGCAGCCTCTTGATGGTGTCCAAGTAGAGGATGTTGATGGATCTTCCCCCGTCCATCAATGTCTTGGGGAACCATCAGGGCTACTCACCCTGGATATTTGATCCTAGGTGCGTGATCTTGGCGAATCCAGGTGATACTTTGCTCGGACTAGTTGAGGAAGCGGGGGAAGTCGACCTTGGTCATCGTATTGACGGTGACTACATGGGTGAGCACCTTCTTCTTGCGTTTGGTGCCCAGCTCGGTGAACGTATATAGCAAGCCAACATTGTTGCTGAATCCACCGGCGTTACCGTTATCCCTTGGTGGGTCGTTGTTGGGGTCCTCTCTTGGCCGCCTTGCTTTCTCAATCTACTTCAAAGAGTGGCAGTCGACAATGGTGTGAGTGGCGGGCTTCCCCTCCCTGCTATGGTAGACACAGGGCTGGTTGAGTAGGCGGTGAGGTCGAATTTCAGCCTTGCCGCATTGTTGGCGTGGTAGTTTCCATTGTCGCAATAGTTTCCTCCATCTCAGCGGAAGTTCTTTAGGTCATGCTGCCAGTAGCAAGAGTTGGCGACAAAGTCAACTCGCCTGTCACCGCGGCACTTGCCGGTGAGGCGAGTGTTGCTGTAGCGCATGTCGCGTTGTCGCCCGTTGTCGTTGCCACCGGTGCGCCGTCTTCCCCCCGACTCATTGTCGGAGTCTTGGTTGAGGTCCTCCTCCGTGTAGCGCTTGGCGATCTCGAGGAGGTCGAGGATGTTGTTGAGCGTCCGGTAGACCCTCTTGATCTTAGCGACTAGAGGATCATACCGGCATGTGTTCTTAAAGCAGTGGATCACCGTGTCCGGGTGGATGCCTGAGGCGTTGATCCACAGGTCTTGCCACCACTGGACCCAGTGGCGGGTCGACTCGCGTTGTCCCTAGATGCAGTGCTCCAAGTCCTCGATGGTGGTGGCGCGGGTGTAGGAACCCTCGAAGTGCCCAACGAAGGCCTCTCACATGTCCTCCCATGAGTCGATGATGTCTACAGGGAGGGTATTGATCCATTACCAGGTCGCTCCCTCCATTATCAGGGGGAGGTAGCGAGCGGCGAGTAGTTCTCTGTTGCTGGCGATCCCCATTGCCATGAGTTAAGTGTCGAGCCACACCACTGGGTCGTACGTTGGGTCGTACTTTTCAATATCCTTCAGCGCCTTGAAGTTCGCCGGATACTTCTTGCCTCGGACCATTGTTCCGAAGCACTGCGGGCCGACTCGGCTAAGTGGGCCTCTTTGCTCCGCCTCACCGCGGTTGGTGAGGGTCTACCTCAGATTGTGTGGCTGGTGAGCTCGCCAAGCCTGGTTATTGACGATGTGGGTCCGCACGTCTATCGGTTGGCCGTTAGCGGCGAACGTGTTGTTCGCAGGTCATGGCTCATTACTAGAGAGCGCTGGATTCACGGCCTGTGGTTGGAGCTGCAGGGGCTCGGGCGGTGGGTATTTTAGAGTGTTGGCGCCGTTGTGTTGGGAATATGCCCTAGAGGCAATCATAATGGATGATATTTCCCAATGTATTCATAAAGTTATGGTCCATGTATGAACTGCTGATATGTGTCATCGAATATGTGATTCGATCGTGGAACTATATATTCATGTTGTTCGTACTAATTGTCCTTGGTTATAGAGGTTGTCCTGGACACACAACTTAGACCAATGTGAAAGTCGGCAGATGACTAGGTTCCACTTATCATGGGCATGGAGATGCTATTCCGACTTACACGGATTCGGCTAAAGAATTTAGCGAGTCGGACTGGACCATATTGAGATGCAATGAATGAGTCGTCATTTGCATGTCTCAATCAATGTAATCCATAGACCTAAGGTTATTGCACAGTCCGAGTTGAGGATCACCGACTTAGGTTCTGTCAAACGTTGTTCTGTCACTGGACAGTTATAAAGGCGGAGTTCGGGTCATCTGAGAATCAAGCTGCGTGATGTGAATAACCAAGATGGGATTTTGCCCCTCCATCTAGAGAGATATTCTCTAGGCCCTCTCGGAAGATATGATTCGGAAAGCATGTCCATGCGCATCACGGTTAAGTGTTAACCGAGGTAGCCGACTAAGAGTTAGTCGGATGAATCACTTATCTCGGATCGAGAAAGAGAGTCGGACTATTTAAGGGATGACGATCATTCGCCTATAGTCCGACAAGGTATATCGTGAGGCAACAGGGACTTAGACGAAAGTTGCATTGGAAGGTATGTCATCATGACTTATTGGTACTTGGGAGTCGACATGTTCTGCTAGGGGCCGCTACGAACTGATCGATCATGAGTGAGACTCGGAATCATTCCGGGTTACCATGAGCTTGTCGGTTCACACACTTAAGAGCGGGAGCAAGTTTGGGTTAGACCCAAACAGGAAAACTATTTGGGTTGGACACAAATAGAGACATGGACTTAGTTAGCAAGTTGGACTTGCAGGGACTAATATAGGCCTTTTAGTGAATGGGCCACATGTGAGTGGAGCCCACTTTCACTCCCTATATAATCTGGGGCGTAGGTGCTTAGAGCACAAGGTTAGGTCACTCCATGTGTTCGAAACCCTAGCCCCAGTCCGTCCTGTCGCCGCCGTACTAGACCTAGCAGTCCACCATCGGCGCTCCTCCTCATACGTGTGGATACTGGCGGAGGTGCTGTACGTTCAGCACTTCGACGATCATGGAACTGGAACCGATCGTGAGGCGTGGAACCGGAACGGAGCATGAGGACTGCACTGCATTAAGCGACATGCTTCATCAATTCCACAACCGCGCGTCTAGTGGTAATCCTCGTGGCCTTCTACCTGAGCTGGATCTTGGGTTCACCGCGTAGGGAAAAAGTTTTTTTTATCTCTGCGTGGCCCAACAGTGGTATGAGAGCGATAGCTTCTGGTTTTAGGCTCGAGATCTTGCATATGTGATATGCGGTTGGTGTTAGATTGGATCTAATTGCAGTTTTGGTGGTCGATCTATGAGATAGATCGGTTTTGTACGAGGTTCATTAGATCAACAATACTCGGGGAATTGGATGATCAGGTTTCCGTGATCTTACTACTGAGGTCGTGGAATGACATACCCCTACCGATCGGTTTCCACCATCGGGGTAGACTGTAACACGTAAATCCAGATGCAGTGATCGAAGATCTAAGAGTTTGGTCGAATCAGAGTCCGGATCAGATTTGGGTAAAATTGTTTTATCCGATGATGAAATCCATGTCTGGAATGTAGATGAGATCTGTGTTTTCAGAACATTGATCCCCGCCTGCTATCCGGCTAGCGGGACCGCCGGCTTAGCCCTGTCGTAGCGTCTTGGATGTCGTTGCGAGTTTTCACAACGCCGGTAGATACCGTATCTATGCATAACTTGTTTTTGAATGATTATGTTGTGAATGGTATGGATTATATGCATGTGATGTGTGTAATCCATACGTGATCTGTGTATCACGGTTTTTGTCAGCCGGCTAGAGCTTAGGTGTTGTCACTTAATTGTATAACGGCCCGCGTGTCAGATTCTCTATGTAATTTGCTTTAAAAGCGAGTGTAGTTGTTTGACAATCCGGGTGGCATGCAAGTCGATGTACAAGTCGGCTAAATGGTGTAAGATGGCACGTGACAACAGTTGCACAAGTCGGATTACAGTCTTTGTGGAGATGGAGATCGTCATGAAGAGAGCCATACCATTTCACATTATAATTGCTTTATTGTGTGTTATATTTATGTCTCTGTTTTTACCTCTATTAGATAGTTGGTAGAAAGCAATCCCTCAAAGGTCTAGTCGGTTTCCCCGCTAGTGCTACACCATCACAAGTCGGACATTTTTGGTAGTGGGCTGATACGTCCATTTTGCATCACTATTCTATGTCTTAATTCACTGTTATTCATTGATATATTTCATATTGAGAGGTGATACTTATGTTATTTCATCTATTTTTGCATGGTTGATGACTTTTGGAGCATGGACCGCTATAGTCAGGATTTTGATGGAAAAGGTGCTGTTTGGAGGCAAAATTCGCGAAGATCAGAAAATCCGGGAAAATATACGGAAAATCCTATTTTTCTAGAAGACTAAGGATACCAGAAGACGGAGTGGAGATGGGCCACAGGGGGCCCACACCACTCCCTGGCGCGGGTAGCCCTAGGCCGCGCCAGCAGGTGGTGTGGCCACCCTAGCCCACTCCAGCCTCTCCCCTCTGGCATATATCATCCTCCCGAAACCCTAAGACTAGGGGGCAACCACAGAAAGATTCCGCCGCCTCTACGGGGTGGAAAACACCGAGAGAGAAAGATCTCTCCGGCAGACCGATTTCTGCCGGGGGAATTCCTTCCTAGAGAGGGGAGATCGTCGCCATCAACACCATCATCAAGCTGGACTTCATCGGGATCATCATCATCATCACCACCATCATCATCATCAGCACCCTCATCACCATCTCCATATTGCTATAACAATTGGTTGAATCTTGCATTAGTTCATAGGGGAAACTTCCCCAGTGTTGATTACTCTTCGTAGTTGATGCTATTGAGTGAACCATTGAATTATTGTTTATGTTCAGATTGCTATACATCATTATTCCATCTCTGATCATGATCCATATGATGTCTTGTGAGTAGTTCGTTTTGTTCTTGAGGACATGTGAGAAGTCTTGTTGTTAGTAGTGGAGTTGTGTTGAGAAAGATTCAATAGTTTGTTATTTAAGTTGTGGTGTACCTTTTCTAGTGGTGTCATGTGAATGTTGACTACATGACACTTCACCTATATGGGCCTAGGGGAATGCATTGTGTATTTGGCTACTAATCGTAGGGGTTTCCGGAGTGACAGAAACCTAAACCCCCGTTAGGAAACCATTGCCCAAGGGACATAAGGGTCTCAGAGTTTAAAGCTGTGGTTAGGTTTCTACCTTAATTACTTTCTTGTGCTTACGGTTGTTTCCAAGGGGTTAATCACAAGTATGTATTAGTCCTGGATGGGGCGGTATATTAGCACAGGTTCACCCACACAACACTTAGCAAGCTAAAGAAGATTAATCAACTATATGAAGCGGAAGCACTTGACAATCTCCCCATGTGTCCTCGAGAACGTTTGGTCATCTTAAGTAATACATCCGGCTTGTCCTTTGCTGCATAAAGGATTGGTCCAATTGCTACATTTCCTAATATTGTTTCACAAAGTAGTTTTATGAGAGCTAGTATTCCTGTGTTTTCTGTTAGAATAAGTGATCATTGCTATGATGGCCCTTGTGATAGCTATATTGTTAAGTTTATGCATGATGTTGAAAGTTACTATGAGAGAGGGAAAAGTGTTCCTATGTATCTCAATAATATCAAGTTTCCTCGTTTTGTGCTGAAAGTTTTTATGTTGCACTTCTTTTGCCTTCTTATGCAAGTTGCTTCTTAATGCTCTCTTTCACTTCAATTCATATTCCGATGTGAGCATCTTCAAAATTATCATGCCCATCTTAATGGCTATAAAGAAAGAGCTTTTGGGGAGACAACCCAATTTGTTTTTGCTTTCTGTTTGTTTTTGTTTCTTTGAGTCTTGGAAGTTATTACTTCAGTAATAACCGCTCCTTATCGGTTTTGTTTGGTTTTTGTGTCAAGATCAACCTCTAATGAGAGAGAAGTAATATTTGGGGAAGTTGCTGTCCCGAAACAGATTTTTGTGTTTCACCGTAAAAATTCGTGAGAGATCTCTGTAT
The DNA here is from genome assembly GCA_910589775.1 of Avena eriantha. Taxonomy (NCBI): domain Eukaryota; kingdom Viridiplantae; phylum Streptophyta; class Magnoliopsida; order Poales; family Poaceae; genus Avena; species Avena eriantha. The sequence goes on along the minus strand of OU342741.1, from coordinate 452,225,870 downwards.
GTCGGATTGAGCTGTAATGTTTTGTGCTTCTGACCCATGTTGTTATTTAAGTTTCGTTAGTTTTGCACTTTTTGATTTCAGCAATAGAAGATTTTTGAAAAAATTAATATACCTGCTGGTCTGTTTTGACAGATTTTGCCAATCTTGCATTTGCTTCTTTATTCGATTTCCTTTTTGAATTCTTTTTGGGTCTTCAAAAGGAGTTGCTACTGTAGCTTATGTTTTGATGGTTTTCAGTTGAATTTGGAGACAAAAGGTTTTATCACTGCACTTATACTAATGTTGCTAATGAGAACTGTGTGAAGTTTTGTGTGAAAGAAATTTCCAGGAAGTGGAGACAATGGTGTAATAAGGAAGAGAAGGGTTTTATGACTCAAGTATTAAGTGTACGAATATGAAGATACTGATGATTATTCAAGTGGAGACTCCGGAAGAGTCCACTAAATACCAAATTCAGAGACCTATAGAGTCTGTGTTCAAATTGGTAGCAGTTCTGGTAAGAAAAGTTCCGTGAAAATACTATCCAACTATATTTGTGCAGTTTTTAGTCAATATGGAAATCTATGAAGCGAAAAAGGGACGGAAACGGAGCCAGGGTGGCTCACACCATCTTGTGGCGTGGGCCCTCCCCTGGCCGCGCCACTAGGTGGTGAGTCCACCCCGGACTCCGCCTCCGACTCGTTTTCTCCCAGTACCTTCCTTTTGATATGAAACTTCGTAATATATAACCCCCCGGATCGCCCGAGGTTCGTATATTGTGTTTTCGTCGTGTTTTTGTTTCGACCTGTTTCTGCCAGGACACACTCTTTGAAAGCTTAGAAGCACAATGGTGTCCGCCAAGGATAAAGGGAAGGAGCCTATGGAGGAGGATTCTCAAGACCCCAATCTGGGGCTGGTACCTTTAGTCTCTTGCCCCACATCAACGGAACCTCTAGGAGGCACTAATGAGTTCTGCGATAAGTACCGAGACTTGAGAAGGAAGGTGGACCTGCTTCAATGGGAGAATAATAGGCTTCGCAAGATGTTGGAAGATTTCCTCATGTCAACCAAGAAAATATTACCACCACCACTGTAACTACCTCGGTGAATTACGCTCTTAGTTAATGCCTGGATGAACGAAAGTGGTTAAAATAGTACGGTGGGGCCCAGGGCCACTCATGGTAGACCTTTCAGTCGTCCTAACCACTTTCAAACAACGGGACAAGAACGAGCGGCGTAATCGGCAGGCGAAGGGATCAACTACATACACAAATGAGTATGTATGCAAGCCACATACAACAGTCCTCAGAGCCATTCCATCTAAAAGAAATAGAAATATTGGAACGCCATACGGCAAGATCCAAATGTCCTAGATAGATATAATAATTCAGGATAGCTCCTCATACATCACACATCAGAGTATCAGGCGGAAGCGGAAAACAAGATCCGAGTACGGATAAGAAGCAAATTGGCATAACATGCCCCATAAATAAGCACATCCCGCCCACAGATCACACGGATCCCCGTTCCCGGAATCTCTACACTGAATGATCGTTGCCAACATCATCTGTCTCTTCCACCCAGTATCCATCTTGCGGGTACACCTGTTCATCTGAATCAAACAATTTATCGTGTGAGACCCTAGGGGTACTCAGCAAGTCTTAATGCCGCTAAAGGGGACACAACCTGGGGTGACGCAATTGCAGCAATAGATAATACCTAACAATTCTATAGAGACTCGCTAACCTTCCGCCTAACCAATGATAGACGGAAGTCCGTGAATTAAGATCAACAGTTATAACAGTATAATTAATAGATCCATCCTCCTCCTCGCTTACCAACGAGGAAGCGGACGAACAACCCCCATCATCCGTTGGCAGTTTTATTAACCATTCCATGGGTATTACACTATTTACTAGTCAAGTACTTATTCAATTTAAAAGTGGTACTTTAGTTATACTTGTCTATGATCGAGAAACTGTGCTCCAAGTCGTCCATAACCGCGGACACAGCTTTCAGAAAGATTTACCCTGCAGGGGTGCACGAATAGCTACGCACACTCGATCAACCTCGGAAAAACCAAATCAAAACCCAACGAGGCATTCACGACAAAGCAATCACAGGATTCAGTAATATTTCAGGGGGCCACCCCATTAAGCTACCCGCAACGAAGTTGGCCGGCTCCGAGACGGACCCAAGGTTTGTGTGGACGGCGGTAAACGACTGGGAACCCGAAAATATGACTGGGCTTGTCGATACAGCGAAAACGTGTCACGATCCAAAACAGTACAGGTGCTCCTCGCACAATCTTAAATAAAGCAGTAACATGCCATAAGTACATGATAGTAATAAAGCCCCAAACTAATTGTGGCCCCAAGAAATAAGAATGAATCAAGCTCTGGCTCAGGGGGGTCCATAAGGCCTCCCGGATGTGGATAGTGCGAATAGTCCAGGAACAGGAATCAAGTACTCGGGGTCCTACGGGACACAAGTGAGCATGAAAAACCAAATAGCAGATATTGCTCACCGGTGCCTCTTCCATTAGTTATCCCATTACTACTCAGGTTATGTTGTTTAGGTACCTCATTATCCATCAGACACTCACATACCCTACTCATGCTTTTCTACGACTCGCATGGCTCAAACAACTCCTGTAGTAATGGCTCATGGGACCGGAACAGGCTTGGTGTGGTTTAAAAGTAAAGGCTATGCAGTACTTGGGATTCAATTTAATGCAGTCGCGACTCGATGATGCAAGAATAAGATAGAGGCAATAGGTACTGTATGTATGCAAGCATGTGGTAGTGCTTGCCTGGCAGCTCAGTTGAAGCGAGAGATGGATCTGGGTAATACTCCTGTGAATCCTGGTAATTCTCCTGCTGGGCGTCTATTCGAAGAAGAACCAAACAAACAAGGGCCAACATAAATAAAGTGCACAAGCATATGAATTAAAATGCGACAAGCAAACAAGCATGCCATGATGCATGATGCACATTTTACATGGCATTAAAGTAGCACGGCAAAGGTGGGGTGTGGATACAAGAAATAAAGCACTTTATTATTTATTTGCCCAAGTTTTATTGTCATAAACGGTTCAGATTTTAAATGACAACATGATGCATGCTTCCATTCAGAACAAGGATTGCATAAATAGAACGGGCTCGTCACGCTGATCGATTTAGACATATTAATTGTCAAATTTGGAATTATAAAACAAGAGTTATGCATTAAATAAGGAAAAGGGCATTTTCTTGTAATTTTAATCATCTCGAAATTTAAAGTGTTCAAAACATATTTTGAAGGGCATATTTGAATTCCTCACATTTTTCTGATTCCAAAACATATATGATTAGTGTTATTTGGATTTGTATTTTTGAAATTATTTGAATCTGAAAAGAATTTGAATTTAAATAAATTTGGAAAAGATTTGAATAAAAACAGACTCAGGGTATTACTTTTTACACCGCGGCAATTCTAACCACAGCCACTGACGGGTGGGCCTGGTGCTGACTGGGCCACGCGCGCGGAAAAATGTTTTGTCACCGCGGGCTCGCCTAGCCACTGTGACTGCGGGGTGGGCCAACTGGCGCAGGCCCACGTGACAGCGGCGAGGGAGACAGGGCTGACAGGTGGGGCTGGGGCTGGAGCGCGGGTTGCGGCTGAGAAAGGCTGAGGGTTTTTCTGCAAGATGGCCAGGGCGACTAACAGGTGGGGTCGTTAGGAGCGCGGGTCGCAGGAATCAAAAAGGTGGGGGGTTTTTTGCAAATCGACCATGCCCGGGTACTGTTTATCGTCTTCGCGCGTCTGACGCGAGTCTGGCGCACGGCGCGGGGCGGGGGATCGATCCGGGGACGCGGGGGAGCGCGATGAGGGTGCGAGCCAGTGCGGTAGGGCTAGGGGAGCTGACTGGGAGGTGGGCGCGGGCTAGATAGGGCTTGCGTGGCGCGGGAGAGCGGCAGATGCTGGCGAGCTCTGGCGCGGGGAGGCTGCTCGACGAAACGCACGGCGAGGCTAGGCCACGACGATGGGCACGGGGCGTCTTCGTCCACGTCGGCGGGCACGGGGCGTCGCAGGGGGGCGTGATCGATCTTCTCCGCCACTTCACGGTCGCGCTGCTCGGCTGGTTCGTCGGGGCGGGGTGGTTGCTGGCGGCGACCGGCGTTGGCTGCTGGCGGTCGGAGAGGAAGAACGAGGATAGGAGGGGCGACTCGGGCCAGATCTGGGGAGGCCAGAGAGGCATGGGGAGGAAGGGAAAAGAAGGGAGAGAGGGAGGAGAGCAGCTGGGGCACGGCAGATAAAGGTGGCCTCGTGCCACCTTTTCCCTCTTCTCCTCGAGCACGTGCTCGGCCGGCTAGGCTAGGACCTGGGGCTGCAGGGGAGGCTGCTAGTGGGGCCGAGGACGAGGGAGTACAGGTTAGGGCTGGCCTGGCGGTGGAGAAAGAAAGAGAGAAGAGGGAGGCTAGCTCGGGCTAGGGTAGATGGGCATGTCTAGGGTTAGGGTTTTGGGGTGGCTAGGTGTGGGCCAGGGGAAGGGTGGCCAGGTGGTGCTCAGCAAGTTAGAGAGAGAGGGAGAGCAAGGAGGTCATGCTAGAAAGAGAGAGAGAGAGAGCAAGCTTAGTGTTTAGAGAAAAAGAGAGAGAGAGGAAAGAATTAGGTTAGGTTTTATTAATCATTTATATTTTAATTTGATTATGAGGCCAAACCAAGGAGAAGCAAGAGACTTGATCTTGCTTGAGACAAAGGGAAGGAGAAACAAGAAAGAAAGAGGAAGAAAAGAATTAGGTGGAAAAAGAAAGGCTCAAATGATCATGCTTGAAGAAAAATAAATAAAAGAAAAATATATGGTTGAGGTTATGAGGATGTTGGAGTGGTAGAAGGTGTTTCCACAAAGATAGGAACCAACAAAACCAAAGATAAACCAAAGGAGAGGAAGGTGGTGAAGACTAGTGCATGGCCCATGCAAAAGTAGTAATGCCATTGATTAATTTTGTGAAAACAATATTAATATGATGGCATTAATCTTATGCATTTCCAAGAAGTGGAACAAAGCCAAGCAAAGAAATTTAATGGATTAGATCCACCCTATTACCCATGAACTAGAGAAAATCCACAATAAAGACAACAAGCTCATGGTCTAGTAGGATGGTGGAATTATAAAGTGATGGAAGAGAAAGGTGGTGGAATGGAAATAAGAGATATGCCCCCAACTCAACTTGGGCATTGAACAATATATTAATAACCAAATACAATATCAAGAGGCAAATACAATTAATAATGCATGTGAGAGAAGAACCAAAAACAAAAGGGTTTTATATGATGCTCAAATGCAAGGTGGCATGATGACATGAGCATGATATAATTATGATGCAATAATAATATATATAAGGTAGCCAATATCTTACTAGGACAAGTAGCATTACAACTGTTAGACAATTGGGGTGCTACAACTCTCCCCCACTAAACAGGAATCTCGCCCCGAGATTCTAGAAAGAAGAAGACTCAAAGAGGGAAGGATACTTGGCACGGAGCTCATCTTCATGTTCCCAGGTGGCTTCATCAACGGAATGGTGTGACCACTGCACCTTGCAGAACTTGATGGACTTGTTGCGAGTCCTTCTTTCTGCGACTTCAAGAATTTTTGTGGGGTGTTCTTGATAAGAAAGGTCTTCTTGGAGATTGATGAGTTCATGGTCCACGGTCCTGTCGGGATCCTTGAAGCACTTCTTGAGTTGAGAGATGTGGAAAACATCATGGACTTTGAGTTGTTCAGGGAGCTCAAGAGCATAAGCAACCTCTCCTCTTCTTCCACGAATTTTGAAAGGACCGATGAATCTAGGAGCCAGCTTTCCTTTAATACCAAAACGATGTGTGCCTCTCATGGGAGTGACACGAAGGTAAACGAGATCACTAGGGACATACTCCATGTCCGTGTGCTTTTTGTCATAATTGCTCTTCTAGCGACTTTGAGCAATCTTCAGGTTTTCAAGAATGATGTGAACTTTCTCCTCCGCTTGAGTTACAATGTCGGGACCAAACAATAATCTTTCACCTACGCACGACCAACCAATCGGAGTTCTGCATTTGCGACCATAGAGAGCCTCAAATGGTGCCATCTTTAGAATTTTCTGGAAGCTGTTGTTGTAAGAGAATTCAGCATAAGGAAGACATTCTTCCCACTTCATGCCGAAAGAGATAATGCAAGCACGGAGCATATCTTCCAGAATCTGATTGATCCTTTCAACTTGTCCTTGCGACTGAGGGTGGTAAGCTGTGCTGAAGTTTAGTTTTGTCCCCAAAGCATTTTAGAAACATCCCCAGAACTTGGAAGTGAAGATGCTTCCACGGTCTGAACTGATCTCAAGAGGAACTCCATACAGAGAGACAATTCTGTTGATATAGAGTTCAACCAACTGAATTGCAGAAATTGTTTCCTTTACTGGAAAGAAGTGAGCTACCTTGGAAAGCCTGTCAATGACAACAAAGATTGCATTGTTGCCCTTCTGCGACCTTGGAAAACCAGTGATGAAGTCCATCTCTACTTTCTCCCATTTCCATTCCGGAGGCTTCAATGGCTGTAGAAGACCGGAAGGTTTCTGATGGACAACTTTAACTCTGCGACACACATCACAGTCTGAGACATACTTGGCACAAAATCGTTTCAAACCAGGCCACCAATATTGTGTTTTCAAGTCCATGTACATCTTAGTGCTGCCAGGGTGGATAGAAAGAACAGAATCATGCGCCTCCTTGAGAACTTGCTCTCTTAAACCCGGGTAGTTCGGAACAAACATCCGGTGTTGAAAGAAGAGAGTGCCTTGGTCATCAACGTGGAAAGACTCATACTTCGGAAGTTGAATGTTGGAGATGATCTTTTTAGTGTAAGGATCCCCAAGCTGAATGGAACGGACCTTTTCTTCCAAGAGAGGTGTTCCTAGAAGGTTCAGAAGATAACCTTGATCCACAATTTCAAGGTTAAGCTTGCGGAATTCCTCGCACAAGAGAGGCTGTTGTTCTTCCACCATGAGGTTGTTAACATAAGCTTTTCGGCTGAGAGCATCTGCCATGACATTGGCTTTGGCCGGGGTGTAGTTGATGGTCAAATCGAAATCATTGATTGTTTCAATCCACCTCCTCTGACGAAGGTTGAGATCAGGCTGTGTGAATATATACTTCAGACTCTTGTGATCAGAAAAGATCTCACAACGGTTGCCAAGCAAATAATGCCTCCATACTTTCAAAGCAAAGACAACTGCTGTGAGTTCGAGGTCATGTGTAGGATAGTTGATCTCATGCGTCTTCAACTGACGTGATGCATAAGCAACAACTTGCTTTTCTTGCATAAGGACCGCACCCAATCCTTGCAATGAAGCATCACAGAAAATCTGGAAAGGCTTTGATGTATCTAGAGGAACCAAAACTAGTGTGGAAGTGAGCTTCTCTTTGAGTGTTTCAAAGCTTGCTTGACATGCAGGAGTCCAAAGATATTTCTTGCCTTTCTTGAGGAGATCGGTAAGAGGCTTCGCAATCTTTGAGAAGTTTTGAACGAATCGACGACAGTAACTGGCCAAACCAAGGAAACTTCGGACTTCTTTGACATTTATGGGTGGAAGCCAGTCCATAATTGTCTTAATAGTTTCTGGGTTGACGGCAATGCCCTTGGCAGAGATGACGTGACCAAGGTAGGTGACTTGAGGCAGCCAAAACTCACACTTGGAGAACTTTGCATACAGGCGGTTCTCACGAAGCTTGTTTAGGACACATCGAAGGTGTTCTTCATGTTCTTCTTTCGACTTAGAATAGACTAGAATGTCATCCAGGTAGGCCACAACGAACTTATCAAGATACTCCATGAAAACCGAGTTCATAAGCCTCGAGAAGGTGGAAGGTGGGTTGGTGAGACCGAAAGACATGACCGTGTACTCATACAGGCCATAGCGGGTGGTGAAAGCTGTTTTGGGAACATCTTCCTTGAGAATCTTGATTTGATGATAACCACTTCTCAAATCAAGCTTAGAGAATACCACAGCTCCGGCTAGCTGATCGAAGAGATCATTAATCCGTGGAAGGGGATATTTATTTTTGATGGTTTTAGCATTGAGTGCCCGATAGTCAACACAAAGTCTATCAGTCTTGTCTCGCTTCTTCAGAAAGATGGTTGGACTACCCCAAGAAGAAGTACTGTGCTGAATGAAACCCAACTTCTATTGTTCATCCAACTGACGCTTAAGTTCAGCCAACTCAGCAGGACCCATTTTATAAGGCCGCTTGGAGATAGGAGCGGTACCAGGTTCAAGTTCAATGACAAACTCAACCTCACGGTCCGGAGGCATACCTGGCAACTCTTCAGGAAAGACGTCTGGAAACTCACAAACTACAGGAACACTCTGAATACCTTCCATAGCATCATCATTCAGAGCCGCCAAAGAATAAAGCTGAATTGCAGGAGTCAGACTTGGAGAATAGACTATATGGCCTTCAGGAAGTTTCAGAGAAACCGAACGTTCAGCACAATCAATCACAGCTGCATTTGCTGTCAACCAATCCATGCCCAAGATAACATCAATATCAGAATTGCCCAGAACAATTAAGGAAGCCGGAAAAGAAGAACCACCAATCTCAATTTGATTGCCATGGCTGATCTTAATAGATAACAATCTTGCCCCGGGAGAAAGAACCATTAACTTTTTATCCAGCTGGTCTATAACAAGCTCATGCTCATTTGCAAATTTGTGAGAAACGAAAGAATGTGAAGCACCAGAATCAAACAAAACTCGTGCATGAACTGAGTTAACAGGAAGCATACCCATGAAAACTCTAGGTGCATGCTCAGCTTGAGCGACGTTGACACAGTTGGCACGAGCAACCTTAGATCCCGGCTTAGTGTTGATGTTGAGAGCCCGAGGTGGAGGTGCACGAATCATAGGAGCACTTGCTGCAGGTCTTGGAGGTGGTGGTGGAAGAGCTTTGTTGTTCATTGGACAATTCCATTGCTGATGCCTAGTGTTTCCACAAGTATAACAAGCACCAGGTGAACATAGAGCAACGTAGCCAGGGACTCCGCTAGGCGCTCCAGGGTAGTTGTGGTTGTAGCCCCTGGGAGTCGCAATGAAGGAGTTTGGTGGCCTTGGTGAGTAGCTTGAAGGTCTTGGTGGAGCAGGGAGCGACGGTGGGGTGTTAGGAACCCAGACACGACGCTTAGAAGGAGCTGTCATCGCAGAAGAGCTTGCTGTATCACGGCTGTGTTTCTTTGACTCCTCAAACACTTGCCTACTTGCTTCTTCCTGCAGAGCTGTGTGTTGAAGTTCCAGGAAAGATGCTGGCCTTGCATGAGTGATTGCATATTTTATGGAAGCATTGAGGCCTTGCCGAAACCTCTTTTGCTTCTTCTTGTCATCAGAGATCTCATCGCCACCATAACGAGAAAGGTTCATGAAGTTTCTGATGTAGGTGTTGACATTGTCAGTGCCCTGCTTGAGGTTGAGAAACACTTCCTTCATCCTTTCCATGACAATTTCTGACAGATATTGCTCTTTGAAAACAGCAGTGAACCGCTCCCAAGTAGGCTGAAAACCAGAAAGATCTGCCTTGAGGTAATTTTCCCACCAGAGAGCTGCGTCTCCCTTCAGAAGGTGAGTGGCACATTTGACCCATTCTTGCTCGGGAACATCCGCAGTCATGAGCAACCTTGACACTTCACGAAGCCAATCATCCGCATCAAGTGGCTGATCAGACACTTCGAATTGACGTGGGTTGAACTTGAGAAAACTCTTGATGTCTCCTCGCTTGGGAGGTGGAGGTAGCGGAGAAAACTCATTCCTCCTCACACTTTCCTCGAAGCGCTGCTGGTTTTGCTGCATAGTGCCCAAAGCATTTGCAATACTTGCCAAAGCAGCCCCGATTTCAGGTGGTATATCCTCCTCAGAACGGCGTGGTGGTGCCATCCTGTGATTGATATAAAACACAAATCAGTACTATAATGGAGAATGACAATAATCCAAAATAGTACCAAAATGGAATTAATCAAGATTAGAGAATGCAATTTACTAAGATGATATTAAAATATCATCAAAGTTCAAGGCAACTAGAAGGTATTAAGCATAACACACACGACTGAACAAGGAGTGTGGTACACAACTAACAAAGAAAAAATTTCTGCAAATTTTGGCATTAAAATACCACTAAATGCGCAAAACCACTTAAAGAATTAAGATTAGTAACTCTACTAGTTCAATATACAAAAGCAAATGAAAAAAGTAGTGGTATGGTCGCGACTCCATCCCGCACTCAAATCATTACTCCGCACATGAATCAGTAAAACACATATCCCAACAACTTCTTAAGCTGAACCTAAAGATTGGTAACTACGGAAAAGAACACCCCAACAAGATAACATCGGATAACAAAGAGTAAGATAGATCGCATCGGTGTACAACGAATCAGAATAGATCGCGTCGGTTTACAAGGGACTGTCGGTAGGGAATGTACCAACAGTTGATAACCAAAAGGCAGATAGTGATAACATTTGGATGCAACAGATAGACAAGGAATTCACACACAAACACAAACACAACCTATGGTACTACGGAACCCAGAACACGTGAATCCTAGTTTGAAGTTTAGAAGAGGATTGAAAACGTTACACTTCCTTACCAGAAAAGGGTGGGTGGGTGGGTAAGAAGAAAAATGGAAGCAATCCTACTCTCACGTTTGTTTTTCCTTAGTATACATAACTACCAAAATATTTGCTAGACAGACAACGACCATTTTGGCTGAGACCCTGAAGGGCGGGATGGCTCTGATACCAATTGTAACTACCTCGGTGAATTACGCTCTTAGTTAAAGCCTGGATGAACGAAAGTGGTTAAAATAGTACGGTGGGGCCCAGAGCCACTCACGGTAGACCTTTCGGCTGTCCTAACCACTTTCAAACAACGGGACAAGAACGAGCGGCGTAATCGGCAGGCGAAGGGATCAACTAAATACACAAATGAGTATGTATGCAAGCCACATACAACAGTCCTCAGAGCCATTCCATCTAAAAGAAATAGAAATATTGCAACGCCATACGGCAAGATCCAAATGTCCTAGATAGATATAATAATTCAGGATAGCTCCTCATACATCACACATCAGAGTATCAGGCGGAAGCGGAAAACAAGATCCGAGTATGGATAAGAAGCAAATTGGCATAAGATGCCCCATAAATAAGCACATCCCGCCCACAGATCACACGGATCCCCGTTCCCGGAATCTCTACACCGAATGATCATTGCCAACATCATCTGTCTCTTCCACCCAGTATCCATCTTGCGGGTACACCTGTTCATCTGAATCAAACAATTTATCGTGTGAGCCCCTAGGGGTACTCAGCAAGTCTTAATGCCGCTAAAGGGACACAACCTGGGGTGACGCAATTGCAGCAAAAGATAATACCTAACAATTCTATAGAGACTCACTAACCTTCCGCCTAACCAATGATAGACGGAAGTCCGTGAATTAAGATCAACAGTTATAACAGTATAATTAACAGATCCATCCTCCTCCTCGCTTACCAACGAGGAAGCGGACGAACAACCCCCATCATCCGTTGGCAGTTTTATTAACCATTCCATGGGTATTGCACTATTTACTAGTCAAGTACTTAGTCAATTTAAAAGCGGTACTTTAGTTATACTTGTCTATGATCGAGAAACTGTGCTCCAAGTCGTCCATAACCGCGGACACAGCTTTCAGAAAGATTTACCCTGCAGGGGTGCACGAATAGCAACACACACTCGATCAACCTCGGAAAAACCAAATCAAAACCCAACGAGGCATTCACGACAAAGCAATCACAGGATTCAGTAATATTTCAGGGGGTCACCCCATTAAGCTACCCGCAACGAAGTTGGCCGGCTCCGAGACGGACCCAAGGTTTGTGTGGACGGCGGTAAACGACTGGGAACCCGAAAATATGACTGGGCTTGTCGATACAGCGAAAACGTGTCACGATCCAAAATAGTACAGGTGCTCCTCGCACAATCTTAAATAAAGTAGTAACATTTTTGGGAGCTCTTTATGAGACTTGTAATCCCTGCTTCCCTCTGCGAAGGGCCTTTCTTTTACTTTGTAGGTGAGTCATTAAAACTACTCCCTTCTATCTCAGCAAGTATTTTGAGTTGTTGTGTTTCATTCATTCATATGATGATTTATTCAATCATGTTTCTTATGTTCCTTGTTTTGCACTTTGCTCTTATCTTGATGTTTACTACTTTGAAAGCTATCTTTGAAAACCAGCAGTTTGTGAACTCCAGCAAATTATAAACTATTCTTCGACCAAGAGCTAAGTTTGCCATTACCAATTATGATTTACTTTATGTATCTTTATTGTGTTTCCTTTACTTATTACAAGATGAGTTATATAATAGTGAGTTGTCTTCTATTATGATCTATGTATTTGATGAATGTGATGCTTCTTGTCTGTATTCTTTTATCGACTCTTCACTCCATAAACATGAGGCCATGTTTATTGAGCTCAGTTTCGCTTGGGGACAAGCGAAGTCTAAGCTTGGGGGGAGTTGATACGTCCATTTTGCATCACTATTCTATGTCTTAATTCACTGTTATTCATTGATATATTTCATATTGAGAGGTGATACTTATGTTATTTCATCTTTTTTTGCATGGTTGATGACTTTTGGAGCATGGATCGCTGCAGTCAGGATTCTGATGGAAAAGGTGCTGTTTGGAGGCAAAATTCGCGAAGATCAGAAAATCCAGGAAAATATACGAAAAATCCTAATTTTCCAGAAGACTAAGGATGCCAGAAGATGGAGTGGAGATGGGCCACAAGGGGCCCACACCACCCCCTAGCGCGGGCAGCCCTAGGCCGCGCCTGCAGGTGGTGTGGCTACCCTGGCCCACTCCAAACTCTCCCCTCTGGCGTATATCATCGTCCCGAAACCGGAAGACTAGGGGGGCGACCACAAAAAGATTCCGCCGCCTCTGCAGGGCAGAAAACATCGAGAGAGAAAGATCTCTCCGGCAGACAGATTTCTGCCGCGGGAATTCCTTCCCGGAGAGGGGAGATCGTCGCCATCAACACCATCATCAAGCTAGACTTCATCGGGATCATCATAATCACCACCATCATCATCATCAGCACCCTCATCACCGTCTCAATATTGCTGTAACAATTGGTTGAATCTTGCATTAGTTCATTGGGGAAACTTTCCCGGTGTTGATTACTCTTTGTAGTTGATGCTATTGAGTGAACCATTCAATTATTGTTTATGTTCAGATTGTTATACATCGTCATTCCATCTCTGATCATGATCCATATGATGTCTTGTGAGTAGTTCATTTGTTCTTGAGGACATGGGAGAAGTCATGTTGTTAGTAGTGGAGTTCTGTTGAGAAAGATTCAATAGTTTGTTATTTAAGTTGTGGTGTACTTCTTCTAGTGGTGTCATGTGAACGTCGACTACATGACACTTCACCTATATGGGCCTAGGGGAATGCATTGTGTATTTGCCTACTAATCGTAGGGGTGAGTGACAGAAACCTAAACCCCTGTTAGGAAACCATTGCACAAGGGACGTAAGGGTCTTAGAGTTTAAAGCTGTTGTTAGGTTTCTACCTTAATTACTTTCTTGTACTTACGGATGTTTGCAAGGAGTTTAATCACAAGTATGTATTAGTCCTGGATGGGGTGGTACATTAGCACAAGTTCATCCACACAACACTTAGCAAGCTAAAGAAGATTAATCAACTATATGAAGCAAAAGCACTTGACAGTCTTCCCATGTGTCCTCGAGAACGTTTGATCATCTTAAGTAATACATCCAGCTTGTCCTTTGCTGCATAAAGGATTGGGCCACTTGCTGCATTTATTCCTACTGTCTTTTATTTACTCGTACTTTGTTTACTTGCTTTATCAAAACCCCAAAAAATACGTTTGCTAAGTATTTGCAGAGAATTCCTGATCCATACCACTAGCTAGCATCAAAAATACTGCGATACACCCCCTATACTTGTGGGTCATCATGGGCTCATAAAATTTAGGTTCTATAAATTCTTTCCGACTAGGTGGGTTCGATTCGGACGCTTACAGCGGAAGCACTTGGTAATCTAGATATGTCTATCACAACGGTTATGGGACTCCAGGAAAAGTCGGATGGGAGCCATGGCATGTGATGCCACCCATCCAACATGAGTCGTATGAGATATGATTGACAAGGAGTTGTCTACCTAGATCACTTGACGGCTAGCGGTGATGCTAAAGCTCACTAGTCGACTTGCTTATTTAGGGTCCTGAATTACTTGGTAACCATCGGAGGGGTGTTGGTTCTAGTGGGAGCATAAATATTAAAGTGTTTAATATGCTTGCTCTTTTATGGATACATGTCTTAAGTGTTTTGCATATTTTCTGTTGTAGATTTACCGCACCTAGCAGTCTCCCTCAGATTTCCGGTTTTGCTTTGAGAACCATCTTAGAGAAAGATAAGCTAAATGGAACTAATTTCACCAACTGGTATCGTAATCTGAAAATTGTTCTCAAACAAGAAAAGAGGGACCGTGTCCTAGACAACCCACTTCCAGATGATCCTAATGAGAATGCGATTGTCGCAACCACCAATGCCTACCGTTGGATTTGTGATGAATCCACGGAGATTAGCTGTCTTATGCTTGCTCACATGGAACTAGACTTGCAGCAGCAGTTCGAGAATGCTGAGGCCTACGATATGATCGAAAGCCTCAAAAGTATGTTCTAGGCTCAGGAAAAGACTGAGAGGTATCAAGTCTCTCAGGCTTTGTTGAGCTCCAAGCTTAAGGATGGCGATCCACTGAGTCCGCATGTGATCAAGATGGTTGGTTACGTGCAGTCTCTGGAAAGACTTGGCTACCCCATTAGCGAAGAGTTCGCTACGGACATAATTTTGAACTCTCTTCCTAGTGCATATGGACAGTTCATATCGAACTACCACATGCATGGTATGGATAAGAAGCTCACTAAATTACATGGGATGCTCAAGAAGGCTGAGGCGGATCTCAAGAAAGGTGCCAGTAAAGTGTTGATGGTGCAAAATAGGGCTAAGTTCAAAAATAGTTCTTGGACTAAGAAGAAGAATAAGGCAAAGCCGGGAGGTAAGGCTGAGGACCCAGTCCAAAGCGCTTCCTCAGGGACTATGCCATCTCCTGGAGCCGGATCCACTTGATTCTACTGCAAGTCGGATGGCCACTGGAAGAGGAATTGCAGCAAGTATCTGGCTGACAAAGCCAAGAGCGGAGGTGTGACTTCCGGCTCAGGTACGCTTGTTTGCAATGTTATAGACATTTATCTTGCTGATGCACCTAGTAGTTCTTGGGTATATGATACGAGATCAGTCATTCACATCTGCAATTCATTATAGGGACTAGTAAGAACTAGGAGCGTGGCAAGAGGCGAGGTTTACATTAGAGTCGGCAACAAAGCGAGAGTTGCTGTGTTGGAAGTCGGCATGATGCAACTTTATTTACCTTCTAGATTCTTAATGGAGCTATATTATGTTCTAGTGCTTAGTCGAAACATCATTTCTACCTCATGTTTGATGAGACAAGGCTATGAGTCAAATATTAAGAATAATGGTTGTTCTTTATATTTGAATGATATGTTTCACAGCTTTGCACCCGTCCGGGATGGGTTATTTATTTTTAATCTTGAGGGTGAATCTGTCTATAACATAAATGTGAAAAGGTTGAAACCAAATGATCTGAATATGACTTACTTTTGGCATTGTCGGTTTGGTCATATAAGTTGGAAATGCATGAAGAAGCTCCATGATGATGGACTCCTAACTTTTTTCGACTTGGAGTCGTTCGAGACATGTGAATCATGCCTTGTCCGCAAAATGACCAAGCCACCTTTTGCAAAGAGTTTTGAAAGGGCGTCCGACTTATTGGGACTAGTACATAGTGATGTATGTGGCCCGATGAGCATGACAGCCAGAGGTGGTTATGAGTACTTCATTACCTTCACTGATGATTTGAGTATGTATGGATATATCTACCTGACGAAACATAAGTCAGAAGCCTTTGAAAAGTTCAAGGAATTCCAGAATGAGGGACAGAATCAACTTGGCAAGAAAATAAAGTTTATTCGTTCAGACAGAGGAGGCGAGTACATGAGCCATGAGTTTCATGACCATCTTAAGAGTTTTGGAATAGTTCCCTAGCTCACTCCTCTAGGAACGCCGTAGAGAAACTGTGTGTTGGAAAGGAGGAATCGGACCTTGTTAGACATGGTACAATCAATGATCTGTCAGACAGATCTACCTTTATCATTTTTGGGTTATTGTCTATAAACTGCAGCGTTCACACTAAACAGAGTACCATCAAAGTCAGTAGAGAAGACACCACATGAGATGTGGACTGGCAAAAAGCCGGGTTTGTCTTTACTTAAGATTTGGGGTTGTGAAGCTTTTGTCAAGCGACTTCAGTCGAACAAGCTTACAGCTAAGTCGGATAAGTGTATTTTCATGGGGTGTCCGAGGGAAACCTTGGTCTACTACTTCTACAACCGAGAAGAGGGGAAACTGTTTGTCGCTCGAAACGTTGTCTTCCTTGAGAAAGATTTTCTCAGTCAGGGAGTCAGTGGGAGTACGGTGCATCTCGAAGAAATTCGAGAGATACCGGCCAACAGCGAGTCGGCAAAAGCCTTAGAGGTTGAGCTGGACGTGGTACCTGAGCCGGAAACTGCACCGACACTGCGAAGATCAGCTGTTCGATAGTGATGAGCCGGTAACTTATTCGGAAGCGATGGTGGGTTCAGATTTTAAGTGATGGCTTGGAGCCATGAGATCCGAGTTAAAGTCCATGGATGAAAATCAAGTTTGGAACTTGGTTGATCTGCCAGACGGTGCAAGACCCGTGGAGTGTAAATGGGTCTTTAAGAAGAAAACTGATATGGATGGAAATGTTTCTATCTATAAAGCACAGCTTGTCACGAAAGGGTTCCGACAAGTTCAAGGAGTTTACGACTTTGAGATTTTCTCCCCCGTAGCGATGCTTAAATTAGTTCGGATCATGTTAGCTATAGCAGCCTATTTCGACTATAAGATATGGCAGATGGATGTCAAGACGGCTTTCCTTAACAGAAATTTAACTGAGGACGTGTATATGATACAACCCGAGGGTTTTGTCGATCCGGCTAATGCTGACGAGGTATGCAAGGGTCGGAAATCCATTTATGGGTTGAAGCAAGCGTCTCGGAGTTGGAACATTCGCTTTGATGAGGTAGCCAAATCATTTGGCTTCATCAAGAGTGATCATGATTCTTGTTTATACAAGAAGTTTAGTGGGAGCATAGTGAACATTATGATCTTATATGTGGATGACATATTACTGATTAGAAATGATGTCCAGATGTTGCAAGAGACCTAGGAATCATTGGAAAGAAGTTTTTCGATGAAGGACTTGGGTGAGGCAACTTACATACTAGGAATCCGGATCTATAGAGATAGATTAAGGCGGCTCACTGGATTGAGTCAAAGTACATATTTGGACAAAGTGTTGAAGAAGTTCAACATGGAATCGTCTAAGAAGGGGTTCGTACTAATGTCCCATGGCATAAAACTTAGCAAGACTCAGTGTCCTTCGACAACTGATGAGCGAAGTCGGATGAGTGTGATTATGTATGCTTCTGTAGTTGGATCCATCATGTACGCTGTGATTTGTACTAGGACGGATGTTTCCTATGCTCTAAGGGTGGTGAGCAGGTACCAGGCTGACCCTGGAGAGATCCACTAGGCAGCGGCTAAAAATATCCACAATTACTTGAGAAGGACTAAGGATATGTTCCTGGTTTATGGAGGTGAGTCTGAACTCAGTGTAAGGGGTTACACGGATACGAGTTACCTCACTGACTCGGAGGATTCTCTTCGCAATCCGAATATGTGTTTGTGATAAACAGAGGGGCTGTGAGCTGGAAAAGTTCCAAGCAAGAGACGGTGTCTGCGTCTACAACGGAGGCTGAGTATATTGCTGCCTCGGAGGCAGCAAAAGAAGCCGTTTGGATGAGGAATTTCCTCATATATCTTGGTGTGGTTTAGGGCTCGTCTAATCCGTTAGATGTGTATTGTGACAACAATGGTGCTATTGCACATGCCAAGGAACCTAGACAACACCAGAAGATCAAACATATACTCATGCGGTACCACCTTATTCGCCAATTCATGGATCAAGGTGATATCAAGTTATGCAAGGTACACACGAATGCAAACATTGCGGATCTGTTGAAGCCACTTCCACAGCCGAAGCATGAGGCGCACCTAAGAGCAATGAACATTAGATGCCTAGACATGTGATGTCGGATGATTGACTCTAGTGCAAGTGGGAGACTGTTGGGAATATGCCCTAGAGGCAATCATAGCTGATGATATTTCCCAATTTATTCATAAAGTTATGGTCCATGTATGAACTACTGATATGTGTCATCGAATATGTGATTCGATCGTGGAACTATATATTCATGTTGTTCATACTAATTGTCCTCGGTCATTGAGGTTGTGTTGGACACACAACTTAGACCAATGTGAAAGTCGGCAGATGACTAGATTCCACTTGTCATGGCATGGAGATGCTATTCCGACTTACACGGATTCGGCTAAAGAGTTTAGGAAGTCGGACTGATCCATATTGAGATGCAACGAACAAGTCGTCAATTGCATGTCTCAATCAATGTAATCCTTAGCCTAAGGTTATTGCACAGTTCGAGTTGAGGATCACTGACTTAGGTTCTGTCAAACGTTGTTCCGTCATTGGATAGTTATAAAGGCGGAGTTCAGGTCGACTGTGAATCAAGCTACGTGATGTGAATAACCAAGATGGGATTTTTCCCCGTCATTAGGAGAGATATTCTCTGGGACCTCTCGGAAGATAAGATTCGGAAAGCATGGCCATGCGTGTCTCGGTTAAGTGTTAACCAAGGAAACCGACTAAGAGTTAGTCGGATGAATCACTTATCTCTGATCGAGAAAGAGAGTCGGACTATTTAAGGGATGATGATCATTCACCTATAGTCCGACAAGGTATATCGTGAGGCAAAAGGGACTTAGACGAAAGTCGCATTGGAAGGTATGTCGTCATGACTTATTGGTACTTGGGAGTCGGCACGTTCTGCTAGGGGCCGCTACCGACTGATCGATCACGAGTGAGACTCGGAATCATGTCCGGGTTACCATGAGCCTGTCGGGTCACACACTTAAGAGCGGGAGCAAGTTTGGGTTAGACCCAAACAGGAAAACTTTTTGGGTTGGACCCAAATAGAGACATGGACTTAGTCAGCAAGTTGGACTTGCAGGGACTAATATAGGCCTTTTAGTAAATGGGCCACAAGTTAGTGGAGCCCACTTTCACTCCCTATATAAGCTGGGGCGCAGGTGCTTAGAGCACAAGGTTAGGTCACTCCATGTGTTGGAAACCCTAGCCCCAATCCGTCCTGTTGCCGCCTTACTGAACCTAGCAGTCCATCGGCGGCACTCCTCCTCATACGTGTGGATACTGGCGGAGGTGTTGTACGTTCAGCACTTCGACGATCATGGAACCGGAACGGATCATGAGGCGTGGAACCGTAACAGAGCGTGAGGACTGCACTGCATCAAGCGATGAGCTTCATCGATTCCACAACTACGCGTCTAGTGGTAATCCTCGTGGCCTTCTACCTGAGCTGGATCTTGGTTTCACCGCGTAGGGAAAAAGTTTTGTTTATCTCTGCGTGGCCCAACATGTTGGACGGTCGCTTGAGGCTACCCTGCTCCTTGATGAATGGGAGTACATCCGTCCCCGTGGGTCGACTCCCGCGGCTTGCTGCTCATCGGCCCTGGCAAGTAGGGACTGGGCGTACTGGATCTGCAGCACACCGTCTCCCTGGATGTTGAGGTTGGCGACTGTGGCGTGCCCAGCGATGACATTGTCCATAAGGGTGGAGTACAGCGGTAGCTTGTTGGCGTCGCAGGCTTCCGGCAAGATGATGATCCGCGGCTGGTTCGGAGGAGGTGTGCGGCCCAGGGGTGGCGGTGGAGCTCTAGTCGCAGGTGCCCCAGGTGGTGGGTAGTTTCTGCCGCCAGGCGGTGCATTCTCGCAAAACTCGCGCTCGACCGCGCGGGCGGGGTCCTTCTCATCGTTGAAGTATAGGACACGGCCTTGGACATTGGAGTTCAGGCGGGTCCAGATGCGGCATTGGTGGTAGAGTGACAGCTTCCCCATGGTTTGCCTCTCGAGGCGAAACTTCTCTCGCTCGGCCTGCTCCTTGCGCATTGCCTCCTTGAGTCGGAGGCGGGCTTCTTCGACCGCCGTCATCGTCGCTATCGATGAGATCGGCGTATAGAATGGATCTGGCGGGCGCTCGTGCTGCCCACCATGTTGATCGCGTTGAAGCGAATGGATCTAACGCGGAAGTCCTCGGGGGACTCTGACCTGGAGTCGAAGTCGAAGATCCCGAGGATGGAGGGGTCCTCGAAATCCTCAGGGTTGGAGATTCGCTTGATGGAGTCTTTGCGTGATGCGATGGTGATGGATCCGGTGATCGAGGCAGGGGTCGCCGAATCGGAGTCATCGTGGAGGGCCACATCATCCGTGGGAACGTCAGTCCCGGCCGTGTTGCTGGCGGCCGAGTCGTACTCGGAGGCGAGGCGACTGATGGAGTGGATCTACCCTCCAGGAGTAGATTGCGGCGTGGCGGCGACCCACCAATGATTGCCGTCTCTGCCGGGTTAACGGTGTCCGTGAAGTCGACAAACAGAGAGATGGAGTCGAACGGCATCACCACGTTGTGCGTGATCGGGCACGACACCGAGATGTAGGTCCTAGGCAGGATCTGAAGGATCACGCGGCTGAGGGCGATCGGCCGGTCGATTGGCAAGTAGGGTCTCGCCGCAGAACTTAGGCCAGACCGGCCATGCCCCACGGTGGGCGCCACTATCGTGGGAATGACCACGGCAGTCGCTACCAGGGGTAGCGATTGGAAGGTTTTTGGGGTAAGAGCGGGTAGCCATCTACAAAGCGAGATGTGGGCAAAGACATAGGGATTTACCCAGGTTCGGACCCCCGTAGGGTAAATACCTACTCCTGCTCGATTGTATTATTGATAGAGTACAATGCTGGTGAACTCGGCGGCTAGGCAGCGAGTCTATGGGGTGTATGATGGAACGTAAGTACAGAGAGTACCCTAGGGAGGCGTAGTACCTTGCTAGGGTTTACAGATATACAACCGAATCAGTGAAGGACCCGGAGGATCTGACCTAATCTGACTGGGCTTTAGCTACGCTTCTGGGCCTCCAGCTTCTAATCGCCAGGCTCCCTCTCAGTCGCATTCCAATCGTTGTCCTATAGGCCCACTCGCAGAGGCCTTGGCCCAGTTGAAACGACCTGCTGGGCATACCCATTTGGCATATCCCCATCATTACGTCCCCCTCATGCTCCTTGAATTAGCCAGAAGTTGCCTAAATAGCCTCCTCGACAACAACATCAACGCCTAGGTCGACTTCAAAGAAGCATTCATCTGAAACTTCATGGGCACCTATAGGCGGCCAAGACAGCCTCAATGCTCGCCCTGTGCATCCAAGGCAAGGACGAGTCCGACCGCTCCTACCTCACTCATTGGACACGCATGAACAACTCCTGCAAAGGGGTACACGAGCACCAGGAGATTGAATTCTTCATCAACGGCTGCAGAGACGACACGATGCTCAAGCATAAGCTCAGCCCGGTCGAGCTCACCATCATGGCTTAGTACATGGCCATTGCAGACAAGTACGGCACCGCTGACGCAACAATGAAGAAGGACATTGTAGTGGACGACCAAGGGAAGATCATCGTGGATAACTCCATGGACTGGTGCTAGCCGGATGGATACCACAACAACTCTAGGCGGCATGGCCATGACAACCGCCATGGAAACAGAAAGGATGACCAGTTGGACAACTGTTACAGGTCCAAGCAGGTAGCAGCCATCCAGGAGGATCTGGCTGCAAGCGGCAACCGGAGGAAGAAGCTCGACGACCGTTCGCCACGGCCCATGTACACCATCGAATCGATGCTTGATGGCCCGTGCAAATTTCATAGGAGCATGAACAAGCCAGCCATGCATACAAATCGCTAGTGCACCTGGACAAGCCAGCCATGCATACAAATAGCAGGATGGCTGAGGTTTGTGGGTTACCACCTCCATCCGGGTGGTGCCACTAGCACCACTTTCCAAGATCATCGGCAACAGAGACGCCACAGGACGGGTGGTGAAATGGGTGATAGAGCTCGCTGCACACTGCATCTGGTACGAGCCAAGAACGGCGCTCAAGTCTCAGGCCCTGGTGGATTTCCTTGTCGACTGGGAAGAAACACAATACCTGCCTCCATGCCCTGACTCCACGCACTATAAGCTACACTTTGACAACTCCAACATGTACGGGGACTCGGAGCCGGTGTTGTCATCCCCTGTCCAAAAGCAGACTGGCTAGAGTACGTGCTGCAGATCCACTTCCGTGCATCCAACAACATCACCGAGTACAAAGCGCTCGTCCATGGGCTCGAGATGGCAAAAGAGATCGGCATCTGGTGCATCCTATGCTTTGGCGACTCATACCTGGTGGTACATCCAGTATCGGGTGATTGGGACACCAAGGACACAAACATAGCACTATACCACTTCTTCGTGCAGTGGATATGCGCCTGCTTTGAAGGATGCGAGTTTCACCATGTCCCTCGAGAAAACAACAAAGCCACAGACACGCTCACCCGTGTCGGGTCAACAAGGCAAGCAATTTCACCTGGAGTCGCCCTCCAGCACCTGCGCAAGCCATCCATCACACCATCCCTAGAATCTGACTCCATCATACTAGATGGGAACCCGGGTACTACTGGTTCCAAGCAACCTAAAGCTACAGCTAAGGCCCCGAGGACCGTCGCCTCACACCCGGGGACTGCTATGCCACACCTAGGGACTATCGTGCCGCACTCGGGGACTGCCGGGTTGAAGGCCACGACACTCCCAGCCGTTTCCAGTAGCCCGGGGACTGCTGGCTTCGTTCTTCCACCCGGTAGGCCGCCCAACGAGCCTGAGCTGGCCATGTGCAAGGAGATAAAGCTCATCATGGAGACCGTGCACACCATCCGGGAAACCCCTCCATGGGCCAAGAAATTCATTAGTTTCCTGGCCAAAGGAGAGTTGCCCAATGAAGTGGTCGAGGCAAGGCAAGTGAAGAGCAGAGCAAGTGCATACACCATCATTAACAACAAGCTGTACAAGCATAGTGTTGGAGGAATTTATCAGCGTTGTGTGATCCAAGAAGGGACTCGTCTGCTGGTAGACATTCACCAAGGCGAGTGTGGCCATGACACATCGTCATGAGCCATAGTGGCGAAGGCATTCCGCCATGGGTTTTACTGGCCCACTATGCTGGAGGAAGCCGAGCAAATGTTGACGGCATGCAATGGGTGCCAGCAATTCAGCCAGCAAAAGCACACTCTGGTTGTGGCCCTCAAGACAATCCCCATCACCTAGTCATTTGTTGTCTAGGGTTTGGACATGGTAGGCCCCTTCAAAACGGCACAATCCAGCATAACACACTTGCTGGTGGCAGTGGACAAGTTCACCAAGTGAATTGAGGCAAAGCCAATCAAGAAGATGGACAGACAGATAGTGGTCCAGTTCTTCCCAGATATCATCACACACTTCGGCTACCCCAACAACATCATCACTAACAATGGCACAAACTTCTCCAAAGGGGCCTTCGCACGCTTCTGCGGAGATAAGGGTATCCACCTGGACCTAGCCTCCGTCGCACACCCCTTGTCCAACGGGCAGTGCGAGCGAGCAAACGGTATGGTCCTAGTCGGAATCAAGCCGCATGTGGTCGAGCCACTGATGAGATACCCAGGATGCTGGATAGAAGAGTTGTCCGCTGAGTTGTGGAGCCTACGCACCACGCCAAACCGCTCCACCGGCAACACGCCATTGTACCTCGTCTAAGGAGCAGAGGCGGTCCTGCCAACTGACATCAAGTTCGATGCACCCCGCTAGTTGTTATACATAGAGAAGCAGGCCAAGGAAGCACGTAAGGACAGCGTCGACCTCCTCGAAGAGGAACGAGAGATGGCGTTGTCCATATCCGCCATCTACCAGCAGAACCTGCGCCGCTACCATGCTAGCTAGATCTGCAATGTCTTGTTCTGAGAAGGCGACCTAGTTTTGCGCCTGGTACAAGACGCCAAGGGGATGCACAAGCTGTCTCCACCTTGGGAGGGGATATTCATCATCAGTTGAGCATTGTAGAACAACTCATACTACCTCATCGATGCCTGCTAGCCGGCAAAGAACAAATTGGACTGCTCTAGTGAAGAAACGGAGCGCCCATGGAATGCGAACCTGCTTCGCCTATTCTACACTCGAACAAGAAGTGCATGTATCTTACTTCTATGTAATGAACAAGTTGAGGAGCCTCGACACAGTCTCGGGGATTCCGTAATCATTTGGCATCTCTTCCCGTGTCATTTTGTACTTTCTGGCTGCATTATTTTTAACCCCGGATCTCGTAGTATCTCCCGAGGACTCGCCGGATGGCCCAGGCGGCCGCGCATTCTAGAAGGAAAAGTAATGTATGTGGCTCTAAGGGCTTCCTCTTTGATTCCGATTGCAGACCGCATGCCGACTGATAAACACAGCAAGAGCAGAAAGCTTGAAGACCCATACATGAAAAGTCACGAGGAAACCAAAAACATCTGGACGTTCCAGTTGCACCTGCATGCTCGCCGCTGATAACCGAAATCCAAAGTATTGTGTAGTACCCCCACTAGCTAACCCTTCAATCCCGGCAGTAGACCACAACCCGACTCGCGGCCGGCAAGGGCACAGCTTGAACGACCAATGCTCACTAAGAAAATGACCAAGTTGTTAGCTTAGCATGAAAAGGCAAAGTTTCCAACCCAAACAAACGAACTACAGACTATATTCCTCATATGCCTATCTAACACATAAACCATTACTTGTGTTTTATTTTTTGCACGATATCAAATTCACAACAAGTACCAAGGCCAGATACTAACCGCCCCCATACGGCGGAAGGCAGAAGGGAGCTTCGACCCAGCTAGATTCTCTAGCCGGCCCGAACCTCGGGGACTACACCATGTGGGTGCGCTCGCATGCCCCCACACAAAGACCTACAAACGGCAACACCACAAAGGAGCTTTGATCCGGCTGGATGCTCAAGACAGCCCGAACCTCGGGGACTACACCTTATGGGTGTGCTCGCGTGCCCCCACACAGAAGAAAGCATGCGACACATGCAAGCTAAACAATTAGAAAGTGCAAACAAAAGGGCACAAGGAAAATGTCATAACAAGGAGACGAAGCTCCCACAAGACTTTAACAAAGGACAAGAACAAATTGTTCACAGTCACATGCAAAAATACAAGTTTGCAACCAGTACAAATACTCCTGGCATTCTAGGATGAGGCCTAAGGGTCAGCTGAAGGGGCAGAGGCATCCGCCGGAGCTTGGTTGCTGGAGGCAACATCGACCGGGTTGGAGGCTGGCAGCCGGGTTGGATACTGGCGCAGCCGGGGCTTCAGTCGGTGCTGCAACCGGAAGAGGGTTGTGGGAGTATGGCTCCATGCCATCCTGATCGTTGAAGTCCCGGTCCAGCTACACGAAGCTCTCATCTTGACACCACAAGAGCGCATGTCAGGAACCTTGGCGCGAAACTAGTCATAGCTGGCCCCCTGCCAAAATCCTCGAGAAAAGGCTCTCAAGATCAACGTCAGGATACCAAGACTTCAACAGTGCAAGCACCATCTCTACACCGCCCTGCGCTTCCCACTCCTGCGCCGTGTCCATGAGATCAGGAGCATCAGCAAGCTGGTCGGCCAAGGCATGCATGGTGGCGGGGAAGGCGGTGTTAGGCCAGACATAGGCAAAGTCATCCAAAGCAGCGTTGGGCAGCCGGTTGTCCTACTCGCTGACAACTGACACCAGCTCTTTCGGATGAAGGTCACGCCCAGCATCTACCTCGGGAACGCGGGCAATAGCTTGGTCAGTCGCCTCAGGATACTGAGCTACACCTGGCCAAATAGCAAAAACCGGATGTAAAGGACTGAAAACAAGTTCAGCAGTTGAAGAGTAACTTACTGACGACGATCTCAGTGATCTGACAAAGCTCCACAAGCGCCGCCTTCTCCTTCGACTGGCCTCCTTCAGGGCATCCTCCTGCTTCTTGTATAGGCTGTAAAGGTGCTTGAGGTTTTCGGCGCGGATGTCGACGGTCTTCTTGTCCTGACCGGCTTTGACCTCCATCCATTTTTGGTACTCCACCGGATCGCCAGTCTGGGCTTGACGAGCCTTGTTGGATTCCTCCAGCCGGTGCACCTCCGCCTTTAACCTCTCCACCTCCCGATCCCAGTCCACTAATAGAGCTGTAGGAGGGTACCCGATGGTCAAAAAAAACATGAAAACTCGCGCAAGAGGGAGGACATGGCAGAGCAAGCAATCTTGCGCCCCAGATCCTACGTAGTCTTGGCGGCTTCATCAAAAGCTTTCTATGGAAAAGAAGGAGTGAAGAAGAGAACAAAGAAACCGTCTGAAGAGAAAAGCAGCAAAAACAGTAAGGAGATATTTACCTCTAGCGAAGCCTCTAGCGCCTTGGCCTGGCCAAGTCCCTGCTCTGTCGCTTCAACCAGGTGGCGCGCCTGGCCGAGAGCGACGGGGGTCAACTAGGAGAGTTGTGCCAGGACATTGTCCGGTGTCTTCGTGACCCGGGCCGGCCGCCAGCCGGCCACCTGGAGGTCATTGTCGCTGCCAGCAGCCGTGCGCGATGCTTCCCCTAGGTCCCGATGCCCGCACCGCCAGAACCAGGAGCCACCTCCCGCCCTCTGTCACTCGCAACCGGCGACGTGGAGGCCCATGGCGCTGCCTCCACCGGCTCCTCAACCTGGTAAGCGACGAAGCCTGGCTGAGCCTCGCTTAGCACCAGGTTCGCGCCTTCCATCAGACGGAGTAGAGGAGCAGCTATGGTGCCACGCCCAGCCGAGAGAACCTCGGAAAGCATAGAGGTGGCAAAGGCACGATGTAGGGTCACGGGTGCAGCTGGCAGTGATGGCTCCACCACGCCCACATCATCTTCGGTCAGCGCGGCCACATAACGCTCAACTAGTCTGATAGGTCCCTCAACCCCAGCTGAAGGAGGGGCGTACACGGTGGTGATGGTCACGGAGCCGGCCAATGACATTGCCTTCATACATGAAGAGCACAAGGGCATGCTAAGTAAAGGGCAAGCCAATGGTCACACACAATAAAAAGAGCAAGGGCACATACCCGGCGATGCTCGGCATGACGACCGTGGCCCTTAGCCGGTGAGACCTCTTCGTGCCACCTTCAGTTGGGGCGCCAGTCACGGAGGCGGCCCGCCTCCCCTTGCCCTACTCAAGGCGGCTGGGGAAATGGCAGCATCCTCACCATGCGCGGCTCCACCAGTTCAGACAAAAAGACGTCAACAAATCCTGCTACGGAAGCCGGCCGAGGAAAAGGATACAAGTTAAGCAGATTCACCGAGTGGGTCCTCGCAACCCTCGTCAGCCCGGGCGGGGAAGCGCTCCGGCTCCGTCGATAGGTACTTCTGTGGATTGAAGTCCAAGGAGAAGATGGACAGCTCATGGTTTCCCATGCCATCCTCCGCAAGATGTGCCGTAAAGAGCTACTCAAAAGGGGCAGATAGGAGCAATCACAAGCCCTTCAGAAAAATCAACCAAGAGAGGAAAAGTAAAACCAACCTTTGGCGGCAGCCAGCCTCGGTGGAACAGCATGCAGGAGAAGG
Organism: Avena eriantha; assembly: GCA_910589775.1. Classification (NCBI taxonomy): domain Eukaryota; kingdom Viridiplantae; phylum Streptophyta; class Magnoliopsida; order Poales; family Poaceae; genus Avena; species Avena eriantha. The sequence continues at coordinate 452,198,073 of OU342741.1, read as the reverse complement.
TCCTGTCCTCCTCCAGGTCCTCCTTAGAGATCATGGCAAGCCACTCTCGGTGGGACCCATAACGCACCTCCAGCTGGGAAACCTGGGTGGGGTCATCGAAGCCGGAGAGATGGCACATATTGTGCGACCACGCCATTAGTAGGAGCATGCGGCACGTCATCTAGGACAACCAAATGTCCCGGGTGGTGAGCCGCTCTTTCTCCACCAGGACCTCTAGCCGGGCCGCCATCTGGTCCATGTCCGCCTAGGCACCTAGGCCCTTGACTGAAAAGGCCTTCCGGGTCAACGGGACGTTGGCGAAGGGCGACAGCCAGATCCAGTCCACCTCGGAGGTGTTCCGCATGTAGAAGTACGAGCGCTGCCATAGCTTCACTGTGTCGGGGAAGTTTAGCCGTGGCATCGGCGATGATGGCTGCGGATAGATGGTGCAGCAGCCCATCTCCGTTAGTGGCCCGTCCTTCCCCACCACCTGGACCTTGAAGTTGAAAAACATGAGGAAGTTCGTCGTATCAAGGTTGATGTCTATGCACTTCTATTCTTGTAGATAGTTGTTGGGCCTCCAAGTGTAGAGGTTTGTAGAATAGAAGCAAGTTTTCCCTTAAGTGGATCACCCAAGGTTTATCGAACTCAGGGAGGAAGTGGTCAAAGGTATTCCCTCTCACGCGATCGTGCAATCAATATACAAGAAGTCTCTTGTGTCCCCAACACACCCAATACACTTGTCGGGTGTATAGGTGCACTAGTTCGGCGAAGAGATAGTAAAATACAAGTGGCATGGATATAAGACAACGGTGACAGAAAATAGCTTGATGGCGTGGAAGAGACTAAAGACAAACTGAAATAAAGATGGAAGCAAGCAAACATGTAATAGATCTAGTTGCAAACGGTGTTTCAATGCTTAGAAACAAGGCCTAGGGATCATACTTTCACTAGTGAACACTCTCAAATAAATATATTATCTTCATGATACTACTCTGAACTACTCTCCAGTTGGAGACCCTAATCCATGGTTGGGCTATAACAGCACTCCTCAAAGTTCGCTTCCTACATCTAGATAACCCCACACTGTCACCTTGAGCACTAGATGGTTCCCACAAACACCACAATTTCATAAAGACATCCAACTACAAATATAACTCATAACAAGTATTTGTAATCTCTAGCCTAAGTGCCACCATGGTGTGCTCGCTCTCACTTTCACACACATGGGGAGAGCAGTGATCTATTAAAGCACTTGAGTAGCAAGGTAGATGTAGCATCCCAATTGTCTAACAATTGTAATGCTACTTGGTCTAGTAAGATATTGGCTACTTCATATATAAAATTGTTGCATCATAATTATACCATGCTGATGTCATCATGCCACCTTGCATTTGAGCACCATATAAAACCCTTCTTCTTTTGGTTCTTCTCTCATATGCATTATTAATTGTATTTGCCTCTTGATATTTTATTTGGTTATTGATATATTGTTTAAATGCCCAAGTTGAGTTGGGGGCATATCTTTTATTTCAACTCCACCACCTTTATTTTCCACCACCTTATAATTCCACCATCCCATTAGCCATGAGCTTGTATTTCTTTTTCTTTTGATATTTTTATTCTAGCTCATGTGGTTTGGGGTGGATCAAATCTTTTAAATTCTTTTGCTTGGCTTTTATTCCACTTCTTGGAAATGCATAAGAATAATGCCATAATATTATTATTGTTTTCACAAAATAAATCATGGCATTATTATTTTGCATGGGCCATGCAAAAGTACCACCACCTTTTATCTCATTAGTTCTCCCTTTATTTTTTTAATGCATATTACTTTGTGGACCATATCCATCCATTCCACCATCCCCATATTCTCATCCATATCTTTTTCTTTTATTTTCTCCATTCATGTTTTATATGAGGGGTGCTTCCCATACATATTTCTTTCTCCTTTTCTTGTTAATTCCTACACCTCATCTTATGTTAAATCCAAGGCCTCATTATCTTTCTTCTTGGTATGATCTCATAAACATTTTCAAAATAAACCTAAAACCCTAATCCACACCTAACCTATCTTTTCTCTCTCTCTAATTTTCTTCTAACCCTATTCTACACTAACCCCTAACATTAGCTACCTCTCTCTATCTCTATCTCTACCATGAGGGCCACCTGACCCCCTCTCTCTCCCTGGCCCCACCCCAGCTACCTCTCTCTCTACCCCATCTAACCCTAAACCAAACCCTAACCCTAGCCCATGCCTATCCTAGCCCGAGCTAACCGAGCCCCTCTCCTCTCTCTCTTCTCCCTACCTGCCATGCTGGCCCCAGCTGCTGCGCCTCCCCCTCACCCTGGTCCACCTGCAGCCTCCCCTGCCGTGCCCTACCTTCCCCCAGCCCGAGCCAGCACATGAGGAGGGAGAAAAAGGTGACAACCGAGCCACCTTTATCTCCCCGTGCCACGGCTGCCTCCCTCTCTCTCCCTCTCGCTTTACCCTCATCCATACGCCTCCTGGCAGCTCCTAGATCCACCCCAACGCCTGCCCTCCTCTCCTCCTTCTTCCTCTTTGTCGCCAAGACCTGCCGCCGTTCTCCGCTAGCACCGCGTCGCCCCCGTCGTTCCAGCCGGCGAGCACATCGTGGACGTGGCATGGGCGACCGAGAAGACCCCACTGCATCACCCTGTACACGCCGTCGCGAAGGAGGGAGCCCCCAGTACCGCCAGATCCTCGCCGATCCCCGAAACCCTAGATCGCCGGAGCTCCTGCCTCGCCAATGATCCGCCGCACCTCGCCCCGTTCTGACGCAATCGACCTCCCCGCGGTAAGCCTCTCCCCCTCCTAGACAACGTCCGCGCCGCCGTACCGCCCTAGCCGCGCCAGACGTTGCGTCGAACGCCCACCGTGCGCCAGAGCTCGCCGGTGTCTGCCAGGTTCCCGCGCCACTTAGAGCCGACCTAGGGCCCAAACCCCCTCCTAACAGCTCCCCTAGCCCGCCGCAGCGGCTTTGCCCCTCAGCGCGCTCGCCCGCGACCCGGGTTCGACTCCCCGTCCCGCACCGCGCGCCGTTCCCCGTCAGTTTCGTTAGAGAAGAGAGGAAGAGAAACAGTGCACGCGATGACACTTTGCGCTTACCCCCCCACCTTTTTAACTCTTGCAACCCGCACTCCTCTCGAGCCCCACCTGTCAGCCTCCTTCTCCTCTTTACAAAAATGCCCCCGCGCTTTTGCACAAACAACCCGTGGTCCAGATAGCCCCCACCTGTCAGTCGCTGCAGTCCCCACCCCTGGCATGTGGGCCGTAGCCGCTGGGCCCGCTTGTCAACCGCGTGGGCTAGCCAGAGCCGCGGTAGAAAAAGGATTTTCTGCATGCGTGGCCCCAGTCCGTTTGGTCCCACCCGTCAGTGGCTATGGCTGGGACAAGCTGAGTGACAAAAGTATTTCCTGAGCCTGTTTTAATTAAACCTTTTCAAAAAAAAAATTTAAATTCAAATTCAATTCAGATTTAAATAACTTTTCAAATATAAATCCAAATAATACAAGTAATATATGTTTTGGAATCAGAAAAATGTGAGGACTTTAAATATGCCATTCAAAATAATGTTTGAACACTTTAAAATTTCGAGATGATTAAAATTACAATAAAATGCCCTTTTTCTTAATTAATTAATATCTTTAATTCTATAACTCCAAATTGGGCAAATAATATGTCTAAATCGATCAGCGCAACGAGCCCGTTCTATCTATGCAGTCCTTGTTCTGAATTGAAGCATGCATCATTATTTTATTATTAGAAATCTGAACTGTTTATGACAATAAAACTTGGTTAAATAAATAATAAGATGCTTTATTTCTTGTATCCACACCTCACCTTTGCCACGCTACTTTAATGCCATGCCAATTGTGTATCATTCATCATGGCATGCTTGTTTGCTTGTCGCATTTTAATTCATATGCTTGTGCACTTTATTTATGTTGGCCCTTGTTTGTTTTGTTATTCTTCGAATAGACGCCCAGCAGGAGAATTACCAGGAATCACAGGAGTACTACCCAGATCCATCTCTCGCTTCAACTGAGCTGCCAGGCAAGCACTACCACATGCTTGCCTACATACAGTACCTATTGCCTCTATCTTATTCTTGCATCATTGAGTCGCGATTGCATTAAATTGAATCCCAAGTACTGCATAGCCTTTATTTTAAACCCCACCGAAGCTTGTTCCTCCATCCCATGAGCCATTACTACAGGAGTTGTTTGAGCCATGCGAGTCGTAGAAAAGCATGTGTAGGGTATGTGAGTGTCTGATGAATAACGAGGTACCTAAACATCTTAACCGGAGTAGGAATGGGATAACTAATGAAAGAGGCACCGGTGAGCAATATCCGCTATTTGGTTTTTCATGCTCACTTGTGTCCCGTAGGACCGCGAGTACTTGATTCCTGTTCCTTGACTATTCGCACTATCCACATCCGGGAGGCCTTATGGACCCCCCTGAGCCAGAGCTTGATTCATTCTTATTTCTTGGGGCCACAATTAGTTTGGGGCTTTCTTACTATCCTATACTTATGCCATGTTACTGCTTTATTTAAGATTGTGCGAGGAGCACCTGTACTATTTTGAATCGCGGCATGTTTTCACGGTATCGACAAGCCCAGTCACATTTTCGGGTTCCCAGTCGTTTACAGCCGTCGTCGGAAACCCTGGGTCCGTCTCGGAGCCGGCCAACTTCGTTGCGGGTAGCTTATTGGGGTGGCCCCCTGAAATATTTCTGAATCCTGTGATTGCTTTGTCATGAATGCCTCGTTGGGTTTTGATTTCGTTTTTCCGAGGTTGATCGAGTGTGTGTTGCTATTCGTGCACCCCTGCAGGGTAAATCTTTCTGAAAGCCGTGTCCGCAGTTATGGACGACTTGGAGCATAGTTTCTCGATCATAGACAAGTATAACTAAAGTACCGCTTTTAAATTGACCTAGTACTTGACTAGTAAATAGTGCAATACTCATGTAATGGTTAATAAAACTGCCAACGGATGATGGGGGTTGTTCGTCCGCTTCCTTGTTGGTAAGCGAGGAGGAGGATGGATCTATTAATTATACTGCTATAACTGTTGTTCTTAATTCACGGACATCCGTCTATCATTGGTTAGGCGGATGGTTAGCGAGTATCTGTAGAATTGTTAGGTATTATCTTTTGCTGGAATTGCTTCACCCCAGGTTGTGTCCCCTTTAGCGGCATAAAGACTTGCTGAGTACCCCTAGGGTCTCACACGATAAATTGTTTGATTCAGATGAACAGGTGTACCCGCAAGATGGATACTGGGTGGAAGAGACAGATGATGTTGGCAACGATCATTCGGTGTCGAGATTCCGGGAACGGGGATCCGTGAGATCTGTGGGCGGGATGTGTTTATTTATGGGGCATCTTATGCCAATTTGCTTCTTATCCGTACTCGGATCTTGTTTTTCGCTTCCGCCTGATACTCTGATGTGTGATGTATGAGGAGCTATCCTAAATTATTATATCTATCTAGGACATTTGGATCTTGCTGTATGGCGTTCCAATATTTCTATTTCTGTTAGATGGAATGGCTCTGAGGACTATTGTATGTGGCTTGCATACATACTCATTTGTGTATGTAGTTGATCCCTTCGCCTGCAGATTACGCCGCTCATTCTTGTCCCGTTGTCTGAAAGTGGTTAGGACGGCCGAAAGGTCTACCGTGAGTGGCCCTGGGCCCCACCGTACTATTTTAACCACTTTCGTTCATCCAGGCATGTAACTAAGAGCGTAATTCACCGAGGTAGTTACAATTGGTATCAGAGCCATCCCGCCCTTCAGGGTCTCAGCCAAAATGGTCGTTGTCAGTCTAGCAAATATTTTGGTAGTTATGTATACTAGGGAAAAACAAAACGTGAGAGTAGGACTGCTTCCATTTTTCTTCTTACCCACCCACCCACCCTTTTTCTGGTAAGGAAGTGTAACGTTTTCAATCCTCTTCTAAAATTCAAACTAGGATTCACGTGTTTTGGGTTCCGTAGTACCATAGGTTGTGTGTGTGTGTGTAATTCCTTGTCTATCTGTTGCATCCAAATGTTATCACTATCTGCCTTTTGGTTATCAACTGTTGGTACATTCGATACCGACAGGCCTTTGTAAACCGACGCGATCTATTCTGATTCGTTGTATACCGATGCGATCTATCTTACTCTTTGTTATCCGACGTTATCTTTTTGGGGTGTTCTTTTTCGTAGTTACCAATCTTTAGGTTCATCTTAAAAGAAGGTATTGGGATATGTGTTTTACTTATTCATGTGCGGAGTAATGATTTGAGTGCGGGATGGAGTCGCGACCATACCACTACTGTTATCATTTTCTCTTGTATGTTGAACTAGTAGAGTTACTAATCTTGATTCGTGAAGTGGTTTTGCGCATATAGTGGTATTTTAATGCCGAAGTTTGCGGAAATTTTTTCTTTGTTAGTTGTGTACCACACTCCTTGTTCAGGCATGTGTGTTATGCTTAATATCTTCTAGTTGCCTTGAACTTTGTTGATATTTTAATATCATCTCAGTGAATTGCATTCTTTAATCTTGATTAATTCCATTTTGGTACTATTTTGGATTATTATCATTCTCCATTATAGTACTGACTTGTGATTTATATCAATCACAGGATGGCACCACCACGCCGTTCTGAGGAGGACATACCACCTGAACTTGGGGCTGCTTTGGCAAGTATTGCAAATTCTTTGGGCACTATGCAGCAGAACCAGCAGCGCTTCGAGGAAAGCGTGAGGAGGAATGAGTTTGTTCCGCTACCTCCACCTCCCAAGCGAGGAGACATCAAGAGTTTTCTCAAGTTCAACCCACGCCTATTTGAGGTGTCTAATCAGCCACTTGATGCGGATGATTGGCTGCGTGAAGTGTCAAGGTTGCTGATGACTGCGGATGTTCCCGAGCAAGAATGTGTCAAATGTGCCACTCACCTTCTGAAGGGAGATGCAGCTCTCTGGTGGGAAAATTACCTCAAGGCAGATCTTTCTGGTTTTCAGCCTACTTGGGAGCGGTTCACTGCTGTTTTCAAAGAGCAATATCTGTCAGAAATTGTCATGGAAAGGATGAAGGAAGTGTTTCTCAACCTCAAGCAGGGAACTGACAATGCCAACACCTACATCAGAAACTTCATGAACCTTTCTCGTTATGGTGGCGATGAGATCTCTGATGACAAGAAGAAGCAAAAGAGGTTTCGGCAAGGCCTCAATGCTTCCATCAAATATGCAATCACTCATGCAAGGCCAGCATCTTTTCTGGAACTCCAACACACAGCTCTGCAGGAAGAAGCAAGTAGGCAAGTGTTTGAGGAGTCAAAGAAACACAGTCGTGATACAGCAAGCTCTTCTGCTATGACAGCTCCTTCTAAGCGTCGTGTCTGGGTTCCTAACACCCCACCGTCGCTCCCTGCTCCACCAAGACCTTCAAGCTACGCACCAAGGCCACCAAACTCCTTCACTGCGGCTCCCAGGGGCTACAACCACAACTACCCTGGAGCGCCTGGCGGAGTCCCTGGCTACGTTGCTCCACGTCCATCGGGTGCTTGCTATACTTGTGGAAACACTGGGCATCAGCACTGGAATTGTCCAATGAACAACAAAGCTCTTCCACCACCACCTCCAAGACCTGCGGCAAGTGCTCCTATGGTTCGTGCACCTCCACCTCGGGCTCTCAACATCAACACTAAGCCGGGGTCTACGGTGGCTCGTGCCAACTGTGTCAACGTCGCTCAAGCTGAGCATGCACTTGGAGTTGTCATGGGTATGCTTTCTGTTAACTCAGTTCCTGCACGAGTTTTATTTGATTCTGGTGCTTCACTTTCTTTCGTGTCATACAAGTTTGCAGAGAGTAATGGGTTACCTTCTGATTCTTTACCAACTCGCCTTATGGTGCAATCTCCTGGTTCAAACATGAGGGCTTCTAAAATCAGCCATGACAATCAAATTGAGATTGGTGGCTCTTCGTTTCCGGCTTCCTTAATTATTCTGGGCAATTCTGATATTGATGTTATCTTGGGCATGGATTGGTTAATAGCAAATGCAGCTGTGATTGATTGTGCTGAACATTCGGTTTCTTTGAAAATTCCTGAAGGCCATATAGTCTATTCTCCAAGTCTAACTCCTGCAATTCAGCTTTATTCTTTGGTGGCTCTGAATGATGATGCGATGGAAGGTATTCAAAGTGTTCCTGTAGTCTGTGAGTTCCCAGATGTTTTTCCTGAAGAGTTGCCAAGTATGCCTCTGGATTGTGAGGTTGAGTTTGTCATTGAACTTGAACCCGGTACCGCTCCTATCTCCAAGCGGCCTTATAAAATGGGTCCTGCTGAGTTGGCTGAACTTAAGCGTCAGTTGGATGAACAAGAGAAGTTGGGTTTCATTCAGCACAGTACTTCTTCTTGGGTTAGTCCAACCATCTTTGTGAAGAAGAGAGACAAGACTGATAGACTTTATGTTGACTATCGGGCACTCAATGCTAAAACAATCAAGAACAAATATCCCCTTCCGCGGATTAATGATCTCTTCGATCAGCTAGCTGGAGCTGTGGTATTCTCTAAGCTTGATTTGAGAAGCGGTTATCATCAAATCAAGATCCGCAAGGAAGATGTTCCCAAAACAGCTTTCACCACCCGCTATGGCCTGTATGAGTACACGGTCATGTCTTTCGGTCTCACCAATGCACCTGCCACCTTCTCGATGCTTATGAACTCGGTTTTCATGGAGTATCTTGATAAGTTCGTTGTGGTCTATCTGGATGACATTCTAGTCTATTATAAGTCAAAGGAAGAACATGAAGAACACCTTCGGTGTGTCCTAAACAAGCTTCGTGAGAACCGCCTGTATGCAAAGTTCTCCAAGTGTGAATTCTGGCTGCCTCAAGTCACCTACCTTGGTCACGTCATCTCTGCCAAAGGCATCGCCGTCAACCCAGAAACTATGAAGACAATTATGGACTGGCTTCCACCCATAAATGTCAAAGAAGTCCAAAGTTTCCTTGGTTTGGCCAGTTACTGTCGTCGCTTCGTTCAAAATTTCTCAAAGATTACGAAGCCTCTTACCGATCTCCTCAAGAAAGGCAAGAAATACCTTTGGACTCCTGCATGTCAAGCAAGCTTTGAAACACTCAAAGAGAAGCTCACTTCCACACCAGTCTTAGTTCCTCCAGATACATCAAAGCCTTTCCAAATATTCTGTGATGCTTCATTGCAAGGATTGGGTGCGCTCCTTATGCAAGAAAAGCAAGTTGCTGCTTATGCATCTCGTCAGTTGAAGACGCATGAGATCAACTATCCTACACATGACCTCGAACTCGCAGAAGTTGTCTTTGCTTTGAAAGTATGGAGGCATTACTTGCTTGGCAACCGTTGTGAGATCTTTTCGGATCACAAGAGTCTGAAGTATATCTTCACACAGCCTGATCTCAACCTTCGTTAGAGGAGGTGGATTGAAACAATCAATGATTTCGATTTGACCATCAAGTACACCCCGAGCAAAGCCAATGTCCTGGCAGATGCTCTTAGCCGAAAAGCTTATGTCAACAACCTCATGGTGGAAGAACAACAGCCTCTCTTGTGCGAGGAATTCGGCAAGCTCAACCTTGAAATTGTGGATCAAGGGTATCTTCTGAACCTTCTAGCAACACCTCTCTTGGAAGAAAAGGTCCGTTCCATTCAGCTTGGTGATCCTTACACTAAAAAGATCATTTCCAACATTCAGCTTCCGAAGTATGAGTCTTTTCACGTAGATGACCAAGGCACTCTTTTCTTTGAACACCGGATGTTTGTTCCGAACTACCAGGCTTTAAGAGAGCAAGTTCTCAAGGAGGCGCGTGATTTTGTTCTTTCTATCCACCCTGGAAGCACTAAGATGTACATGGACTTGAAAACACAGTATTAGTGGCCTGGTTTGAAACGATATTGTGCCAAGTATGTCTCGAAGTGTGATGTCTGTCGCGGAGTTAAAGCTGTCCATCAGAAACCTTCTGGTCTTCTACAGCTATTGAAGCCTCCAGAATGGAAATGGGAGAAAGTAGAGATGGACTTTATCACTGGTTTTCCAAGGTCGCAGAAGGGCAACAATGCAATCTTTGTTGTCATTGACAGGCTTTCCAAAGTAGCTCACTTCTTTCCAGTCAAGGAAACAATTTCTGCAATTCAGTTGGCTGAGCTCTATATCAACAGAATTGTCTCTCTTTATGGAGTTCCTCTTGAGATCAGTTCAGACCGTGGAAGTATCTTCAGTTCCAAGTTCTGGGGAAGTTTCGAAAATGCTTTGGGAACAAAACTAAACTTCAGCACAGCTTACCACCCTCAGTCGCAAGGACAAGTTGAAAGGATCAACCAGATTCTAGAATATATGCTCCGTGCTTGCGTTATCTCTTTCGGCATGAAGTGGGAAGAATGTCTTCCTTATGCTGAATTCTCTTACAACAACAGTTTCCAGAAAAGTCTAAAGATGGCACCATTTGAGGCTCTCTATGGTCGCAAATGCAGAACTCCGATTGGGTGGTAGGGCGCAGGTGAAAGAATATTGTTTGGCCCCGACATTGTAACTCAAGCGGAGGAGAAGGTTCACATCATTCTTGAAAATCTGAAGATTTCTCAAAGTCGCCAGAAGAGCAATTATGACAGAAAGCACACGGACATGGAGTATGTCCCTGGTGATCTCGTTTACCTTCATGTCACTCCCATGAGAGGCACGCACCGCTTTGGTATCAAAGGAAAGCTGGCTCCTAGATACATCGGTCCTTTCAAAATTCGTGGAAGAAGAGGAGAAGTTGCTTATGCTCTTGAGCTCTCGGAACAACTCAAAGTCCATGATGTTTTCCACATCTCTCAACTCAAGAAGTGCTTCAAGGATCCCGGCAGGACCATGGACCATGAACTCATTAATCTCCAAGAAGATCTGTCTTATCAGGAACACCCCACAAAAATTCTTGAAGTCGCAGAAAGAAGGACTCGCAACAAGTCCATCAAGTTCTGCAAGGTGCAGTGGTCGCACCATTCCGTTGATGAATCCACCTGAGAACGTGAAGATGAGCTCCGCGCCAAGTATCCTACCCTCTTTGAGTCTTCTTCTTCCTAGAATCTCGGGGCGAGATTCCTGCTTAGTGGGGGAGAGTTGTAGCATCCCAATTGTCTAACAATTGTAATGCTACTTGGTCTAGTAAGATATTGGCTACTTCATATATACAATTGTTGCATCATAATTATACCATGCTCATGTCATCATGCCACCTTGCATTTGAGCATCATATAAAACCCTTCTTCTTTTGGTTCTTCTCTCATATGCATTATTAATTGTATTTGCCTCTTGATATTGTATTTGGTTATTGATATATTGTTTAAATGCCCAAGTTGAGTTGGGGGCATATCTTTTATTTCAACTCCACCACCTTTATTTTCCACCACCTTATAATTCCACCATCCCATTAGCCATGAGCTTGTATTTCTTTTTCTTTTGATATTTTTATTCTAGCTCATGTGGTTTGGGGTGGATCAAATCTTTTAAATTCTTTTTCTTGGATTTTATTCCACTTCTTGGAAATGCATAAGAATAATGCCATAATATTATTATTGTTTTCACAAAATAAATCATGGCATTATTATTTTGCATGGGCCATGCAAAAGTACCACCACCTTTTATCTCATTGGTTCTCCCTTTATTTTTTTTAATTGATATTACTTTGTGGACCATATCCATCCATTCCACCATCCCCATATTCTCATCCATATCTTTTTCTTTTATTTTCTCCATTCATGTTTTATATGAGGGGTGCTTCCCATACATCTTTCTTTCTCCTTTTCTTGTTTATTCCTACACCTCATCTTATGTTAAATCCAAGGCCTCATTATCTTTCTTCTTGGTATGTTCTCATAAACATTTTCAAAATAAACCTAAAACCCTAATCCACACCTAACCTATCTTTTCTCTCTCTCTAATTTTCTTCTAACCCTATTCTACACTAAACCCTAACATTAGCTACCTCTCTCTCTATCTCTCTCTCTACCATGAGGGCCATTTGACCCCCTCTCTCTCCCTGGCCCCACCCCAGCTACCTCTCTCTCTACCCCATCTAACCCTAAACCAAACCCTAACCCTAACCCATGCCTATCCTAGCCCGAGCTAACCGAGCCCCTCTCCTCTCTCTCTTCTCCCTACCTGCCATGGTGGCCCCAGCTGCTGCGCCTCCCCCTCACCCTGATCCACCTGCAGCCTCCCCTGCCGTGCCCTGCCTTCCCCTAGCCCGAGCCAGCACATGAGGAGGGAGAAAAAGGTGACAACCGAGCCACCTTTATCTCCCCGTGCCACGGCTGCCTCCCTCTCTCTCCCTCTCGCTTTACCCTCATCCATACGCCTCCTGGCAGCTCCCAGATCCACCCCAACGCCTGCCCTCCTCTCCTCCTTCTTCCTCTTCGTCGCCAAGACCTGCCGCCGTTCGCCGCCAGCACCGCGTCGCCCACGTCCTTCCAGTCGGCGAGCACGTCGTGGAGGTGGCCTGGGCGACCGAGAAGACCCCACTTCATCACCATGTACACGCCGTCGCGAAGGAGGGAGCCCCCAGTACTGCCAGATCCTCGCCGCTCCCTGAAACCCTAGATCGCCGGAGCTCCTGCCTCGCCAACGATCTGCCGCACCTCGCCCCGTTCTGACGCCAGCGACCTCCCCGCGGTAACCCTCTCCCCCTCCTTGACAACGTCCGTGCCGCCGTACCGCCCTATCCGCGCTAGACGTTGCATCGAACGCCCACCGTGCGCCAGAGCTTGCCGGTGTCTGCCAGGTTCCCGCGCCGCTTAGAGCCTACCTAGGGTCCAAACCCCCTCCTAACAGCTCCCCTAGCCCGCCGCAGTGCCTTCGCCCCTCAGCGCGCTCGCCCGCGACCCGGGTTCGCTTCCCCGCCCCGCGCCACGCACCGTTCCCCGTCAGTCTCGTCAGAGAAGAGAGGAAGAGAAACAGTGCACGCGATGACACTTTGCGCTTACCCCCCCCCCCCACCTTTTTAACTCCTGCAACCCGCACTCCTCTCGAGCCCCACCTGTCAGCCTCCTTCTCCTCTTTACAAATACGCCCCCGCATTTTTTCGCAACCAACCCGCGGTCCAGATAGCCGCCACCTGTCAGTCGCTACAGTCCCCATCCCTGGCATGTGGGCCGTAGCCGCTGGGCCCGCTTGTAAACCGCGTGGGCTAGCCAAAGCCACGGTAGAAAAAGGATTTTCTGCGCGCGTGGCCCCGGTCCGTTTGGTCCCACCCGTTAGTGGCTATGGCTGGGACGAGCAGAGTGACAAAAGTATTTCCTGAGCCTGGTTTAATTAAACCTTTTCAAAAATTGTTTTTAAATTTAAATTCAATTCAGATTTAAATAACTTTTCAAATATAAATCCAAATAATACAAGTAATATATGTTTTGGAATCAGAAAAATGTGAGGAATTCAAATATGCCATTCAAAATAATGTTTGAACACTTCAAATTTCGAGATGATTAAAATTACAATAAAATGCCCCTTTTCTTAATTAATTAATAACTTTAATTCTATAACTCCAAATTGGGCAAATAATATGTCTAAATCGATCAGCGCAACGAGCCTGTTCTATCTATGCAGTCCTTGTTCTGAATTGAAGCATGCATCATTATTTTATTATTAGAAATCTGAACTGTTTATGACAATAAAACTTGGTTAAATAAATAATAAGATGCTTTATTTCTTGTATCCACACCTCACCTTTGCCATGCTACTTTAATGCCATGCCAATTGTGTATCATTCATCATGGCATGCTTGTTTGCTTGTCGCATTTTAATTCATATGCTTGTGCACTTTATTTATGTTGGCCCTTGTTTGTTTGGTTATTCTTCGAATAGACGCCCAGCAGGAGAATTACCAGGAATCACAGGAGTACTACCCAGATCCATCTCTCGCTTCAACTGAGCTGCCAGGCAAGCACTACCACATGCTTGCCTACATACAGTACCTATTGCCTCTATCTTATTCTTGCATCATTGAGTCGCGATTGCATTAAATTGAATCCCAAGTACTGCATAGCCTTTATTTTAAACCCCACCGAAGCTTTTTCCTCCATCCCATGAGCCATTACTACAAGAGTTGTTTGAGCCATGCGAGTCGTAGAAAAGCATGTGTAGGGTATGTGAGTGTCTGATGAATAACGAGGTACCTAAACAACTTAACCGGAGTAGTAATGGGATAACTAATGAAAGAGGCACCGGTGAGCAATATCCGCTATTTGGTTTTTCATGCTCACTTGTGTCCCGTAGGACCGCGAGTACTTGATTCTTGTTCCTTGACTATTCGCACTATCCACATCCGGGAGGCCTTATGGACCCCCCTGAGCCAGAGCTTGATTCATTCTTATTTCTTGGGGCCACAATTAGTTTGGGGCTTTATTACTATCCTATACTTATGCCATGTTACTGCTTTATTTAAGATTGTGCGAGGAGCACCTGTACTGTTTTGAATCGCGCCACGTTTTCGCGGTATCGACAAACCCAGTCACATTTGCGGGTTCCCAGTCGTTTACAGCCATCGTCGCAAACCCTGGGTCCGTCTCGGAGCCGGCCAACTTCGTTGCGGGTAGCTTATTGGGGTGCCCCCCTGAAATATTTCTGAATCCTGTGATTGCTTTGTCGTGAATGCCTCGTTGGGTTTTGATTTGGTTTTTCTGAGGTTGATCGAGTGTGTGTTGCTATTCGTGCACCCCTGCAGGGTAAATCTTTCTGAAAGCCGTGTCCGCGGTTATGGACGACTTGGAGCATAGTTTCTCGATCATAGACAAGTATAACTAAAGTACCGCTTTTAAATTGACCTAGTACTTGACTAGTAAATAGTGCAATACTCATGTAATGGTTAATAAAACTGCCAACGGATGATGGGGGTTTTTCGTCCGCTTCCTCGTTGGTAAGCGACGAGGAGGATGGATCTGTTAATTATACTGCTATAACTGTTGTTCTTAATTCAGGACATCCGTCTATCATTGGTTAGGCGGATGGTTAGCGAGTATCTGTAGAATTGTTAGGTATTATCTTTTGCTGCAATTGCGTCACCCCAGGTTGTGTCCCCTTTAGCGGCATAAAGACTTGCTGAGTACCCCTAGGGTCTCACACGATAAATTGTTTGATTCATATGAACAGGTGTACCCGCAAGATGGATACTGGGTGGAAGAGACAGATGATGTTGGCAATGATCATTCGGTGTAGAGATTCCGGGAACGGGGATCCGTGAGATCTGTGGGCGGGATGTGTTTATTTATGGGGCATCTTATGCCAATTTGCTTCTTATCCGTACTCGGATCTTGTTTTCCGCTTCCTCCTGATACTCTGATGTGTGATGTATGAGGAGCTATCCTAAATTATTATATCTATCTAGGACATTTGGATCTTGCCGTATGGCGTTGCAATATTTCTATTTCTTTTAGATGGAATGGCTCTGAGGACTATTGTATGTGGCTTGCATACATACTCATTTGTGTATGTAGTTGATCCCTTCGCCTGCAGATTACGCCGCTCGTTCTTGTCTCGTTGTCTGAAAGTGGTTAGGACGGCCGAAAGGTCTACCGTGAGTGGCCCTGGGCCCCACCGTACTATTTTAACCACTTTCGTTCATTTAGGCATGTAACTAAGAGCGTAATTCACCGAGGTAGTTACAGTAGATCTACTTGATTACAAAGCTCATGATCATAATATGATCATGCATAGACAGAGAGATGAACACGTATCTACCGGTAGAACCCATAGCCTCGAGAGAGAACTACTCCCTCCTCATCATGGGAATCAGCAACAACGATGGAGATGGTGGTAGAGTCGATGGAGATGGCTCCAGGGGCACTTCCCCGCCCCGGCAGGGTGCCGGAACAAAGACTTTCTGTCCCCTGAATCTCCTCTTCGGCAGCAGCGGCCCTGCGGAACTTTTCGTGGCTGGAGTCTTTACGATTTAGTGTCGTCGGATTGAGGACAAGTACGCCATGAGGGGGTCCTCGAGGCGTGCGGAAGAGAGGGGTGTGAGACGTACGGTGTTCCGGGATGGTGAGCACACAAGTTTACCCAGGTTCGAATCCGCTGGCTTTGGACGGATCCAACTCCTACTAGAAATCCAGTAATACGGCAGAGCCGGATATGGGTTACAAGGGTTTCGCCTGTGTGAGTTGAGATTGTAGACTATTCGTATGTGTCCTAATGGCTCTCCCTAGGACGGCTTATATAGATATCCGGCTATGACTAAGAGTCGGTTATAAAGTACATCTTGAACTACAAGTAACACTATGGGCCTAAGTCGGTAAATCTCCTGGGCCTTCCCGTAGCCGGATTAGACTCCATCTTTTCTCCCTGACTGGGCTGCCCGTGAAGCAAAGCTCTAACCCGAAGTGGGCCACCCTGGTCAGTGAGGAACTGTGAGGATACACGGAAAGTATATCCCCAACAGCAGCCCCCGGAAGTCTCCAAGATCCAAAGTCGGAATTTATCATCGTCTAGCTTGATCTTCGGCTTGCAGAATCTTGAAGGATTCCTGAAACTTCACAACAAAAAATACGATCCGGGTCTTAAAAATAAGTTGGACCTATCAACAGGTTACTTGGATTTTCCAGGTTGATTTCAAACTAAGCCGGAATTTGGTCTCTAATGCCACCTGACACAAGTCATGGTCAAGTCAGATCATCTGACAGACATCCTATCAGCATGACCATTGGTGGGTCCGCGGTTCACGGAACTGAGGTGTCGTTTTAATGCATGGGCACAGATCGAGGCGATGTAATCATCGCGTAGGTCCTTCCCAGTTCCTTCCATGATGCGTGGCGGTTGTACTGTAGCATTTGCACGAATCTTGGCGCGGTTAGGTGGATATAAGGGGTGAGGATTCTCCTCCTCCTTTCTTCACATGTTCCTTTGACTTTTCCTCTCCTCCAAATCTCCTCCGCGTGCACAGAGCTCCTCTGCTTTCCCCCCAAAACTCCCTGCGCCACACATCTTAGGTCATCTGCTTGCCGGAGAAATGGCTTCTTCATCCTTTTCCGGCTTGGCGGTAGCGGCAGCGACAGAAGCGGCAGCGGAGAAGGAAAGCTTCCGTGGGGTCTAGATCCCCTGCGTGCTAGATGATGAGAATCTCCGCGGCGTGGAGACAGAAGGGCTCCTCCACGCCGGCGACTGGCTTAGCGGCTTCGGGGAGCCATCCCCAACCCGCGCACCGGCGAGCGGGTCCACTTCGGCACCCACCTCGATAGAGGTTTGTCATTTCCTCCCTCGGAATTCTTTTCCGAGGTGATTGACCATTATAGTGTTCAACTCCACCATCTTCCTCCCAACTCTCTCCTAGAGATGAGCGCTTATGCTTCTTTGTGTGAGGGATTTCTCGGCATTAGGCCGAGTTTGACCTTATTTCGGTATTACTTTCATGTCTGGAGAAATTCTATCACGACCGGTGTTCCTTGTATCATAGATACAATTAGTTTTTCGCTTAGACGCGAGCGCGCATATCCCAAGATCTTAGCTAGTGACTCGGTCAAACAGTGGCCAGCCACCTTCCTTTATCACAAGGATATTCCGGCTCCCGACAAAGCTACTGCTTTGTCGGCTTTTGTCGACGGAGCTGCCACGGCCCAACCGTCTTGGTACGAGGCCGCTCCGGCTCTCAGTGACGATCTGATCCTCGCTAAGAGGCAGGTCGAATATCTGATCAAACACAAATGACTGAAGGCATCCAACTTGGTCCAATGCTAGGTGTCATGCCGGATCTAGCCCCTTCAGTACCACGGAGACTGACTGATGCACTTCATCACGTCGTCCAAGAAAGACTCCCTCTGCATCAGCCCCAGAGCCTATACCACGCAAGGTTACATAGCCAGATTAAATAGCTGATAAGGGAGCGGATCGAGAGGAGGATCCCGGAGGTTTCTCTGGATATGCATATGGCGGAAAACCCCGTAGTGCCGGTAAGATTATAACAGTAAACCTTTTTATGTGTTTCAATCTTTCAGTTATATTGCAACACTGATATATTTTCTTATTTTATCTTGCTGACCTCCCCGAGTCAAAACTTGCTCCACTCGAGGGATATCCTCTAGAGTTTTCTCAGGAGGCAGACTGGTCCCATTGCCGGACATTGCGCTCAAGAAACGCAAGGCTCTGACAGTGGCTGTCGGCACAAAGGAGGTGCCCATCGTGAAGAGGTAACTTTCAACACAATTTCCGCTTTTGTACCTTACTCAAATTTTCTTCCGAGATGTAATGTTTTCGACTTTATTACATTCTCAGAGCTAAGCAGCTCATCAAGGGAAAGGGGAAGGGAACTTCTTCGAAGCCCTTGTGATAGACGAAGCTTAACATAGCTTCTCCTGCCGTGGCTCCTCCGACTCCTGCCCCCCAACCTTCCGCAACGCAGGTGATCATTCCTTCTTCTGCTGTCGCAGAAGATCTGGCTCCTTCAACGGAGCATGTGATCCTTGAATCACAAACTGACGTCACCATGAGTGAGTCAGGTATAGATAAGGGTGAACCCTCATTGGGTAATGATCCCTCGACAGAGATCTTCGCCGAAAACCTTATCAGCAATCCGGGTCTTGCCAAGTTTGGCTGGTCCCAGAAATCTGCGGAAGAGATCCAGCGGCTGGCCAGGCAATGCCTGGAGAAAAGGAATTTATCTGCCGAAGAAGAAGCACAAGAGGCAGAGGACATCAAGTTCTCTGACCTTCTTGCACAAGTGCGCCTTTGCGACGAGAGGATAAGGACCGGTGAACTTCCAACAACGCCAGTGGTCCCTCTGACTCTCGCCGAGAAGCTTGTTGTTGAAGTAAATGCGAGTTTAGATAAACTCACTCGCGAGCAATATGTAAGTCGGAATTCTAACTCTTGTTTTTCCCTCATTTCATATCATATCCTCTAGCCCCCAAGCATGAAGTAGGATATATAATCCGGGTTTATGCTTCCTTAGGATGCCAAAGAACGAACTAGTGTAGCCCCCAAGGCTCGTGCTGATATTAGTAAAAATATTAGCCCGAGTCTTTAGTAGACTTCTGACTTTGGGTATTCTGACTTACAGAAAGTATGTTCCTATAACCAGGATTTGTTGAAAAATGTCTATGACAAGCGGAGAGAGATCAAGGCTCTCTGACTTAAAAATGTTGAACTTAAGGTCTCCAAGGATGAGGCTGAAGGTAAACATTCCGAGATTCAAACCGTGTCTTTCATGTTTTCGTAGTCGATTTTTGTTCTGAACTGTTGTTCTTTTTGACTTACAGCGCTGGTAAAACAATCCTGCACCATGATTGAAGAGGCCGAGAACCTCAAAACTTTAGTGGTGGAGAACAAGGAACTTCGCCAAGAGCTGGATAAGCTCAAAGCGGATCATGAGAAGAGCATAGCTCAAGTTCTCGAGTCCTCCTCCATGGCTACTGACGAGCTTGATCGCAAGATTGCCGCTCAAGATCAGAAAATCTCTTAACTTGTTTTGTGTACAGGTCCTCTGAACTTGACGGACTCCACCTCTGCCGAGCCCCGCACCCACCAGCTTACCCAAGTCGGTGACCTGCTTCATTACTTCCGCGAATCCCTTGAGGATATTGGCGAAGCCCTCAAGATTCCGGACATGCATAGCATGTCGGATTTTCAGGTGCGGGACAAGGCGAAGGAAATGCCACAACTTGTCCAGGATTGGAATATGTCCTACGCGTGATCCGCAGTGCAGAACGCTCTCACCATGGTCATGAGCCACCTTGGAAGCATGGAGATATGGAAGTGACCATAGGGTATTCTATAGTAGATGAAGACGGCCAAGAGCAGGATATCAAGGCTATTATGGACTCCTGTGCCGGATACGGGTGTCACGTGGCTGACTTGACCAGCTACGACACTCCTTTCTTCATCCGCATGGACACTCCGCCTCCTCCTCCGGAAGAAGCAACAGAAGTTTCCGACGATGAACGCACCACCTCGGATGTGGACATCTTGGAACGATATCAAGGCGATGTATCCAGCGAGCCGGCAGCTCCTTCTCCTCCTGCATCATAGATTGCCAGAAACATTTGTATTATTCTGAAAAAACATGATGGATTCTGTAAATATGTAGTACTATAATTTTGATAGTGCTAAGCTTTTTATCTATTCAGCACTTTTGGCTTTAAATTTTTGTGTGCCTGAAATGTTTACATAAGCACTTGAACTTTTTTCGCCTATACTTATCGTTTATCTAGCTTTCAGCCTCGTCCCTTTTGTGAGCTGACTAAACCTTCTTCCCGGAAACTTTGTCGAGCAACGGAGCTTAATTGCTAAACCAGTTTAAACTCGGAAACAAAGCTGGCTTCCAGTACCAACAATTCACTACTTGGAAAATACCCGCATCCGGCAATCAGACAAATAACCAAAGTAAAGATTAGAAACTTTAGAGTTATACCCGAGAGTAGCAATTTTAGAATCGGAAATCTAAACCAGAATGAATAAGAACATAAAGTACTTTCAAGCATTCTGGGATTTTCGACTATGACATGATCATTCGGAAATAAGATGGTAAGAACTTCTCAGAAAAACTTGAGGCAACCAAAACTTTTATTTCTCACAGAACATGTACATATTTATGATTACAAAGAAGGATAAACTAAGAATAAAGGGGACGTAGCTGAGCAATATTCCATGGTATGTCTAACTCATCCGGATTTGTACTGCCTCCAGCTCTCATTCTCTTCTTTGTAGCAGGTCTTTTTTGACTGGCCTCATGTCAGTTAAGTAGTACGAACCATTGTGCAATACTCGACTAACTAAAAAGGGCCCTTCCCATACTGGAGAAAGTTTGTGCTTTCTTTGTTGCACAAGCCGGGGAACCAAATCGCCTTTATTGAAAGATCTATTTCTGACTCTCTGGCTATGATACTTGCGTAACTTCTGCTGATAGGCTGTTGATCTCATTTCAGCAACAACGTGAACTTCTTCGACTAAGTCAAGATCATTTTGTCGAGAAATCTCGGCATCCTCTTCAATATACGCGGCCACTCTAGGAGAAATGTGAATCAAATCACTAGGAAGAACTGCTTCTGCACCATAGACCAAGAAGAAAGGTATGTATCCGGTTGACCTGTTTGGAGTCGTTCGTAAACTCCATATTACAGAGAGTAATTCCTCTGCCCAAGCCCCCACAGCACGTCGTAGTGGTGCTTCGAGTCTTGGTTTAGGCCTTGTAGGATTAAACCATTTGCTCTTTCGACTTGTCCGTTAGCCTGTGGATGTGCTACTGATGGAATGTCAAGCTGGATATTTTGCTCGTTGCAGAATTCGGCCAATTCTCCCATAGAAAAGTTACTCCCGCTTTCTGTGATAACGCTATGCGGATAGCCATACCGGATTATAACATCCTCGACAAATCTTTTGGCTGTTGCTCCATCAAAAATAGTGACAGGTTTAGCCTCAATCCATTTGGTGAATTTATCCACCATCACTAAGAGATGAGTAAATCCAATTGGAGCTCGTTTAAATGGTCCTACCATATCAAGCCCCTAGACCGCAAAAGGACATGTTATAGGTATTATTCGCAGCTGATCAGCCAGAACATGAGCTTGTTTGGCGTACTTTTGGCAGCCTTTGCACGTCTTGACTAATCGTTTGGCATCTGCCTGAGCTGTAAGCTAGAAAAAGCCATGTCTAAAAGCTTTTGCCACTAAAGATTTGGCTGCAGTGTGGTGACCACACTCGCCTTCGTGGATTTCTCTTAAGATTTCCACTCCTTCTTCTGGAGATTCGTAGCGCTGAAAAACCCAGAAACACTCCGCTTATAGAGCTCACCTTTAACTATAGTATAAGCTTTTGCTCGTCGGATGATCTGCCGGCTCAGAACCTCATCTTCGGGTAATTTGCCATCTACCAGATAATCAAGGTAGGGTTGGGTCCAACTGGGAATTACAGCTAGGACCGCTATTAGAGGTGAGTCGGATTTGGTCGGATATTCCTCATCTACTCCCTTTATTGAGGGAACTTTGAGGTGCTCTAGAAAAATGCCATCCGGAACCTCTTTCCGCGCAGAGCCTATCCGAGATAGTGCATCTTCTTCCTCGTTTTCTACTCGAGGGATGTGTTGAACCTCAAACCCTTCGAACGATTTAGATAGATCATCCACGACAGCTTTATACGCTGCCATGTGTTTATTTGCATTACAAATATCCGATACTTGTTGAGCAACAAGATCCGAATCTCCATAACACATCAAATGTCGGATGCCAATATCCTTAGCAATCCGGATTCCATGCAGCAGTGCTTCATACTCGGCAATATTATTTGTCGCTATGAAGTGGATCTACAACACGTATAGAAGTTTATCTCCTTGGGGTGATTTGAGCACCACGCCAGCCCTCGATCCCCCTCGAGCCTTAGACCCATCAAAATAGAGGGTCCAGTATTCCGACTTAGGGAGGATCATGTTCTCCTTCGTCTCTGTCCAATCAGTGACAAAGTCAGCAAGGATCTGGGATTTGATTGCTGTCCGCGGTTTATACTCAATATCAAAAGTTGAAAGCTCTATGCCCCATTTGGCGACGCGTCATGTGGCGTCACTGTTATTGATTATATCTCTCATGGGAGCTGTGCTCACCATGGTAATTGGATGCTCCTGAAAATAATGTCGTAACTTACGAGATGTTAGAAAAAGACCGTAAGCCAACTTTTGATAGTGCGGATATCGCTGTTTTGATTCTGTCAGGACCTCGCTGACAAAGTAAGTCGGACGCTGCAGCAGGTGTTCCTGATTTTCCTCCGGTCTCTCCACCACCATGACGATACTAACGACCTTGTTTGTCGCAGCAAGATAGAGCAACATCGGTTCCTGTGGTTCCAGCGCAGCAAGGATAGGAGCAGATGAGATTACTTTCTTCAGGTCTTGTAGTGCGGCTTCAGCTTCGTCAGTCCAAATAAAATCCTTGGTCTTTTTCAGGAGTTTATATAATGGTGCGGATCTTTCTCCAAGCCGGCTTATAAACCGACTGACTGTAGCAATGCAACCAGTTAGTCTTTGTACGTCCTTCAGGCGAGTTGGCCCGAAAATATTGAGTATAGCCTTGATTTTGTCCCGGTTCACCTCTATGCCTCTTTGAGACACGATGAAACCTAACAATTTTCCGGCTGGTATTCTGAAGAAATATTTCTTCGGGTTAAGCATGATGTTGTATTTTCGTAGATTGGCGAATGTTTCCTCCAAGATGGAAATCAGCGTTTCCTTCTTTTTGGACATCGCTACAATATCATCGACGTATGCATGCACGTTGTGTCCGAGTTGGTCATGGAGGCAGCGCTCCATCATGCGCTGGTACGTAGCTCCTGCGTTCTTTAGCCCAAAGGCATCGTAACAAAATAGAAGGTTCCGAAGGGGGGTATGAATGAAGTTTTGACTTTGTCAGATTCCTTCATCCGGATTTGGTGATAGCCGGAATATGCGTCGAGAAAACAGAGGAGTTCCGAGCCTGCCGTAGAATCGATAACTTGATTAATTCAAGGCAGAGCGAACGGATCTTTTGGACAAGCCTTGTTCAAGGCAGTATAATCAACACACATCCTTAAATCAGTGGTGTCCTTTTTAGGGACCATTACAGGATTGGCCGACCACTCAGTGTGGATGACCTCTTCTATGAATCCGGCTAACTCAAGCCGTGATAGTTCCTTAGCTATTGCCTTACGCTTTTCATCGCCGAAACGTCGTAAGGACTGTTTGATGGGTTTAGCGTTTGGGTTTACATTTAAAGAGTGCTCGGCAAGTTCCCTAGGTACTCCGGTCATGTCAGATGGCTAACATGCAAAGATATCTTGATTTTCTTAGAGGAACTTGACGAGCGTGCTTTCCTATGCGCTACCTAGGCCTACGCCTATCTGGGTCACCTTGGAGGGGTCATCGTCCTTCAACGGCATCTTCTTCGTCTCTTCTAATGCCTTGAACTCCAGGTTTGGCTTTGTCACCTCCTTCGTTGCGGGCATCTCGGACGGATCTATGCTCTTCTTGATCTCTTGGTACTCCTGGGCATGCAGCACGGCTTTGGCAAAGGTGGCATTTCCATCCTCGCACTCTCGCACTTTCTTCGGGTCTCCCCTGATAGTGATCACGCCGTTGGGACCTGGAATTTTCATCATATTGTAAATGTAACATGGACGAGCCATAAAAGCCCAGTAAGCCGGACGTCCGAATATAGCGTGGTATACGCTCTCGAACGGGACCACTTCGAAGGAAAGTGCCTCCGTCCGATAATTCTTTGGAGTTCCAAAGGTAACATCCAAAGTGATCTCTCCTAGGGAATTGGCTTATCTTCCTGGGACAACTCCGTGAAAGATCACAGAGCTATGGTTCAGCTGGGTCTCCGAGATCTTCATCTGGCGTATCGTTTCGATATCGAGAATATTGATACTACTGCCACCGTCCATGAGGATCTTGGAGAAACCATAACCGTCAATAAGTGGATTGACGATCAAGGCGTATTTTCCTCGCCTATGTAACTTACGCGGATGATCAGCGTGGTCAAATGTGATTGCCACTTCTGACCAATCCAAAAATTGGGGGACAGCCAAAACTATTGCATTGAGCTCATGTAGAACTCCTTTCTTGACCTTTGCTGGTTGAGGTCCGAGGAAGGTGACATAAGTGTCTTTCTTGGTCGGAAATTTTTTCTTTCCTTCCGTCTTGGGATTTGAAGCATCAGCTTCCTCCATGTCGGAATCTTCCTTGGTCTCTTTTTCATTTTCAGGATTCTTCTTTCCCTTCTTCCGCTTAGCTTTGTAGCCTGCAGTGTCATCTCTTTTGATATCGTCATTGAAACGACATTCGGCGTTGGTGTGGGACGAGCTCCCATTAGCGTCTAGGTGATGCACACATGGGTTATTGGTAATGTCGGCCCAAGAGTAGGTTTTTCCTAGTTGTTGGTCTCCTCTACCTTGGACTCTTGAAGTTCCAAGCCCATGCTCGTGGCCTCCGCCACGTCCTCCTCGTCCTCTAGACCCGAAAGTAGCAGTGACCACTGCCGTTTTCGCGTTAGGTTTTTCTTCCGAGGTATTTTTGCGCTTCTGAGCTTGTTGCTTTGGTTGTTTTGCCGACTGTGGTACAACTAGGGTATTGAGTAATCCCTCTGCATTGTCGTCAGCATTTGCATATTTGCTCGCTATTTCTATCATCTCTCCCAAATCAGTGACCTTGTCACACTTCAAGCGATGGCGCAGTAGACCAATTGGGAGACCTGTGATGAAAGCTTCAATCGCAGTTTGATCATTTACTCCTTCACAGGAGTTTTTGGTGTCGATCCATTGTCCGAGATAATCCCGCCAAGTTTCTCCGGCCTTTTGGGTGCAATGCTATAGGTCTCCGACCGTACAGGGCCTCCGATATGTGCCTTCGAAATTCTGAAAGAACACACTTTGCACGTCGTACCAGTTGTGGATGGTGTTCTCCGGAAGTTCATTAAGCCATGATCGTGCCGTCTTCCGCAACATAAGTGGGAGATATCGGGTTGCGACCAAGCTATTTCCGCCTTTGGCGATGCAGCAAGCTTGGAAAAAATCCTGTAGCCAAGTATCTGGCCGAGCAATGCCGTCGTAGGCTTGGATATGTCTTGAGATAGCAAATCCTTCCGGGAATCTTGTAGCTCTGATGCGTGGTCCAAAGCACTTTGGGCCCACGTAGATATCATCGTTTTCGTAGCGCCGCGCCTCTATGTTGGAATTGATCATGCGCCTTGCATCGTTCGGGGATAGAGATCATCCCGAATGTCGGCTGTGGCTGCGATGCCTTGGAGCCGGACTTCGGCTTCTGCCACCACCTCCTCCGCCACGTCGTCCTCCTTGTCCCCCTTGAGAACCGTTCTGATGACTACTTGGTGGAGAGGGTGGGGCAGCTGGATTATTTCCGGCTGTTCGCCGGCCTGCGTCCAGAGCATCATTATTCCGGTTCCGGGGAGGGTCTTCACTACGACGAGCCCCCTGCTGACTTGTGCCAGCATGGTTTCCGTCGTTCCTTCGTCCGTCGTTCCCACCATGGTGCGGCTCAGCCGGATGGCTTGCATGTCTAGGAGGTGGCATTTTTTGACGATCCTCCTCCCGACATTTCTCTTTATCTTCTCCCCTTCTATCATTCGACTCTCGTCGGGGAGGGTTCCTCGGATACAGTGCAACAATGACATCTTGCTCGGCTGCTGGAAATACGTTGCTCCAGTCACGTGCGGCTCTGTGATGCTGTCCTGATGATCCGCTTCTGGAGTAGTTATCTTCCCGTAGGTCGGAATGGTGACGCTGTTCCGGAACACGCTGGGGTCTTATATCATTCCAGGCTGAGTCTGTGTGACATTGGTCGGATTTCAAGACCAGTTTCCACTTCCGGATTTCGCAGCCATCTGTTGCTCCGGACCCTTGGTGAGTAGCTTGATGCCCAATCGAACCTGTTCCTGGGCTAGGTTATTCGATATAATATCTCGAGCTGCGACAGTGTTTTGTACCTGTGTTGGGTACACCAGATCTCCTTTGCTGTCAAGCCGAGGCATCCCTGGATCTCCTTCAAAGAGGACCCTGTTCACTTCTAGAAATTTACTGTCACCTATGTAACATTTTCGGGTCTTCTGATGCAACCGAGACATGTAATCCTTAGTTGCCATGCGTTTCTTTTCCTCCTCAATGTTTTTGGCTTCATCCAGGAGTTGTTGACGATGCGCTTCGAGGGCTTGGGCCCTTTCGTCTAGCTCTTCAGCATAAAGTTCTACAGCTGTAGGGATAGGTGTGGTTAATGCAGCATCGATGAGTTTACACGCACCTTCAGTGATCACATGTCCATCCACCGATTCTTCTTTTTTCGGCTCTTCTAGGATAAGTGCTCCATCCGAGTCTTCCTCATATTCCTCGGCAATCACCTCCTCTGTAAGAGGGTCTTTTGCCGGGTTCTTGTTCTTCTTGTTCTTCTTCTTTGCCTTCTTGGCAGCGCCGGTAGCAAACACGGCTTTGGGTCCGTTCCCCGAAGTCAAACTCTGATCGGTACTTTCGGACATCTGGTCCTCGGGATTATCTCCGATTTCCATGTCATCCTGCGCTTTGGGAGAGTGTTCCTCGGATCCTTCATCCATGGCTTCTCCTTCTTCTGCAGCTTTGGAGTTATACTCCTCTTCATATTCCGCGGAGAACTTTCGGAAATCCGCTGATGTCATCGATTCATCCGAGGATGCGGGTACGTCGGCGTTTGATCCAATTGCCTCCAGCACAAAGTCGGTGTTTTCTCCAGCATCGGCCGAGCCGGATCCGGATCCCACATATCCGACGAAGTGTGACGCTTGCTTCCTGAGGTACCTTAGGAAAGGCCTAGCTATCCCGGCGTCATCAGAGCCGAAATCAGTGTCGTTGATGAGCTCCTCCTGGATTTCGACTTCCGTGGGTGGGTCGATCTAGGATCCGGCCTCTCCAAGGAGATCCACTCCAGATTCGACTTTGACCGCTAGGTCTTCCTGAGGCTCGGATTTCTCCACTATCTCCACAACTAGTGCGGGCTGGGTGGGATTATGATTTTCTGAGATTCGGAACTCTGCCGCCTTCGCAGACAAAGGGGACCCAGAAGATTCTTCTTCCTCTATCATCACCGCTGGGGTAGGTGGGGCAGGTTCAGCAAAACCGATGTAAACATCGATCTCGCCAAAAGACATGATTGTGTAGGCAGTCACGACATCCCTAGCCGGAATCCAAGTCTCGTCGAGAACGATGAGAGGGACGTTGCTGGCGTAGAGGATGCGACCGACGGCGATAGTCTCGCCGATCCCGATTCTTGTAGATTCCGCTCGGAACGCAGATCCGAAGCTCACTTGCCCCACGGTGGGCGCCAACTGTCATCGGATTGACGACAAGTACGCCATGAGAGGGTCCTCGAGGCGTGCGGAAGAGAGGGGTGTGATACGTATGGTGTTCCAGGATGATGAGCACACAAATTTACCCAGGTTCGAATCCGCCGGCTTTGGATGGATCCTACTCCTGCTAGCAATCCAGTAATATGGCAGAGCCGGATATGGGTTACAAGGGTTTCGCCTATGCGAGTTGAGATTGTAGACTATTGGTATGTGTCCTAAAGGCTCTCCCTAGGACGGCTTATATAGATATCCGGCCTAGGGTTTATAGGAGAGATCTATCCGGCTACGACTAAGAGTCGGTTACAGAGTAGATCTTGAACTACAAGTAACACTATGGGCCTAAGTCGGTAAATCTCCTGGGCTTTCCCGTAGGCGGATTGGACTCCATCTTTTCTCCCTGACTGGGTGATGGCCCAAAATATATCGAGCTCGTTGGGGAACCCCAAGAGGAAGGTATGATGAGCACAACAGCAAGTTTTCCCTCAGTACGAAATCCAGTAGGAGCAAGGAAACACCCCAAAGGTGTAGCTAGCTGAACGTTGGCAGGGCGCACTACCGGTGCCAGCAGCAACGTGGAGACCTACACAACACAACCACAGAGCTTTGTCCCCAACTTGCGATGAGGTTGTCAATCTCACCGTGTTTTGCGGAAAACAAAGGATTAAACGTATCGAATGGAAGGAAGTAAAAGTTTGCAGAAAGTAAACACAAAGCAGTAAACAGTTTATAGATTGTATGTAAAGAAAAGGACCGGGATCCATAGTTCACTAGAGGTGGCTCTCCTTAAGATAGATAACATGTTGGGTGAACAAATTACAACGGGGCAATTGACAAACATCGAGAAAGCAATACATGCATATACTAGTCACGTTGACTCCTTTGCGATTCGATTGGGCATTACAACATTATACATAGACCGCCATCCAACTGCATCTATGACTAATAATCCACCTTCAGGTTATCATCCGAACCCCCTCCAGTATTAAGTTGCAAGCAACAGATTATTGCTTTACAAACTGTGTGTAAAGTAAACAATACGATTGTTCTATGAACAAAGGATTGTTCTTTTCCCCCTAGTAGCAACAGCACATCTAGTACCTTAGAGATTTTTGTCACTTCCCCAGATTACCAGAGGCATGAACCCACTATTGAGCATAAGTACTAACTCTTGGAGTTGCAAGCATCTACTTGGCCAAGATAGCTAATAACAATGGAAAGCATGCAAGATCACAAATAACAAAGACATGATAGAGTCAATAATCAATCTGAAATAGCATCTCAATATCCATCGGATCCCCGCAAACACAACATGTAGAATTACAAAGAGATGATCTTGATCATGAACGGAGCTCATAAGATCTAGACATGAAAGCACAAAGGAGGAGAAACAGCCATCTAGCTACTACATGGATCCGTAGTCCAAGGATGAACTACTCACGCATCACACCGGAAGCTTGCATGGTGATGAAGAAGGCCTCCAGGGTGAATTCCCCTCTCCGGCAGGCTGCCGGGAAGAGCTTCAGATCCCTCCCGATCTAGGGATGGAGATGATGGCGGCTACAGACTCTTTCGTGGATTTTTGATCGGGTACTTAGGGTTTCGTCCCGTAGGGCAATATATAGGTGGAAGGAGAGGCCGAGGGGGTGCCGGGAGCGGCCACACCACCCCCCTAGCGAGGGTCAGGCCTGGCCGCGCGGCCAGATGGTGTGGTGGCCCCTGGCCCCTCTCTGTCTCGTATTCTGACACTTGATGTCTTCCAGAAAAATAGGCACTTTGGCTTTTGTCCTGTCCAATTACGAGAATATTCATTTTCTAACTTTCCTGGAACCAAAAACAGCAGAAAACTGGCAGCTGGTAGTGTGGCTCTTGTTAATAGATTAGTCCAAGAAATCATATGAAAAGTACTCCAAAGTTGGAACAAAACACAATTGTCAGAATACTAATAGATTAGTCCAAGAAATCATATGAAAGTGGATAAAACCAAGCATGGAACATCAAAAATTATAGATACATTTGCAATGTATGAACATCCCTAAGCTTAACTCTTGCTTGTCCTCGAGTAGGTAAGTGATAAAAAGAAAGAATAATTTTTGAGGTGACATGCACCATAAAAGACTTGATCAAAGTATTTGTAAAACATTCAAAGCTGGGATCATAGTACTTCAATCATAACATGAAAGACAAGGTTCTAGCAATAAGCAAAGAAACTATGATGCACCATGAAAAGGGACAAACAAAAGATTCATGAATAACAATGTTTTGCAAGACGTTTGTTTGTTTCACATAAAGAAAACATAGCATAATAGTATTCAGCTTGTCCCTCATAGAGTAGAAAAACATAAATGCATAGGACACCTTCAAAGTTCATAAGAGTGACTAGATACAAATAGTTTAAAACAAGAAATATCAAGTTATGCATCAATCAACTAGTCTTGGGACAATGCACATAGAACTCTAGAATGGCCCCTATGCTCTCAAAGTAGGTGCATAAAGATAGAAGGTAGAGACGCAATGTAATGGTGGAAGAAAGGACTTTGTAAAAGGAAGTAGGGATTAAAGTCTCATAAAGAGCTTCCAAAAATTATGGTACTTATAGCTTTCAGCTCTCATTTCCCCTATCATAAGCATCTTTAAGGTGATTAAGGTTAAAGTGACACAACTAAGATGATATGCTTGACAAGTTATAAACCGAAACCTCATGCCCCTTACTTACGAAGACTGATCCTCATGCTACTCAACTTCAGTCACGAGTAAGCTCTTGTCATTGTAAGTACATGTGTATCATTAAGAACCGCCAATGGGGTACCCCTTGCACATGATACGGGAGCTTTCCCATAATCAAAATGACAAGGCAAGCAGACAATGAGCATCTCAGCGATCTTTTTATTTGCTATTTGCATAGGTTTTTATTGAGGATGCTTCATACCGTGCTCATTATGGTGATGTTGCAAGTTTCCACCATGATTAGGCATGGCTTAGGCTAGCGGCCCAGGCGTTTCTCTAACACACATACAAACTCAATGATCTTACAAGTTCCACTTTTATTTCACACCGCCGGGATCCGTAAGAAGAAGAACATGATATCAACGGGGTATAAAGTACAAGTGCAATGTTGAAAGCGTTCCCCATGAAACATGGTTCTGCTAATTTCAACTTATAAAGCGCAAGCATATACGCAACAAAGAAGGACCCAATGGTTCAAGTTTATTAGATGCAAAAAGTAAAGTGTGCCATCAAGTTCGTGAGAGCTTTAATCACTAGTTTTCTCATAACAAGTTTAATTTCGAAGGTAAACAAAAGCATGAATATACTTGGAATAGCATAAGCTAGTAGGTAGGTATGGTGGACTCTTTGGAAAAATTTGGTTTAGGGAGTTGGATGCATGAGTGGAACTCATACTTGGTTGTGGAGGCTAGCAAAAGACTGGGAGCGACAAACTAAGAGAGCAATAATGGCCATAATCATGCAAAGCGACAAAACATCATTGATCAAAGCATAAAGGATCATAAAGGCTATGGTGACTTGAGATAGTCATAACATGGTGTGAGAATGCGCCAAGTCAACCCAAATAAAGCATCAAAGGAGAATAACACTATACTATGCTTTAATATGCTAAAACAACGCATGATTCATCCAAGCCATATTAAGAAATCTCAATTGTTTATAACAATTCATGCTACAGAAAAGAATACTAAGCATAAAGCCAAAAAAAATATCAAGAATGGCATGACTAAGCATAGACCACAGTCAAAAACAAGCTCTTTTTACCACATAAGCATGAACTTTCCTACTCTTTTCCAAACCAAACCAAACTATTTGCAAACCAATGTATGAAAGAGGGGGTCCAACCAATTTATTCAGAAAACTAAGCAAACCAAGCAAACTAAAAACCAAAACAAAAATGAAAAAGAAGACGCTCCAAGAACAACACAACTGTGCATGAAACAATAAAAATGAAGCGTTTGGAAGAAACCTGAGATTTTTATTAATGAAGAAGGGGGATGCCTTGGGCATCCCCAAGCTTTGACGCTTGTAGTTCTTGGATATTTCTTGGGGTGACACGCGTGGCATCCCCAAGCTTGAGCTTTAGTCCATCCTTCATCTCATTACTCATTCCTTCCATACACCTGAAATTTTTCCTTCATACAAAACTTCACACAATCTTTATTAGCAACATTAGTGCACTCAAGATAAAAGGTATTAAGGTTCAGTTCTAACACCAAATAAACTTCCATTAGAACACTATCTACTTTAGCACTTCCCTCAAAAATCTTAATTCCCCAAAAGAACTCAAGAAGGAACCAACAAGAAGCAAATGCAGAAAATGGCAGAAATCTGTCGAAATAGACCAGCAGGTAAAGTCGAATTTTTTCGAAGACCTTCTATTGCTCAAATAAAAAAGTGTTGAACTAACGAAAGTTATATAACAACCTGGAGCATAAGCAAAAAAAGGCACGCCTCAAAAAGACGTTCAGATATTTCACACGAATTGTTACGGTGAAGCACGAAAATCTGTTTCGGGACAGCAACTTTCCCAATCATTACTTCTCTCTCATTAGAGGTTACTCTTGGCACAAAAAGCAAAATAAAAAGGATAAGAAGCGGTTATTACAGAGGTAATAACTTCCAAGACTCATCTAGAACTTTTGGGTTATCTCCCAATAAGTACTTTTCTTTAACGCCTTTAAGTTAGGCATAAGAAGTAAAGAAAGAATCAAGTGTTCTCAAATGAAGAAGCATTAAGACGAAATTTTGTTTTCATAGGAGAAGCAAAAGAAATCTTTTCTCTCTTTTTAGGAAAGTGTTCTATACCTTTCTTGAGTGGGAGTTGATATTTAATGGTTCCTTCTTTCATATCAATGATGGCACCAACACTTCTAAGAAAAGGTCTTCCCAAAGTAATTGGACAAGAAGCATTGTATTCAACATCCAAAACATAGAAATCAACAGGGACATAAGCATTATTAACCATAATAAGAACATCATTAATACTCCCCATGAGTTTCTTTTTAGCATTATCATCAAGTGGGACATTCAAATAACAATCTTCAAGTGGAGGCAAATCAAGCATATCATAAATCCTTCTAGGCATAATAGAAACGCTACTATCAAGATCACATAAAGCTTTGAAATCAAAGTCATTCACTTTCATATTAATGATGGGTTCCCAACCATCTTCTTGTTTTATAGGGATAGAAGCTTTATGTTTCATCTTTTCATCTTTAATCTTTATGAGAGCATCAGTAATGTGTTTTGTAAAAGCCATGTTCATAGCACTAGCATTAGGACTTTTAGCAAGCTTTTGTAGGAACTTAATAACTTCAGAGATATTGCAACCATCAAGATCAAAATCAAATTTATCATCTAAAGTAGTAGGACTATTACTAGCCTAACCACTATTGGTGGTAATAGTAGAAACACTAATGTTTCTAGCAATTTCATCTTCTCTTTCCCACTTAGCATGTAATTCAGCTAATAGTCTAACATTTTCTTCAATTCTTACTTGTATAGCATTAGTAGCTGCAAAGGGATTATCATTAGTTTTAGGTTTAGCAGCCATTTTATTCAAAGAAGATTGAGCTTCAGCCAAAGATGCTATATTTCTTTCAGCATTAGAGAGTTGTTCCTCAATAGTTTTATTGAAAGCAGTTTGTTTACTAATAAACTCTTTAAGCATAACTTCAAGTTCAGAGGGAGCACTCCTATTATTATTGTAAGAATTTTCATAAGCATTACCATTGTTAGGAGGATATGGCTTATAATTATTGTTACCAAAATTACTCCTATAAGCATTATTGCCAAATTGTTATTTCTTATGAAGTTCACATCAACTTGCTCTTCTTGAGCAACCAAAGAGGCTAAAGGGACATTATTTGGATCAATATGGGCTTTCCCATTAGCAAGCATAGACATAATAATATCAATCTTATCACTCAAGGAAGAGGTTTCCTCAACGAAATTTACCTTCTTACCTTGTGGAGCTCTCTCAGTATGCCATTCAGAATAATTAACCATCATATTGTCCAGAAGTTTTGTTGCAGCACCCAAAATGATGGTCATAAAGGTACCTCCAGCAGTAGAATCCAATAGGTTCCTTGAAGAATAGTTCAATCCTGCATAAAAAGTTTGGATGATCATCCAAGCAGTCAGTCCATGAGTGGGACAATTCTTTACCAAAGATTTCATTCTTTCCCAAGCTTGACCAACATGTTCATTATCAAGTTGTTTAAACTTCATTATTTCACTTATCATGGATATAATATTAGCAGGAGGATAGTATTTTCCAATAAAAGCATCTTTGCACTTAGTCCAAGAATCAATACTATTCCTAGTTAAGGAATTCAACCATTCTTTCGCTTTTCCTCTCAAAGA
Organism: Avena eriantha; assembly: GCA_910589775.1. NCBI lineage: Eukaryota > Viridiplantae > Streptophyta > Magnoliopsida > Poales > Poaceae > Avena > Avena eriantha. The sequence continues at coordinate 452,163,853 of OU342741.1, read as the reverse complement.
GAAAGGAAACAATTTCAGCTTAATAATATCACCATCTATATCCCTATGCTTTTGCATCTCAAAAAGTTCAACAAAGTTATTTAGATGGGAAGCAGCATCTTTATTACCAATACCAGAAAATTGTTCTCTCATAACAAGATTGAGCAAAGCAGGTTTTATCTCAAAGAAAGTAGCTTCAGGAACATGTGGAGCAATAGGTGTGCTCATAAAATCATTGTTGTTGGTGCTAGTGAAGTCACACAACTTAGTGTTTTCAAGAGTAGTCATTTTTTTGGGTTTTCAAATAAGAAAGCAAACTAGTAAAACTATTTTTTTGTGTTTTTGATAAAGAAACAAGCAAACAAAGAAAAAAGAAACTAAGCAAAACAAAAACAACAAAGTAAAGGGATTGGTTATGAGGGACTCCCCTTGTGAAGATGTCCTTGACTCCTCGGCAACGGCGCCAGAAAATATGCTTGATGGCCCAAAATATATCGAGCTCGTTGGGGAACCCTAAGAGGAAGGTATGATGAGCACAGTAGCAAGTTTTCCCTCAGTATGAAACCAAGGTTATCAATCAAGTAGGAGCAAGGAAACACCCCAAAGGTGTAGCTAGCTGAACGTTGGCAGGGCACACTACCGGTGCCAGCAGCAACGTGGAGACCTGCACAACACAACCACAGAACTTTGTCCCCAACTTGCGATGAGGTTATCATTCTCACGGTGTTTTGCGGAAAACAAAGGATTAAACGTATCGAATGGAAGGAAGTAAAAGTTTGCAGAAAGTAAACACAAAGTAGTAAACAGTTTATAGATTGTATGTAAAGGAAAGGACCGGGAGCCATAGTTCACTAGAAGTGGCTCTCCTTAAGATAGATAACATGCTGGGTGATCAAGTTACAGCGGGGCAATTGACTAACATCGAGAAAGCAATACATGCATATACTAATCATATTGACTCCTTTGAGATTCGATTAGGCTTTACAACATTATACATAGACCGCCATACAACTGCATCTATGACTAATACTCCACCTTCAGGTTATCATCCGAACCCCCTCCAGTATTAAGTTGCAAGCAACAGATTATTGCTTTACGAACAGCGTGTAAAGTAAACAATACGATTGTTCTATGAACAAAGGATTGTTGTTTTCTCCCTAGTAGCAACAGCACATCTAGTACCTTAGACATTTCTGTCACTTCCCCAGATTACTAGAGGCATGAACCCACTATCGAGCATAAATACTAACTCTTGGAGTTGCTAGCATCTACTTGGCCAAGATAGCTACTAACAACGGAAAGCATGCAAGATCACAAATAACAAAGACATGATAGAATCAATAATCAATCTTAAATAACATCTCAATATCCATCGGATCCCCGCAAACACAACATGCAGAATTACAAAGAGATGATCTTGATCATGAACGGAGCTCACAAGATCTAGACATGAAAGCACAAAGGAGGAGAACCAGCCATCTAGCTACTACATGGATCCGTAGTCCAAGGACGAACTACTCACGCATCACACCAGAGGCTTGCATGGTGATGAAGAAGGCCTCCAGGGTGAATTCCCCTCTCCGGCAGGGTGCTGGGAAGAGCTTCAGATCCCTCCAGGTCTAGGGATGGAGATGCCGGCGGCTAAAGACTCTTTCGTGGATTTTTGATCGTGTACTTAGGGTTTTCGTCTCGAGGGTAATATATAGGCGGAAGGAGAGGCCGAGGGGATGCCGGGAGTGGCCACACCACCCCCTGGTGCGGGCCAGGCCTGGCCGCGCAGCCAGGTGGTGTGGTGGCTCCCTGGCCCCTCTCCTCTCGTATTCTGGCACTTGATGTCTTCCGGAAAAATAGGCATTTTGGCTTTTGTCCCATCCAATTCCGAGAATATTCATTTTCTGACTTTCTTGGAACCAAAAACAGCAGAAAACAGGCAGCTGGCACTATGGCTCTTGTTAATAGGTTAGTCCAAGAAATCATATGAAAAGTACTCCAAAGTTGGAACAAAACACAAGAAAGTGGATAAAACCAAGCATGGAACATCAAAAATTATAGATACATTTGCAATGTATCACTGGGCCGCCCATGAAGCAAAGCTCTAACTCGAAGTGGGCCACCCTGGTCAGTGAGGAACTATGAGGATACCCGAAAAGTATATCCCCAACAGGGAGGCTTCTTATAGGCGAAGAGGCAAGGTCGGTGGGTGGCCAGGTGGCCCACACCACCTGGTGGCACGGCCGGGGGCCCCGTGCCAAGGGGTGGTGTGGCCACCATGTGGCCCCCCTTTGTCTCTCCTTCTGGCTCCGTGAGTCTTCTGGGAAAATAACGACTTTGGCTTTTGTCCGGTCCAATTCCAAGAATATTCATTTTCTGACTTCCTGGAACCAAAAACAACAGAAAATAGGCAGCTTACACTGTGGCTCTTTGTTAATAGGTTAGTCCAAGAAAATGTATGAAAAATACTCCAAACTATGGACAAAACATAAGAAAGTAGATAAAACCAAGCATGGAACATCAAATTTTTTAGATACGTTTACAACGTATCAACATCCCCAAGCTTAACTCCTGCTCGTCCTCGAGTAGGAAAGTGATAAAAAGAAAGAATAATTTTTGAGGTGACATGCAGCATCATAAACTTGATCAAAGTATTTGTAAAACATGGATATCTAGGATCATAGTACTTCAACATAGCATGAAAGATAAAGTTATAACAATAAGACATAGCAACTATGTTGTAACAAGAAAAGGCACAAACAAAAGATTCATAAATAACAATGCTTTGCAAGACGTTTGTTTGTTTCACATAAAGAAAATATAGCATAGCGGCATTCAGCTTGTCCCTCATAGAGTAGCAAATCATAATTGCATAGGACACCTTCAAAGTTCATAAGGGTGACTAGATACAAGTAGTTTAAGAACAAGCAATATCAAGTTATGCATCAATCAACAAGTCTTCGGACAATGCACATAGAACTAAGAATGGCCACTATGCTCTCAAAGTAGGTGCATAAAAATAGAAGGTGGAGACTCATCATAAAAGTAAAAGAAAGGCCATAGAAGGAAGTAGGGATTCAAGTTTCATAAAGAGCTTCCAAAAATTATGGTACTTATTAGCTTTCAGCTCTCATTGCCCCTTTCATAAGCATCTTTAAGTGATTAAGGTTAAAGTGAACAAACTAAGAGCATATGCTTGACAAGTTATAAGCCGAAATCTCATGCCCCTTACTTACGAAGACCGAACCTCATGCTACTCAACTTTAGTCACAAGTAAGCTCTTGTCTTTGTAAGTACATATGTATCATTAAGAACCGCCAACGGGGTACTCCTTGCACATGATACAAGAGCTATCCCATAATCAAAATGATAAGGCAAGCAGACAATGAGCATCTCAGCGATCTTTTTATTTGCTATTTGCATAGGTTTTTATTGAGGATGCTTCATAGAGTGCTCATTATGGTTATGCTGCAAGTTTCCACCATGATTAGTCATGGCTTAGGCTAGCGGCCCAGGCGTTTCTCTAACACACATACAAACTCCATGATCTTACAAGTTCCACTTTTATTTCACACCAACGGGATCCATAAGCAAAAGAACATGATATCAACGAGGTACAAAGTACAAGTGCAATGTTGAAAGCGTTCCCCGTGATACATGGTTCTGCTAATTTCAACTTATAAAGCGCAAGCATATACGCAACAAAGAAGGACCCAATGGTTCAAGTTTATTAAATGCAAGAAAGTAAAGTGTTCCATCAAGTTCGTGAGAGCTTTAATCACTAATTTTCACATAACAAGTTTAATTTGGAAGGTATATAAAAACATGAATATACTTGGAATAACAATTGCTAATAGGTAGGTATGGTGGACTCTTTGGAATAACTTGGTTTTATTTGGAGTTGGATGCATGAGTGGAACTCATACTTGGTTATGGAGGCTAGAAAAAGACTGGGAGCGACCAACTAAGAGAGCAATAATGGCCATAATCATGCAGAGCAACAAAACATCATTGATTAAAGCATAAAGTGATATTACAAGTCGAAAACTAAAGGATGATCAAGGCTATGGTGACTTTGGATAGTCATAACATGGTGTGAGCATGCGCCAAGTCAACCAAAATAAAGCATTTAAAGGAGAATACCACAATACTATGCTTTAATATGCTAAAACAACGCATGATCCGTCCAAGGCACATTAAGAAATCTCAATTGTTTATAACAAGTCATGCTACAACAAAGAATACTAAGCATAAAGCCAAAAAAAATATCAAGCATGGCATGCCAAAGCATAGGCCACAGTTAAAAACAAGCTCTCTTTTCCAGTTAAGCATGAACTTTTGTACTCTTTTCCAATCGAAACCAAACTATTTGAAAACCAATGTATGAAAGAGGGGGTCCAACCAATTTATTCAGCAAACTAAGAAAACCAAGCAAACGAAAAACCAAAATGAAAACTAAAAAGAAAACACTCCAAGAACAATACAACTGTGCATGAAACAATAAAAATGAAGTGTTTGGAAGAAACCTAGGATTTTTATTGATGAAGAAGGGGATGCCTTGGGAATCCCCAAGCTTTGACGCTTGTACTTCTTGGATATTTCTTAGGGTGACATGCGTGGCATCCCCAAGCTTGAGCTTTAGTCCATTCTTCATCTCTATTGAGGGCAAACCTCTAGGGTGGCCCGATCTTTCACGATTCCCTTTCAAATCGAGGATGGAGTGCAGGGAGAGGAGGGGAGGATGAACACGACGAACGCACGCACGAAGAACGCGAAGAACACACACACACAAAACCACGATACACACCATTAGCTCACTCCGGCGGTGACTGGTCCTGCGCAATCCCTAGGATCGACGTCGGGCGGAGGACTGTCTCTCGAACCGGCACGGAGAGATGGGAGACTCGGTGAGATCTTGACGTCTAGGCAAAGGAACACCGATGTCTAGGCCTTGTAAAATGCGGAGGCACGATGCAAACTCCAACGAGGTTTGGGGATATTGATGCTCCTTAGTCAAGGAGCATGATGCAAGAATTAGATAGATCCACAAAGGGGTTTCCACTAATTCCAATATCATGCCTAGGGTTTACAATGGAGGTGGGGGACTATATATAGGACAAACACAAGTTCAGGGGTAATTCAGGCATTAAAGTAGACTTCTGGACGAAGTAGAGGGGTACATGGGCCATAGGGCCCAGCTAGGCTCGCAGGCCCACGCATGGGCCAGACAGTCCGTGTCGGCATGACCGGACAGTCCGGGGTGGCCGGACACTCTGGGTGATGTCAGGCAATTGTCCGATTTGTCCTTCTTAATGTCCACGCCAGGTTCGGGCTGGGGCAGGCCGGACACTCTGACTGAGTCGCGCCGGACACTCCAGTTGCGCCGGACACTCCGGCTGGATTCGGGTGGACACTCCGGCTCAGGCAGCTTCAGCTCAGGTGCAGCTTCAGGGCTCGTGGGTCGACGTGGTGGGGGTTCGTACCTGATGATGCACAGAGTAGAGGTATGAAGTAGCACACCATCCAAGGAGGTATCAAATTGGCACGAGGAGAGGAGTGAGTTCACCTTAGCTTGTAGGAGTTTGGCTCGGGCACGAGTCATGGGTCCACTTGGGGGACTTGTTGGTGTAGATGTAGAAGCATCTGTAGGACGGGCTGCATCAATCTCATTACTCATTCCTTCCATACACCTGAAATTTTTCCTTCGTACAAAACTTCACACAATCTTTATTAGCAACATTAGTGCACTCAAGATAATAAGTCTTTGGGTTCAGTTTCAACACTAATAAAACTTCCAATGAAACACAAGCTACTGTAGCAATTTCCCTCAAAAATCTCAATTCCCCAAAAGAACTCAAAAGGAACTAACAAGAAGCAAATGCAAATAATGGCAAAAATCTGTCAAAACAGACCAGCAGGTAAATACGAATTTTTTCGAAGACCTTCTGTTGCTCAAATCAAAAAGTGTTGAACTAACAAAAGTTAGATAACAACCCGGGGCAGAAGCACAAACATTCACACCTCAAAAGGATGTACATAGATTTTACACGAATATATATGGTGAAGCACATAAATCTGTTTCAGGACAGCAACTTTCCCAATCATTACTTCTCTCTCATTAGAGGTTACTCTTGGCACAAAAAGCAAATAAAAAGGATAAGGAGCGGTTATTACAGAGGTAATAACTTCCAAGACTCATCTAAAACTTTTGGGTTATCTCCCAACAAGTACTTTTCTTTAACACATTTAAGTTAGGCATGATAGTTTGAGAAGATGCTCACATAAGAAATATGAATTGAAGTAAAATAGAGCAACAGGAAGCAAATTCAAAACACATTTAAGTCTAACCCACTTCATATCCATAGGAATCTTGTAAAGAAACAAGTCATGAAAGCACAAAGCAAGAAGCATAGGAAAGCAAAACAAGTGCAACTTCAAGACTTTCAACATAAAGAGGGGAAACCTAATATTATTGAGATGCATAAAACCATGTTTCCCTCTCTCATAACAACTTTCAGTAGCATCATGAATAAAATTAACAATATAACTATCACATAAAACATTCTTATCATGAGCCACATGCATAAAGTGATTATTACTCTCCACATAAGCATAGTCATTCTTATTAATTGTAGTGGGAGCAAATTCAACAAAATAGCTATCATTATTATTCTCATCACCATAATCATCAAATATAGGAGGCATATTGTAATCATAATTGATTTTCTCCTCAATAGTAGGTGGACTAAAAAGACGGTATTCATCATTGTAATCATCATAAATGGGAGGTGTAGTATCATCATAAGCAATAGAATAATTATCTTCCCAAGTGTGTTCATCTGTAAACATATCATCATTGGAAGGATCATGGATAGCACTAATAGTATAGCAATTATTAATATCATCATTTTCAGAATTGGTACCGAAGAGATTTTCAATATCAAAAGTAGTGTGCTTTTCCCAATCATGATCACTACTATAGGTAACAGGCATAGGAACATCATCGAGTTCAGACTCATCAAAAACTATAATAGGAGCAACATGCTTAGGGGAAAATACCGTTTCCTCTCTCCTTTTACTCCTCCTTTTCTTCTTTTTCTTCTTCTCTTTAGGAGGGAGAGGCTTGAAAGGAAGCTTCTCCATATACCCTGGTTTATTGTTAGAGACAATAGAAGAAACTTTGGAGGATTCCTTCTTTTCATTAATAAGATCAAAACACATATTAGTCCTGTCATATTTTGGTAAAATCTCATCTTCTATAATATTTTGTACGTAAGTATTTGTGTGACAATTATCAACACAATAAAGATGACAACCATGCAGGACGCTATTCATATCAAAAGCACTCATATCTACCAAAGAAGTTTTTCTTGATAATTCTTCACACCCCAAAAATAATGTAAGTTCATCATGCTGATTATGAGTGATCATGTCATCACAATACAAACTTGCAGTACTCATTGGATTAGAAGGGCTATTATTATGGCCTGAGCATTGAAAATTGAAATGACCCACTTCAAAGCAAAATTCACAAATAAAAGGATAGAGGGCACACACTTTTTTACCAAGATCATTTAGAGCCCTAAACCACGTTCTAGTTTTTTCATTCCTGTGGGTGATACAATGTTCTTCTTCAATTTGATTCTTTCCACAAGGTCTATGTATTCCACAAAAATTAACATGCTTATAAGAAATAGTACTTTCAGAGGTTTGAGCATGTTTATTGCTATCATTAATAACAATTTCATTTTCCATGCTAGTGTCTTTAAAAGGCTCATGATACATGTCCCATTTTTTATTTAGGAGAATTAATATGAGAAGCAAAGGCTCTAAAATAATCAATAATAATGGGAGGATCAAGACCATATTTAGCACTAAGCTCTTAAAAATCAGCAGTTTCAGTGAAAGACTTAATGCAATCATACTCATAGTTTATACCTGGTTCTTTACCTTTATTGTTATCCCAATCTTCGGTATTGCTTTGAATTGTTTCAAGAAGATCCCACTTAGATTTGACCTCCTTACTTGTGAAGGATCCCTCTAAATAGGTATCTAGATAGTCCTTGTAATGTCCTGAAAGCCTTGCATAAAAATTATTAATAACAATATTCTTGGGGAGCTCATGAATGGGACATTTGAGCATTAGTAACTTCAACCTCCCCCATGCTTGGGCAATACTTTCTCCATCATGAGGATGAAAATTATAAATATAATTCCTATCTTTATGAATTTCATGAGGAGGATAAAATTTAGAGTAAAAGAGAGATTCAAGTTCCTTCCACTCCAAATGATGAGGATCATCTAGTAGCTCATACCACTCCCTTGCCTTGCCCTTAAGTGAGAAAGAGAATAGCTTCCTCTTAACTTGGTTCATTGAAATACCTCCACACTTGAATAACTTGCATAATTCATGTATAAAGAGTAAATGATCACCAGGATGGACAGTTCCATCTCCAAAATAACAGTTATTCATAACACGTTCAACAATTTTTATAGGTATTTTAAAAGGGATGCTTTTAGCATGTGGATTTAAAATATCACAAGTATCATTAGAATTACCACATATGGGAGATAAAGTATCATCAGAGCAAATTTTCTTCTTTAAAGCTGGGGAACTAAAAAGATCATTTTCATAAAAACTAACTTCCCCAAGCTTACATGTTTCCATAGCATTAGTAACAAAGGTGTTCAAAAGATTCATACTAATAACATTGATATTAGCATGCAAAGAAAGTTCCATGGGTTTTTTAATATTCTTTTCAGACAATTCATGTTCTAACTTAGGAAAAATACTAAAAAGCTCTCTAATTTTGTTGTTGTTTTCCATTAAGCCTAACTAGTGAAAACAGGAAACAAAAAGACAAAATTGCAGAACCTAAGGAAATAACTTTGAGCACTCACATCGGAGGATGTGAGTACCTTTTACCTTAACTCCCCGGCAACGGCGCCAGGAAACACCTTGATGTCTACGCACTTCTATTCTTGTAGACAGTTGTTGGGCCTCCAAGTGCAAAGGTTTGTAGACACAGCAGCAAGTTTTCCCTTAAGTGGATCACCCAAGTTTTATCGAACTCTAGGAGGAAGTGGTCAAAGGTATTCCCTCTCAAGCAATCTTGCAATCAAGATACAAGAAGTCTCTTGTGTCCCCAACACACCCAATACACTTGTCAGGTGTATAGGTGCACTAGTTCGGCGAAGAGATAGTAAAATACAAGTGGTATGGATATAAGACAACGGTGACAAAAAATAGCTTGATGGCGTGTAGAGACTAAAGACAGACTGAAATAAAGATGGGAGCAAGCAAACATGTAACAGATCTAGTTGCAAACGGTGTTTCAATGCTTAGAAACAAGGCTGAGGGATCATACTTTCACTAGTTAACACTCGCGTACAAATATATTATCTTCATGATATTACTCTAAACTACTCTCTAGATGGAGACTCTAATCCATGGTAGGGCTATAACAGCACTCCCCAAAGTTCGCTTTCCGCATCTAGATAACCCCACATTGTCACCTTGAGCACTAGATGGTTCCAACAAACACCACAATTTCACAAAGGCATCCAACTCCAAATATAACTCATAACAAGTATTTGTAATCTCTAGCCTAAGTGCCACCATGGTGTGCACGCTGTCACTTTCACACACATGGGGAGAGCAGAGATCTATTAAAGCACTTGAGTAGCAAGGTAGATCTACTTGATTACAAAGCTCATGATCATAATATGATCATGCATAGAGAGATATGAACACATAGCTACCGATAGAACCCTTAGCCTCGAGAGAGAACTACTCCCTCCTCATCATGGGAATCAGCAACGACGATGGAGATGGCGGTAGAGTCGATGGAGATGGCTCCGGGGGCACTTCCCCGTCCCGGCAGGGTGCCGGAACAGAGACTTTCTGTCCCCCGAATCTCCTCTTCGGTGGCGGCGGTGCTGCGGAACTTTTCGTGGCTGGAGTCTTGACGATTTAGGGTTTTTGCATCGGGAGGCTTCTTATAGGCGAAAAGGCAAGGTCGGTGGGTGGCCAGGGGGCCCACACCACCTGGTGGCACGGCCAGGGGGACCCGCGCCAAGGGCTGGTGTGGCCACCCTATGGCCCCCCTTTGTCACTCCTTCTAACAACGTGAGTCTTCCGAGAAAATAACGACTGTGGCTTTTGTCCGGTCCAATTCCGAGAATATTCATTTTCTAACTTCCTGGAACCAAAAACAGCAGAAAATAGGCAACTGGCACTATGACTCTTTGTTAATAGGTTAGTCCAAGAAAATGTATGAAAAGTACTCCAAAGTATGGACAAAACATAAGAAAGTAGATAAAACCAAGCATGGAACATCAAAAATTATAGATACGTTTGCAACGTATCAAAGGTGAACCCCCAGGTAGGCCTCGTAGCAGGCCGCATGATGTGACAGTTGCGCCACAACATTTGCCTCCAAGTGATGGAGCTAGAGGTCGAACGCGATGAAGATATCGAGGATGAACTTTCTCACTAGCAAGCCGAACCTATGGGTTAGAGTGCGCGAGGAAGACAACCAACTCTCCAGGCTGGGGCTAGGGACCCACTCCCCCTCTAGCTAGAGGCGATGCTTAACCACCCACTCCGATAGGATGCGTCTCTCCCCCTGGTACTTCTGGAGGAGGCCCTCCATGATGTACGAGCAGCACCAAACTCCACCCTGCACCAGCAGCATCTCGTCGGATGCGGTGGTTATCGCAGAAAATCGGGTCCCATCGTCATGAAGGAGATGCGGTAGTGCCGTTGACCAATAATGGGAGGTGCAAAGGGCATAGAGAAGGCAGAGCACAAGGGGAAGAAGCAGCAAGATGAAGGAGGAAGATAAACTGGGGGAACGTCCTCCCTTACAGCTCTATTTATCGAGGCAGAGCAGTACGCCCCCTGCGCTCCTCTCTACCACGTGGCAAGCAACTGCTCTTCTCCCCCACGATGCTTTAGTTACAGATCGCGTGCGCCAACATAACTCCCACAGAGGATCCCACATGCGTTACTGCGGGAGGCAAGGCGTGTGCACGATCCCAAGAAACCGCAATGATGAAGGCGTGTGCGTTGTTACCAAAAACTGCCGCGGCAGACCAAGAGGTCAAATTGGCGCGACGCGCGCCAGAAGTGGCAGGCGTGTCCGACATAAGCACTGACACTAGCGACTAGGCAATCCATCTCCCCGCCGGGTGCGGAAGCTGGTCAAATCAATCACTTCTCACACCCTGTGGGTGGGACACCGGTTCCGTAGCCGGTAAACTCCAGCCGGGAAATTACAAGAATCTCGAGGCGGAAAACGACAAACACTACAAGACAAACCTACAACTAGTTCTTCATCACCAATCATATCAGTTTAGTCAATGAGCATGCAAGAACTTCTCTACAAGGCGAAGTCCCAATACGCTTGGGGACTAGTCTCAGGGGATGACCCCTGAGTAGGCCAAGCCAGGCTCAACTAGCCGGCTCCAGGGATGCCTGGCTGGATGGCCTCAAGACAAAGGACCACAACAGGATGGACCGCTCCATCCGGTCTGCCCTCAAGATTCCCTGGCTGGCCTGTCTAGTCGGGTGATTAGAAGAGCTAGCTGGGTGGCCACCTCTATCCGGCCACCTTGGATCCATTGGCCAAAGTACAGGAGGTGTGACAATCCTTGCTAAGCGCACCCTTGACCGGACAAGATGGTGTGCTTACCTACCTGTGCAAGAAGACACCCGCGCCAAAGAGCCAAGGCTGGAAGCTGAGGAGAGCATGTCGGCTGACTGCTAAAGCACCAGCTGACGAGTAAAGCACCAGCTGATGAGTAAAGCACTAACTAACGAGTAAAGCAAAGGCGCTGGGAAACTGCAACATTGTCCCTCCTGTACTGAAGGCTTGACCGGGTCATGGCCCACTGGTTGGGCCCGGCCAGCCGGCCCGCTTTGTAAACCCAAAGCCCAAACAATAAACCCTAGAGCCCACATTGTAACCTACCTCTCAGGACTAGTATATAAGGGGGTTGTGCTAGGGTTCTAGGCAGGCTCTAAGATCCAAGTTCTCTAGATTCAACAAGTTCAGTAGTTCATCTTCTGCTAGCTCTCCATAGCAGCTAGGGAAACAGCTCAAGGAGCACTTGTACTGAGCATTCGCTCCCCATATAGTTGATCCTTGCAGGAGTAGGAGTGTTACCTCAACCAGAGGGCTCCGAACTTGGGTACATCATTGTGTTTGCAGTATCTATGCCCAACCCGTTGCGAGTAGCCACCGATAGCATCCTGATTGTCCCCTTCATGCCATCCCCGATGGCACTGCCATGTTCCACACCACGACAATATATATGTACTATAACCATCTTAATATGATCTGGAACTCTATTGTGATCGCTGTGTTTTTGTTTGTGCATCATCATGATCGCATGCTCATGTCATCATGTCACATTTCATTTGAGCATCATCATCATCATGCATATGTTTTCCAAAAACTATTTCCCTAAGAGTTTATACTTGTTTTTCTAAATACCCTTGTTTTTATTTCAAATTATAAAACCCCTATTGTTCTAGATATTTTATTTGTCCTAAAACCTTTTTGTTAAAGTCTCTTAAAAAGAAACTAAATAAAAATAATAAAATATTTTTATGGGGGACTAGGCAGCCAACGGCCAGGCCCAAAGGCCGAGCCGGAGGCCACCCAGCCCACGGCCACATAAATCCTGCCGGATCCACACCCTAAAACCCTAACCACCTACTCCACACCCCTTCCGCCGCCAACCCGAGGACCACACTTAGTCCACCCTTGACCCGTACCACTCCCCCTTGCGATCACGCATCACGCACTGCCTCGCGGTACACGGTCATGCTAGCGTGTCCCCTAATCCCACATGTCTCCACTATCTCACACCGCTCGACGCGTTTTAGCACCACCCCCGTGTCTGCCGACCGCGACCACCTCGCATCCGAACCCCAGACCTGCATGGAATCCCTGACCCTGCGGCTAGCCCCACCCCGACCAACGCACGCAATTCCACGCCTCCGCCTCGTGATTCCCCTCTTGCCTCGCTTCTCCGCCCTCTCTCTGACGGCGTCGCCTCCCTCACCTAGTAGACACTCACTATGTCGCCTCTCCCCGCCTGCTCGCTCTGAGAACCCATGCCTCGACCTCACCTCCTCTATCCGGTCCACCACCAGCGAACCGGCTCACCCCGCTCTAGCTCTATAGTGCTGCTTAGGGCCCCGGCCTTGCCAGCGATCTTCCCCGCCGTTGGAGCTCCACCGCCGCCCTCTGATAGCTCGACCGCCACCGGACCGAGCTCCTCTGGCCGCGCCCGTGACCGCTGCCGCCAGTGGGCCCCTCTTGGCCGTGCCTTCCTCGCTAGTCACCGTCCTGCGCGCGGATCCCATCGCACGCCCGAGGTCGATGCATCGTCATCGCGCTCACCCGTGCCTTCTGCTTCCTTTCTGCCGGCTGCGGGACCCCTCCTCCCTGCTCTGTGCCATCATCAAGCCCGGCGCCAGCACGCACGCCCAGCGCCACCACCTCGGACACCCGCCGCTCGCGCCCCCATCGCTGACCGCTGCTTCTGGCTGCGCGGCCCCATCCTCCTTGCCTCTGCAAGTCGCATCGCGCCTCGTGCGGTCGATGTTCTCCTGCCCACAACCATGATCTCACAGCATGAGTGGGATTCCCTGCTCCACCCTATACCCATTGTTGACCAAGCCGATGTTGGCTCTCAAGATCTTCGGTGACCCTGATACGTCTCTTGGGATCCCGTACGTGTGTGACAAACACATGGACTCCAAGACCGACCTCGTCAAGATCTACATCGAAGCTGAAACCTCGAGAACTCCATCGCGTAAACCGGAGATCTCCTACCTGGAACTGTCGGACCATGCAAGACCACCGGTGCTAGAACCTGAGGGAACCACATAGAGAACCCGCGGTACCCAGAGGTCGATTTTGGATCGGAGCATCAAGACCTCCTTCATGCAACGTCAAGACCCCGAAGACTGATCCCGTAGTCCGAGACCAAACCGAACCCCAACACCATCAGTGCCGAACCCTAATGTGATTCCCTTTCTGAAACCCCTATTTTTATAATAATGACATGTAATTCTTGCATACAAAATTGTTCATGATTGCACACATATTTTGTCATTTGGGGTATTTTATCTACTCACCTAATAATTAATATGGAGACCATATGCGGGCTATTCTAGTCGTATAGTGGCTTCATTTAAATTTGTGTACCGAACGGATGCCAAATTTACCTGGTTCATACAAAATTCAAATTGCGGAGTACCTAAACAACATAAACCTTCTAATTAAATGTCGGGACCCTGGTTCCGCTTAATATTGCCTGATTGCATCACACTCTTGCCATGTCATACATCATACATGCATCATGCCTGATCTTCTGTCGTACTATTAAATAGTGTATCTGGTGTTTCCTTTAGTGCTTTGCTTCTTCACGGATTAGACCATTAAGTGGATGCGAGTATCGACAAGTTCTTCAGGTAATGTATCTTCAACTATGTTTTCCAAGCGAGCATCCTTCCCCTTTCTACCTATTTTGCGTTTATAGTCCTTACCTCCTCCTGTTAATCTATTGCTATCTGTTTTGCGATGCTTTAGTTTCCGTGCACCATTTATGTACCTTGCAGCCTCTATATTGCCTTGGACACATCCTATTGCCTGTTTTTTGATAGACAGACAGCCTTGCGAGTCGTACTTGCTTTCTCAGGTGCTTCTTCGTGTTGTGGTCATTCCATCATTGTTAGAAGGTTGGCACATGCTTAGTGGTGGAGATGATCATGACTTTCTATATAACTTGTTAATTAAAATGCTGGAAATAGATATTACTAATGCAGAGGCACCGGTGGGCAATAGCTAATATTTGGTTTTTAACCGCTCACTTGTTCCTGTAGGCCCCGAGTACTTGATAAATGTTCCTTGACTATCGCACTATCCGCATGTGGGACCATGAATCCCCTTAGCCAGAGCTTGATTCATTTCTTATTTCCTAGGGCCACAAACTAGTTTGGGGCTTTATTATTGTCATGTACCCATGCCATGCTTTACTCTTTATTTACGATTGTGTGTGGAGCACCTGTACTGTTTAGGATCGTAGCATGATTTCGCGGTATCGACAAGCCCAGTCACACTTTCGTGTTCCCAGTCGTTTATAGCCGTTCTCGCAAACCCTGAGTCCGTCTCGGAGCCGGCCAACTTCGTTGTGGTAGCTTATTGGCGTGGCCCCCTGAAATATATTATGAATCTTGTAATTGCTTTGTCATGATGCCTCGTTGGGTTTTATTTGGTTTTTCCGAGGTTGATCGTGCGTGTGTTGCTATTTGTGCACCCCTGCAGGGAAAATCTTTCTGAAAGCCGTGTCCGCGGTTATGGACGACTTGGAGCACAGTATCTCGATCATAGACAACCATAACTAAAGTAGTATTATAAATTTGACTTTAAATATGTCTAGTATTCAATTTTATTACAATGGAATGAGTAAACAGAAGTGCCAACAACTACTGGATTTGGGATATCTGATGCTAATTGTATCTGACTAGTAAGTATTGCAACTACAACAGAATGGTTAACTAAAACTGCCCACTGCTTATGATATCAGGATGACTCATGCTATCTATATCTGACTAGTAAGTACTGCAACTATAATGGAATGAATGAAATAGCCAACAGTGTGAGTTCCTTGGTTTTACTTCCTTGTTCGGTCTTGAGGGGGAACTACCAGGATAGGTATGATTGGTGTCAGTATTAGGTAGGTTCCGAATAGGTCTTTCTTATCCCTCTCTGATAGCCGATAGTTGTATCGAGTCTCTATAGGTTGTTTAGTGCATGCTTCCTTGCCTCTTTAGTCCACCATACCTATGTAGGTGAGAGCCACCGAATTCTAGACTCGCTGTGTACTAGCCTCAGCACTGACCGCTCCCTTTTTCCTTTGCCCTTTTGTCGGCACCCCTTTTGTTTTAGCAGGTTTGAGAACGACGTTGTTAGCAGGTTTATCCTTCCATCTTGGCTTGGACAGGGTTATGGACACCATTGGTTATTCTTCAGGGCTCTTAGCCCCATTTGCATCTTATCCGTAGTTGGATTTTATATCATTTCAAGGTGATTGGGATCTTTGCACTGTATATCTGTATTCTTGACTCCTTGAGTCGTCAGTGTATATATGTTCTATGGGTTCCATCATGGACTATGGTGTAATGGTATTACTTCGTTTTCCACCCACATGCAAGTGCCTGGTGGGCATCTTTGAATCGTTTCTATGCGGGTTTGGTGGGAATCGCTGAAACTTGGATAGGGCCGATTCGAGGGTGTTACAAAGTGGTATCAGAGCTGACCTCACGGTTAAACGAGTGTGTGTGGGTCAGTGGCGGGACATGTGGAGCATGGCGCGTGTGTCCCGGAGTGGACACGGCATGGCACATGTGCCGACACTGGATGCACAGACGAGTGCCAAGAGGGAACGTTCCTGGGGTGTGCTTGATTGATGAGGACATCGATCTTATAAAGGGTGGATGTATGTGAGACCAGGCACATGGCTTAATAGGATTGATAGAATACTCATACCAACAAGTTGTAACTTCTTTTCTAGAAGCGCATTCGAAAAAAACTCTAAGGTTAAGCGTGTTTGGCCTAGAAAAATTCTAGGATGGGTGACCGACCGGGAAGTGGGTACCGGGTGCGTATGAGTGAGGACAAAGTGCGTAGAAAAGACTAGTGTTGGTCTATGGGGCCAGTCTAGATATCCTATTAGGTTTCCAGTAGTGACACCCCACGGGCCCAGTAGACGGGGTGTTACAATCGTGTACCTAGTGTTTGATTACTTAATTCATTACCTCAATAGATACTCTACATGATGCACATATAGATTATATTGCCAATTTGATTATTTAGTTTGCTCATGATTAAAGCAATGTCATGATTTTCTTCACTTGAACGATGGCAATTTCTGTGAGAAATACAATGTTTGATGGATTTTATCAATACATGATCAGATGATCTTGCGAGTTTAATATTAGCGACTAGATGGTTCAATTGGTTATGGTTCGTGTGCATTTTTAGTTGACTTTTGATTGCAACAATGCAATATTCTGTCGTGGTTCCCATGGATATAATATGGATAACAGAGCTCGTACACCTTTACTTGACATTATATATGTTGGATTTTTTTCAAATAATCTAGCAGTTTATATGATGCACATGGCGTATGATTGCTCCATTTCCTATCTACCTACTCTATGTGGTGCACAAAGTGCTTCTATCAAAATGATATCACATTTTTCTTAATTTCATCCAGCACTTCATACCAGACATACATTGTTTCAATACTTCATTGACCTTGCAAGGTGCACAATGTATCATTTGCTTGTTTGTCTACTGGATTTTCTTGCCTGGTTATATGTACAATGATATTGTCAGCAGTTGGAAATGCAATAGTTGTATGCATTACAAAGAAGGTTTGTGCTACTTTTTGGCTGCATCCAACTATTGTGTTGGCAGCAAATAACTCATCTCTTTGTTTCTCTTCTTTTTTTATTTACTTGCCCGACGATCAAAATATTTGAATGATCTGGTTACTGAAAAGCAATGGTTGATATCTTGTTTCGCTGAAATGATGTTGGTAGTCTATTTAAGACGCAGTTGATCTATTGCTTCTTTTTCTAAGGTACTATCATAGTTTTCGGATGATTAAAACAATGCCACCTTCTGTGGTTGGAGGCCCAACCATAAGTTTACAAACTGCACACATATCTGGCTAGTTCATACTATAGACCATTTTAAACACTATTTTTATATTTTAGGTTAATGCTTTGTTGTCCAAACTAGTTCTAAGCAGCTGAAGGAATCTCAGGCACCCCTTTTTGTTATATTTTCTATATTTCTGTTATGCAGTGATATGATTAGTTTATGATGGAAAGAGTCGAGTTGCTTGATTCCCTACATTAATCTCCACACTAGTTTAGTTAGTCTGCATGAGACACACATGTTGATTACTTGATTTGTTATATTAGGGCAATGCCAATTTTGAAAACATGGTGTTTTTCGCCTGATTTGCTACTCTAATTAATATGTCTTAATTTTAGCATGCAAGTAATCTGTAGTGTTTGTTCCATAGAGTGGCTATGATACTGGCACATGTACGCATTGGTCCAGGACGTTGATTGTTCCTGTTATTCTGGAAAGAGATGTATGAGGCACATCACTGGTTGTTCCTGGCCAATGATGCATTAGAATTATTTTACATATAAGATGGCCGCTAGTTAGCTGGTACGTTGTGCTGATTTGTTTTCTTTATTTCAGGCTACACATGAAGCTATGGGGGCAGAAGGGATGAATCCTTTGTTAAGTATTGAAGTCATTTCACAAAGCAATAGTGATGGTGGTTATTATTTTCATCGGCCCACTGTTCCATTTTTCAGCCCCAAGACTACACGTGAACAGATACATGAAATGTAAGATCAACAAGATTGTATGAACCATCTACTTGATAATCTCTTCTAAAGCTATCATGGTAAGCCAGTTGTTACTTGTATGGCGATGTAAGCTCCGTAGCAGAAACCCTGTTCCAACCCATGTCTGGCGATGTCTCTGTAATGCTTCATCTTGTTTTTGTTGAAATTCTGGTTTGTAATAAATTTCAAAAAAAATGTTGATATAATATGGTGATCCTAGCGCGGCCATTAGCGGGCCGAAATATTAACAAACTGTTTAAAATAAAAATTACACCATAGTTATAGAATACACAAATATGCCGGCCAACAGATGGGCCCAATAAATAGTAAAAGGTCGTAAGTGGTAGGTTAGAATATTGGTAGGCCACATAAGAGGACAAGGGCTTGGAAATGTACAGGGCTAAACAGTAATAGGCTAGAACAGTAAAAGAGCCGAACAGTAAAAGGGGCGAAGAGTAATAAGCCTGAATAGTAATAGGCCCCAACCAGTAAAAGGCCCACACTATAAAAGGCTAGAAGAGCAAAATGTCCAGAAGAGCAAAATGTCCAGAAGAGTAAAAGGCCTAAATAGTAAATGGCCATAATAGTAAAGTCAAGAACAGTAAAAGGCCAGAAGAGTAAAACACCTAAACAGTAAATGGACGGAACAGTAAAAGGCTAGAACTGTGAAAGGCCAAAACATTAGAAGGCTAGAACAATAAAATGCCTAAACTGTAATGGACCCTAACAGTGGCAACCCAGAAATGTAAAAGGCCATAACAGTAAATGGGTAGAACAATAGTGGACCCTATGGGTTGTAGGAACAGTAACGGGCTGACCGCAGGACTTAACAGTACCGGACCGACTAGCGCAAGCTGCTAATGGGCCACATAATATTAGACCAAGGTGTGCCTTCTTTAGTCTAAAACAATAACGGGCCTAAAATCGTACGGGTCACAGTGGGCTACTCTAATGGGCCACTTCAAATAGTGCAGGACGACACAGTAACGTGTCGTCCTCTTGTTGGTCCGTTTACTTGGGCCGCCCACTTAAAAATTAGCAGGCCTTGGCTAGGCCAGCCTTCTACCACGGTTTCTGTGACCGTTAATGGTGATAACCGGGCGTTAACGGCGGCTACCACATGGCAGTTTGCATGACGTCAGCTATCAACGCGCCTGACAAACAGATCTACGACGGAACAAGTTTTCGTGACCAAAGGCTGCGATCTGCCATGGTCAAAAAATAGTGGTTGATTCATTTGTGACGGGGCTTTTACCACGAAGGCCATTTGTCGTGGAAGACTTTTTAGCCACGAAAAATGGGCCTTCAAACATGAAAATCCTCCGTTGTAAAAGCCAACTTTTTGTGTAGTGCGTGATGTCCTTTAGGGTGGAGGCAAAGTGTTGGAGACAACCGCACGGAGCTTCTTCTTTGTTTCCTCTAGAGCAGATATACGATGAAGGCACTTCTGCAGATCAGAGCACATGGTGTACATTGCATCTGCCACATTACCAAGCATCTCATTGAGTTACTTTTTGCCCTCTAGATCTAAGAGTCGTCTATGCACGATGTCACGATGGAGAAGCTCTTCCTTCTAATACTTCTCTATCTTATGAAGGTGTCGCTCTGTGTTCAAGAGTTGTGAGGCAACAGGTACATCGATGAGGTTGAGACCCCAATCATCATGTGGGTTCACACTCATGTAGACGTTCACGGTGATCTTCTTCATTGTGGACGTGCGTGTTGTGGTTTCTTGATAAGTTCTTGCATCAAATCGGTTGTTTTTCTTACGCTTGAGCAAAGAGTAGTTGGTGGCGATGAACTTGAGTGACTCCGTGCATCCCTTACCGTGTGGTTTCCTTGCTTCTTATTCATCTTCAGGCCTCACTATAGTGAGGTAGTCTGGTTGCCTCCTACATCTAGCCGTTTGATCCAAGAAGGTCATGAACTCCTCATCATCAGAGTCGAAGGAGACCCCTTTGTTCTTCAGGCTAAGGCCTTGTGCTTCATGGTCATTGGCTTTGATGGAGGAAGTCTAGAAACTATCCCATGAAGGAGACGTGAGACCTAAAGGTTTCCCTTTGCCTGGAACTGGGTAGCGCATCAATGATATTCAATATGTTGATATAAGAAGAAGGCTTATGAAGGGTTAGTAGTAGGGAAAACTCGTACTAGAAGTAAAAGGGGTGGCCAAGAAAAGAATCACAACAAAAGAGGAAATAAATAGGAGAAAAAGGAAAATGTAACAACCTAGTTTTAGCTAATCCTTAATTAGGGTTTGATTGTGCATAGCATGAGCATCATATTCTCTAAATAAAATACATGCAAAGAAGAACTAAATGCAAAACAATAAAACCCTAGTTTCGTCCCTCTCTTGAAAAACCTCTCAAATGCTTTTGATATTCTGAAAACCAAAAGTGTGGAGCCCAAACAGTATAGAGGGCCCCTATGTATTCTAAAACTATTTATACCCCCTCTTGTATTTTTGGAATATCCCAAAAATGAAAGAATTTGAAAATACAAAAGGGAAAAAGGTTTTTTAGAAAAAAAGGAGAGCAGCAGTCGAATCAGGCCTAGCCCAGCTTGCCTCTTCCCTCTCTGCCGCCCACCTGTGTAGCAGTCAGCAGCCCATAGCAACCCAGCTCGGCCCATCCCATCTTACCCCTTCGTCTGTCGTCTTCCCCGAAGAGACAAGCAGCTTGTTGTCTTGCGTGTGGCCGCCTGATGGTAGCCGCTGCGATTCCTGCCGCTGCAATGGTCGCCTCGTGAATAGAACGCCACGAGAACCGTTGTGATTTGCTCTCTCTCCTCATACCCATCTCACTTCCCCTCGAGCCCTCTCGCAGATTTCCCCTCCTCACCCGAACCCTAGCCGCCATGGCCTAGAGCTAAAGCTCACTCCCAGCCACCTTGAGCATCGTTGACCATGCTCCGAGCTCCGCCTCGCCCCGAGGATCATCCTCGCCAAAGGAAACAAGCCGAGGTGCCTCTGTCTCGCCAGAATCAAGCCTAAAGACCTTCTCCTCCAATGGACATCATCGCCGAATACCACCGCTCCCATCCACGCCTTGTCTCCCTGACCATGCCAATCGACCCAGGGTGAGCTCCCGAGCATGCCAGTGCTCTTCTCTAACTCCCTCTCACTCAGGCCTTCGCTTGCGTCGTGCGCCACCACCGGCCGTCTCTCGGCCATGTCTCTGGCAAGTCTCCAGTAACCTAGAGCTGGCAGCGCCACGACCTTTATGTAGCCCCTATCGCACTACGTCTACAGCCACCACTCCCGCATCCACAGGCGCGCCGTAGCACCACCGCTAAGAGGCCGCCGGTGGTAAACATCGTCCACCGCGCGGGTCAGCATGAGTCAAACTCGATGTGGGCCCCGCCGCTGTTGTGGCACGCTGAGGTGGCCTGGGCCTAGCGGTCAGCAACCGTGGCTAGAGCCAGATCTGGTGTAAAAATAATTAAACGCCCTCACTGACGTGAGCCTTGTGCAATAAAAGTTTAATAAAATTTTTTATTAATTTCAGAAATTGGTTTAATCTTGTAAATTCAATAACTAATTCATATTTAATCAGAAAAAGTGTATAATATATCAAAATTTTGAAAAAAATGATATCTACACAATAAAACTCATAATCATGCATTGTTCAACAACTTTAATTACACGTTTAATTATAAGAATCAATTGAACCACATAGGTGACTCCGAGGTTTCCCCCATTCTAGGGTTTGCGACCCTCGGACGCTGTTTAAATTATCAAGCATGCCTCAGGGTTCTATTTCAATACAATTTAACTTGTCATATCATCATCCTTGCTTGAGCATTGCATCGATGCCATGTGTTGATTCGTGTTACCCTTTCTTTCTGATGTTTGGTTCTTCCTGTTAGAATAAGATATCGAGATCAAAGACCGAGATCGACACCATCGAAGAATGAAGATCAATACTTAACCAACTATAATCAAGTCAAGTACAAGGCTTCTGACGATCTATATCTGGGTATCAACAAACAAGCAAGCATATCCCCACAATTATACAATCCTATGATTTCGAAAGTATTTCAATTCTTGCCATGATCCATATGATTCTTTTGTGGTCTTTTATCGATAGATATATTATCATATCTGTTGCATTACTCCCTTTGATCTTATATTACCTGACCCACTACTCCTAGCATATCTAGGTTTGGCTTGTGTGCACTCCTAGAGTTATTATCTGTGTCTTGCTTAGCCATGCTTAGCCGGCAGTGCTGGTTCATCCAGAAGATGTACCAAATGCAAAGAATCTAGTATGACAGGAGAGCGAGGTATACTCATGAGGTAAGATCAGTGGTAAAGGTTAAACATGCTAAGGATTGTATGGGATGCCATGGTGGGATGTGGTTTTTGTAGTCCCATGCTCGCCGCTACTAGAAACCGAGTTCTTGCCTTTGGAATCGAGACGAGCGTACAACCACATGAGGCCTGAAAAACCTCACGAGTAACTAACTTGCCTGTTAGATTCCATGAGTCACATAGTTCGGGCGTTCCATTCCACAGATGCATAGAAAAACTTTTGAAAGATTTGGCGGGTGAAGGTGCATCATAACAGGTAGGTAAGCATGGACGGGGTTTCTTGGGGTAGATGGCGCCCCTGGTAAACCAACCTCGCCTCACATCTCTAGGGACCGGCTTCGAGATTTGACCTATTACGGCGGAACCCTCCTTAGGGCGTGACTCATGGTCTCGGCAAAAGCAAGGTAAAGGTCGTGTCCAACCACCCTCTGCCAGCCTTCCAAGGAAGAGGGCTAATAGCTTGGCATTAAGAGGGGGTTGGTATGTGTGGGTAAAGTTGTACACCCCTGTAGGGTTAAATATTTTCGAAAATCCATGTTCATAGTTATGAACGCTTAGTGACTGAATTCTAAGATCATAGAGAATATGAACCTAACGTAAAACTTGGCAGCTCAACGTGTGCGTAAGGATGCTTCCTCATGGGTACGAGGGGGTGATCCTAGTTGTGAGACGAGGATTACTTTGGTGGATATCAAGATGATGATCAATGCTTCAGAGATGTCGCTCTCTTATCCCCTTTTAAAATATTCCGATTAGATGAGCTTCTTCTCCCTCTTGTTTTGTAAACAAAACTGGCTTACGCAAAATAACCCCACCAGCCATAAGTCTTGCGCAGTACACCCTGTATTCACCCTTGCTTTGTTGATACTTTTGTAGCAGAATAAGTGTTCCCCTAAAGACAAGTTTGGTACTACATCAACATTGACGAGTAGCTTGGGGTTCCCGGCCGGCAGCCTAGAATCTATGGGCTAGGACGTCATCGTTATGCTTTAGGCCTCTTAGGCCACTTGCTAAGTTTGCTATACTTTATAGCATAATTTGCCTTCCGTTGTTTGATGTTTATGGTCAGTGACCTCTGCTTGTAATATTTTGGTTCTTCGCTCAGTTATGAGCTTGTTGTAATAATTTTTGTGTCGCAGGGTTACTGTTGTGTTACCAATTTCTCACTAGATATCCTCGAGCTCTAGTTTAAGCTTATGTTAGGCTAAGGTCTGGATTTGTTTAACCCTGATCCCGGGGGTGTCACAGTTCTTGGTATCAGAGCAGTACCGACCGTAGGAAAACCTTGCTATTGGTCGATGTTGAGTCTAGTTCTTGTGAAAACTACTTTAAAGCTGAAAAATATTTGCAAAAACTATGGTATGCTTCTTTTTCTCCTTATCCAGTTTCGCTCTAACTCTGGGTCATCTTACCTTGTGTTGACTTTGAAAAGTTTTGATATCTCTTCTTGTCTTTCAAAGCTTAGGTGCCTTTGGGCATGTCGTTTCTCAGCCAGTTGACCTAGTGTTGAGTTCTTTAGAGTTGTGTGTGTTGTGAATTCCTCGTTTCCCCTTGCTCTGCTTCAATTCAGAGATTCCTTTCCATCATGATCTCTCTACCTTATGGCCCACAATATTATATTATAGGATCCATAGTGTTTTGTTCTAGGGTTCGAGGTTTCTTCTCGCCTCGCGTGCCTCCCTTTTGTTTGTTTGGGTACTTCAGAAGTCGTTTCTTCTTTTGGAAGCTACCTTGTGATTTCTACCTCATAGTGTACGTTATGTCACTCAAGTAGTATTTACTTTTTCTCGGGTTTTAACCCTTGGACTTGAACCGAAGATCCCGGATTGTACTGGATTCTAGTGCTATGAATCTTGTACATGAAGCTGATCTTTAAACCAAGGTCCATCCTATTGTCCCCTGTCGTTAATCTTTACACATTACCTCAGGATGGCTAGTACAACAATTATGTCCTTCAAGCTTGTGGATATTTGTCGTGATTGAATTGTGACAATTAAGGACTTCCCCTACCACTAGCCATGGTAGATATTCTTTAATGGAACCAAATAGATCACGAGAAGAGTACTCCTTGGGAGTCTTGCATCTATACTCATGACTCTGCCAAACCCTCCCCTCCATGCATTGATTTTTAGAAGAATATTAATCTATGGATCCACATCTCGGGATTTTATCCTGAGCATGTTCCTTCTCCCTTGTTGTTTTCTGACCTTTGTCTACTATTTGGTAGTCGAGTAGTAATGTGCATTGGTGTCTTATGATGCAAGATACTCTTGTGGTTCATCATGACAAACCATTTCGGGATGTGAGGAGAAACAAACTCTAGTACCTCGTCATATCTAGGACCAGGTCAAAGTGTTGTAATTCGCAGAATAAAAGGTATCTGTTCTACCTTAGAATATCACACTATGATACACTAAGAGGTTGTGCCAAGTTCCATGACCTTCTTAATGAAGTGATGCTCTTACACATATTTACCCAGCCTTCCTCCGAGCTTTCACGCTCGTGAATGATGCGTGTGCGTAATGATGTGACCATCCTAGATTCTTAGCAACTCTTATTGCTTTGGATTCCAAGGACATTTTTGTGTCATTCTTAGCGTGACGATTAACCTGTCACTAAGGAAACGATGATTGTGCTACCAAGTCCATTATTCTGGTATTTTCTCCTCAGTCAAAGAGTTAGGCTTTTGCTAAAACTCTAAGACTATGTCTTACCAAGCCAGTTTCCTCTCGAGCTAAATGACATATGAAGGTTTGTGATATTCTGGACATCTTTCTAGAAGTATCCCCATGTTGCCACATGACTATGTTTGTCAAGTTCTTGAGCAAGCAAGTTCTCTGAACTACTCCTTTTCCAAGGATCCATGCCGGATACCCCTGAACTAGTTGGTTGAGATTAAACAACAACTTGGAGAGTTGTAAGACAAAAGTTCTATATAACTTAGTTCATCTTAAAGGGATGTCTAGTTCTGTTCGTGGTGAAGAAAGATAGTGTTTCCTTCGTGGAAATGATATCTTCCCCCACCTTTGATTTGATTTGGGTTATCATCAAATCAACCTCAGTTCCAAGGACTCTCTTGATGATGTTTCTTCTCGTCATGTTTCACTTGAGTACATCTTCATATCCTTTGGTCTGACCAATACCTTGCCATGTTCACGCAACATATGAGTTCATGCAATTGGAGTATCTCGATAAGTTTGTTGTTGATCCCATCAATAACATCCTTATTTTCTCCACGCTAAAATAGATTCATATGGAACATTTGGCATTAATGTTAGAAATTCTTGAGAACCGTCCTCAAATTATTTCAAAGTACGTGTTCTGGATGTTAGAAGTGACTTCTCCGATTCATGTACAATTGTTGAAAGATGTCGCCATGGATTCGAGTAGAGTTAACTCTATATCTTAAGGACACGGTTTTATTTCGTTGCAAGTGCTTAATGTATACGCAGTTGTCCCCTGACAAGTTGCTAATACATGAGTCTAGCAATTTAGCTCAGTCTATTGGAGCTTAACACTGAAGTCCATGTCTTGAGAATCTAGTGAATTTACCTTTGCGGAAAATGTTGCAAGCTTTCTATTTAGCCATGATGAGTCTGAAGTATCTTTCTACCTAACAAAATTTGAATCTCAAGCAGATATGATGGTTGGTGTTCCTTAAGGAATTGACATACGTTTCTTTGTAAATCTGACAAGATTGATGTAATGGTTGACACAATTAGTCAGAATACCTACTGCCATATTCTATTGAATCAGCAAATAACAACCACTCTTCATGAGGCATCTTCTATGAGTTAATTATAGGAGTTGTTCCTATGGTTTCCTTTGTATCCGAAGACCGACATTTACTTGATGTTTGCTTCCTCAAACATCAAGGAGAACATTTAAAGTAGTGTTGCTAAATTTCTCTCGGTCGACCCTCTAGACCCTTTTATGTAACACCCTCGCCTAATAAGGCTGAGTTCCTGTGTACACACACAATATAGATGAATACCAAACAATATAACAGTGCATCATTATTACATCGAATGATCCAGTATTTGTAATTATTACATAACACTTAGATCAAAGGCTAGTTCAAATAATGAAGTAGCATACGAAAGCATAAATAGATAGTCGGCTCCATCTTCAATGGTGCCACAGGAAAACAACTGTTGAGTGGAGTACCGCGACCTAGTCGATCACTCAGAATCGATATATCCTGCAACATAAAACGTAGCTGCCCCGAAGGGTCAATACATGGAATGTATGGCAAGGAGCGCTAATGTAAAGGAGACAATGCGCCTAGCATCTACATGCTTATTTGGCTAGTGGAGGTTTGGCTAGTTTGCACTTTCAAACACATTTATCCTACTTTTGTAAACCATTTGATTCACAGCAACCCATTAAGTTCACCCATCAAGTTTTAGTAATTAGTAAATAAGGATGAGTGAGAATATGGCATAGCCTCGATATCAAGCAACTCATTTGTCCGTAACCGGGGACACGACTAAGTACTTAGTTTTACACCCTGCAGGGGTTTATACACTTTACCCATGTGACCTGGCCAACCCAGCTTGTACCACCACACTCATATTTTGTGATGATAGGGAGAAGTCCAAGAAGAGACTGTTCGGGAAGTAGATCTCCAAACCCCACTACGCATCGGTCCCAACCTACCATTCATTACATCTCTGGCTACACTGGGTTCGGATCACCACGACCTACTAAGTCCAACCATCCACTGATTTCTTATTGGCACATGGTTGCACACATAAACTACTATAACAAAGATAACCAATCCTTCTCAGTACCCTGGGCGGCATTCCCCACCATTATTCACACTCCGTTGACAATCCAACCACTCCGCCCAGGTATTTCATTAACATTGTGTTGTTTTTAGTTTGCACAAACACATCTTCACCATAATGTGATCCTTCCCCGTCTATACAGCAGGTCTAAACACTTCTACCCTATGGAGGCTTAACTACAGGGGATTCCTACCACAATATATACAGGATATACCATAGCATAGTAATTCCTACACATGCATCTATAGAGATACACTACAGATGCATAAGAGAAAAATAGTAGGACAAGGTATGATAAAAATAACATCTACTTGCCTTGATAGTTGTAGGAGTTGTTCAAACACTCGTTGCAATCACAAACGTTGCACTCCTCGGAATCTATCGATCAAACAATTGCAACACATAAACAAGCATACACGATCATAAACAAATGCACAAATGCATGCATGACAATTTAATAGAGGTTTCAGTAGTATATTTATGTTCTCTGATCATTAACCTACATATGACATGCATGGAAAACCTTTGATGCATCAAAACCATTTATTGCAAATTATTGATCTAGTTAATAGGATTTTAATCAAAATATTAAGCATTTATTGTTAACAATATTGTAAAACCTTGGAAAAATTCTAATGGATATATATGTCAATTTAGAGTCAGGGGCAACAAGAATCACGCCAAAAGGACTTACAGATCTTTTTAAATAATTAAAATACAACATAATGCATTTTAATATACTTAACATTTTTTGTACTGTAAACCTACGATTTTAATTCACAAGAATGTTCTATTCCTCTTTGTGATTCTAGGGATAGGTCATTTGCAATTTTCTAATTAGTAGTTTATTTTATATGAATTAAATGGTCCAAAAAGGGTATTAAACTATTTAAATACTCACGACAAATACTTATAGTAAATGTCGAATCCAATTACATATTAATATTCTACACAAAATTGTGAATCCAACAGTATATTATTTACAATTTTTGGACTTATAGATCCAACGCGGCGCTGACTGGGCCTTTGACCGGTCAGCGGTGCTACTGCGTGGTCAATGGACGATCCAGGTCGTCCATCCTAGATCAGGCGGCCGGGAGCAAAACCTTCCGGGGCTCACCGGTGCTGACGTGGTCGGCGACGTCGTGGCTCGGTATGAGGTGCTGGCGGCAACGTCAGTGGTATCTGGAGGTAGAGAGTCGGTCGACGGGGTGCGGGCGTCTACGGCGAGTGGTCCGGTGACCTTGGCGCGGTGCTTGGCCTCCTCAAGCGGCGGTGGTGGATGATTGGAGCGGTGCGCCTCCAGTGGTGCTCCGACGAGTGCCGAGTGCTCCTGGTGGCCTCAGTTCCTCTGCAAGAGGGGAAACAAGAATGAGGCGGTGCGGGAGAACACGATGAAGAAAACAGGGGGAAAGCGGAGGCGCGTGGAGCTCTGAAACCTCCTGTTTATGCTCGACTGCGAGCTCAAGAGGCGGCGGCGGTGAAGATCTCCAGCGAGAAATTTTGTCAGCCCGACGGTGTGGATTTAGGGTTTGGGAGAGGGGGCAAATTGCGGCAGTCTAGGATTATATAGGAGGGGGGTTAGGATGCGGGTGATGCTCGGATTCGAGCTGAATCGGCAAAAATCGTGGCGACAGTTCAACGGTCCGTGCTAGGGGTGGTCTCCGGTCGGGGAAGGAAGACGACTAGGGTGGGTCCCCAGTGTCAGCGAGGCCGGGAGAGCGAGCAGGCTACGGCTGCTCCTCTGTGTGCTTGTTGGGCTGCTGGCGGGCTGCTACGGCGATAGCGCGCGCGGTAGGCGGCAGGTAGGGGTGGCTACCGCGTTGGGCTGGGGTGGTTCGGGGTAGCTAGGTTTAGTTTTTTTAATTCTTTTCCTTTTCCTTTTCTGCTTTCTTATTTCTTTTATAACTTTTTATTTAGAGTTCCAAATGAATTGATTCTTGTCTTCAATTTTTTCAAAAATTCAGGGGATCAACATAGGATCTTATTTGTATCTTTTCCACTAGTTTGCAAATAGTGGTTTTAAAATCCTAATAAAATCCTTTTGTAGATGCATTTTAGTAATTCAAAATTTTCTTGAACGCAAATGATGCAATGCAAATGCATTTTTTTCTAGTCCCAAATTTGTAAAATCTGGGATGTGACATTTTATGTTGGGAAGTGTTCCATTATGCCAAGTAATTGAAGTCTGAGAATGAAGTTTCTTTTTCCTCGTGTCATTAGGAATCTTCTTACCTATTCATCTGGTAGAGTAAAGTGATACCACGATCTTTGGGAAAGATTCTAGTAGTACTGGATGAATAAAGAGTTTCCTTTGTCTCCTTAAACATGTTCGAAGAGAGACTATGATTTTGATAATCATAAATCCCTCTTGTTACACGTTCCTTGTGACTCTTGTGAGTCATCTCCACAAAACACCTTTATGTATTAACCTTGATAAGGGGTGGCCCGATATTCTCGTTGAGCACGTCATAGATGATGGTGGATTTAATGGAGATAACTTGTGGGATGCTGTGAATCAATAGTTGTTCCCCCGTTGCTAATGCAACAGATCTCAACCCATATGGTATTCGCAACTTCACACACTTGCGCACGTAGCTGCCAACCATGAAGCGGTTTGCAATCTACAAATTCCCAATAGAACTGTAGAAAACATGAGAACTTTTAGTAGAAAACTCCAGATCGAATCAAAGTGGAGGTATGGTAGATATTCCTGATCGGATCAAAGAGGAACATATAATTTTAGATGAATGCTTGCAGCAGTTCAACGAAACAAGTATTGGTTTAATCTAAACATGGTCTAACCCCAATTGCGGCTGCTGTGGGGATACTTAAAGAGGTTGGGGCGAGCTCCCCACAAACCACGCCTAAAACCAGCCTTATTTTGGGCCAAACTGACCCAGTTCAACTCAAACTAGTACATACCGACCCATAGATGGGTTCGTCCTAATTTGCGCACATGCCAAACATCGTGGAACACCTCAAACGTGTATTTCTTGGTGCGCCACATCCCTCTCTTGATCATACATCATTTCCTCATTGTCTCCTAGTGCGCCTGCCTCCCTCTCCTCCCTCGCGCACTTGCTGATATTGGAAATCAGTTCTTGTTCTTCTCGCTGCAACTCTCATTCTCCTCCATGTGCAACGCTTATGTTGTCAACAAACCTGGTCATACAAAGGTTCATAGACTTAGGCAGTATAAAATTCTCATCAAATAAAATATCATATTCAATTAAGATTGAGTTCACCTGTTGGCCAAGTAGCTTTGCACGTGCTCTTGTAATTGGTCCAATTCTGACTTCATTAGACTTGTTTTGTGTAGCACCATTATCCTCATCATTGGGAGAAAATGGTAAAGGACTAGGGATGTCCTCATCACCCCCCCTCCTTCAAAAGGTGTCGACCTCGACGCTCCAAGGTCTTCTTCATCATATGCCATCAAATCAGAAACATTGAACGAATTACTCACGCCAAACTCATCAGTAGGAAAATCAATCTTGTATGCATTATCATTTATCTTGGCAAGCACTTTATATGGACCAGCACCCCTTGGCTGTAACTTGGACTTGCGCTGTTGTGGACGTCTATCTTTGCGGAAATGCACCCATACCATGTCACCTGGCTGGAACAACACCTCCTTTGTCTTCTGATTAACACGATCAGTGGTGTACTTGCCCATCTTCTCAATTGCTTCCTTTGTCTTCTCATGTATCTTCTTCATAAAATCCGCCCTCTTGGATGCCTCCATGTTAACTCTCTCTTGAAGTGGAAGGGGCAGGAAATCAAGTGGTGTAATTGGATTAAACCAATAGACCACCTCAAACGAACAAAGCTACTTTGTTGAGTGTACTGCCCTGTTATATGCAAACTCCACATGCGGGAAACAATCCTCCCATACACGCAGGTTCTTCTTGATCATTGATCGCAGCAATGTTGAAAGTGTGCGATTTACAACCTCCGTTTGACCATCAGTTTGTGGATGACAAGTGGTGTTGAAAAGTAACTTTGTCCCCAGCTTTACCCAAAGTGTCTTCCAGAAATAGCTCATAAACTTCACGTCACGGTCAAAAACAATCGTCTTTAGTACTCCATGTAAGCGGACGATGTCCCTGAAAAAAAGATTAGCAACATACGACGCATCGTCGCTTTTGTGGCAGGCAATAAAATGTGCCATCTTAGAAAATCGATCAACTACCACAAAAAATGAATCATGTCCTCTCCTAGTTCTAGGTAATCCTAACACAAAATCCATGCTTATATCTTCCCATGGTGTAGTAGGAGCAGGAAGCGGAGTATACAAACCGTGTGGCTTCAGTTTTGATTTTGACTTGTTGCAAGTAATGCATTGCTTCACAAACCTATCCATGTCACACCTCACCTTAGGCCAATAAAAGTGATCAGCAAGCATAAGAAAAGTCTTCTCTCGTCAAAAATGACCCATTAAACCATCGGCATGTGATTCCTGCAACAATAGAAAACGCACGGACGATTCTGGAACACATAGTTTGTTAGCTCTAAACAAAAAGCCATCATGTATATGGAATTTTTCCCATGCTTTCCCATTAGTACACAAACCATATGGTGCTGCAAAATCATGATCAGTAGCATATAAATCACGCAAACTCTCTAAACCAGGAACCTTTACGTCCAAGTGTGTCAACAACATATTTTTCCTAGATAGAGCTTCAACAACCACATTTTCTTTACCCTTCTTATGCTTAATGATGTATGGGAAAAACCCAATGAATTCAACCCACTTAGCAAGACGTCTATGCAAGTTGGATTGAGCTTTTAAATATTTCAAAGCCTCATGATCAGAATGTATGATAAATTCCTTTGGCCACAAATAATGTTGGCAAACCTGAAGACCTCTAACAAGCCCATACAATTCTTTGTCATAAATAGGATAGTTTAACCATGCACCACTCAATTTCTTAGAAAAATATGCAATTGGTTTACCCGCTTGCATCAGCACACCTCCAATACCAATTCCACTAGCATCACATTCAATCTCTAATTGTTTAGTAAAATCAGGAAGTGCAAGTAATGGTGCAGTAGTTAACAAACGTTTCAGTTCATGAAAAGCATGATCTTGGACTGGGCCCCAAACAAATTCAACACCTTTCTTAGTAAGTTCATTCAATGGTGCAACAATAGTACTAAAATCTTTCACAAAATGTCTATAGAAACCAGTAAGACCGTGAAAGCTTCGTACTTGACTAACATTCATAGGAGTAGGCCAATTTTGTATAGCTTCAATTTTAGATGCATCTACCTCAACTCCATTTTTAGAAAAAAAAACCTAGAAATATGACCTTATCTTTGCAAAATGTGCACTTATCAAGATTGCCATAAAGCTTATTATCACGCAACACTTGCAACACCTGTCGAATATGATAACTACGTTTAGATTCATTGCGGCTATAAATTAATATATCATCAAAGTACACAACCACAAACTTGCCAATGAAATGCCTTAAAACATGGTTCATTAATCTCATGAAAGTACTAGGTGCATTAGTTAACCCAAAATGCATTACTAACCACTCATACAAACCGAACTTAGTTTTAAAGGTTGTTTTCCACTCATCCCCTTCTTTCATCCTAATTTTATGATAACCACTACGCAAATCAATTTTAGAGAAAATATCAGCACCACTCAATTCGTCCAGCATATCCTCGAAGCGTGGAATAGGATGACGATATCGAATAGTAATGTTATTAATAGCTCTAGAATCTACACACATGCGCCATGTTCCATCTTTCTTAGGAACTAAAATAATAGGTACAACACAAGGACTTAGGCTCACACGAATATACCCTTTGTCGAGAAGTTGTTGCACTTGCTTCTGAATTTCCTTCGTTTCTTCGGGGTTGGTGCGGTAGGGGCTTGATTAGGCAACGACGCTCCTGGTATCAAATCTATTTGATGCTCAATACATCGCAATGGTGGCAAACCTACAGGTACCTCACTTGGAAACACGTCACCGAATTCCTGTAATACATTCGAAACACCAAGAGAGAGGGGTCATGTTGTTAGAAACTAAAATTTCACCCTTGTACATAAGCGCAAGTGGTACAGCACTAGGATCCTCACAAAACTCTCTCAGATCAGACTTGGTGGCTAAGACTATTAAGGAATGCACTCCCTCACTTTTCTTTTTACCACTCAATTTTTGATGTGGTCTCTCACTCACCGAAGGAGTAGTCTCTCGTCTACCTACTCTCTCAGTTTCTTTCTCAAGATTCACTTCAATTTTTTGACGAGATTCATTTACAATATGTTGCGGTTACATGGGCCTCAAAGTAATGTCTCTACCATCCCAATTCAAATGATATGTGTTGGCTCTCCCGTTGTGTTGCACATTGCGATCATATTGCCATGGGTGGGCCAACAACAAATGACACACGGTCATAGGAACCACATCAAATTCAATGGTATCTTTATATGGTCCAATCTGAAATTCCACACGCACCATGTAGCTAACCTTCATCTCTCCATTATCACTTAGCCACTGAATATAATATGGATTGGGGTGCGGTAAATACTTCAGTTTCAGCTTTGCACAAAGCTCTTTGCTAGCCAAATTGCGACAACTACCACCATCAACTATCACTTTGCACGCCTTGCCAGGACCAACAACAGCCTTTGTTTGGAACAAATTGCATTGCTGATTTTCAGAGCTGGGCGTAACATTGAGAACTTTCTACGCACAAACAATGGTCGGATAGTGAGTCACATATGCATCTATAGGACCATCACTTGAATAACCCTCATCATCGAAAAGTTCAGGCTCAGGATCAGCATCATCACCGGTTTCATACTCATTGTCCTCATTAATCAACATCACTTTCTTATTAGGACAATCTCTCTTCAGGTGACCCAAGCCACCACATGTGTGACAAGCCATGTCCCAGTTTCTTGTTGTAGATGTAGATAAACCAGTACCACTAGCTGCAGGGTTTGTTGTTTTCTTTGCAATAGAAACAATAGTATCTGGCCTGTTTAATGATGAAGCTCGAAAACCTGAATTGATACTTTGTTGTGGTATGCTACTAGCTGGTCTTGGTGTGAAACGACCACTAGTTGTAGAAGAACAAGCTTTATATTTGGCTTCTTCACCCAGCTGAGCTTCAGCTTCACATGCATGATGTAGGAGATCATTCATATCATGATATTTGTGATGCCAAACAGTGCGCTTGATATTATACATCAAACCAGAGAGGAAGCACTGCAATGTTTGTTCGGGTTGTTTATGCACTATACCACGCGGCATAATCAACTCCATCTCCTGATGATAATCATCAACACTCTTCATGCCTTGCTTCAAATTCCGCAGTTTATCATAAAGTGAATGAATGTAGTTGCGCGGAATAAATTTGTCACGCATCACTTGCTTCATAGTTCTCCATGTAATAATTGGGGGATCACCTTCTTCTTGCCTTGTTTGCACCAGATTATCCCACCAACACAAAGCATACTCATCAAATTCAGAAGATGCTAACTTGATTTTTCTGTCCTCGGTGTAGTCATGCAAATGCCATAGTTTCTCTATCTTCATCTCCCATATAAGATACTCTTCAACATCATTCGAGCCCTCAAACATGGGAAGAGAAAATTTTGGTTTTCCTAGCCCATCCTCTTGCTGGACCTCGGGATTTTCAAAATTACGACGTGCACCAACAGGCGCAAAACCACGGCCATGAGGTATACCAGCACCTCAACCTCCATTGCCATGGCCTCCAGGATATGCAGCATTAGCCGCTGCAGCACCATCATCACCATGTCCATGATTGTCACCAAGAGCACTTGCATCACCCTCTTCTTCCTCAGGAAATTGTTGCTGGTTGCACTGACGATCAATAGATGCTTGCAATGTAGTCACAGCTTGTGTTAAGTCGGCGATAGAACGTTGAATTGCAGTCATGGTGTCCTGAGTTGTGGCTGCTGCTTCTTTTGCCTCCTTAAGTTCCAAATCAACAGCACGCGGATCTTCTTGTATATTAGTAACAGCAACATCCATCTGACGTGTCAAGTGATCACGCAATGCTTCATACTCATTCCAATGCACCACAGAAGTAGGATCCTTTTTCGTCTGCACATTAACACTCTCAGACATGATTAGTATGTTAGTGATGACCCACAAGTATAGGGGGTGTATCGCAGTATTTCCGATAAGTAAGAGTGTCAAACCCAACGAGGAGCAGAAGTTGCTGGCTAGTGGTATGCATCAGGAATTCTCTGCAAATACTTAGCAACCGGATTTTTAGGGGTTTTGATAAAGCAAGTAATCAAAGTATGAGTAAATAAAATACAGTAGGAATAAATGCAGCAAGTGGCCCAATCCTTTATGCAGCAAAGGACAAGCCGGTTGTATTACTTAAGATGACCAAACGTTCTCGAGGACACATGGGAAGACTGTCAAGTGTTTTCGCTTCGTATAGTCGATTAATCTTCTTTAGCTTGCTAAGTGTTGTGTGGGTGAAGCTATGCTAATGTACCGCCCCATCCAAGACTAATACATACTTGTGATTATACCCCTTGCAAACATCCGTAAGTACAAGAAAGTAATTAAGGTAGAAACCTAACCATAGCTTTAAACTCTAAGACCCTTACGTCCCTTGTGCAATGGTTTCCTAACGGGGGTTCAGGTTTCTGTCACTCCGGCAACCCCTACGATTAGTAGCCAAATACACAATGCATTCCCCTTGGCCCATATAGGTGAAGTGTCATGTAGTCTACGTTCACATGACACCACTAGAAGAAGTACACCACAACGTAAATAACAATCTATTGAATCTTTCTCAACGCAACTCCACTACTAACAACAAGACTTCTCCCATGTCCTCAAGAACAAAACGAACTACTCACAAGACATCATATGGATCATGATCAGAGATGGAATAATGATGTATAACAATCTGAACATAAACAATAATTCAATGGTTCACTCAATAGCAACAACTACAAAGAGTAATCAACACCGAGAAAGTTTCCCCTATGAACTAATGCAAGATTCAACTCAATTGTTACAGCAATATGGAGATGGTGATGAGGGTGCTGATGGTGATGATGGTGGTGATGATGATGATGATCCCGATGAAGTCCAGCTTGATGGTGGTGTTGATGGCGACGATCTTCCCTCTCCGGGAAGGAATTCCCCTGGCAGAAATCTGTCTGCCGGAGAGATCTTTCTCTCTCGGTGTTTTCTGCCCAGCAGAGGTGGCGGAATCTTTGTGTAGTTTCTCCTCGAGTCTTAGGGTTTCGGGAGGATGATATACGCCAGAGGGGAGAGGCTGGAGTGGGCTAGGGTGGCCACACCACCTCCAGGCGCGGCCTAGGCCTGCCCGCGCCATGGGGTGTTGTGGCCCCCTGTGGCCCACCTCCACTCCATCTTCTGGCATCCTTAGTCTTCTGGAAAAATAGGATTTTCCATATATTTTCCCAGATTTTCTGATCTTCGCGAATTTTGCCTCCAAACAGCACCTTTTCCATCAGAATCTTGACTGCAGCGGTCCATGCTCCAAAAGTCATCAACCATGCAAAAATAGATGAAATAACTTAAGTATCACCTCTCAATACGAAATATATCAATGAATAATAGTGAATTAAGACATAGAATAGTGATGCAAAATGGACGTATCAACTCGCCTCAAGCTTAGACTTCGATTGTCCCCAAGCGAAACTGAGCTCAATAAACATGGCCTCAGGTTTATGGAGTGAAGAGTCGATAAAAGAATACGGACAAGAAGCATAACATTCATCAAATACATAGATCATAATAGAAGACAACTCACTATTATATAACTCAACTTGTAATAAGTAAAGGAAACACAATAAAGATACATAAAGTGAATCAGAATTGGTAATGGCAAACTTAGCTCTTGGTCGAAGAATAGTTGATAATTTGCTGGAGTTCACAAATAGCTGGCTTTTCAATGATAACTTTCAAAGTAGTAAACTTCAAAATAAGAGCAACATGCAAAGCAAGGAACATAAGAAACATGATTGCAAAAATCATCATATGAATGAATGAAACACATCAACTCAAAATACTTGCTGAGATAGAAGGGAATAGGTTTACTGACTCAACTACAAAGTAAAAGAAAGGCCCTTCAAAGAGGGAAGCAGGGATTGCAAGTCTCATAAAGAGCTCCCAAAAATTATGATACTCACTAGCTTTCAGCTCTCGTTGCCCCTATCATAGGAATCTTTAGGTAATTAAGGTTAAAGTGATCAAAAATGAGGATATGCATTGACAAGTTGTAAGTTGAGAATCTCATGTCCCTTGAATACGAGGGTCGCTCCTCATGCTACTCAAGTTTAGTCACCGGTAAGTTCTTGTCATCGTAAGCATATGTGTATCATTGAGAACCGCCAACGGGGTACCCCTTTCCCGATGATACGGAAGAATCCCCATATCAAAATGACAAGGCAAGCAGACAACAAGTATCTCAGCGATCTTCTTATTTACCATGGGAATATGGTGCTTTTTTCTCTCTTTCCTCTTTTCATAATATCTCTCTTTTTTTCTTTTTTTTTCTCTTTTTTCTCAATCTCTTTTTTTATAAGAAGAATGCTTCATAGATACTCGTTATGGTTACGCTGCAGGTTTCCACCATGTCAGCATGGATTAGACCAGCGGCCCAGGCGTTTCTCTAACACACATGCATAACTCCATGGACTTACAAGGTCCCCTTTCATTTCACACCGACGACATCCATAGACAAAAGAACATGATATCAACTAGGTACGAAGTACCAGTGCAATGTTGAAAGTGTTCCCCATGACAGCATGGTTCTGCTAATTCTCAACTCACAAAGTGCAAGCATATACGCAACATAGGTGAGCACAATGGTTCAAGTTTATTAAATGCAAGAAAGTAAAGTGTGCCATCAAGTTCGTGAGAGCTTTAATCACTAATTTTCACATAACAAGTTTAATTTGGGAGGTAGATAAAACAAGAATTTACTTGGAATAGCAATAATGCTACTAGGTAGATATGGTGGACACAAATGGCATGGGTTTTGGTTTAAAGGAGGTGGATGCATGAGAAGAATACCCTCTCAGTACAGGATTTTGGCTAGCAAGGCTGGGTAGCAAGTACAAGAGTTGAAGGAAACAACCAAACATACAAATGATAAAGACAAACATGCAATCTTCCTTAGAAGCACAAAAGATCTTAACTAGAGAATACTAGACTTATGAGCAAATCAAGAAAGAAATATGATGAAATTATTTTTCTTTAGAGTACTTCTATCTTTTTCTTTTCCACTCTCAAAAAGGTGTTGCTACTGACCGAGACAGGTTTGCCAAAACCAACTAAATTAACTCAATGATCCCAAAGTGATACCAATACTAACAACAAGATCAATCATATAACCACGAATTGAAAACTAAAATAAGTTATGCAAAAGGGTGAAAGATAGAACTTCTCATTAATATTCCATAACGGAAACTCACACCAAGGGATACATATCTAACGAGAGAGGGGACACTTCCATAATGCAAACCATACTACATAATAACTCCTTTATTCATGATATGACTCTACTAATAAGGTAAAAAGATAGTAGATAGTGATATGATACCGCGGCACTCCCCCAAGCTTGGAACAAACCAAGGGGATGCCAAACCTGATTACGAATTACTCCTTAGGTGGTGGTGGTTTCTTCTCATCTCCGTCCGTCTTCTAGGGTAAAGGCTTCCCATCAACAAAGGACATCGTGGTTTCCAACATCCTGAAACTTGCAGCAGCACTTATGCATTTAAATCTAGCCTCATACTCACAGTTTTGATTTTGAACGTCATAGAACTATGCTTGCAGTTCGTTGGTTGTTTGGCGGAGTGAGAGGACTTCGTCTACGAGTTCAGTAGTCTCCTTTTTGTGCTCGGTGATGAGTTCGGAACAAATCTTATGGATGATATCCACTTTGCACTCCGCCATCTTCCTGTACCTAAAGACTTCTTGCTCCAGTGCTTCTATCCTGTCCTCCAGACTTCCTTCACCTTTAGGTCCTTGAACCTCATTAATCCGGACCTCCCCACCTTCGAGCAATAACTCCTTGGGATGAATCTTCAATTCTCTCATGTATGGGTTGATGATATCTTCTAAGGAATCTCCTTTGGATGATCCAGAGGAAGACACTGTGGCTCAAAATCTGGGCTTCTACCTGGCAGAAACAGATTAGAACAAAAACATGACGAAAACACAATATACGAACCTCGAAAGATCCGGGGGGGTTATATATTACGAAGTTTCATATCAAAAGGAAGGTACTGGGAGAAAACGAGTCGGAGGCGGAGTCCGGGGTGGACTCACCACCTGGTGGCGCGGCCAGGGGTGGGCCCGCGCCACAGGGTGGTGTGAGCCACCCTGGCTCCGTTTCCGTCCCTTTTTCGCTTCGTAGCTTTCCTTATTGACTGAAAAATGCAAAAATATAGTTGGATTGTATTTTCGCGGAACTTTTCTTACCAGAACTGTTACCTAGTTGGAAACGGACTCTGCAGGTCTCTGAATTTGGTATTTAGTGGATCCTTCCGGAGTCACCACTTGAATAAAATCAATATCTTCATCTTCATACACTTATTACTTGAGTCATAAAACCCTTCTCTTCCTTATTACACCATTGTCTCCACTTCCTGAAAATTTCTTTCACACAAAACTTCACACAATTCTCATTAGCAACATTAGTATAAGTGAAGTGATAAAACCTTTTGAGTCTAACTTCAACTCAAAACCATCAAAACAAAAGCTACTCTAGCAAATCCTTCCGAAAACCCAAAAATAATTCAAAAAGGAAATCGAATAAAGACGCAAATGCAAGATTGGCAAAATCTGTCAAAACAGACCAGCAGGTAAAGATCATTTTTTTCGAAAATCTTCTGTTGCTCAAATCAAAAAGTGCAAAACTAACGAAAGTTAAATAACAACCTGGGGCAGAAGCAAAAAAAACTACATCTCAATCCGACATACAGAGATCTCTCACGAATTTTTACGATGAAGCACAGAAGTCTATTTCGGGACAGCAACTTCCCCAAATCTTACTTCTCTCTCATTAGAGGCTGATCTTGACACAAAAACCAAACAAAACGGATAAGGAGCAGTTATTACCGAAGTAATAACTTCCAAGACTCAAAGAAACAAAAACAAACTGAAAGCGAAAACAAATTGGGTTGTCTCCCATAAAGCTCTTTCTTTATAGCCATTAAGATGGGCATGATAATTTCGAAGAAGCTCTCATAGAGATATGAATTGAAGTGAAAGAGAGCATAAAGAGAGCATTAAGAAGCAAAAAACACACACACATTTAATTCTAACCCACTTACTATGCAAGGGGATTTTGTAAACAAACAAGTTATTGAAACCGGAGGCAACTTGCATAAAAAGGCAAAAGAAGTGCAACATAAAAACTTTCAGCATAAAACGAGGAAACTTGATATTATTGAGATGCATAAGAACACTTTTTCCTCTTTCATAGTAACTTTCAGTATCATGCATAAACTTAACAATATAGCTATCACAAGGACCATCATAGCGATGATCACTTATTCTAATAGAAAACACAGGAATACTAGCTCTCATAACACTACTATGTGAAACAATATTAGAGGTATCCTTACAAAGGATAGTGTGTCCCTCTTTCTCATACTTAGTGACAAAGTCTTTCACACTTGCTATTATAGGTTCATCAACCATTTTTTTATTAGGTTCAACAGCTTTATTCATACTTTCATTAACCATACTAGCTATCATAGAATGTTCCTTTACCTTAACTGGGAAAGGCATTTTCTCAATATAAGGTTTAGGTAAAACATGATTAGCAGTATAAACTCCCGTATTTCTTGCAGGAACACTTTTAGCAACATCTTTATAAGGTTCATGATACTTATTCCACTTCTTTTTAGGCACTTCAATGTAGGAAGCAAAAGCCTTAAAATAAGAAGCAATAGCTTGAGAGTCTAGACCATAAGCATTTTTATATTTTGAAAGTCATCAGTTCCCATAAAAGATTCAATGCATTCATAATCATAATTTATACCTGACTTTCTACCTTTGTCATTCTCCCAAGCTTCAGCATTGTCTTGAATACGATCTAGAAGGTCCCATTTAGCTTCTTCTTCCATGTGAATGAATGATCCAGCACAAGAAGCATATAATAAATCTTTATCATGTAGAGGGAGCCTTGCATAAAAGTTGTTGATAATAATATTGTTGGGGAGCTCATGAATGGGACATTTGAGCATTAGTAACTTCAATCTCCCCCAAGCTTGAGCTGTACTCTCTCCATCAAGAGGCCAAAAGTTGTATATTTGATTCCGATCTTTATGAATCTCACTAGGAGGATAAAACTTTGAATAAAGAGAGGCACTATTTCCTCCCATTCCAGAGCTTGACCATTCTTCAGCAGCTTATACCATTCCTCAACTCTTCCTTTTAGTGATAATGAGAATAACTTCTTCTTAACTTGATCTGTAGTAATACCTGCACACTTGAACAACCCGCATAATTCGTGTATAAAGAGTAAATGAGCACCGGGATGGACAGTTCCATCCCCAACATAGTAGTTATCCATAACATGATCAATAATTCTTGTACGTATTTTGAAAACATCATTCTCAGCAGGTGGTGGCTTATCTACTACCTTAGCAGTGGTAGTAGCATTACCAAATAAGAAACTCAGCGAATTATCCATAACGAAAAAAAAGCAACTAGTAGAAGTAAACAATACTCACAGCAAAAGTTTCCTTTACCAGTTCCACTCTCGAATAGCGCTTCACTCCCCGGCAACGGCGCTAGAAAATAGTCTTGATGACCCACAAGTATAGGGGGTGTATCGCAGTATTTTCGATAAGTAAGAGTGTCGAACCCAACGAGGAGCAGAAGGTGCTGGCTAGTGGTATGCATCAGGAATTCTCTGCAAATACTTAGCAAACGAATTTTTAGGGTTTTTTGATAACGCAAGTAAACAAAGTAGGCGTAAATAAAATATAGTAGGAATAAATGCAGCAAGTGGCCCAATCCTTTATGCAGCAAAGGACAAGCCGGTTCTATTACTTAAGATGACCAAACGTTCTCGAGGACACATGGAAAGACTGTCAAGTGTTTTCGCTTCGTATAGTCGATTAATCTTCTTTAGCTTGCTAAGTGTTGTGTGGGTGAAGCTATGCTAATGTACCGCCCCATCCAAGACTAATACATACTTGTGATTATACCCCTTGCAAACATCCGTAAGTACAAGAAAGTAATTAAGGTAGAAACCTAACCATAGCTTTAAACTCTAAGACCCTTACGTCCCTTGTGCAATGGTTTCCTAACGGGGGTTCAGGTTTCTGTCACTCCGGCAACCCCTACGATTAGTAGCCAAATACACAATGCATTCCTCTAGGCCCATATTGAATCTTAAATAACAATCTATTGAATCTTTCTCAACGCAACTCCACTACTAACAACAAGACTTCTCCCGTGTCCTCAAGAATAAAACGAACTACTCACAAGATATCATATGGATCATGATCAGAGATGGAATAATGATGTATAACAATCTGAACATAAACAATAATTCAATGGTTCACTTAATAGCATCAACTACAAAGAGTAATCAACACTAGGAAAGTTTCCCCTATGAACTAATGCAAGATTCAACTCAATTGTTACAACAATATGGAGATGGTGATGAGGGTGGTGATGGTGATGATGGTGGTGATGATCATGATGATCCCGATGAAGTCCATCTTGATGGTGGTGTTGATGGCGACGATCTTCCCTCTCCGGGAAGGAATTCCCCCGGCAGAAATCTGTCTGCCGGAGAGATCTTTCTCTCTCGGTGTTTTCCGCCTCGCAGAAGTGGCGGAATCTTTCTGTGGTTGCTCCTCGAGTCTTAGGGTTTTTGGAGGATGATATACGCTAGAGGGGAGAGGCTGGAGTGGGCTAGGGTGGCCACACCACCTCCAAGCGCGGCCTAGGCCTGCCCGCGCCATGGGGTGGTGTGGGCCCCCTGTGGCCCACTTCCACTCCATCTTCTGGCATCCTTAGTCTTTTGGAAAAATAGGATTTTCCGTATATTTTCCTGGATTTTCTGATCTTCGCGAATTTTGCCTCCAAACAACACCTTTTCCATCAGAATCCTGACTGTAGCAGTCCATGCTCCAAAAGTCATCAACCCTGCAAAAATAGATGAAATAACATAAGTATCACCTCTCAATACGAAATATATCAATAAATAATAGTGAATTAAGACATAGAATAGTGATGCAAAATGGACGTATCAGTTAGTGCAAATAAAAATGGTGTATGGTGGAACTCTCCCAACTCACTCAAAACTGAAAGAAGACAATGTATCTTACCATTTCAAAGTGAATTAGGATAGCTTACCAACTTGTATGAGCAGCACGCTCATGGATGTGACAAAGCGAATACCGAGGACAAAAACTAGCACACGACAACCAGGGGTATAAGGTGGAGCTTGGTATGGATACCTAACAACACCAATTCAGAAATCCTAGTGCTGATCATATGACATAGACCCACGGGAACACACATGGTGGAGATAAATGGGGCAATTGCAACTATAAAAAAAGAGATCACAAATTGATATATGTCGGAGTAATGCTCGTGTTGCAATGCACAAGGAGAGACGCTAGCAATGTCTCAATGAAACGGGCACAAAATTGCTAAACTGAGCAGCCCGTAGAGCACTAAGCACGCTAGTCGTAGGATAGTTTTAGATGCCAAGAAAGGCTTACTAACGCTCGCAAGGATAGGTACGCTATGTGGAGTCAGTAAAAAAACAAAAAAAATTGACCCGAGAATTGGTCTCTGCCATAGCAGAAAAACGGCCTAAAATCCTGCCGTGGCATGATGTCTGCAGGGGAAAAAATCTCTCGCTGCAGGATAGACTTGTCTGCGGTCAGGCGTGCACCACCGATCCGGGTTTTTTATTTATGATGAGGCTTCACGTACCACCATAGAGGGTTTTGTGGTTGCGCGAGCGATCCTTTTGTTTTTTTTCACATATGGCACACGTATTGTGAGGGGTCTCATCGGTTGCTGTTTTATCCTTCTTTTTTTACTTTCACATGAGGAGAAAGCTCACGTACGAATTGGAAGGTCACGTACGGATGGTGCTCTTTTTTTTC
This sequence comes from Avena eriantha, assembly GCA_910589775.1. Lineage (NCBI taxonomy): Eukaryota > Viridiplantae > Streptophyta > Magnoliopsida > Poales > Poaceae > Avena > Avena eriantha. The sequence continues at coordinate 452,119,187 of OU342741.1, read as the reverse complement.
TCTATTGGAAACGGATCTACAACTCCAGAACTAAAGATAAATAGATCTAATAGATCTAAGACTCAAGAACACGACCAACGGTCTAGAAATTGACTAGAAACTCCGACTAAGAAACAAAAATAGGCAAAAACTAGAAAAAATCTACGACTCTGATTTAGAAGAAAGGCTACACAAAAATACTACGATCAGCAACTAGAACTCATGAACAGAGTTATCTAGGCTATGGCAAAGAACTATGAACCCTAATCTTTTTGTATGGCTTTTTCTGTATAGGACAAAAACAACTAATCTATGGGATGAATTGCTCACGGAGTAAACCTGAGAATCTGATACCACGATGATAAGGGGTGGACCGATCTTCTCGTTGAGCACATCGTAGATAATGGTTGATGTAATGGAGATAACTTGTGGGATGCTGTGAATCACCGGATAATCCCCCGTTGCCAATGCAACAGATCTCAACCCAGATGGTATTCGCAACATCACAACTTGGGCACATAGCCGCCGACCACGAAGCGGTTTGAAATCTACCAATTCCCAATGAAACGGCAGAAAACATGAGAACTTTCAGTAGAAAACTCCAGATCGAGTCAAAGTGGAGGTATGGTAGATGTTCCTAATCGAATCAAAGAGGAACATATAATTTCAGATGAATGCTTGCAGCAGTTCAATGAAACAAGTATTGGTTTAACCTAAACATGATCTAACCCTAATTGCGGTGTCTATGGGGATACTTAAAGAGGTTGGGGCGAGCTCCCCACAAACCAGGCCTAAGACCAGCCTTATTTTGGCCCAAACTGACCCGGTTCGACTCAAATTGATACATACCGACCCATAGATGGGTTCATCCTAATTAGCGCGCAGGCCAAACATCGTGGAACACCTCATACGTGTATTTCTTGGTGCGCCACATCCCTCTCTTGATCATACATCATTTCCTCATTGTCTCCTAGTGCGCATGGCTCCCTCTCCTCCCTCGCGCACTTGTTGATATTGGAAATCAGTTCTTGTTCTTCTTGCTGCAACTCTCCTTCTCCTCCACGTGCAACGCTTGTGTTGTCAACAAACCTGATCATACAAAGGTGCATAGACTTAGGCAGTATAAAATTCTCATCAAATAAAATATCATATTCAATTAAGATTGAGTTCACCTGTTGGCCAAGTAGCTTTGCACGTGCTCTTGTAATTGGTCCAATTCTGACTTCATTGGACTTGTCTTGTGCAGCACCATTATCCTCATCATTGGGAGAAAATGGTAAAGGAATAGCGATGTCCTCATCAAACCTTCTGTTGAACGAAGAGTGATCCTTCCATATCAAAAGTAGTTCAACAACTTGGTCATCCGTATCTCTGTATCCCTGAAAGCTCTACTTAAGCTGTTTAGTAGAGGTTCATATCTCGAAGTCTGTGTTGATGTTCTTTCTGTTGTAAGCTCTCCTTTTCGGAAGCTTAAGCTATTCTGAAGCTCCATGGTCTCAATCCTTATGAAGACCAATTATCTAATAACTTGAAACCTTCTCCTCTTGTTTCCTCTATTACCTTGATATGTTTCATGCTTGTCATCTCTTAGTTGGTTCAGAACACTCATTCATGAGAGGATCGTGAGATACTCGGTGTGTTGTTAGGTGTGTTTCCTTCTTATCCTTAGAGTGGTCATGTTTCCATCTCTCTCTTCCTACCTTTGGAATCTCGGGTCGAGATTCTCGTAAGGGGGATAGAGCTGTAACATCCCAGTTTTAGCTAATCCTTAATTAGGGTTTCATTGTACATAGCATGAGCATCATATTTTCTAAATAAAATGCATGCAAAGAAGAACTAAATGCAAAACCCTTAAACCCTAGTTTCCTCCCTCTCGTGAAAACCCTCTCAAATGGTTTTGATATTCTAAAAACCAAAACTGTGGATCCCAAACAGTATAGAGGGCCCCTATGTGTTCTAAAACTATTTATACCCCCTCTTGTATTTTTGGAATATCCAAAAAATGAAAGAATTTGAAAATACAAAACGAAAAAGATTTTTCAAAAAAAAGGAGAGCAGCAATCGAATCAGGCCCAGCCCAGTTGCCCCTTTTCTCTCTGCCGCCGACCCGTGCAGTAGTCAGCAACCCATAGCAGCCCAGCTCGGCCTAGCCCATCTTACCCCTTCGTCTGTCAACTTCCGACGAGACAAGCATCTTGTTGTCTTGCGCGCGGTCGCCCGATGCTCGCCGCCGCGATTCCCATTGCCGCAGTGGTTTCCTCGTGATCCTCTCTCTCTCCTCATACCCATCTCACTTCCCCTCGAGCCCTCTCGCAGTTTTCCCTCCTCACCCGAACCCTAGCCGCCATGGCCTAGACCTAGAGCTCACTCCCGGCCACCCCGAGCACCACTGACCATGCTTTGAGCTCCGCCTCACCCCGAGGATCATCCTCGCCCAAGGAAACAAGCCGGGGCGCCTCTGTCTCGCCAGAATCGAGCCCCAAGACCTTCTCCTCTGATGGACATCATCACCGAATACCGCCGCTCCCGGCCGCGCTGTGTCTCCCCGACCATGCCAATCGACCCTGGGTGAGCTCCCGACCACGCCATTGCTCTTCTCCGACTCCCTCTCGCTTGGGCCTTCGCTCGCGTCGTGCGCCACCGCCGGCCGCCGCTTAACCATGTTGTCTACAAGTCTCCGGTAAGCTAGAGCTAGCGGTGCCACCACCTTTATATAGCCAGCGTTGCGCTGCGTCTACAGCCACCACTCCCGCATCCACGCGCGCCCCATAGCGCCACCGCTAAGAGGTCGCCGGTGGCAGACGTCGTCCACCGCGCGGGTCAGCACGAGTCAAACTCGATGCGGGCCCCGCCGCTGTTGTGGCACGCTAAGGTGGCATGGGCCCAGTGGTAAGCCACCGTGGCTAGAGCTAGACTTTTGTAAAAAGAATTAAACGCCCTCGCTAAGTTTAATAAATTGTTTTATTAATTTCAGAAATTGGTTTAATCTTGTAAATTCAATAACTAATTCATATTTAATCAGAAAATGTGTATAATATATCAGAATGTTCAGAAAAATGAGATCTACACAATAAACTCATAATCATGCATTGTTCAACAACTTTAATTACAAGTTTAATTAGAAGAAGCAATCGAACCCCACAGGTGACTCCGAGGTTTCCCCTGTTCTAGGGTTTGCGACCCTTGGACGCCGTTTAAATTATCAAGCATGCCTTCGGGTTCTATTTCAATACAATTTAACTTGTCATATCATCATCCTTGCTTGAGCATTGCATCGATGCCATGTGTTGATTCTTGTTTCCCTTTCTTTTCGATGGTTGGTTCTTCCCGGTAGAATACGCTATTGAGATCGAAGACCGAGATCGACACCATTGAAGAACGAAGATCAATACTTGACCAACTATAATCAAGTCAAGTACAAGGCTTCTGACGATCTATATCCAGGTATCAACAAACAAGGCAAGCATATCCCCACCATTATACAATCCTATGATTTCGAAAGTATTTCAATTCTTGATGATGCATATGATTCTTCTGTGGTCTTTTATTGATAGATAGATTATCCTATCTGTTGCATTACTCCCTTTGAGCTTATATTGACTCATCCACTGCTCCTAGCATAATTAGGTTTGGCTTGTGTGCACTGCTAGAGCTATTATCTGTGTCTTTCTTAGCCATGCTTAGCCGTCAGTGTTGGTTCATCTAGAAGATGTACCAAATGCAAAGAATCTAGAATGACAGGAGAATGAGGCATAATGATGAGGTAAGATCAGTGGTAAAGGTTAAACATGCTAAGGCTTGTATGGGAGGCCACCGTGGGATGTGGTTTTTATAGTCCCATGCTCGCCACTACTAGCAACCGAGTTATTTCCTTTGGAACCGAGACAAGCGTAAAGCCACATAGGGCCTGGAAAACCTCATGAGTAACTAACTTGCCTAGTAGATTCCATGAGTCACATAGTTTGGGCATTCCATTCGACATATGCATAGAAAACCTTTTGAAAGATTTGACGGGTGAAGGTGCATCATAACAGGTAGGTAAGCGTGGTCGGGGTTGCTTGGAGTAGATGGCGCCCCTGGTTAACCAACCTCGCCTCAGATCACTAGGGATCGGCTTCAGGATTTGACCTGTTACTGCGGACCCTCCTTAGGGCGTGACTCATGGTCTTGGCGAAAGAAGGGTAAAGGTCGTGTCCAACCACCCTTTGCCAGCCTTCCAAGGAAGAGGGCTAATAGCTTGGCATTAAGAGTCGGTTGGTACGTGTGGGTAAAGTTGTACACTCCTGCAAGATTAAATCTTTGCAAAAAGCCGTGTTCACGGTTATGAATGCTTGCTGACTGAATTCTAACATCATAGAGAACATGAACCTAACGTAAAACTTGGCAGCTCAATGTGTGCTTAAGGATACTTCCTCATGGGTACGAGGGGGTGATCCTAGTTGTGAGACGAGGATTACTTTGGTGGATATCAAGATGATGATCAATGCTTCGGAGATGTCGGTCTCTTATCCCCTTTTAAAATATTCTAATTAGACGAGCTTCTTCTCCCTCTTGTTTTATAAACAAAACTGGCTTACGCACAATAACCTTACCAGCCATAAGTCTTGTGGAGTACATCCTGTACTCATCCTTGCTTTGTTGATACTTTTGTAGCATAATAAGTGTTCCCCTGAAGACAAGTTTGGTACTACATCGACATTGACGAGTAGCTTGGGGTTCCCGGTCGGCAGCCTGGAATCTATGGGCTGGGATGTCATTGTTATGCTTCAGGCCTCTTAGGCCATTTGTTAAGTTTGCTATACTTAATAGCATAATTTGCCTTCCGTTGTTTGATGTTTGTGGTCAGTGACCTCTTCTTGTAATATTCTGGTTCTTCGCTCGGTTATAAGCTTGATGTAATAATTTTTGTGTCGCAGGGTTACTGCTGTGTTACCGATTTCTCACTAGATATCCTCGAGCTCTATCTTAAGGTTTTGTCAGGCTAAGATCTGGATTTGTTTAACCCTGAAGCCGGGGGTGTCACAGAAAAGTTTGAGGCGGTAAGGATCAGCGATACGGGCGCCGCCCATACGATGCGCCCGTACCCGATATAGTTCCAAAATCCATGAGTACTGAAGTCGGTATGAATCCTTCCAAATAATCGGTATGGGCGGATCGGGCCGTACTGCCCGCTCGTACTAGAAGTTGCCGGCCTTTTTATGATGGTATATTTTTTTACACAAAGCAATCAACAAAAACTAAATAAAGGTTACAGAAAGTTTAACGACTTGTTGTACGGTAGGAGCTGACCATACGGTCCGATCGTACGTTCCATAGAAACGAACAGGAAAACGAGAAGGGGTTCTGCAAGCTTAACGGCCTCCGGTGTGGGCAGGTGCGATTGTACCATTCGCCTGTACTAGGTTCGAAAAACTATTAGTGAACTTAGAAAAATGCAAGGAATTCAAAAACACAAATGGAAACACCAAAACAGCAATTAAAACACAGAAAAGAAGGTTGGGATTGCCTCACTTACTTGGCGATAATGAAGTTTGTGTTGACGCTTTTCCTCCCTTCAACTTTTGGATTATCTTCTTCTTTCCTTTGAATATGATTGGTCGCAAAAAATGCTATAACCATTACAAAGAGAAACATGAAATTTTCTTTTGGAGCGAATAGTGCCTGGAGGTATGCATATTTATGGCACTCCTTCTTGTGGTCTCATCGCTTCTATGTCCATCGGTGTGCCAACCTGTTACTCTTTTCTTTGCAAGATCTGCAAGTCAAACTCTTGCAGAAGTAAAGTCCAACGGATCATTCTTGGCTTAACATCAGTTCTTTCAAAAAAATTGTTGGGGATATGCTAAATGGGTATCACCATTGCATGTATCTAATCTGGCTAACCCGGGTGGCCCACAGTTGGTAGCAAGGACTATGGCATGTTGGGTGGCCCGGTTAGACGTATCCAAAAGGGAGGCCCATGCCAAAAGAAGGAAGGCTACAGTGCAGATACCGACCAACCCGGAGCGTTGGAGTACAAGACATGAAGAATAGTTAGTATTTGTGTAGGACTTTGTAACCTATCTGGCAAGGTCATTTCCCTGTATCCCTATGTTTTGGCACCTTTACAAGCCGGACCAATGGGATCCCTTAGGGCACAATTAGATATAACAACTCATATCACCTCGCACGGTGAACCAATCTCTATAACTCGGCGTATTACCATTATAGTGATTTATAGCAGGAGTAGGGTTCCGCCACTACTGTGGGAGCTGAACCTGGGTAAGTTGTGTTACCTCGTATCCTCTAACTCACTGCCTTCCCCCACCTCTCTAAACACGCTCTATGAGGACCCTCCATGGTGTACTTGTCGGAAATACCATGATAGTTGGTGCCCACCATGGTGCAAGAGGCGCTATGAGCTCTACACCGACAAGGTCCAATATCTTCGTGGGAATCAGCGACACGGTAGCCATTGGGCATGTTCACTTCTCCAGCAACATTTCAATCATCCCCCAGATGTGTTTTGGATCCCGGCGAAGTCAAACCCCACATGTTGCTCCATTGTTCCAATCGGGGACATCCATCTCTTCATCGGCGAAACCGGCTCGGGATCAAGCTCCCAGGAATTCGGACACGCGTCAAGGCCTGGAAGGACCGTCTATAGGAAGTACATGTTCATGGAAGGATCGGGCTTGGATCTCTCTTTGAAGTTTGTCGGCTTAGATCAGATCAAATCAAGGCCCACCCAAACCACCCCTGCGTAGGATATTATGGTGGAAGAGCCTTGCAGATCCGCTTGGATTCCCCAAGTGTTAGAGAGGCGGAGGTCGCACTTTGTCGGCATAATCACCATCTTTGATATGGCTTGTTACGTTTAAAGGCCAGAGGAATCCCCATGTGAGTACCTCGCTAGATGGTTAAAGGTGAGGGAATCATTGGAGGCAAACCACATTGATGATGTAGTGTACAATTTCGTCGAAGGGCTCACGCCCGACACCCTTCTCCGGCATAATCTTAGGAGGCGACAGGCCGCTGGCTTACTTACTCTCAACGAAATGATCACAGCAGTTAACCATTTTGCTGACGTCGATGAGGAAGCCAAGGCCGACATCTCCACCATGGTCGGAAAGCCCAAGTTCATCGGCCATGTTGCCTCCTGCTCAGTCTCTACCATTGAAAACACTGATACTAATTCTGACTCAGTGCTGGACGCACTTTATGCTGACATCAACATGGATGGCGGCAGTTCGTCGGTCAACTAGGAGGAACTCGAGGCTACCATGAAGGAGATCAAGAACGAATCAAGCAGGAGGAGCGCGCCGAACATGATGTCAATTCCCGCTAGGTACTAGTGGTCATCGGGAATGTGATGGAAGGAGACTAGTAGAATCAGGGAGCCAGAAGAGCTTCGCCAGCAGTGGCAAGTGCTAGAAACATGGTGGCCAATGGAAAAACGATGTCGATCCTCTAGGTCCGGCAAAATCCATGCCCTCTCTGGCTATCCCCCCACAACATCTGCAGGAACTCACCACCAAGACCAGTGCTGCCAACCAAACAAATCTACCGCCTCCGCCATCCACATCAGCGGCCGGCAATCCCCCTTGGTTACTCCGGCCGACAAGGTGATCTATGGTCAACTCATCATTGAACCACCAACGGTTTCCCATATACGGAACGTTATGCAGCTTGATGAGAAGCATTAGGAAATCCTCGCGGAGGCCAAGTGCATCATGGAGCAAGGCGTGATACATTGCAAACGTATCCATAATTTTTGATGTTCCATTCTTGGTTTTATGTACTTTCTTATGTTTTGTCCACACTTTGGAGTACTTTTCATATGATTTCTTGGACTAACCTATTAACAAGAGCCACAGTGCCAGCTGCATGTTTTCTGCTATTTTTGGTTCCAGGAAAGTGAGAAAATGAATATTCTTGGTATTGGACGGGACAAAAGCCAAAGTCATTATTTTACCGAGGGACACTTGGAGCTAGAATACGAGACGGGGAGGGGCTGGGGCCCAGCCACACCACCTAGCCGCGCGGGCTGGGCCTGGCCGCGCCAGGGGGTGGTCTGGCCACCCCAGACTCCCCCTCGGTCTCCCTCTTCGCCTATAAGTTGTCTTCTGACCTAAAAACTCAGGGGGGGTTCGGCGTTTTTCTAGAAGGAGTTCCGCTCCGCTGCCACCACCAGATTCCACGAAATAGCACCAGAAACTCCATTCTGGCACCTTGCCGGGACGGGGAATTGGAGGAGATCATCGCCATCATAATCACCATCGCTTCTCCATCGACCATCCATGTTTCCCCCATCTATGAGTGAGTAATCCCCCGCTGTAGGCTATGGGGATGGTAGGGATTGGATGAGATTGTTCATGTAATGGCATCATATTGTTAGGGCATGGTGCCTAGTATCTTCTATTAGTGATTTATGACTTCGTTGCGAGTTGTTATGCTTAATGCTTGTCACTAGGGCCCGAGTGCCATGATTTCAGATCTGAACATGTCATTGATTCATTATGATAGTATTGTTTATGGTCTTATCTGCAAGTTGTATACACACGTTGTTGTCCGGAACCAATGGCCCCGAAGTGACGGAAATCGGGATAACCAGAGGGAATGGCTTTGATATGAGGATCACATATGTTCACGGAGTGTTAATGCTTTGCTCCGGTGCTCTATTAAAAGGAGCACCTTAATTGCCAGTAGTTCCCTTGAGGCCCCCACTGCAAATGGGCTGGCAGGACAAAAGATGTTGTGCAAGTTCTCATTGCGAGCACGTATGACTATATATGGAACACATGCCTAGGATTATCTAGTACTTGGATGCTTTATCTTATTTATCTGCAATTGCCCTATGTTCTGATTGCTATGTGAATTGTCTTGTCCATGCAACGCTCGTCCATCCATCCCTATGCCTACCGCACTCGAATCCCACTATTTACTCCTATTGTTACTGCTGTCTTTACTTTACTACTGCTGCTACTTTACTATTCGTACTACAAAACTGTTGCTACTGATAAATTGCTATGAGCAAGATTGTTTCCAGGTGCAGCTGAATTGACAACTCAGTTGTTAAGGCTTATAAATATTCTTTGACTCCCCTTGTCTCGAATCAATAAATTGGGTTTCACTTCCCTATACTGCGATACACCCCCTATACTTGTGGGTCATCAAGGCGCACAGCTGGACAGGTGTCTGGCCAAGGCACAAGACTCGATCAAGGCGGCAAGAGCAATGGATGTCGAATAAAAGTAGATGGTCAAATAGCACAAAGCAAAGAAAGCTCTTGCTCGCGTCATGGGTGATCCCAGTGTTCAACGCAACTTGGGGTGGGCTCTGTCCAAACCGACAAAAGCTACCCCCTCCATCTATAAGGCTGAGAAGCAAGTCATGCCAACCCCCGCCCTCAACATGGTCATCTCCAAAACCTTACTTGAGCAAGATAGATCGCCTGTAGCGATGGATCAAGTCTATGACATTGTCGCCAAGGTTGTCAAGCAACAAGAAAAGGCTACCTCTTAGAGGCTCAAGTCCAACCCGGAGTTTTGCTAGTCTAGTTTGAACAACGACCACAGACCAAGATCTCCTCACGATGTCGGATCTCGCACAGGTTCCACGGAACGAACGCGGAGCAATGCACGCAACAGGACTGATGCCATTCCAGTATCCTTCAGCAATGGAGAAAAGGCTCACCCCCGTCGCTCGCCACCATCCCCACAGTCCCGACATCATGATGACCGACAACCTGGCCACCGCACGAGCATGCCACCTCCTAGATGCCCACAGGGTGGAATTGATGACTGCAAGTGCATAGATTGTTTGTAGCTAGTTTCGAAATAAAGATTTTGATCCCACAGGGAGCAGGACTCTGAAGTCTGATAACTCTTGAATTAAATACTATGATAGAAATGCTAAATAAATTTCTAAGTAACAATATAAAATGCGAGTATTGTGTAAAAAGGGTGTTTTTGGGTTTTTGGTATAAGAGATCAATCAGTAAAATAAAACAACTGAACACAGAAAGTAAGTATCGCGTATGTAAAAGAGATTGGAACTGCAATAGGGGAAAAGGCGTTCTCAGGGAGTAGCGGATATACCTCTAGCATTATAAAGAACTAAGGTAAAGATTATTATCATGAACATTATCAACTGTGTATGTGTGGGAGGAACTCCGTATTTGGACAAATAGGCAGCAACCACTGCTCACATCATCCTCATAACCACAGCAGTCAGCAATCGACATCAATTGAATTACTGCGCTATTAAGGGACTTAATCTCGTAGGACGTATCCCATGGTATGCATAGTGTTCCATGAGTTTCCTCGGTTCCCAAGTTGATACGTAAGGGGTTCCAATAGGTTTATAGTCACTGTAAGTGCTAACACACCTCCATCTACCAAGAAGTAGTTCCCTTCATCAAGTCCCGCCAAGAGGCAAATATTGAGAGGTCGACTTCTCCCAACATCAAGGTGAAGACAATCTAACACATGGTTACAGCGATGAATATCATAATAAACTTTATCTTATTTCAGTTTCATGCTAGGGTTTCTCCATCTCCCCAAGAACTAATGATCTACTCAGACATGGAGGAAACCAACATCGTGGCAATAACAATGGAATCTATCATAGATGAATAGTATTTGTATAAATCCACAACGAGTACGGAAATTACAACAAGATCTAGACAAGGTGTAGATGGGATGGATGGAGATGGTGGTGATGCAGCGGTTGATGATGGAGATCGATGCCTTAGCCTCCTGATTCTGCACAGGGCGAAGATGGATCCCCGGTGGATGAGTTCCCCCTCTAGATGCCTTTCGGAGGTGAGGTTTCGGTGATTTCTGGTTGTTCTTTATGTCGTCTCCCTGATCCAGTTGCACCGAGTGAAACTATTTGAGGAGGCGGTGGCGGCGCCAACTATACGGCGGGAATTATATGGCCGGAATTTTATTCCTGTCATATAGTTGGTCGTTAAACCGTTTGTATGCCTCGATCGCTTCGGGTTTTCTTCTGGTGTTATTGATATTTCCCAAATAAGTGATTTACGTTGTTTTTGACTCCTTTTCTCCCCAATAAAACTCCTCCAAGAATTATGTCCATTGTATCCATCATTTGTCCTGATCCTAGTGAAAATAGACATAAAATGTGCGTGCGAACGCCGTAAAATTCCAAGATCCTACAACTACAGTGCAAAATAATAATATAACACATGATGCAAATATGCACTCATCAACTTCCCCAAGGTTAGACTCTTGCTCGTCTCGAGCAAGTTTAGCTTAATGGATGTGATCCTCATATTCATGAAGCTGAGTCGGTAAAATAAATGAGGCAGTTGCAACATGTGTTTATCATATATGATACATAGGAATAAGTTAATGAATAGTACCTTACTTGAGCCATCCAGATAATATTAGAAGGCTTCCACACCTTAGTGATCAATAGTTCACAAAAGATGAATCTCAACATGATGTAAAAATATTCGGTTCGACTGAATGAGTTAGTTAGGTAGTCCCAAGTGTTTTTGGATTAACATATTCACTTGGGATTTAAAATCTCAAACGCTTCTTTGTCATACTACAATATAGTGGTGTATGCCTATTTGCTCTTTGCACATTCGCTATCTTTCTTTTCTCTTTTCTTCTTTTCTTCTCTTTTATATATATGCTCACACTTTTGTTTAAGTGATGTGCAAAGGAGCTAGCCATACATTCCACTTCATGTAGGAATTCAAAGTTTAATGATCTCAATTACCAAATTCCAATTGTATATGAAGTAATCTTTATAGCTTGAATATTCTACCTTGTCTTGTTCTCACTCTAATTTGCTAGCACTTTTAATTTTCCTTTGTTTCTTTCTCAATTTAGATGATTAGATAATTTTTCTTTCTTTATAAATCAAACCATGTACTTACAACATATTGACCAAATTATCTTTCTATGTTCCATTAATACCAATGGTGTGGAAGTCTCCTATTGCTATCATCAAGTGCAAGTAAAATTATACTCAAGCCATTCATATATCCAATAGGACAAGTACAAACTGAATAATGCTCCATATATGATAATAAACTCGGAATTTCACAAATGAGATCGACTATTCCTTAAGGGAATTCAAATGATGCAAACTTTATTTCTAAGCTCAAACTAATCCAAAACTAAAATAGTAATGTAAAACTTATAAGATAAATTACAAGGTCTTAAAGATCTCCCCAAGCTTAGAATCAAGCCAGGTGGGATCAAATAATCCCTTGCGATTATTTCATACCGTGATTATTATAGATCACTGTGGCGCCATGGCATGTAACACCGTGGTGCGTTCCTTCTTGTTGGTATCCTCCAGAGCAGTAATGTGGCTATAGCACCTGCGCAAATCACATTGCAAAGTGTCCACTTTATCTACGAGTTTAGTCACCAATGGGAGAAGATCATCGTTCTTCTCTACCTCCTTGAGATGGTGACGGACTTCAATGCGATGGAGTAGCTCCTGCTTCTGATATATCTCTAGTGCTCGCATGCGGTCCTTGTTCTTCGGAACAACTTCTTCTTCCTCATCTATAATTGATGGATTGGGGAAGTGGAAACCGTTCGTCCACTCTTCTTGAGGCTTCACTGTCATACGAGCACCAATAGTAGGCTTCAAGAGTGGCGCCTTCCCTCACTTGCTAGCACCTACACCAATATTAGGTAATTCCTTACGCTTGTGCAGCCTAGGGTCTGTGGCGATGAACTTGAACGTCTCCACACGCCCTTTTCCATGTGTCTTGTCATCTTCTCTCTCTCTCTTGTTAAGCTCTCTTCATTGCAGCCCAGTTGATCTCCGGGGGATCATAGACATCACGACAGATGTAGATGTCACTCCAATCTTCATCAAAATCATTGTTGTAGAATCTTGGATCGACATACTCCTCGTACCCCGGGCTAAACCTCTCCAGCTCCTCATCGTTTTCCTCCATGGACGGGATGCAAGATCGGTCCCTGGAAGGAGCAATGAGACCTAGGGGTTTTCCATGGCCTGGGACGGGATAGCGCATGGCTAGATTGGTTCATGTAGATTATGATTAGAGAGAGACCATGGCAGTATATAAGGGAGGTCGGAGGTCGGTAAAACCCGCGAGAAACACCAAATTCTCGCATGGGATAGAGCATATTTAAGTTTACCAAAGGCTACAAGACATTTATCATCAAAGTTAAATCTTACTCCCTTTTGCAGAAGGTTAGTCAAAGGTTCAGATATTCTAGAGAAATTCCTAATGAACCTTCTATAAAAACCCACATGACCAAGGAAACTTCTTATACCTTTTATATCCCTAGGTTGTGGCATTCTCTCTATGGCCTCAACCTTAGCTCTATCCACTTCAATTCCCTTACCTGATACCTTATGTCCAAGGACTATACCTTCTTTGACCATAAAATGGCACTTCTCCCGATTTAGAATAAGATTGGTTTCTTCACAATGCTCCAAAACTCTTTTGAGATTATCCAAGCAACTAGTAAACGAAGTTCCAAAGACAGAAAAGTCATCCATAAATACTTCCATTATCAGTTCTATAAAATCCACAAAAATAGTAGTCATGCATCTTTGAAAAGTAGTTGGAGCATTACATAAACCAAAAAGGCATACATCGGTAAGCATGTATACCATAAGGACTAATGAAAGTTTTTTTAAGTTGGTCATCAGGATGAACAACTATTTGAGAAAAACTAGAGTAACTGACATGGGTATACCCTACAGGTACTCGAGTTTGGTATATACGGCCTAGATACAGGGGAAGCCCATGGCGTTGCCAAGGCCCAAATGGAGAACTTGAGTGGCCTACAGACTCTTGATTGCTTGTGAGACAAGAAGAAGCTAAAGATAGAAAGTTTGAAGGGAAAACCTAACTTGTAACTGACTTAACCTGCTACCCGAGACCCAGCCTATCTATATAAAGGCTAGGAGGGGGCAGCGAGGAGGACAAACGCAACCCTTGTTTCCACAACTCTCGCCATATTTCATCTACGCACCCCTCTAATCTTCGATTCCTCCATTAATTCCAAGAGCAGACAAGCAGGAGTAGGGACCTCTACGAGGCCTGAACTTGGGTAAACCTTGCGTCCCTATGTGCTTGTTTGCTAGCCGACTAATGCCTCCAGCGCTCCCTCCTTCTCCAAAACCCAAGCCCATAATAATGGGCATTGATGAGTTAAACCCTCGTCAATTGGCGCCATCTGTGGGAATTGGGAGTGCTGATGTCGTGGCTTCTTCGGCCCCATCAACTGCGATCTACAACTCCGAATAGCGGAGATTCGCCAGCTCTTTGGCGCGTTCGACTTCACCGTCCACACGCCGGACACTCGCCCGACTTTCAAGTCCGTGGGCGATGGAATCAGCCTGGCGATCGGGAGCTTCCACTTCCAAGTTGGTCAGATGGGCAAGCTTCGCATGTCTGACCAACCAACATCATCCGCAATTGCTCCAGCATCGTGGTTCCCGCCATCAATCGGCACCCTCAGCGAGCTCAACACCTCAGCAGTAGCTGAGAGCACGGACAGCGACAGTAGTCGCGGATCCGATCTGGGTGACCTAGTGATGGAAGATGGAGTCTACGGCTCCGGATCTGAAAGTTGCGGAAGCAAAAACTTCCCCAACCACTTCATGTGTGTTGTCATCAACGTTGGCGAAACCAGCACCAATCGCGAAAACGGTGGCAACGGGTCTGATCCGCCCAACGGTAGCACACCTAATGGCGGACCGCCCAATGGTGGCCCCACTAATGGTGGCAATGGCGCACCCGTCAACAATGGAGGGGCAATCGAACCACCAACTATGGTGAAAGAACACACTTGCGAACGTGTCGTGATCAAACTCAACGACAACGAATGGGCCCGTTGCCGAGAAGCTCTGCGACGTAACTCTCTGCCCCCTGGCACACCGCAGGACCTGCTGATGGGCTACCATTGGCTACTAAAGGAGGAGTACAGACACCAGCTGCATACAATCGCGCAGCTCAAGGCGCGTAAAAAGGCTGCGGATGAATCGAGTCTCTGACGGGCCGGTCTCTCCTCCCACGGAGGATCCTCCTCCAAAGGCAACGAGTACATCGCCAACAAGAGGCGATCTCGAATGGCCCATCTCACCGAGAAGGAACGCATAGAAGCTGCGAAAGTCCTCGACTTCAGCTCTATGACAGTCGATAAACGAGGCAATGTGGTCCCAAAGACGCCGCAAGCTACGGTGACAGCGGCCACCATCTACCTCCTCAACAACTAGCCTTTCTTGTCTTTCTTGAAACCGGTGATCTTATTGATCATCAACACTTGATGTTCTTTCCTAATCTCCACTTTTGTAGTCTTAAGCATTGATAGAAGCTCGGGAAGAGACTTCTTCATGCCCTGCATATTATAGTTCAACACGAAGCTCTTGTAGCTAGGTGGCAGAGATTGGAGAACATGATGTATGCCTAAGTCAATGGGAATCGTTATTCCCAAGGACACAAGCTTATCGGCGTACCCAGACATTTTGAGTACGTCCTCACTAACGGAGTTGTTCTCTTCCATCATGTAGCTAAAGAACTTTTCAGAAGCATTATAACTCTCTACGGCAGCATGGGTATCGAAAATCATTTTCAATTCTCCCATGGTATCAAAGGAATTGCCATTTTCGAAACGTTTTCGAAGTTCTGGCTCTAGCCCATATAGTATGCCGCAATGAACTAAGTTGTGGTCCTCCTGACGAGTTATATAGATGTTCTTTTCCTCGTCAGGGGCATCAGGAGCTGGTGGGGGGCCTAGCGGCGCCTCTAGCACATATTGCTTTTGTGCAACAGGGAGGAGAATCCTCAAATTCATAGCCAAGTTGGTGAAGTTGCTACCATTCGCAGCAAGCTTCTCTTTCTCCATGAACATATTGAAATTAAAAGCAGGTGGTGCAATCTACAACAGAATTTGTAAAATATATTTAGACTAAGTTTTATGATAGATTGAGTTCAACTAATCCAAATTACTAATGAACTCCCACTCAAAAACGACATCCCTCGTGTCCTTTTGGTGATTACATGAACCAAATCCACTACACCAAGTCCGATCATCACGTGAGTCGGTGTAGCTTCAAAGGCGAGTATCTATATAGGCATCATATCAACTATATGACTCATGCTTAACCTTTCGGTCCGTGTTCCGAGGCCATGTCTGTACATGCTAGGCTCGTCAAGTAAGAACCTTAGTATTCGCGTGTGTAAAACTGTCTTACACCCGTTGTATGAAAGCGTAGAGTCGAGAACACCCGATCATCACGTGATGCCTCAAAACACGATCCACAAAACGGTGCATACTTAAGGAAGAACACATTTTATCTTGATATCTAAATGAGGGATCATCTTATAATGCTACCAAAAGCGCCAAACTAGCAATATAAGATGCTAACATCTAATGTGTGAAGGGAGGTGATATGGTCCATGCATTTGATCTCTATCATTTGCATCGTGGTATGATCTCTATCATTCCTTTGTGTGTAAGGTCAAGGTCTATGGAACTTACACGTTAAGTGAGTTTTAAGAGTATCTATCATACATCTACTTACAACAATACCATATCAAGACACTAGCCCAGCAACGATCTAAACTAGACGCCTCTAATTTATCAATTGCAAGTTTTACGTGGCTTAGGGCTTTCGGAGATAGAACCGGTCTTACCTACGAACATGAACCACAACGAGGATAACCAAGTTACTAGCAACTCGTTGTAAATCAGATATTGACTATAGTAGGAGAGACAGACACCCGCCAGCCACTTATGCAAAACAAGTTGCATGTCAGTCGTGGAACCGGTCTCATGTACGATGACATGTAAGGTTGGTCCGGGCCGCTTCATCCCACTATGCCATCAATATCCAAAGTACATAGAAGATGCAATAACATGATCATCATCGCCCACATATAAACATATGTGTACTACCCGTTCAAAGCACCTGTGCATAGATCAGGCTCTGATACCACTGTTGGGTCCGCAGCATAGAAAACAAAAAATTTCCTACGATGAGAACTATACGCCAAGATCTATCTACTACATACAGAGCAACGGGTGGACATACATCCATGGAGAACTTACCCTCGAAGACAACGAGTTTTGTTAATGAGTAGGAACTCGAGGTTGATGTAGTCGTACGCTTGCCGATCTCAAGATCGTGTGGAAGTCCGAGCGCCGCAAATCAGCAGCGCATCCGTCCTCGCACACACGTTCAAGCCACCGGACAACCTCCACCTCCTCGCTCCAGCAAATCAGCGGAAGCAACAACTCCTTCCAGACGCAAGGCCATCGAGAACATGTATCTCGCTAATCCGAGACCATGGGGGAATATCTAGAGGGAGACAGAGATCCTTCACGAGGAGGTGTGGGGATGAAGGAGGAGAGGGGGGCCTTTTATAGGAGGAGGGGGGTGCCCCCTCTCTCCATGGCCGCCGCATGGGGGGGTGACCCCTCACCTCCCCCATTCATGTGGTGGTAACCCCTCCACATTAAAATGCCCCTTAACATTCTCTTTTAAAGTCTCCACTTTAAATGCATTAAATTTCTCCAAATTTAATTCTCTCTCATTTAATAAAACTCTTTTATTTATTTTATTCAGAATTTTGTTAATTACTTTAATGAACAAACATTCACATAAAACCCCTTGCAACATTTCAATATCACATGCAGAACCACTTTCTGCATTTTCACCCGAAACAATTCCGGTTTCTATCGAAACAATTCCTGTTTCTATCGAAACATTTCCTACGCTTTGCAAACGTTTTGTCTGGAACATATGTGCTCCTAAATGGTGTCCGGAAACCCTTAAGTGTGTCACCCTACGGTTCGCGAATAATGCAGACATGATTGAGACTCCTCTCAGATCAATAATCAGAAGCGGGACCTGGAGATCCATAGTGACTCCTACACATTCAACGATGACTTCTGTGATCATGAGAACCTTTAACGTCAGCAATTTAATCGCTTTGTCTCAGGATATAATACATGTCCGAGATTCAATCATCGGTATCCAAATACCTAGTTTGATCTCGTTACGACATGCACTCTTTTCTCGTTCCCGTGATATAACATTCTAGTGATCACATCACTTGCTTGCAAGCTATCTTAATGTGATATCACCGAGAGGGCCCAGAGTATATCTATCCGTCATCTGGATTGACAAATTCCACTCTTGATCCATGAGCCTCAACATAACACCTTCGTAGTACTGAACCCATCTTTATAGTCACCCTGTTACGGTGTGACGTTTGATGTTATCAAGATACTCTTCCGGTGTTAGCAATTAACATGATCTCATGGTCTAAGGACTAAGACTACTTTGTATGATGTTATAGCAATATAAACATAATGACTTGATCGTAATGCTATACTTCGGATGAATGTTCATCACATCATTTCACAAATGCTGTGACCTTGTTATTAACAACATCTAATGTCCATGATCAGGAAACTTTGATCATCTTGTTAATCAACAAGCTAGTCTATAAGAGAGGCATAACTAGGAACCCTTTTTATTTATTAAACACAAATGTATTGATGTTTCCTATCAATACAATTATAGCATGCAAAATAAACATCTATCATATACAAGGAATATGTAATAACAACTTTATTATTGCCTCTCAGGGCATATTTCCTTCACCAAGCATAGCCATGCAATGCCTATAGCTACAGCTATAGGGCGCCGCCCATGCATGGCTGAACATCCTCCAGCACGGATCCATTCGCAGCTGGGAAGAGCTGGTCTATAGCTTCATATGCAACTTCAAGGGCACTTACAAAAGGCCCGCATAAATCAAAGAATTGAGGAGCTGCCAGCAAATGTCGGGCGAATCGCTACGCTCATACATCCAGAGGTGGTCCATCATCAAGAACTCCACAGAAAACATCTCGAAGGATCGCGCAATCGACGCATTCAACAGCGGTGTTCGCCGCATAGAGCTCAGGAAGGAACTGGGCCGCTCGAAGCCCAAAACAAATTAACCACCTAATGAAATCGCGAATCGATGGGAAGATGGAGAAGACTCGGTGAAAAACCACGTTCACTCCGATGACGAAGTAGAACTCGAGCGCAGACGCGATCACCGAAGCAAGCGTCGAATGCGCATCTATGATGATCACGATGACGTCAACA
The DNA here is from genome assembly GCA_910589775.1 of Avena eriantha. Classification (NCBI taxonomy): domain Eukaryota; kingdom Viridiplantae; phylum Streptophyta; class Magnoliopsida; order Poales; family Poaceae; genus Avena; species Avena eriantha. The sequence continues at coordinate 452,100,089 of OU342741.1, read as the reverse complement.
TGGTCGCAGCTGGCTACACCGACAAACGAGACAACAACCGCAACAGTGGCTATCGCAGCAGTGGATACCACAACTCCAGGAAAATCACGGAGGTATGGCAGCGCCGCACTCGCGAAGACGCACCCGCAGCAACAATTGAGGACAAACTGCCCGGGCCGTGCAACGTCCGCTTCTACATTGACAAGCATGACAACAAGAAAAAATCCAGCCACCTTCTCAAGGACTGCCGCGAGTTTCGCAAGCTCCACAAGGGTTTAGCTCGGATGAATCGCGACGGAGTCAATAGGGGCTACGGAGTCGCCCCAGGCGTCGTGGCTCATGGAGCTCCTCCACCATCGCCCGGACCACCACCGCCCGTGGCTGCGCCAGTCCAGCATCACGGAGGCGAGCTGTACCCACGGGCCGTAGGAAATATGATGATCCAAAAGGGACGCCCCTCAAATAGGGTGCAGAAGGCCATCACTCGCCAAGTAAACTTGGCGACAAACTCCCCGCCCTCCACTACTGAGTACCTCAGTGGAAGCGACTCCTGCATCACCTTCGACAAGCGCGACCATCCGCGCCAAGTCTCTTGACCAGGCCACTTTCCTCTCGTACTCGAGGCGCATATCGGTGGCTTCGACATGAGTCGCGTCTTCATGGATGGTGGAAGTGGCATTAACCTCATGTTCACAAGTACCTTGCGTGCAATGAGGATCCCTCTGACGTGTCTAGAGGTCTCGGACACGCTGTTCCACAGGATCGTCCCAGGCAAGGGTATATATCCCCTGGGCAAAATCAACCTCGACGTCATCTTCGGCATGCTGAAAAACTTTCGACGCAAACGCATCGACTTCGAAGTCGTCGACTGGCCTTTGCAGTACCACTGCATCCTTGGACGTGTCGCATTTGCTAGGTTCATGGCAGTGCCACACTACGCCTACCTGCAGATGAAAATGTCAGGTCCAAACAGCGTCATCACAATGAACGGGAGCTTCGAGAGGTCCGACAGCTGCGACAGGGAATTCAATAGAATCTCCTAGTCCTTTGGCATGCAGGAGGAGCTCGCAAGATTGAAGGAGTCGACAGACAACAGTCTGCCTCCCCTGAGTCGGCCAAGTTCACCCGACCTGTCCTTCGACTCGTCGGTGCACATGAAGAAAGTCCAGGTCCACCCATCGGACCCGACCAAGACGACCCTCATCGCCTACAACTTGAGTTCCGCATAGGAACTCACGCTCGTCGAATTCCTCTGTGAGCACTGGGAGATCTTCGCCCGGTGTCCCGTGGACATGCCAGGAGTTCCTAGGGAATTCGTCGAGCATGCACTCAATGACAACCTAGACGCAAGGCTAGTCAAGCAGACAATCCAGCGACTGTCTGAACCAAGAGCAAAGGTGGTTGGAATGGAGATCAACAGACTCCTCGACGCCAACTTCATACGCGAGATCAAGGAAAGCACTTGGCTCGCTAACACGGTGCTGGTGCCTAAAAAATACACGGATATCCTGCGGATGTGCGTGGACTTCACCTCCCTGAATAAGGACTGGCCAAAGGACCAATCCCCGCTACCGCGAATCGACCAAATTATCGACTCCACCACAGGATGTGAACGCCTCTGCTTCCTCGATGCCTACTCAGGCTATAATCAGATTCGAATGAAGGAGGAAGATCAAGAGACAACGGCGTTTACAACGCCTTTCGGTGTGTTTTGTTACAACACAATGCCCTTCGGGCTTAAAAATGCAGGAGCCACCTATCAGCAGTGCATGCAGGCTTGCCTCAAGAATCAACTTGGTCGCAACATCCAAGTCTATGTTTACGACATCGTCCTCAAGACCAAAGAGGAAGCCTTGCTAATAGACGATTTGCGTGAGACCTTCACCAACCTTGACCGCTACCGGATCAAGCTCAATCCGGACAAATGCGCCTTCGGCGTACCATCTGGGCAGCTACTCGGGTATCTCATCTCCGCGAGAGGAATTGAGGTGAACCCAAAGAAAATAAAAGCCATATTGGCCATGGAGAAGCCAAAGAATGTACGATGCGTCCAACAGCTGGATGGGCGAATCGCAGCGCTCAGTCGATTCATCAGTCGAATGGGCGCAAAGGCACTGCCTTTCTACCAACTTCTCCGCAAAGTTGACAAGTTCGAGTGGACTGACGAGGCGCAAGAAGCATTTGAAGACCTCAAGCGTCTACTATCCACCTCGACAGTACTGGTGACTCCACGCGAAAAAGAACCACTGTTGCTCTACATCTCCGCCACCAACCAGGTGGTCAGCACAGTGCTCCTGGTGGAACGTGCCGAAGAAAACAAAGTCCACGGGGTGCAGCGCCCAGTCTACTACCTCAGCGAGGTGTTCACGCCAACAAAGAAGCAGTACCCGCACTACCAGAAGCTGGCATACGGCGTCTTCATGATAGCCAGGCGACTACGCCACTACTTCCAGGAGCACCCAATCATGGTGGTCAACGACGCCCGCTTGGACATATTCTCAACAAACCCGACGCCACCAGACGAATCCCGCTTTGGGGAATTGAGCTATCTCCACGAGACATTACATACGAGAAGCGCGACGCGATCAAGTCGCAAGTCCTTCCTGATTTCCTCGTGCACTAGATGGAGAACCAGCTCCCCGAAAAGCCAAATATGTCCTATCTCTGGAAAATGCATTTGGATGGGTCCAAGCGAAAGGACGGAGCTGGCACAGGTGTCATACTGACATCGCCCCAGGGAGACAAGTTGAAATACATTCTGTGAATGCAGTTCATTGCCTCCAACAATGAAGTTGAGTACGAGGCCCTGCTGCACGGGATGCAGATGGCGAAAGCCTACGGAACCAAGAGGCTCATCATCTATGGCGACTCCAAACTGGTGGTGAAACAAACGATGCACGAGTGCAACATGCTAAACGATAACATGATCGCGTACCGCGACCTCTACGACACACTCGAAGGGGACTTCAATAGCTGCGAACTGCAACACGTAGGCCACGAAAGCAATGAAGAGGCGGACGCACTCGCCAACATTGGCTCCACCTGTGCCCCCATACCACCTGGGGTATTTCTCGAGCATATCTGCGAACACTCCATCAAGACAAAGGCCGTAGAGAAGAAAACAAGCGCAACAACGGACTCGGGGGCTATGCCACCCAATGAGCCAATGGCACTCGATAACCTGGAGCTTGACACAAGACTCGAGGGACCAATGAGCGTCATGATGATCGAGCCATCCTTCACTCAACCCTGCATCACATATCTTCTCAGCAAGAGGCTGCCGGACGACCCGACTGACGTGACAGATTGCGCGGCGATCCAAGGCATTCGCCGTCATCAACGTCGAACTATACAGGTGCAACATCACAGGAGCACTCCAACGGTGCGTCTCCAACGCGGATGGAAGGGCCGTCCTCCTCGACATCCACGAAGGGACTTGCGGACACCATGCTGGCAATCGCGCCCTCGTCGCCAAAGCTCTACGAGCTGGATTCTACTGGCCAACGGCCATGCGCGATGCCAAGGACATCGTCCAGTGTTGTAATGCTTGCCAGCGATTCACGGACAAACCACACGCACGTGGCGCGGAACTCTAGCCAATACCATTGGCTTGGCCCTTTGCACAATGGGGACTCGACATGGTCGGCAAGCTCCCAAAGTCCTCGCGCAGGGGCTACGTCTACCTCCTGGTCACAGTCGACAAATTCACTAAGTGGATAGACGCCATGCTGGTGACAAACTAGTCAGGAGTCAGTGCCGTCAAGTTCTTCGAGTCCATTGTCTATCACTTCGGAGTGCCACACAGCATCATCACGAACAACGGAACAAACTTCACCTCCAAGGAGTTCTAGGGTTTCTGCGAAAACCTAGGAATCAACATAAGCTATGCCTCCGTAGGTCATCCATAGACCAACGGTCAAGTCAAAAAGGCCAACGGCCTCAGCTGTGGTGGAATCAAGAAGTGACTCCTCCGGCCACTCGAGAAAGCCGCGGGATGTTGGCTAGACGAATTGCAGTCCGTACTTTGGAGCCTACGCACAACCCCAAACAGCACCACAGGATACACCCCTTTCGTCATGGTGCACGGTTTTGAAGCGGTACTACCCGTAAAAGTACGCTTTAAAGCCCCACGGGTGGTCGCGTATAGCGAGCAGGAGTCCCCACTCGCACTCGAAGACTCCGTCGATCTCCTCGACGAGGCACGGGACATCGTAGCAGAAAGATTGACGATCTACCAACAGAACCTGCGCAACTACCACAGCAGAAGGCTACGCCCCAGATCCCTCGTCGAAGGAGACCTGGACCTGCGACTGAAGCAGCAAGGGCACCTCAAGCTCGAGTTCCCTTGGGAGGGACCATACGTGATTACCGAAGTAATCCCAGGTGGCACCTATCGCCTTAAAGATTTCGAGATAGGAGTGGCATACTACAACCCCTAGAACGTTGCGCAGCTGCGGCGCTTCTACCCCTAGTCATTTTTCTTTTTCTTTTCATTACAAATAAGGCTATTCAGCCAGGCTACTTAGCCACACATTGTACCTCGTACTGATTCTGCGAAGAAATAAAGCTAAGTGCCCCAAAACTCTGTGTTTTCCTCATTTTTCTAGCAATTTTATCACTTGGGGGCTACGCCACCCTTTACACCCTCGTTCTACGAACAATACGCAGTATCCCGAGTAGCTGACACAACAACATTCGAACCCTTCACACAACACCAACCCAGTTGTAACGCACCTGACAGGTTGGCAAGGTGGTGAGATAAAATAAGTCAGGCTAACAAAAAGGAACTGCAGAGTACAAATACACTCGCAAAACATATAAGCTAGCAAGCTCTTTACATATCAAATATAAATCAATTACATCCAGCATATTCATACAAACTTTACAACACTAGTACACTTATGTGCAGGATACAGGTTAAACTACTGCTGCAGCGGAAGAACGTTTGTCTATTCCTCAAAGAAGTCGACAATTTCTTCTGCTAGACGATCCACCGCCTGATAATGGGGAACCATGTTCCAGGTCGAGCCCGTCGCGGAGTCGGCGGTCCAGCAGCAATAGCTGCAATGTCTACATCAGGCCTATGTAGTCGCACCAGCGACAAAGCAGCCTTGGCACCAGCCACCAACTGCTACCGCACGCACTCGCGAACTACACTAAAATCCTGAAACTTAGCCAGGAGTGCCAACAGGCTCGAAGGGACAGCATCCAGTGGAAACATCGTCTGGTAGATATTCCTCAGGCATGATTGCGCTTTCTTTAGAAAATGGAGTACTCGAGAAGCACGATCCTGCAGGTTCACAAGTGCAATCGCGTGATCATGGTCCACCCAAAAATACCCACTTGCCTGAAGTTGTTCCTGGGCCAGGTCGTTCATTCGGATGGCGATCCTGTCTTTCTCATCCTGCGGATGACGGGCACTGACAACTACACCAAGCAAAAAAGGCGCCATATGAAGAGAAGGAACTACCGCGACTGACAACAAGAAAATATAAGAGGGCAGGAAGCTCACACTTGAACTGATCTCCCAACTGTGTCACCTCCTCAAGTAGATATTGCTCTCGGGCAGTAGCTTTCTCCGCCCTTGACTTCCATACATTCGCGTTACCGCGAAGGACGGTCAGCTCGTGTTCCAGCTTCTTAACGCGATCGCGCAGTCGCGAAAGCAGGGACAACTCATCCACCCTTGAACGCGACTGCGCCAAGGTCTCATCAGCGGATGGCGGATCCTGAGGATCACCCGAAGGACCACTCGACGTACCTATCACAAGCCAAGCAAAAGAGAATAAGGGACCAAGCAATACACGGACAAAAGCACAAGTTCATTCAAGCATGACAATAGTATCAATAGAAACACTCGGCCAACGGCATGTTTTCAACAAGAGGATTCAAACTATGAACTATTACAATATAACTACTGAGGAGCAGCCTGCTTCTTCGACTTCGGGGGCCTCATCGAGTCCGTAGCGGTCTCAGACGCCACGGACTTCCCGCCAGCCCCTGACGTCCTAGCCTTCGTCGCCTTCTTGGCTTGCTGCAGCTCCTCGGAATACTTGGCGAATGTGTTGATGAGTTGTGGCCCGTACTTGCCGCAGACAGTTGCAAAAGGAGCAAAAACTACCTGTTGACCATCTGTGCCAACGGGCTTCGCCTTGGAGACCGCAGCAGGATCCACCTCCACGCCATGGGCTTGCACCATTGCGAGTGCCATGGAAGCGCCAACCGCACGCTGTGATTTCCTGAAGTCCGAGGGAATACCTCCAGTGAGGGACCCCACCAGGTCCTCCAAGTTCTTAATCAGATCAGCCTTGGGCGTCAACTCCTCGCGGATGCGAGTAAGCAAAACTTTGGCCTTAGTCTGAGTCCTCTGAATGGAAGCGCTGCGGTACTCGACTGGCGCGACGGCGCCTGCCAAAGCATCATCACGACGAAGTGCCTGGGCATCGAAGCTCAGACCTCCAGCATCTACGCAGAGCAAAGAATCAGCACAATAACAAGATATCGAATAAAGAAACAATGAAAATCCAGACGAAAGAATTCCTGAAAGGGACTTGGCAATCGAGAAGAGCTGTTCTTCGAACAACTTTTCCCTCTCAGCGCTGGAGGTACGTAAATCCTCTTCGCCTTTCCGCAAGAGATTTAGCGCAGCGACTGTCTCATCGCGACTCTTCACCGCTTTGGCGAGCGTCTTTTCAAGAGAAGCAGCATCGTGAAGAAGTTCGTTATGCTCTGCTGCAAAAATACAAGATGGGTCATCAGTTGAATGTATAAAATCTCACAAGAACAGAGAAGAAGAAGCAAATACTAACCTTCGATGATGCGATGGCAATTTTCCAGCATTGCATGCTGTCGACCCATCGCAAGTACCTGCTCCGCCAAACGAGTAGCTTCCTTCACAATGATCTACCTCAGAAGAAAAATAAAAGATCAGCAGATAGCATGAATTACAAATTCGACTGCAAAACAAAATCATACTTACATGCTCCTCCAGAGACTCCGAAGACGATTGTCGCGCAGTCATCCGGGCAACCATCTGGTGATCCCCATCCTGTGGAGAACTCGATGAGATGTGCCCGGAGTGGGCCGCCAATGCAGGAGAGGACGATCGTTCAGCCACTTCCTTGGCCTTGGAGTCCGCGACTCCGTATTCCTTCAGAAATTGGACATCGCCAGAAGACAACGACGCCGCTTGACTATGAAATAAAATCCAGCATTAGGAAATGCAACTCCAAAAGGAACCAAGATGAGAGTTGCAGACTAAACAGTCAAATTTATCAAAGTCGACAGTTTGCTCCTCTGACTCCGACGACTCCTTCGGTAGCCGCATCTTCTTGCGAGCAGATGGCGCCATGTAGCTTACAGGAACAGCAGGAATCGGCTCCTCTGCACCAATAGCTGGGCCTTTTGGAGTCGACGGAGAGGAAGCATCCGAATCCTCGCTGCAAGAATGCTTGCGAGTGTCCGGATCACTGGACTCGGGGGCTTCCTCCTCCTCTTCAAGTGGGACGGTCGATTCCGACTCGTCCTCTTCCTCCGATTCACAAGGAATAACCCCCTCAGGAAGAGGGGACAAATTGGGAGACACCTTCCAATCCTGCATTCAGAAGGCAATTCATCATACATCAAGAAATTAACGGCAATTGATAAAGATAGCTACTTCATAGCGCAATCATACCTCAGGAGGAGGGTTAGAGGCGTCGAAGGGAGGCATGACTGGTTTTCCGGGGAGAACCTCCTTGGTGGTGTACTTGGTCACCAGTCACAACCTCTTATCTACTTCACCCACGGAAATGCCATCAGCAGATACGCGAGTGACATCGTCCGCACTAGCCCACTGGAACATGGGGTGGACTCTGGCCTGCATAGGCTAGATGCGACGGCACAACCATGTTCGAATGAGGCCGGCGCCTCCCTCTTCTTTACCCATGCGACTCTCGAGGTCGCAGATGCACTTGTACAGCACTTCCGTCTCCTCGGACTCGCCAGGCATCACTGCGTTCTTCCAGGAATGCCTCCTCTTGCACGGCGTTGCAGGATCGAAGGGCGCGAGTCTGTAGTGCTCTCCGTCGGCCTTCTAGTCGCGGATGTAGAACCATTTGTCTCTCCACCCTTGGACGGACGTCGTGAGCTTGATGTCAAAGTAGGTAGCGGAGGAGTCGACATGAATCCCGCAGCCGCCTACGTCGTAGACTAACGAGCCAGAAGCTGACTGACGCTTCAGCTTGAAAAGCCTCTTGAAGAGTCCAAAGTGTGGCTCGACACTGAGCCAGCAGTCGCAAAGCGTGATGTAGCACGCAATGTGAAGGAAAGAGTTTGGGGATAGCTGATGCAGCTGGAGCCCATAGAAACAAAGAAGGCCCTGACAAAGGCATGCAGGGGCAGAGACAGACCGCGGATGATGAACACGAGGAACATCACCCGGAAACCGGACGGAGGACGCGGGGTTACCTCGTCATCAGGCACTCGCGAATCGTCTTCGGCGCGCGGAAGAACTCCATCTTGACGCAGAAGATGGAGCTCAGAGGCCTTGATGGTGGATGCGCGCCACGCGCCATTGGTGACGCGGGTGCCCGCACCCTTCTTCTTGCCAGCGCTGGCGGCGTTGCTACCCACGTCGTCGGAGCCACCCTTCTTCTTGGTGATGACGGTGGCGGCAGCAGACCCAGCGGCGACGCCTCCTTTCTTTTTCCCCATCTTGCGATGGCGGTGCGAGCGAAGGAAGTAGCTCAGGAACACGCGGAGTTGGTCCAGTGCCACGAAGAGGACAAGCTCTAGGAAGCAGAGAGCAGCGGCAATGGCGATGGAAGCGCAAGCAGAGAAAGGGTAGATGGGAAAATTACCACAGCTGCACTGCTACTTAACCCCCTTGCGGATGCAATCCAACGGCCAGCAGAAACCCCACTAGACGCATGGCGCACATCGCGGTCGACACGTGGAGAGGCCAAAACACGAACCGTCCCCCACTATCTCCATTACACGCAGAAATCGAGGAGACACAGTTAAAACGGAAGATTACGCATGCCCGGTCAAATCGAAGTCAGAAAGTGGGACCCACCGCTCGTCACGTCCCGTCAAAGCCGCTCACGCGGGGAACTGAGCTCATCGCATTGTCAGCACTGACGTCATCAACATCAGCAACTAAAGATTTTGACTACTTTAGTTCTTGCTCGAGTCTTTGACTCCACCAAGCACTCAGGGGTTATTCCCATAGGGAGCGCTGGTCGTGCACCCTACGATTTATCTTTTTGCAGGAATATGAACATTCAGGGCATACCCACCACTCGAATCATGGGTTACTCCCATAGGGAGCGCTAGAAGAAAATTCGACTGAAACAAGCAACAAAAGATGACAGCAGTTGCAAATGTTCTTTAGTCCCCGCTTGAGTCTTCGACTCAACCAGGAACTCGGGGGCTACTCCAATAGGGTGCGCTGGTAGCGCACCCTATGATTATTTGTACGTCGTACTGTGTGTTGATAACATCCACACTCAAATTCTATGGTAACACCGCCTCATATTTTTTCCTACAAAGAGACTGCGTCTCCTGGGCCACCTGAATCATCCCGTGATGACAACAAATTTGGATGCCGCACTTATAGCGTGAATATAAGACCTGAATAAGGCCTGGCAACGTATCTATTGCACACTACCAAAAACATATATGTGCCTGCAGGTATGATGAACATGCCTTGACGGACGCTTCGAGTGCTCACACCCATACACTGGAATTTGACTCTTGTAAGACCTCCGTGGCCTGATTCGAATTACACCAGAACTTTTCCGAATTCGAGTTCGGGGACTCGAGTTTGAGTAGATTGCGTTGTTTTGCCCTAAGGCAGTTAACTGATACGAATACATCGGTTAAATAAGGCACGCATATCAACAATCCCTATGACATAAACAGAACACTCGAAAATACACTCAATCATGCACTCGAAAGGCTTCATATAGTCCCCTGTCGAATATACGATTCCACTGGACACTCGGGGGCTACTGACATGGGTATACCCTACAGGTACTCAAGTTTGGTATATACAGCCTGGATATAGTGGAAGCCCACGGCATTGCCAAGGCCCAAATGGAGAACTCGAGTGGCCTACGAACTCTTGATTGCTTGCGAGACAAGAATAAGCTAAAGATAGAAAGTTTGAAGGGAAAACCCTAACTTGTAACCGACTCAATCTACTAAATGAGACCCAGCCTATCTATATAAAGGCTAGGAGGGGTGGCGAGGAGGACACACGCAACCCTAGTTTCCACAACTCTCGCTAGATTGCATCTGCGCACCCCTGTAATCTTCGATTCCTCCATTAATTCCAAGAGCAGATAAGCAGGAGTAGGGACCTCTACGAGGCCTGAACCTGGGTAAACCTTGCGTCCCTGTGTGCTTGTTTGCTAGCTAACTCATGCCTCCAGCGCTCCCTCCTTCTCCAAAACCCAAGCCCATAACAATGGGCATTGATGAGTTAAACCCTCGTCAGTATCCGTTCAAGTAGCAAAAATGAGTGTGGTTTGCTAACGTCTCTAAAGTTTGATCTATGAATGGTAAAGGAGAGTGATCTTTCCTACTTTATTTATTCAATTTGCTGAAATCTATACACATCCTATGTCCAACGATAGTTCTAGTAGGTATCAATTCATTGTTTTCATTAGGAACAACAGTAAAACCGCCCGTCTTAGGGACAAAGTAAATATGACTTACCCATTCACTTTCTTTTACAGGAGAGATTATACATGCGTCCAATAGGTGTAGTATTTCTTTTCGTACCACTTCCTTCATTTCGGGCTTTAGTCGTCTATTAAATTCCGTTACTGGTTTAGCACCTTCCTCCATGAATATTCGATGGATGGTTATCATGGGACTAATGCCCTTCAAATCATCCATTGAGTACCCAAAGGCCTTAGATGCTCCTTAAGTACTATCATCAGCTCTTCTTCTTCATCCCCTGAAAGCTTAGCACTAATAATAACAGGAAATTTATTTGTACCTTCTAAAATCTGTATTTAAGATTATCTGGTAGAGTCTTCAACTTTGGGGGTGGTAATTTCTCGTCCCCTCTCTTTTCTGGCTGTTCGAAAGCCTCATTAGTTTGAGGCGCTATAGTGGGAAGTGAATCGAATTCACCTTCTAGTTCTTCTCGGGACTTGTCCTCTATAACTATTTCTTCATAATTTGAGTCTTCATTTATTTCTTCTTCTTGATCACCAAAGAAGAGAGCTGCCATTTCCTCAATAGTTTTCTCTTTCTCTTCTTCTTGTATTTGTAGAGGTTTGTCTTTAAATTTGGAAAAGTGGAATTCGTTTTCCGCTTCCCAATCTTAAGAGACACAATCTCCTTTTTGAAATCAACTTTGGCACCTACAACACTCAAAAGGTTTCTTCCAAATATAATTGGGCAAAGAGCGTCAGCTGGCATATCAACAACTATAAAATCGATAGGAAAGTTTTTATTGCTAATTATGACATTTGTATCTTCTACTACTCACATTGGAATTCTAAGAGTTTTATTGGCTAACATGATCATCATATCAGTATTTTCAATTGTAGGCGGTTCTATTTCTTCTTTTATTTCTAGATAAAAATCATAAGATATAACATTAACTTCGGCGCCAAGATCGCATAAACCATAATGCGAGGTTTCCTTAAATATGCAGGGAAGAATAGGTTTACCCACATCTTTTACCTTTGTTTTACCTTCAACCAATATGGAAGTCTCTTTATCAAGTTCGACTATGTTACAATGTGCATACATAGCCATAATTACTTCCTTGGTTACCTCTTCATCTTTAGTTTCTTCCAGATGTTCCTCAACTTCTGGCATACTTTCCTCTTCCTTCTTTTCATGTACTTCTTTGACTTGTTCATATTCAAAAATATGCTTTGTGCAGTGTTAGGGAAAGGTATCTCATATATTGGTTCTAGGGAGGCCAGTGTTGCTTTAACTTCTCTTTTCTTCTTAGCTTCGGGTGGTGGATCATACTTGACCAAACCTTCTTTTGGAGCTTTGATGTGTTGTGTAAAAGCTTTAACAACATGCAACACAAGATCTGAATCCAAATAAAGTTCTTTAGATAATTCTTTAACATGGCCCTTTAATTATAGTCATGAATACAATCATAATCTATTTATATGCCTCCTTTGCTTCCTAGACCAAAATTCCATGAAACTCTATGATCGCGAATTCTATTAAGTAAAGCCCAAGCTTTAGTTATAGGTAGATTCATAAAGGCTCCTTTCACGAAAGAGTCTAGCTCAATTTTATTAGGTTCAATTAAACCGCCATAAAATATATGCAATAAATACCATTCAGGCCAATCATGATGAGGACATTTATTAAGTAAATCTGATATAAGCCCTTACTTGTCCTTCATTAGGATGGTTCCTCCAAGTCATTATAAGACGCCTGATTCCAAAAAAAATGATAATGGATAATATTTTGCTCGAAACTCACAGGCTAAATTATCCCAAGTAGTAGTGGCTTCTGAGGGTAGAGATCTATACCATGAGAGAGCTATACTAGTCAAAGTCTGACTAAAAAGTTTAACCCTTACCTTATTAGCATTGTATCCCGGTAATTGGGAAGTGCCACATATATATTTAAAACATGCAATATGCTCATATGGATCAGGATCTTCTTTATCCCCAGTAATTTGCTTCTTTTGTAGAATACCAAGTAGTAGAGGATTTATTTCAAACCCCCTTGTCTTCTTGTTGGAGTTGTCTCTTTTAATATCATAAGGCTTCCCAAAGTGGCTGAGTGGGTTAGCACTAGACATATGCTCAAAATCCATCATGTTGGTGGAAACCTATAACTCAAAACAAAACTTAGCAAGACAAAAAAAAGCAAAAACTAACGGACCTATAGCGCTTAGCTCCCCGGCAACAGTGCCATAAAATAGCTTGATGACTAGAAGTGCACAAATTGTTTGTAGCTAGTTTCGAAATAAAGATATCGATCCCATAGGGAGCAGGAGGCTGAAGTCCGATAACTCTTGAATTAAATACTATGATAGAAATGCGAAATAAAGTTCTAAGTAACAAGCTAAAATGCGAGTATTCTGTAAAAAGGTTTTTTTTGGGGGTTTTGGTATAAGAGAACAATAAGTAAAATAAAACAACTGAACACAGATAGTAAGTATCGTGTATGAAAGAGATTGGAACTGCAATAGGGAAAAGGGCGTTCTCAGGGAGTAGTAGATACACCTCTAGCATTATAAGAACTAAGGTAAAGATTATTATCATGAACATTCTCAACTGTCTATGTGTGGGAGGAACTCCATATTTCGACAAATAGGCAGCAACCACTACTCACATCATCCTCGTAACCACAGCAGTCAGCAATCGACATCAATCGAATTATTGCGCTATTAAGGGACTTAATCCTGTAGGACGTATCCTCGATTCCCAAGTTGATATGTAAGGGGTGCCAAAAGCTTTATAGTCACTATAAGTTTTAACACGCCTCCGTCTACCAACAAGTAGTTCCCTCCATCAAGTTCCCACAAGAGGCAAATATTGAGAGGTCGACTTCTCCCAACATCAAGATGAAGACAATCTCACACATGGTCACATCGATGAATATCATAATAAACTTTATATTATTTCAATCTCATGCTAGGGTTTCTCCATCTCCCCACGAACTAATGATCTACTCAAACATGGAGGCAATCAACATCATGGAAATAACAATGGAATCTATCATAGATGAATAGTAATTGTATAAATCCACAATGAGTACCGAAATTGCAACAAGATCTAAACAAGATGTAGATGGGATGGATGGAGATGGTGGTGATGCAGCGGTTGATGATGGAGATCGATGCCTTAGCCTCCCGGATCTACGCAGGGCGAAGATGCATCCCAGATGGACGAGTTCCCCCTCCAGATGCCTTCTAGAGGTGAGGTTTCAGTGATTTCTGGTTGTTCTGTATGTCGTATCCATGATCCAGTTGCACAGGGTGAAACTATTTGAGGAGGCGGTATCACAAATCGCGCCACAAATCTCCTCACCATGCCTTGATAGGATCCATGAAGCCCGGGAAGAGCCATACCTGGCACCACATTGCTTTGGACCGGTTATCCAGGCCACAACTTACCCTAGGGGCCTCTGGATTGACAAGACTATCAAGCCCTATGACGACACTGCCAGTCCAGCCACGTGGTTGCAGAACTACTGTGAAGCGATAGCAATCGCAGTGGGAAACCCCAATGTCAATGTCAAGTACCTCCCACTAATGATCTCCGGCACTGCCCGAAAATGGATCGATGACTTGCTAGAAAAATCAATCTACAATTAGTTGGACATGCAAGAAGCGCTCACCAAGAACTTTGAGGGTACGTACAAACGTCCCTGCACCATCGGTGACGTATTGCGGTGTGTACAAGAGAAGGACGAATCTCCTCGGAACTACCTATCCTATTGGCTCGACATGAAAAATCCGTGCGCATGAGTACATGATCAAACTGCTATAGCCGCCTGATGGGGTTCATTGCATAGAAAACAAAAAATCCTACGGTTGCAACTGCCAAGATCGAATCTAGGCGATACTTGTAATGGTCCCAGATGGACTCACCCTTGAAGACTGTAAAGCAGGATAACGTTACCGCAAACAAACGTGTTTGTTGTAGAGTGTACATGACCGTCCTCAAGGACGCGATGACCAACAACACAAGTGCAGCACTTCCGTAATCGGTTACACGTACGGTATGGTGACGACTTCCGTCCCTCGCTCCATCTTGGCAGCGGAAGTAGGGGATCCTAGGGAACTCCACCAACACTATGACATGGTGGTGATGGTGGTGGAGAAGATCTTGAGCAGGGCTTCGCCTAAGCACCATATGTGATAGTGGACAAGCTAGCAAGGCTGAGAAGATGCCAACCAAAGGTCATATGAGAGGAATAGAGTGGTGTATGTGCGAGAGGAGATACACCCCTCCTTTTATAGGGGCAGGGGTAGCCCCCAAGGGGATGGGCGCATGGGGTGGTGTGCCCCCACATCTCCTCTTTTGATTGCAAGTGGACTCTCCACTCACAAAAAATCAAGAGCTACTTTCTTCCAATTAATTTCCACTAAAAAATCAAGAGTCATTCCATTAAAACCACTTAATTCACTTGATTTAATTCCCCTCATTTAATGAACACTTCATTTAATGAGTACTTCATTTAATGAACACATTAACAATTCAATCTTCGATAATATTCCGATACACCAAAACTATTCTGGCAGATTAATAGAACAATTCTTGTGTTGTCCAGTATTTTCTACGGTGTTCCCTATCCACTCAAATGTGTCGACTACTCTTAAGTGTGTCTCTCTACGGGCTCATGAACTATGTTGACATGATTGAGACTTTCTCCGATCAATAATCATTAGCGGGCCTGAAGATCCATAATGACTTCCACTAGCTCAACGATAAATTAGTGATCGCGTGAACCTTTTTCGTAGTAACCAATTCCTTTTATCTTGCAATATTTTACTTGTTTGAGATCCGATCATTTGGTATCATCCATACCTAGTTCGATCTCATTCTCGACAAGTACCCTTTTCTTGTTCCCGTGATATAACATTCTTAGTAATCGTATCACTTGCTTGCAAGCTATGTTAATGTGATATCATCGAGAGGGCCCTGAGTATATCTCTCCGTCATTAGGATGGATAAATTCCACTTTTGATCCACGAGCCTCAACTAGGACTTTCCAAGTACCTCACGACATCTTTATAATCACCCTATTAAGGTGTGATATTTGATGGAATCAAAGTACTCTTCCAGAGTTAGTGATTGACATGATCTCATGGCCTAAGGATTATAGTTACTTCGAATGGCGTTGTAGCAATGTAAACATAATGGCATGATCATGTTACTATACTTTGGGAGATTGTTCATCACATCATTCCACCAATGTTGTGACCTTGTTATTAATAACACCCAATGTCATGCCCAGGAAACCTTGATCATCTGTTAATCAACAAGCTAGTGTAATGAGAGGCATTACTAGGAACCTTTTATTTGTTTAAACACACATGTATTAGCGTTTCTGTAACACCCCAATTTCTGCAACCCTGATTAGTTGTCCAGAATGCAAAAATCAGGGGGAACAAAAACTTTTTCTTGTTAATTAGTGCAGTGTTTGCTTGTTGTTTGTTTGTGCTTGTGCATGTGAGTGTATGCCATATGATGCTCCTTACCTCACCCTCGGTTGACAAAAGCTATCTAACAAAACTATCCTGGCTCATTTTACATATTCCCAAATGTTCTGGCATTTCAAAACATGAGCCAAGATGCTTATGTAACCAAAACTATTTTTGTAGCTTCTATTGACAAAACTATGGAGAGATATATAATATAATCTCCTTATGTTTTCAAGACAGAACCTTCACCTACTATTACCCCTAGGATCTCCAGAACCATTTAGTAAGCTTTTTATCTTGGTAGAGATACCAAGGACTCTCATCTTATTCAAAATCCAACCTTTTCATAATACCCATCCTTACCTCAAGCTAAGCTTGATGGTAACCCTCGTAAGAGGTTTGCTTTGTTTGTAAGATGAGTTGCCTTGATCTGCTGCTTGATTTGTCTGCTTAGGAGATAGTATGAGAAACCCTAGGAGCTCGTCTCCTAGGATCAACATACTTTAAAATCACCAAACCCTAAGAAAGAATACAAAGCTGGATCTGATCCCTAGCTACTAGGTGATCATCTAAAACCTCTAACCAGACCCCTTCTGAAGTGATCCCTTCTAGAAGCTTCCAAGTAAATGAAGACCAATATCAAGCAAGGATCCTTCCTACTCAATCTACACTTCAACGTCATCCCCTTGATGATGCTTTGGTATCTTGCTATCCATCAAAAACCTCCTCTCTCATAATCTAGTCAAAAAAAAAAACCTAAATCTGCCAAATTTGGCTAAGTCTGGAATCTGTTTCAACATCACCTTTTTGGATGTCTCCCTTTCTCAACCCTTGTGCCTTATTGGTAATGCACTTGAACCATATTGTTAACAATCCTAAGGACTACCAACTCCCACTATTTCCCTTGGTTAGATCATCCTCCAACCCACTTGTTCTTGATGGTTTTGCAGGCAAGAAAATCACTATTCCTGCAAATCTAGTCAACATGCCTACTTTGATAGAAGCTCACACCACCATACCACCTTCTCTGGACCAACTCTTTGCATGGTTGTGATCTACTCATATCGTTATATCAAAATCTACTTCACTTGATCCAAGTAGATCTATGTGCTTCTTAAACCCACACGGTTTTGAAGGCTAGTTGATAATCTGCTTTGGCAGGCTTATTTTATTCAAAGTTTGAAATCAATTCCTGGTGAACTCAAGCAAGATCAAGCTCAAACCTCTATACCATGTTGATGTGAATCACTTCTTCTATCCATCCATATACCCCATGTTGCAATGGGAGCTCTGAGCTCCAAGATACACCCATGTTTTGGTGGTGTAAAAATAACATCACCCTAGATCCACAACTCCCTGTTCTTCACCTAATTCAAGTTGCATTTCCAAGTTCCCAAGGTTCCAGATGCTTGCTACACCTTGTTTACAGCATCTACCTTGATCATCAAAATTTATCAAATATTATCCATAATTATTATGGCTCCAAATCTAATTAATCCCTTTAATAGACAAGATCTCCAAAACTTCTTCCATAAAGGAAAGTTTTGTTTTTGCCAAAACACTTCCCCAACATTTGGCTCAATTGAGATCCATATATCATACCCTAACTCCCAACTTCAAAAATAAATATTTTTGAATGGTTTTATTATTTCTTTTTGCCCATTTTCTTAAATGGCTGAATTGGAATAATAATTGTTTTAAATACTTTCATCTTCCAATAAATCTTGGGAAAATTTCCCTAAGTGTGTATTCACATTTGGGACCATCATAAACCAAAAACCAACCTTTTCCAATGTAAAATTATCAAATGATCTTCTAGAAACTACTTCTGCACTTTTTGAATAAATGATCTAAAGTGGACCAAAATTCATCCAATAAATCTCAATTAATTCATGGAGCTATATCTTGTCCACACCCATCTACCAGCATATTTGCCTCATCTTGCATAGGTCAAATTTATAGACTTCCTTCATGACCATCTATTTTATCAAATTGGGCAAACTAAGGAATCATCGAGCCAAACCAAGAATCAATCACCACCAAGGCTCACCACCACCCTCCACAGCACCACCCCTCAGTCCTGGTCATGTGCACTGTAGCTAAGCTACTGTAGGAACCCCTCTCCCTTGTCTTATGTGCTTGGAGGTAAGAAGGAGAGACAGAGAGAGAGAGAGAGACAAGCATGTGAGTCCAATTAATTGCAACAACTACCACTCCCTCCCTCTCTGAGCTCCAGCACAACCAGATCTCTCCCTCACCCCTCTCCATCACTCCTCTAGGCCAATCACCAGCCAGCCCTATTTCCCTTGCATGTCCAAAATGGACATTTCCCCTCTTAGAGCTCCCACCTCAGCTTAAATAGGCTAGAGGCCATCTCGTGCCTCCCCTGCCTCTCATTTGCATCCTCTCCCCCTCACCTACCATCCACTCCCCTTCCCTTGATCTGGTATAGCCGAGAGAGGAAGATAATGGCCCCTCGGCCATGGTTCAAAGGATGAGCTTAGCCTCCTCCCCTCTACTCCTTCCCCTCTGCATGCCATTCTCCCGAGCTCCCCATGTCTTTTTGCATCTAACCCACCTAGATTTTTACCCAGGAACTGCTGCTCCGAACAGCACCGGCGAGCTCCGGCGAAGCCCGCCTCAGATGCCATCGCGCGAGCGAGATCCCGGCGTTAAACCCTGCCTTCCCGCCCCTCTCCAAACTCGGCGCGATGCACTGCGTCGCCTCCGCACCTCCCCCATCGTCGCACGACCTTAGGTGAGCCCCCTGCGTCACCCTCGATGCCCCTAGGGTTACGTCCCTCTATCGCCGGCACGAGGTAGGAGACGATACGGGGTCGTACATCCCGACTAGATCGAATGGCCCACGGCTCCCCGTACAGCTTCGGCCGCCGGTGCCCACTGACGCACGGGCCCCGTTGCCAGGGATTCAAACCCCCGCCCCGCATGCTGTCTCGCCCCACCGTGGGCCAAAATCACTCCAGCAGGCCTAGTAACCCCTAGATCCCAACCTACTGACCCCCTTTTGCTTTATTCATTTCTCCCAGAGCTAGGTACTTTAGCTCTGGTTTAAATCATTTCTAAAATGAAAACGACCATATTTTGCCTAGACCTAATTTTGTACATGTTCCCTGACAAACCCTCTAACAGGCAGTACTAAGACCTTGACCAAAATAATCTTTATTACTTACTGGAAATTCATCTCCCAAAATGTGCTCTCCTCAATGATTATACTCCTTAGGGAGATTCGCATCTCCAAATGGAGTAAGCCAAAGTTTCCCTGAAATTTTTTTGACTCACCTATTTGTAAGTATTTATTTCATGTCATGTTAAGCTATATTCTGCGTGTATCGAAAATAACAAAAATAGCACCTATTTGACTTTAAGATTTTCTCTGGCACAAATTAAAATAGGTACTTACCCAAAACCAACTCTCATAGTTCCTAAAACATAGGGCCTACCAAAATCTAGGAGCTCAAAATTTTATGTGCTCTCTTTGATTTTTGGTGAATTAAACAATTCTATGCATGGTTACTTCACCAATAATTTTACCACTGTAGCTCTGCCACTACAAATAGGTTGCTTCCAATTTCTATAGAAATTTATTCTAAATACCTACCATGTGACCTTGGAACCAAATTAAAAGCTTATGTAGATTTAATTTAGTGAAAAAGACAAAACTGCTATAGAACTGCCTTTGGGAATTTTCTGAGGGCATTCTGGTAATTATTTTGGAGTGATTCCAACTCTCAGTGAACAAGTGCATCAAGCCCTACCTAACTACCCAAGGAAATAATTTTGGCATCTCTAGAACTTTTCTGGTGAATTATTTCCTAAAACTAGAGTTTTTCCCACTAGAAAATTCATTAGAAATCAATGGAAATTGATAATTTGGTGAAACCACTTTTGTTGGCTTCATATTATCACTACCTATCTGATGGTATCATTTCTATAAAAAGTTATCCTACAGAACTTGGACCTTATATTTAAACCCCTTAATTAAGTAGTTTAGGCACCCAAATCATTAAAGAAAACCCACAAAGGCATCTCAAGTAATTCCACTTGCGTAGACGCCAACCACTCAAAACCTACTGAATTATAAACTTGTATTGTCCTTTGCTTGTTGTATGTATTGTTGCTTGTATTCCTTGTGTTGATTGTGCTCTTGCATGTTTACATGTGTGCTCCCTAGCGACGATAGTTGCGATAATCTCGGAGATCAAAAGAAGAGGGATATTATTGTATATTATTGGGTATTCTAAGAAGAAGTCCAGGGACAACTATGCCATATTGCTGATCTCAGGCAAGCCACCATCTTGCTCATAAGCCTCGTCCTACTATTTTATTACGCATCTTTTATCCACTGTTTATTAAAACTACATTGTTTTACTATATGTTGATGTATATATGGTAGTGGTTTGGCTCCACCAAACTATTACACTTTTGTACTATTAAGTACAACCCCCTTGATGACACCTACTTCTCCATAGTGTGGTAGATGGTGTAATACACCATACCCCTCTTGGAGACCTTGTTTTAGCCAAAGCAAAGCTAGGGGATGGGAAGACCCCGGAAAAGTTTTACCAAATGTTTTATGATAAAACCTTGGTGAGGTGGGACCTCCCAAGAGTTGTTGAGAAAGAAAAGGGTTTTTTTTACAAAATGCTGAAGGAAAGCTGGAGGAAAAAGGTTTACGAAAACGCACCCAGTTCTTTGCAGTTTAGCTATAACAACTTAACCCTATGCAAGCACATTACTCTGGAATGGTACAGGGCTGGATTTGATGGTTGTCTATTCTGGTATAAGCTGCCTCGCAACTACTATAGGGGATCGGGGATCCCTAGAGGGTGGGTCTTCTCCGAGAAAGGTCCATGTTGGACATCGACCTGGAGAAGGAACGAAGCTTCTGCGGGCCTCCACGCGTTACTATGATCCCCTCATTGAAAGCGCCCACTGTGTAAAGTGTAAAATGCGCTCCGGTTGGTCCTCGGTACCTGACGTCCTCGTTTTGAGGGGAGTAACACTCATAGGGTAGGCACTTATAGTGGAGTGGGCATCCTGAGAGTCTTGATCGGTTACTCGACCCACGATCGGTGTAGATCAGGATAGTGTACCTGGATGGTGTGGGTAAAGTGTACAACCTTTGCAGAGTGTAAATCTATTCGAATAGCCATGTTCGCGGTTATGGACGGGTTGGACAAACTTCTATAGAGCGTGCTAGTTTTTTTTTTAAAGGATTTTAGAAAGGAAATGGCCTTGGAAATGTTTTGACCATGGTATGGTCATAAAGGAGAAAGGTTTTGACCATGGGATGGTCGGAAGGAGGAGAAAGGAGTTTGGTCGTGGGACAACCTGAAGACGGGAACAAATGGGTACCCCAATCCTAGTGTTTCAAAAACTTTTCAAAAAGGTTTCCAAAATGTTTTGCACAAGTTTTCAATAAAGATATGTAGATGCTATATCTACAAGAGAAACTAATTGAGAAAAGAACCTCTCTCTGTGCCCTCCTACTACCACAGCCATAATGCATATCCTCTTGTTATTATTGTTATCTTAAGGTGGTTTGCAAGTACATTCAAAGTACTCACTGGCATTGTCCCTGGCTATTAACTTGGTCAGATATCAAGAAGAAGATGATGTTGGCGACTATGCGAGCTACGAAGTTCTCCCAGTCAGTTGCCTGTAGGTTAAGGCATGGATCGGGCTCTACGCTGGATGAAGTTCCGCTGATGATTATTGATGTATCCATAATGGCATTTATGTAAGTCTTGTATTTCGGTATGTCTCGGATGTTGTAATGATACTTGTTGGTTATGTTCCATGGCTCACTAATCATGGGAACATGGTGTATGCATAACAGGGATTTCTCGGATGATTAATCCGGGGGCCCCACAGACTTGGTATCAGAGCCATACTAACTGTAGGAGAACCTTAGTTAGCATGGTCATTAGACAGGAACCTTATTTTGAAAATCTCGGCTTTCAAAAAACTAGTTTCCCAATGAGTTTCAAAAATTTCTACTTCTTCTCTTGCTCAAAGTAAATGCTTTCGAAAATGGTTTCCTCTAACTCTCATCCAAACCTCAAACCTACGGATTTTAAATAACTAGGATCTAGAACCCGGTGAAGACAATAAGAAGAAAATAAAGAAAAGCAACTACCAGCAAACACAAGGAGACTACAATATCGCTCTACCAGCAGAATCCTCACAATCAGAAGACATCGGGTGTTGCACTATAAAGAAGCACCCAAGATACGATGAAGGCTTCATCTGCAAGATACTGACTCCGACCTGAAGAAAGACGATATCTAGGGTCAATAGTCCTAAGAATAGGATTCCCCTACCGCGCGAGTAGTTAACTCCTTGGTCCCTAGCGTTGACCATGTTTGCTTGCCTAAGTGCATCCTATGTTGCTTGATGGGTGTTGTTTGCCGAGGACACTGCGACCACCTCGCTCTGTTCGCCTTGTTGTATATTCTGGTTTGCTTTGACCTCAGTAAAACGTTTTTTCAAGGAGCGATAACCCACCTAGTAACTCCGGAAACCCCTATGTTAGATGTTGGTAATGAGACCCAAACTAAGCTTGAGAGCATATGAGAGGAAAAGCCTTGGGCGAATCAGGAGTTTGATCTCGTCAAGTCAGAACCACTAGAAGACTTCACCTCAGCGGGATGGCATACCCCGTCCAACTTACCTCGCAAGAATCGTCAATACCACTACACTAACCTTTAGTGTATTAGAGCTTCTGACTGCCTCAAGAGAAAAACTAATCTAGTCGACCCTACCCAAACTAACGGAATGATCCTCCCTAGAAGGTCAGAACCACCCCTGAAGTCAGATGCTAGGGAAGCGTGAAGGTAACAAATCCACTCTGCCATCAAGCAGAAGCAACGCAAGAGATTCGAGTGAAGACCTCTTTTCCGACGCTAACTGCATCAACACTTACTAAAGCCTAGCAAGAAGAGTCGTAAACCGCTAATTTACCTTGAGCTAACCTCTTAAAGGCTGTGTTAGGAAAGCATCCCTCCAAGGTTGATAAAGTAGGGCGTCGCTCGAAGATCTCACCTCAAGATTCAGGTAAGATATAACCTTCCGCTAACAGCAAGTCAGCCTTCCAAGATAGAAGATCTAGACCCTTCTCGATGAACCTTAGTGAAGCTCTAAGATGGAAGGACTACACCTTTCCACTCAATCTCCAGGAGACTGTCTACTGGAAGATACGTCAGGGAAGATCCGACGTCTTTTCGCCAAGTAGTAACTCACGGTTCATCCGAGGAGAAACGAACTAAAGATTCTACAAAGTCCCTCCGCTACTTCAGCTGAAGACCCACCAGAAGGACCGCTGAACTGCTAACCTCTCAATTCCAATCGCTTAGAGGACGTGAGACTCCAACGACTCCAAGAGACTAAGTACGAATAATCATAGTATATAAGCCCCGTAGGACTTACCTTCGCGGACGTCATCAGAATATTCCAACTCTAGGAGAAAGAGTGACGACAGTCCTCAAAACATCAATCCACGACTCCAAGAAGGAAGGACTATGTCAACTCTCTGAGCTACCCCGGTTTAATCCTAAGGGGGAAAGACTGCGTCTTTCCATTAAAACAGAGTAACTCTTCCCCATAAAGCAAACTCAGGAGTCCTGACCCAAAAATCATTAATTAGGATACGCTACGACCCTAAGGAAGAGCTGTGAATCCTTAGAGAGAGGTACTCCCAGCTGTAGATTCTATCCTCCGACAAGTACTCCGTGAAGTTCAGCATCGAGACAGTCTGCCCAGTCTAAGCCCCTCGAGATATAGGGTCCAGAAGGAAAAGAAGGACATTCCTCGCAATGAAGACTAGACTCTGCTCAACTCTCAGTGCATCTCGGAAGACTGAAGCCCAACTTCATCGACAGAGTAGTCACATTCAAAGACGGAGTCCGTAAGATAGTACGTGTAAGACACCTAGTATCAACCCGACTCAAAATCCCCTAACCCTACTCTCCTGAATCTCGGGACGAGATTCTTTTAAGGGGGAAAGGTCTGTAACACCCCAATTTCTGCAACACTGATTAGTTGTCCAGAATGCAAAAATCAAGGGGAACAAAAACTTTTTCTGTTAATTGGTGCAGTGTTTGCTTGTTGTTTGTTTGTGCTTGTGCATGTGAGTGTATGCCATATGATGCTCCTTACCTCACCCTCGGTTGACAAAAGTTATCTAACAAAACTATCTTGGCTCATTTTACATATTCTCAAATGTTCTGGAATTTCAAAACATTAGCCAAGATGCTTATGTAACCAAAACTATTTTTGTAGCTTCTATTGATAAAACTATGGAGAGATATATAATATATTCTCCTTATGTTTTCAAGATAGAACCTTCACCTATTATTACCCCTAGGATCTCTAGAACCATTTAGTAAGCTTTTTCTCTTGGTAGAGATACCAAGGACTCTCATCTTATTCAAAATCCAACATTTTCAAAATACCCATCCTTACCTCAAGCTAAGCTTGATGGTAACCCTAGTAAGAGGTTTGCTTTGTTTGTAAGATGAGTTGCCTTGATCTGCTGCTTGATTTGTCTACTTAGGAGATAGTATGAGATACCCGAGGAGCTCATCCACTAGTATCAATATAATTCAAAATCACCAAACCCTAAGAAAGAATACAAAGCTGGATATGATCCCTAGCTACTAGGTGATCATCTAAAACCTCTAACCAGACCCCTTCTGAAGTGATCCCTTCTAGAAGCTTCCAAGTCAATGAAGACCAATATCAAGCAAGGATCCTTCCTACTCAATCTACACTTCAACAGAATCCCCTTGATGATGCTTTGGTATCTTGCTATCCATCAAAAATCTCCTCTCTCATAATCTAGTAAAAAAAAAACCTAAATCTGCCAAATTTGGCTAAGTCTGGAATCTGTTTCAACATCACCTTTTTGGATGTCTCCCTTTCTCAACCCTTGTGCCTTATTGGTAATGCACTTGCACCATATTGTTAACCATTCTAAGTACTACCAAGGCCCACTCTTGCCCTTGGTTAGATCATCTCCAACCCACTTGTTCTTGATGGTTTTGCAGGCAAGAAAATAACTATTCCTGCAAATCTAGTCAATATGCCTACTTTGATAGAAGCTCACACCACCATACCACCTTATATGGACCAACTCTTTGCATGGTTGTGATCTAATCATATAGTTCTATCAACATCTACTTCAGTTGCTCCAAGTGGATCTTTGTGCTTCTTAAACCCACAAGGTTTTGAAGACTAGTTGATAATCTCCTTTGGCAGGGTTATTTTATTCAAAGTTTGAAATCAATTCTTGGTGAACTCAAGCAAGATCAAGCTCAAACCTGTATACCATGTTGATGTACATCACTTGATCTATCCATCCATATACCCCATGCTCCAATGGGAGCTATGAGCTCCAAGATACACCCATGTTTTGATGGTATAAAAATAAAATCACCCTAGATCCACAACTCCCTGTTCTTCATCTAATTCAAGTTGGATTTCCAAGTTCCCTAGGTGGCAGATGCTTGCTACACCTTGTTTACATCATCTACCTTGATCATCAAAATTTATCAAATATTATCCATAATTATTATGGCTCCAAATCTAATTAATCCCTTTAATAGACAAGATCTCCAAAACTTCTTCCATAAAGGAAAGTTTGGTTTTTGCCAAAACACTTCCCCAAATTTTGGCTCAATTCAGATCCATATATCATACCCTAACTCCCAACTTCAAAAATAAATATTTTTGGAGGGTTTTATTATTTCTTTTTGCCCATTTTCTTAAATGGCTGAATTGGAATAATAATTGTTTTAAATACTTTCATCTTCCAATAAATCTTGGGAAAATTCCCCTAAGTGTGTATTCACATTTGGGACCATCTTAAACCAAAAACCAACCTTGTACAATGTAAAATTATCAAATGATCTTCTAGAAACTACTTCTGCACTTTTTGAATAAATGATCTAAAGTGGACCAAAATTCATCCAATAAATCTCAATTAATTCATGGAGCTATATCTTGTCCACACCCATCTACCAGCATCTTTAACTCATCTTGCATAGGTCAAATTTATAGAATTCCTTGATGACCATCTATTTGATCAAATTGGGCAAACTAAGGAATCATCGAGCCAAACCAAGAATCAATCACCACCAAGGCTCACCACCACCCTCCACAACACCACCCCTCAGTCCTGGTCGTGTGCATTGTGTCTAAGCTACTGTAGCAACCCCTCTCCCTTATCCTATGTGCTTGGAGGTAAGAAGGAGAGAGATAGACAAGCATGTGAGGCCAATTAATTGCAACAGCTGCCACTCCCTCCCTCTCTGAGCTCCAGCACGACCAAATCTCTCCCTCACCCCTCTCCACCACCCCGCTAGGCCAATCACCAGCCAGCCCTATTTCCCTTGCATGTCCAAAATGGAAATTTCCCCTCTTAGAGCTCCCACCTTAGCTTAAATAGGCCAGAGGCCACCTCGTGCCTCCCCTGCCCCTCATTTGCATCCTCTCCCCCTCACCTACCATCCACTCCCCTTCCCTTGCTCTGGTATAGCCGAGAGAGGAAGAGAATGGTCCCTCGACCATGATTCAAAGGATGAGCTTAGCCTCCTCCCCTCTACTCATCCCCCTCTGCATGCCATTCTCCCGAGCTCCCCGTGTCTTTTTGCATCTAACCCACCTTGCCCAGGAACTGCTACTCCGAACGGCACCGTCGAGCTCCGGTGAAGCCCGCCTCGGACGCCATCGCGCGAGCGAGATCCCGGCGTCAAACCCTGCCTTCCCGCCCCTCTCTAGACTCCGCGCGATGCACCATGTTGCCTCCACGCCTCCCCCGTCGTCGACACGGGCTCAGGTGAGCCCCCTGTGTCGCCCTCGCTGCCACTAGGATTATGTCCCTCTATCGCCGGTGCAAGGTAGGAGACGCTGCGGGGCCGTCGATCTCGACTAGATCGAACGACCCACGGCTCACCGTACCACTTCGGCCGTCGGCGCCCATTGACGCGTGGGCCCCGTTGCCAGGGATTCAAACCCCCGCCCCGCACGCTGCCTCGCCCCACTGTGAGCCTAAATCACTCCCATAGGCCTAGTAAACCCTAGATCCCAGCCCACTGACCCCCTTTTCCTTTATTCATTTCTCCCAGATCCAGGTACTTTAGCTCTGGTTTAAATCATTTCAAAAATGAAAAAGACCATATTTTTCCTAGACCTAATTTTGTACATGTTCCCTGACAAACCCTCTAATAGGAAGTACTGAGACCTTGACCAAAATAATCTTTATTACTTACTGGAAATTCATCTCCCAAAATGTGCTCTCCTCAATCAATATACCCCTTAGGGAGATTCACATCTCCAAATGGAGTAAGCCCAAGTTTCCCTGAAATGTTTTGGACTCTCCTATTTGTGAGTATTTATCTCATGTCATGTTAAGCTACATTCTACTTGTAGCAAAAATAACAAAAAATAGCCCCTGTTTGACTTTAAGATTTTCTCTGGGCCAAATTAAAATAGGTATTGACCTAAATCCAACTATCCTAGTTCCTAAAACATAAGGCCTACAGAAATCTAGGAGCTCAATATTTTCTGTGCTCTCTTTGGTTTTTGGTGAATTAAACAATTATGTGCATGGTTATTTCACCAATAATTTGACCATTGTAGCTCTGCAACTCCAAATAGATTGCTTCCAATTTCTACAGAAAGGTATTCTAAATACCTACCATGTGAACATTTAATCAAATCAAAAGCTTTTGTAGATTTAATTTAGTGAAAAAGACAAAACAGCTATAGAACTGCCTTTGGGAATTTCCTGAGGGCATTCTGGTAATTATTTTGGAGTGATTCCAACTCTCAGTGAACAAGTGCATCAAGCCCTACCTAACCACCCAAGGAAATAATATTTTGAGCTCCAAAACTTTTCTGGTGAATTATTTCCTTAAACTAGAGTTTTTCCCACTAGAAAATTCATTATAAATCAATGGAAATTGATAATTTGGTGAAACCACTTTTGTTGGCTTCATATTATCACTAGCTATCTGATGATATCATTTCTATACAAAGGTATCCTACAGAACTTGGACCTTATATTTAAACCCCTTAATTAAGTAGTTTAGGCACCCAAATCATTAAAGAAAACCCACAAAGGCATCTCAAGTAATTCCACTTGCGTAGACGCCAACCACTCAAAACCTACTGAATTATAAACTTGTATTGTCCTTTGCTTGTTGTATGTATTGTTTCTTGTATTCCTTGTGTTGATTGTTCTCTTTCATGTTTACATGTGTGCTCCCTGGCGACGATAGTTGCGATTATTTCGGAGATCAAAAGAAGAGGGATATTATTGTATATTATTGGGTATTCTAAGAAGAAGTCCAGGGAAAACTATGCCATATTGTTGATCTTAGGCAAGCCACCTTCTTGCTCATAAGCCTCGTCCTACTATTTTACTTACGCATGTTTTATCTACTGTTTATTAAAACTGTATTATTTTACTATATGTTGATGTATATATGGTAGTGGTTTGGATCCTATGAACTATTACACTTTTGTACTATTAAGTACAACCCCCTTGATGACACCTACTTGTCCCTAGTGTGGTAGATGGTGTAATACATCATACCCCTCTTAGAGACCCTATTTTAGCCATGTTTTAGCCAAAGCAAAGCTAGGGGAGGGGAAGACCCCGGAAAAGTTTTACCAAATGTTTTATGATAAAACCTTGGTGAGGTGGGACCTCCCAAGAGTTCTTGAGAAAGAAAAGGGTTTTTGTTTTACAAAATGCTGAAGGAAAGCTGGACGAAAAAGGTTTACAAAAACACACCCGGTTCTTTGCAGTTTAGCTATAACAACTTAACCCTATGCAACCACATTACTCTCGAATAGGACAATGCTGGATTTGATGGTTGTCTATTCTGGTATAAGCTGCCTCGCGACTACTACAGGGGATCGGGATCCCTGGAGGGCGGGCCTTCTCCGATAAAGGTCCATGTGGGAAATCGACCTAGAGAAGGAACGAATGGTCTGCGGGCCTCCACGCGTTACTGTGAGCCCCTCATTGATATTGCCCAATGTGTAAAGTGTAAAATGCGCTCCGGTTGGTCCTCGGTACCCGATGTCCCGGTTTTGAGGGGAGTAACACTCATAGGGTAGGCACTTATAGTGGAGTGGGAATCCGAGAGTCTTGATCGGTTACTCGAACCACGACCGGTGTAGATCAGGGTAGTGTACCCAGATGGTGTGGGTAAAGTGTACAACCTCTGCAGAGTGTAAATCTATTCGAATAGCCGTGTCCACGGTTATGGACGGGTTGGACAAACTTCTGTAGAGCGGTGCTGGTTTTGTTTTCAAAAAGGATTTTGGAAAGGAAATGGCCTTGGAAATGTTTTGCCCATGGGATGGTCGTAATGGAGAAAGGTTTTGACCATGGGATGGTCGGAAGGAGGAGAAAGGAGTTTGGTCGTGGGACAACCTGAAGACGGGAACAAATGGGTACCCCAATCCTAGTGTTTCAAAAACTTTTCAAAAAGGTTTCCAAAATGTTTTGCACAAGTTTTCAATAAAGATATGTAGATGCTATATCTACAAGAGACACTAATTGAGAAAAGAACCTCTCTCTGTGCCCTCCTACTACCACAGCCATAATGCATATCCTCTTGTTATTATTGTTATCTTAAGGTGGTTTGCAAGTACATTCAAAGTACTCACTGGCATTGTCCCTGGCTATTAACTTGGTCAGATATCAAGAAGAAGATGATGTTGGCGACTATGCGAGCTACGAAGTTCTCCCAGTCAGTTGCCTGTAGGTTAAGGCATGGATCGGGCTCTACGCTGGATGAAGTTCCGCTGATGATTATTGATGTAGCCATAACGACATTTATGTAAGTCTTGTATTTCGGTATGTATCGGATGTTGTAATGATACTTGTCGGTTATGTTCCATGGCTCACTAATCATGGGAACGTGGTGTATGCATAATAGGGATTTCTCGGATGATTAATCTGGGGGCCCCACAGTTTTCAGTTAACACAACTATAGTATGATAAATAAGCATTTATCATATACATTGAATAAGATAATAACCATTTTATTATTGCCTCTCGGGCATATTCCCTTTAGTCTCCCACTTGCACTAGAGTCAATAATCTAGTTTGAAAAACTTTCGCATTCAACACTTGTGGCTTTCTAGTGTTGTATATACGTGTTTGCTATTGGTAAACATAATCTCCGGATTTGACGCTTTCAGGTATGTGTGTATTTGCATGTCTTTGCGTCTCTACGCATCACTCATTCTCAAATGAGATGGGATTGTATAAATCTGGTCCTTTGGTGAGACCTTAGTTCCTTGAGTTTTAAAACATGTTGATGCTATTGTCATATAATAGATCTTCATCGTATTATTCCGCTTGGAACTACAATTAGTTTGATTAACTAACTTCTTGACACAAATGCCTTTCTTATGTTTCTACTAGAGAAGTATTATACTTAGCCTTTCACTACAGTATCTGTCTCGGTACTTACCATTTTGGAACTCATCCGAATCTATCATGGAACTTTCTTCCATCAAACTGTGTCACCTTAACTCATAGCCTAAATTGAGATAAACTTAGTTTGTATCATGTGACAAAAATAGTATCAATGTAACACTTTACAATGAACTATCGACCACTTCTACATACAAAATATCTTCTTAGTTCTTCCAAAGTTCATAAGAATATCCTTACTATCGTCTAATGATCATCTTATGAGTCAAACTAGTATATGATCATAACATTCAGAGCATAGGGCATCTCTGGACATGTACATATCACGGTATGATTGATTAAGATATTCATGTGATTTTACTCACCAAGTGTCAAAACAATTGAATCTTGTTTATCAAGATATTCATGTGATTTTACTCACCAAGTGTCAAAAACACTTAATCTTGATTCACTCACTAAGTGTCAATATACTTGAATCTTGATTCAACCTTTTCCATGAGGCAAGAACCTTCTCGTCGTTTCCATATTGAACTCATTCAATATTTCATCTATCTACAGATGGCATAACCATATTAGTGTATCAATCTATCCAAATAGACTTTGATGCGAAATATTCTGGTTTTCCCCATATCTTTCATTTAAATCTTATTTTAATGAAATCCTTAACTTGTGTTAATAAAACATACATCATTTGCAATCAACAATATGTCTTATACACAAAGTATTATAAATATGTCTTAGCACTCCCACTTAATTTCTTGCAAATGCGAGCATCTTCATCGTCTCTGATGAAATTAAAAAATTTAACATTTTCATCGCGGTGAAGATTCTAACTCCGTTATACTTACTTTAACTATTGAACTTTGCATGCCTTTTTAGCATCCTTGATTTAACAAAACCCTTCGGACCGTGTCATGTACACTTCCTAGGTAACCATTCTATTAGAAAAATGTTGTTTTGTTTATTCAACTAGCATATACAATAATTGACATATGTAGTGGGTACTACACTAATCCGTCTAGACTAAATACTACTATGAAATATCGAATATTGCTGTATTCAACTCCTTGAACTTTGTCGTAAACTATTTATCCAACATGTCGACTATTTCATAGATGTGAAACATCCATGTCTATCATAAATCCAAATATTACTGATAGGTTTTATGCCTTTCAGAGGGTCTTCCAAGTTTAATAACTTGGTTTATCATGTATGGAACTATCACGGATTTTATGGCTTCAAGCAATTTGACAGAGTCGGGGCCCATCATTGCTTCTGTGCATGTAGTCAGTTCATCATTGTCAAACAATAATGATTTAATCTCAAATCTTAGTATTTGATTGTTTACCCGATCTACGTGGTTCAATAGGAACATAGATCTCCGTGACCACAATGTTTCAGGCATGGGAGCCATGCGCATTACAGCTGCCTCCGAGACACTTTCTGGTGATGCGCAACTCTGCACATATAGCTAAGGTTCAATAACCTTATCAAAGTTATATTGTCCTCCCACTTAACTTTTCACGAAAAATTCTTTCTCAAGAAAATTGACATTCTAAGTGATAAACACTTTTGTCTTTGGTGTTATGGAGGAACGCCCAATGGTTATTTGGGAAAACCTACAAAGACGTGCTCATCCGACTTTGTTTGTAAACATTTTACTTATGCCTAGCATACCAAAATTTAAGAAAATACCACTTGGGTTTTATCCCAATTCATAACTCATATGGTTTTATTTCAACGGACCACGATGGAGCTCTTCTCGGTGTAAAAGTGGTAGTCAAAAAGCTTAATCTTCAAAATAAAATGGCAATTTTATAAATAACAATGTTGATCCTACCATGTCAAACAAGGTTTGGTTACATCTCTCGAATACTCCATACTTCTATGGTTTATCTGGAAACATAAATCCATGGAACGATTCGTTGAATCTTAGGTGTTTTTGCTAAACTTGTAACTCAAATATTTTCCTTTATGATCCAATCATAAATTCTTTATTTTCTCATTACAATGATTTTCCACAACATCTTGAAATCATTTGAACATTTTCAAACGTTTCATACTTCTCCCTGATTAAGTAAATATACATATATTCACTCAAATCCTTGGTTAAAGCATATGAAGTTTGAATGATCCACCACATACGGCTACACATAATGGACTATATGCGTCAATATGCACAATGTACAATAAGTTAGTCATTCGTTCCTCTTTGGCCTATGAACAAAATTTAAATCATTTCCAGGAAATTCTCACAAGCGTCAATTGATCCAAAAATCAAAAAGACTCCAAAATTCCATCAATGTGGAGTTTCTTCATGTTTTCTTTCTGATGTAATTTAAACTGTAGTGTTACTCATAAGTGATCTTCTAATCATACGTCTTATGACACTTTAGCCTCAGTGTTTATGGACGTGATTTATCAACCTACATTTGTAAGAGTTCATCCATCTTAAAGTGGAATATGGTAATTATTTGAACAACCATCATTCCCATAATACTGGAACAAAATAACAATTACTAAAATACAATTCTTGAAGGGAGATTTGATTTCAGTGAGAAACACAATAACACTTTATTTGTTTTTGATGAACATCATCACATATTCTCCTACCAGTTACTTAGGCCATTGCAGTTCATGAATTTTGTTGCTCTACATGACATTTCAAACCAACCAATTCAGTATCCAATAGCGGTATCCAATACCCAAGAACCATATTGTTTAACAAGCAAAGAATACACCCATAACATGTATATCATTTATATACCTAAGCTGGACATTTCCATTATTATTATTTTCTGCCAAATATTTCCAAGATTCTCTTTCAACATCTCTTTTCCGTTTTAGAAGAATCTATCAACATCAATAGTGGTGACATACACAAGACACATAGTTCAAAGCATGTATAGTCAAATAATAATACCTTTGTACTTGCACTTTGAAGTTGATCACCATCATCAAATGTTTGGTGTTCTTTCAAATTTCATTCCTTTTACTAATCATTTATAATGTAGTAAACATTTTACCTACATCTTCTATCCATCCTTATCATGACAACTTTCATGATCAAGCTACTTTAGCTCATAAGGACAAATCGCGAATATAATGTTAATTCCCAAAAACATTTTGGGTGACCAGGACACCTAGCGTTTGCAACCATTGCAAATTCTCATACAATACAACAATATGTATTTTATTATATTCCATCATATTGCAACCAAACATTGTTTCAGATATCACAATATCTTCTACACATGATGGTTTCTAAAACAATTTTCAACTCCTAGATCACATTGACATTAAAACAATTTTCAATATCAAGAATCATGGAGGCGAGCATGATACTTAGACACTAACGCTGGAATTTGTTACTCTTGATTCAATGCTACTTATTGAATTTCATGGAGTAAGTGAGGTTTTGCTGAAAGTTTGCAATAGTACTTTAAACTTT
The DNA here is from genome assembly GCA_910589775.1 of Avena eriantha. Lineage (NCBI taxonomy): Eukaryota > Viridiplantae > Streptophyta > Magnoliopsida > Poales > Poaceae > Avena > Avena eriantha. The sequence continues at coordinate 452,066,051 of OU342741.1, read as the reverse complement.
AGATTGACACTCATAAAGCAATACGATACCGGTTCGTCAAGTAAAAATCTAAAATTCTATAGTTCTATTATCTCAATTATAGCTAAATACACGATAGTAAACGAATGCTAGTGACTACATCGAACTATGCCAATTCACTTTGATTTAGTTTATGTTAAATTGAGTTCAAATTAATCAAAAATTACCAAATGAACTCAAACTCAAAACAACATATCTCGAGTCGTTTTGGTGATTACACGAACCGAATTTGCTACACCACGTCCGATCATCACGTGAGGTGGTGCAACTCCAATGGCGAGCATCATATGGACATCATATCATTCATATGACTCGTGCTTTACCTTTCTATTCACATTCCGAGGACATGTTTGTACATGCTAGTCTCGCCAAGTAATAACCTTAGTACTCGCATGTGTAAAACTGTCTTACACTCGTTGTATGCGAACATAGAGTCTATCACACCCGATCATCACATGATGCTTCGAAACGACGAACCTTCTTAACGGTGCATACTAAGGAAGAACTATTATTATATTGATATTTAGTGAGAGGGATCATCTTATAATGCTACTGCCAAGATCTAAACAAGACATAAGCATAAATAAGATGTAAACAAACATCATATTCATAAAGTGATATGATATGGTTTTTGCACTTGATCACTATCTTGTGCATAATGGTATGATCTCTATCATTCCATTTGTGTAAGGCCAAGGTCTATGGCGCTCCCACTTACTTTGTTATAATTTCCACGAATATCCTACCATACTACAATTATAACATTTACCATATCATCACACATGCCCAGCAAAAATAAAACTAGATGCTTCTAATTTATGTTTTGCATATTTTACGTGGCTTTGGGATTTCAAAGATAGGACCGCTCTTACCTACGAACATTGAACTACAACGATAATAATAAAATTATTAGCAACCCATTGTAAATTAGATATCAACTATAGTGGGACGGAGAGACACCCGCTAGACATTTATGCAAAACTAGTTACATGTCAAGCGTGGAATAGGTCTCATGTGCGAGGACATGTAAAGTTAGTACGGACCGCTTCATCCCACTATGCCGCTAATATCCAAAATACATGAAGGATATAATAACATGATCATCAGTGCCCACATATTCATATGTGTTCTAATGGTACAAAGCATCTACGCATAGACATAGCTCTGATACCACTGATGGGGTCTGTTGCATAGAAAACAAAAAAATCCCACGGTTGCAACTGCCAAGATAGAATCTAGGAAATACTTGAAACGGTTTCAGATGGATTCACCCTCAAAGACCGTAAAGCAGGATAACATTCCCACAAAGAAACATGGTTGTTGTATAGTGTACACGACCGTCCTCAAGGACACGATGACCAACACCACAAGTGCAGCGCCTCCGTAATCGGCCACACGCATGGTGTGTTGACGACTTCCATCCCTCGCTCCAACTTGGAAGCAGAAGTATGAGATCCTCGAAACCTCCACCAACACTACAACATGGTGGTGGGGAAGATCTTGAGTAGGGCTTCACCTAAGCGCCATACTCGTGATAGTGGACAAGCTAGAAAGGGGAGAAGATGCCAACCAAAGGGCATATGAGAGGAATAGAGAGGTGTGTGTGGGAGAGGAGCTCCACCCCTCCTTTTATAGGGGGCAGCACCCAAGGGGTTGGGCGCATGGGGTGGTGTTCCCCCACCTATCCCCTCTTTCTTGCAAGTGGACTCTCCACTCACAAAAAATCAAGTGCCACTTTCTTCTATTTAAGTTCCACTGGAAAATCAAGAGTCATTCCATTAAAACCATTTTTAATTCACTTGATTTAATGCCACTCATTTAATGAACACTTCATTTCATGAGTACTTCATTTAATGAACACTTCCTTTAATGAACACATTAACAATTCAATCCCCGGTAATACTCTGATACACCGAAACTATTCCGGTAGATTTATCAGAACAATTCCTGCGATGTCCAGTGTTTTGTACGGTATTCCCTATCCACTCAAATGCATCAACAACTATTAAGTGTGTCTCTCTACGGGCTCGTGAACTATGTGTACATGATTGAGACTTTCTCGGATCAATAATCATTAGCGGGGCCTGAAGATCCATAATGATTCCCACCATCTCAACGATAAACTAGTGATCGCGTGAATCTTTTTCGTAGTAACCAATTTCTTTTGTCTCGTGGTATTTTACTTGTTTGAGATCCGATCATTTGGTATTGATACCTTTGATCCGGATTCACAGACGTAGTATAATAGCTTTTTCCCTAGAAGACCTAGGTTTAATCAAACCTTGGAAAGCAATGCTAAAAGGAAATAAAAAGGACATGTCTAGACTTTGTTTGTTTGTTTTACCTTAGTTTACCAGAACAATCTAGTTTACTTTTATAATGGGTTGAATCAATGGATGGAGATAGGCCAGGGTTGAAGATCCACCTGTAGCTTCACATCATATGGGATAAAAGATAATAATAAGAATAATCACGTGTAATGGTTGAATAGGGATAATCTCTTGTGGGCAACACATCCTAACATACTAGATCCACCGTGATGTAGCGGGCATAGCAATAGTATTTTAATCCAACCTTGTGCACACCTTAGCAACGGCCTACAAATGATTATTAAGTGTAAAATACAGATCAAAGCATTAAGTGGTGATGTTGTTGTGATCCCGAATGGGTCGCTAAGCGAAGACCGTACTACCCTTTCTGTCACTAGGGTTCCTATGAGATCGCCGCTAGCCAAGTATGTCACCTCAAGCCTTTATTAATCTATGGGATCTTGGATACCTACAAGTCCACAGATCGAGGCAAGAGACAAAGAAACAAAAGATACAAATCTCTATTTGCAAACAAAACACAATACTCCCATGAATTAGATGCACATAATTGCTGCGAGGTTTCTCCCCAACCCGCATCCCATGAGGACTACTCACTCGTAACAAATAGAGTAGAGATAGAAAACATCATACAAATACTTAGATTGAAATCGAATATTCTTACAATGGTCATAAAATCACAAGGAGATCTAAAGTATAAAGCAATGGTTGTGGCTAATGGATGGGATGGACGGTGGGAGTTATGAACAATGGATGAACAATGGCGTGGATCTACTTTGGTGGTGTTGTGATGTAATTTGAGAATGGCAGCTCTCTGGCCGGCGGCTAGAGCCTCAAAATATATAGGCGTCTTCACGAAAGTTGTACGGTTTGACGAGACGAAGCCGTCGCCACATGGTACGGGCGAATGGTACGGGAGGGACCTGCACATACCAATGGTCGTTAAGTTTGTTGTCACCTAGGAATGGCTTCCCAATTACTTGGTCGTGTGGACATCCTCAAAAACCTTCATCATGACTCATGATTTTGCATTAAAATTCGTGATTTCCTGCACAACACAATTGAAAGCAAGGTTTTGCATATCTTTGCAATTATTAGTCTGGTGGAAAGGTGTGACACCCCTAAGCTTAAGGCTAGAGAAATCCTAGACCTCTGTCTGATATAAGCCTAACTTAAATCTCAGAAGCGTACAGAGAGAGAATCGGTAACTTTACAGTGACCCTATGACACAAAAATTATTACAGCAAGCTCATAACTAAGCAAAGAACCAAAATATTACAAGCAGAGGTCACCTACCACAAACATCAAACAACAGAAGGCAAATTATTCTATTAAGTATAGCAAACTTAACAAATGGCCTAAGAGGCCTGAAACATAATGATGACGTCCCAATCCATAGATTACAGGCTGCCGACCGGGAACCCCAAGCTACTCGTCGATGTCGATGTTGTAACAAACTCTTCTTCTATGGTAACACTTACCTGCTTCAAAAGTATCAACAAAGAAAGGCTGAGTATAGGGTGTACTCTATAAGACTTATGGATGGTGGGGTTCATTTGCATAAAGCTAACTATCTTTGTAAAAGAGAGAGGTGGTGTGGCGGCCCCCTGGCCCCTCTCCGTCGCGTATTCTGGCTCCGTGTCCCCCTCGGTGAAAAACTGACTTTGGCTTTTGTCCCGTCCAATTCCGAGAATTTTCATTTTCTAACTTTGCACCCCCTCGGCCTCCCCTTTCGCCTATAAGATGCCTCCGATATAGAAACCCTAAGTGCCCGACCAAAAATTCCACGAAAGAGTATGTAGCCGCTGTCATATCCATCCCTAGATCGGGAGGGATCTGAAGCTCTTCCCGGCACCCTGTTGGAGGGGAGAATTCACCCTGGAGGCCTTCTTCATCACCATGCAAGCCTCCAGTGTGATGCGTGAGTAGTTCATCCCTGGACTACGGGTCCATGTAGTAGCTATATGGCTGGTTCTTCTCCTTTGTGCTATCATGTTTAGATCTTGTGAGCTCCGTTCATGATCAAGATCATCTATTTGTAAGTCCTACATATTGTGTTTGCGGGGATCCGATGGATATTGAGATGCGATTTCAGATTGATTATTGATTCTATCATGTCTTTGTTATTTGTGGTCTTGCATGCTTTCCGTTGTTAGTAGCTATCTTGGCCAAGTAGATGCTAGAAACTCCAAGAGTTAGTATTTATGCTCGATAGTGGGTTCATGCCTCTAGTAATCTGGGGAAGTGACAGAAATCTCTAAGGTACTGGATGTGTTGTTGCTACTAGGGAGAAAACATCAATCCTTTGTCCATAGAACAATCGTATTGTTTACTTTACATGCAATGCGTAATGCAATTATCTGTTGCTTGCAACTTAATACTAGAGGGGGTTCGAATGATAACCTGAAGGTGGATTATTAGTCATAGATGCAGTTGGATTACGATCTATGTATAATGTTGTAATGCCCAATCAAATATCAAAGGAGTCAAGATGATTAGTATATGCATATATTGCTTTCTCGATGTTTATCAATTGCCCCGCTGTAATTTGTTCAACCAACATGTCATCTATCTTAAGGAGAGCCACCACTAGTGAACTATGGACCCTGGTCCTTTCTTTTACCATCAACCAACAATTGTTTACTGTTTTCTGTTTACTTTCTACAAACTATTACTTTCTTCCACACAATACGTTTAATCCTTTGTTTTCAACAAAACCGGTGAGATTGACAACCTCACTGTAAGTTGGGGGCAAAGTTTTGTGGTTGTGTTGTATAGGTTTCCATGTTGCTGCTAGCGCTGGTAGTGCGCCCTGCCAAAGTCAAGCTAGCAACACCTTGGAGGTGTTTCCTTGCTCCTACTGGATTGATAACCTTGGTTTCATAACTGAGGGAAAACTTACTGTTGTGCTCATCATACATTCCTCTTGGGGTTCCCCAAAGAGCTCGTTAATACACGAGTCAGCAGCCGTGCCTCTCTTGTTCCCGGCGACGCTTACCTACCTGTATGAATGCACCTCCTCCACCTCCTTCAAGAACGTCCAGAATGCATATGTCGAATGGAACGCCCGAACTATGTGACTCATAGAATCTACTAGGCAAGTTAGTTGGTCGAGGGGATTTCCAGGCCCCCGTGTGGCTGTACGCTCGTCTTGGTTCAAGAGGCAAGAACTCATGTCCTAGTGGTGGCAAGTATGGGACTGCAAAAACCACAACCCGACGTGGCCTCCCATACAAGCCTTAGCATGTTTAACTTTCATCTCTGATCATACCACATCATCCTGTCATACTAGGTTCATTCGCAGCTCTGATTCATCAATCGGACGGACCATCAGTAATAGCTAAGCATGGCTAAGCACAACGGATATAGAAGCTCTAGCGAAGCTCATAAGCCAAACCCTAGTTATGCTAGGAGTAGTAGAACAGGGAATATAGGCTACAAAGGTAACATGCATCAGATAGGATTGATATATCTAACGATAAAAGACTTTGGAATCGTATGCACATGACAAGAATGAAATACTTTGAAATCATAGTATCATCTATGGGGATATGCTTGCCTTTGCCTATTGATACTTAGATATAGAACTTTAGATTCATCTGCTTGGCATCATTAGTTGTTATCCTTCGATGGTTTTGATCTGGATCTTCAATCTTGGACTCGATATCGTTGCTCACATCAACTCCGAGGTCTACGGAGAAGAAGCAGAAACACCAGAAAGGAAAGCAACAATCAACACGTGGCATCAATGCAATCCTCAAGCAATCATGATGAGATGGCAAGTTGAAACCCTAGAACATGCTTCGTCACTTTAAACAGGGTCCGAGGGGTACAAACCCTAGAATAGGGGGAACCTCGGAGTCACATGCGAGGGTTCAAATGTTCTTCTAATTAAACTTGCAATTGAAGTTGTTAAACAATGCATGATTATGATTATATTGTGTAGATCTCATTTTTCTGAACATTTTGATATATTATACATATTTTTCTGATTTAAAATGAATTAGTTATGATTTTTCCCAATTTTAATCCATTTTTAAATCATTATTAAAACAATTAAACATTTTTGGAATTATTAAATTATTTTCCATCTGGCCCCACATGTCAGACTTTTATTAATTTTCAGAAATCATTTCCAAAAAGAATAAAACCCTAACAGACAGGGCCCACCTGTTAGCATTTTCATTTAATAAAACAATTGCAGAAATTATTTTAAATAAAAAGAAAAAAGGGATTACTCCGTCATGCTGATGTCATCATGACATCAGCACGCGATGACATCACGCTGTCGTCACCATGACGTTAGCGCTAGCACCAGCTGCAGATCGAGGCCGGGAACAGCGCTAGGGGCGATGTTGGGACGCGGGAGCGGGCTGGCTCGACGCTACTCATCGCATTGAGCCAAAAGCTGGCAGCGCCGTGACCAAATGGTCATCGGAGCGTGGCCGGCGGCGAGGTTAAGCGGCAGAAGCTACAGGTGCACAATGGAGGCAAGAAGGAGGGCAAGAGGGAGTCAGAGGAGGGGCGTGTTAGCACCGTGAGCTCACTGTGAGCACAGTCGAGGTGGTGGCGAGGCCATGCAAGCTCAGGCGGAGGAGAAACGACGGTGGCCGGTGGCAGAGGGGATGAAGACCGAGGCGTCAATTCCCGGTGTGCAGGGTCTATTCCGCCTAGGAGGATGCTCAGCAAGGCGAGGTGGTCATGCTGGCGTGCTCGAGGAGGCGTGGAACACCGTGGAACGACGGCGACCAGCGGGACCTGCATCGGCTAGGGTTTCGGCTTCTGCGCACGAGTGACATAGAGCGAGAGAGAGGGGAAAAGGGGATGGGAGAGAGAGAGCGACGAGGCCGTTCTTAACCTCAGCTCAGCTGTCGGCGGTGGGCATCATAGCGCGAGGACGATCGACGGCGAGGTGGCTGACACGGAGCTGCTTCCTCTCTGTCGCGAGGAGGAAGAAAGACGAGGCACGGCGAAGGGGTACGGGCCAGTTGGGCTGGAGTGGGCCATACCTAGGCTGCATCAAAGCAAGGGCAGCTGCTGCTGGCGGCTGCGAGCGAGCGGCTGGGAGGAGGTAAGGGAGATGGGCTCGGCGCAGTTAGAGCTAGGGTTAGTTTTTATTTCAAAAACAAACTTTTCTTTTTCCTATTTTTCCATTTCGTCTTTGTATTTTCAAACTCTTTTCCGTTTTTGAATATTTCCAAAATACAAGAACTTTTGTAAACATTTAAAAACTATAAGTGGGCCCTTTATAACCATTTCGGCTCCATACATTTTGTAGTTTTCAAAATTCAAATTATTTTGAATGTGTTTGAAAGGAAGAAGGAAAATAGGGTTTAGGGTTTCCATTATTTTTTTTACATGCATTTTTAGGGATGATGCTCATGAATGCACAAACAAAGTCCTAATTATGATTTAACTAAAACTAGGGTGTTACAGCTCTATCCCCCTTAACAAAATCTCGTCCCGAGATTCCTAGGTAGGAAGATAGAAGAAACAGGGTTACACTAGACTTCGACGATCTTCTCAAAGAGGCTGATCTATGCCACCATTATTGAATGAATGAAGCGCTTCATTTTCTTCGAGGTAGCTGCACACACTAAGGGAAAGAGGGAAGGACACAGAACCACGAACAGATCTCATGGTCAACTCATGGATAGATGTTTCATAACAACTCTAGAGCCAACGATCATGAAACACGTCAAGGTAAAGGTGGAAAGAAAAGGAGATGGTTTCAAAGTGTTAGATAGCTGGTCTTCATAAGGATTGAGACTATGGAGCTTCAGAAGATTTTAGCTTCTGAAAAGGAAAGCATACAACAGAAAGAACATGACCACAGACTTCGAAAGATGAACCTCTACTAACTTCTTAAGTAGAGCTTCCAGGGATACATAGATACAGATAACCAAGTTGTTGAACTACTTTTGATATAGAAGGATCACTCTTCAGTCAACTGAAGGTCAAGACAAAAAGGTTGTTTTGTGGCGAGGACTCATAAGAGTCACAAGGAACATCTAACATGAGGAACTTCTGGTTATCAAAACCATAGTCACTCTTCGAACATGTTAGGGGACCGAAGGGAACTCTTTATTCATCTAGGTCTATCAAAATCTTTCCCAAAGATCATGATATCACTTTGCACCACTAAGATGAATCTATAAGAAGATACCTGATGACACGAGGAAAAAGAAACTTCATTCTCAGACTTCAGTTACTTGGCACAACAATACACTTGCCAACCTAAAAGGGTCTGGAGGATCGACTGAGAGACATTTAGCAACACTTCTTTAAAGGTTCTCCTTGATGTTCGAGACACGGGACATCAAGTGAAAGGTCTGACTTCGGTTACAAAGGAAACCAAAATCACAACTCCTATAACAAGTCATAGAATATGCCTCTTGAAGATTGGTTGTTATTGCTGATTCAAGAGGATAAGCCAATAGGTCTTCCGGCTAATTATGTCAACCATCACAACAATCTTGCTTTATTTTCAAAGACACCTACGTCAAAAACCTTGATGAACACTAACCATCGTTGTTTCTTGAGATTCAGCTCGGGTTAGGTGGAATGATAATTCGGACTCAGCATTTCCGAATAGAAAGGTTGCAACATTTATCGCAAAGATAAAGTTACTAGAGTCTCAAGACATGGACTACATTGTCAAGCTCAAAAAGATCAGCTAGGTTGCAAAACCCATGCATTAGTAAGTTATCATAAAGATAATTGCACCTACATGAATTGATTGCAACAAAACACAAATGCATCCTTATTATTGGCAGACATTTAGGAGGATACTAAAGTTTGTAGAACTTCTTTTCTTCCATGACAAATCAGCCAGTGGCTTTACGTGCTTAGAGGATGTTCTCGAGATGGGAAGGTATTGACCTACCATATCAATAATACTTCACACATGTTTGACTAACTTGAAACGATTCTCGAGGAAACAAAGATAACTCTTCTAAAATCCACGGTGATAACTTTAAACTTTTGCATGTGAACCGAAGAAGGTTACTTCTAACATCCAGAATGCATACTTCGAGATAACACGAAGATGGTTCTCAAAAGTTTCCAACATTAGTGGCAACTATTCCATATGAAAAGTGTCTAGCATGGAGAGGGTAAGGACGTCATCGATGGGCTCAATAAAAACCTTATCAATATACTCCAACAAGATGGACTCATATGTTGTATGAACAAGGCATAGACATTGGTCAGACCAAAGGACATGAAGATATACCTAGGTGAAAGATCATGAGTAAATACATCATAAGGATAATCCCTGGGACTGAGTTTGATTTGACAATAGCCCGAATCAAATCAAAGGTGGGGACGATAACATTTCCACGAAGAAAACACTATCTTTCTTCAGCCCGAACAAAACTAGACATCCCTTTGGAGGAACATGTCTGATAGAACTTTTCTCTTACAACTCTCCAAGTTGTTCTTTAAGCTCAACCAACTAGTTCAGGGGTATCTAGTACGAATTCTTGGAGAAAGGAGCAGTTCAGAGAAACTGGCTTGCTCAAGAACTTGACAAACATGGTCACGTGGTAACATGGCAATACTTGGTAGCACAATCATCCTTCACTTAGTGATAGGTTAACCATCACGCTGAGAATGACACAAATGTCCTTGTTGAGGTACAAAGCAATAATGATTGCTCGGAATCTTAGATGGCCACATTATTACGCACACACATCATTCACGGGTACTAAGGCTCGGAGGAAGGGTGGGTAAATATGTGTAAAAGCATCACTTCATTAAGAGGGTCATGGAACTCAGCACAACCTCTTAGTATAAAGGAGTGTGATACTTTAAGGTAGAACAGATCAGAATCTAATCAATGCTCATTGATCTACGGATTACAACACTTTGACCTGGTCCTAAAAATGACAAGGTACCGGAGTTTGTTGCCCCTGACATCCCGAAATGGTTTGTCTTGACGGACCACAAGAGTATCTTGCATCGGAGAACACCGAAGCACATTTACTACTTGGCTACCAACTGGTAGACAAAGGTCAGAAAACAACAAGGGAAAAGGAACATGCTTAGGATAGAATCTCGATATGTGGATGCATAATTAAACAATCTTGCAAAGACCGATGCAGGAAAGTGAGGGGTGGCAGAGTCACGAGTATAGAAGTGAGACTCACGAGGAGCTCTTGTCGTGATCTATTTAGTTCCATTAAAGATCATCTGCCATAGCTAGTTGTAGGGGAAGTCCTTAATTGTCACAATGCAATTGCGACAAATACCACAAGCTTTAAGGATATACTAGAAGGTACTAGCCATCCTGAGGTAATGCTTGAGCATTAACAATAGGGATCAACAAAATGGATCTTGGGTTAGAGCTCAGCTTCATGTACAAGATTCACAACACCAGAATCCTGCACACTTAAGGATCTTCAGTTCAAGTCCAATGGTTAAAACACAAAGAAAGGAATAACTACTATCCAGGTGATAGGGCGTACACTACAGGGTAGTAATTACTAGGTAGCTTCCAAAAGAAGAAACAACTTCTGAAGTACCCAAACAAACTAAAAGGAGGGACACGAGGCAAAAGGAAACTTCGAGGCCTAGAACATATCACTGTGGAACCATCAACATGATGTTGTGGGCTCGTAAGATAGAGAGATAATGATGCAAAGGAATATCTCAGCTGAAGCGGAGCAAAGGGAAACAAAGAACACACACAATTGACGTTTGATAACTCAACACTAGGTCAACGGGTTGAGAAACGACATGCCAAAAAGGCACCTAAGTTTTGAAAGATGAGACAAGATAACAAAACTTTTCAAAGTCAACACAAGATAAGTTGACCCAGAGTTAGAGCAAAACTGGATAAAGAGAAAAAGAAGCATACCAGAATTTTTGCAAATACTTTTCATCTTTTAAAATAGTTTTCATAAGCACTAGACTCAACATCGACCAATAGAAAGGTTTTCCTACGGACGGTACTGCTCTGATACCAAAAACGTGTGACACCCCCAAGATTAACGCTAGACAAATCCCAGACGTCTATCTGATATAAGCCTAACTTAAATCTCAAAAGCGTACAGAGAGAGAATCGGTAAATTTACAGTGATCCTATGACACAAAAATTATTACAGCAAGCTCATAACTGAACAAAGAACCAAAATATTACAAGCAGAGGTCACCTACCACAAACATAAAACAACGGAAGGAAAATTATGATATTAAGTATAGCGAACTTAATAAATGGCCTAAGAGGCCTGAAGCATAATGATGACGTCCCAATCCATAGATTCCAGGCTGCCGACCGGGAACCCCAAGCTACTTGTCGATGTCGGTGTTGTAACAAACTCTTCTTCTATGGTAACACGTACCTGCTGCAAAAGTATCAACAAAGCAAGGTTGAGTACAGGGTGTACTCCACAAGACTTATGGCTGGTGGGGTTCATTTGCATAAAGCTAACTTTGTTTGTAAAAGAGAGAGGAGAAGCTCGGCTAATAGAATCCTTTTAAAAGGGGATAAGAAAACGATATCTCTAGATTTGATCATCTTTGATATCCATCAAAACTTTATCGGCTGAACCTACCAACTAGGATCACCCCCTTGATCCCTAAGGAAGCATCCTTAAGCACACCTCACATCTCTTGTCAAGTTTTACGATTAGGCTATCCTTCTCTATGATCTTCGAATCCGTTCCCAAGTCGTTCATAACCATGGAGTCGACTTTTTGAAAATATTAATACCCTCCAGGGGTGCACAACTTTACCCACGCGTACTTATCTCCTCTTAATGCCACTAGTAGTAGCCCTATTCCTTGGAAGGCCGGTAGAGAGCGGTTAGACATGACCTTTACCTTACTTTTGCCAAGACCATGAGTCACTCCCTAAGGAGATGCCGCCGTAATGGGTCAAGTCCCGAAGTCGGTCCCTAGAGATGTGCGCAGGGTTCAAGATTACGGAGGTCGTGCCTCTCTTGTTCCTGGCCACACTTACCTACCTGTATGAATGCACCTCCTCAACCTCCTTCAAGAACGACCAAAATGCATATGTCGAATGGAACACCCGAACATTGTGTCTCATGGAATCTACTAGGAAAGTTAGTTGGTCGAGGGGGTTTCCAAGCCCCCGTGTGGCTGTACGCTCGTCTTGGTTCAAGAGGCAAGAAATCAGGTCCTAGTAGTGGCAAGTATGGGACTGCAAAAACCACAACCCGATGTGGCCTCCCATACAAGCCTTAGCATGTTTAACTTTCATCTCTGATCATACCAGGTCATCCTGTCATACTAGGTTCATTCGCAGCTCTGATTTATCAATCGGATGGACCAGCAGTAACAGCTAAGCATGGCTAAGCACAACAGATATAGCAGCTCTAGCAAAGCTCATAAGCCAAACCCTAGTTATGCTAGGAACAGTGGATCAGGGAATATAGGCTACAAAGGTAACATGCATTAGATAGGATTGATATATCTATCGATAAAAGACTTTGGAATCATATGCACATGACAAGCATTAAATACTTTGAAATCATAGGATTATATCATGTGTGGGGCTATGCTTGGCTTTGCCTGTTGATACTCAGATATAGAACTTCAGATTCATCTGCTTGGCAATTAGTCGTTATCCTTCGATGGTGTTGATCTAGATCTTCAATCTTGGACTCGATATCGTTGCTCACATCAACTCCGAGGTCTACTAAGAAAAAGCAGAAACACCGGAAAGGAAAGCAACAATCAACACATGGCATCGATGCAATGCTCAAGCAATCTTGATGAGATTGCAAGTTGAATAACATTAAATTGGAACCCTAGAACATGCTTTGTCACTTTAAATAGGGTCCGAGGGGTACAAACCCTAGAATAGGGGGAACCTCAGAGTCACCTAAGGGGGTTCAAATGTTCTTCTAATTAAACTTTCAATTGAAGTTGTCAAATAATGCATTATTATGAGTCTATTGTGTACATCTCAATTTTTTGAACATTTTGATATATTATACATATTTTTCTGATTTAAAATGAATTAGTTATGATTTTTCCTAATTTTAATCTATTTTTAAAACATTATTTAAACAATTAAACATTCTTGGAATTATTAAATTATTTTCCATCTGGCCCCACATGTCAGACTTTTATTAATTTTCAGAAATCATTTCCAAAAAGAAAAAACCCTGACAGACAGGGCTCACCTGTCAGCATTTTCATTTAATATAACAATTACAAAAATTATTTTAAATAAAAAGAAAACAGGGATTACTGCGTCATGCTGATGTCATCATGACACCAGCACGGGATGACAGCACGCTGTCGTCACCATGACATCAGCGCTGACACCGGTTGTAGATCGAGGCCGGGAACAACACTAGGGGTGATGCAGGAGGCGGGAGCGGGCTGGCCCAATGCGGCTCGTCGTGCTGAGCCAAAAGCTGGCGGCGCCGTGACCAAATGGTCCTCGGAGCGCGGCCAGCGGCGAGGTTAAGCGGCGGAAGATGCAGGTGCACGACGGGGGCACAGAGGAGGGCGAGAGGGAGTCATAGGAGGGGTGCATTAGCACCGTGAGCTCACCAGGAGCACGGTAGAGGTGGTGGCGAGGCCAGGCGAGCTCAGGCGGAGGAGAAACGACAATGGTCGGCGGCGGAGGGGCGAAGACTAAAGTGTCAATTCCCGACTTGCAGGGTCAATTCCTCCTAGGAGGATGCTAAAAAAGGCGAGGCTGTCACGCTGGCGTGTTCGAGGAGGCGCGTAACGATGGCGATGGGCGGAACCTGCATCGGCTAGGGTTTCGGCTTCTACGCACGAGTGACACAGAGCAAGAGAGAGGGTAAAAAGGGGATGCGGAGAGAAAGGGCGACGAGGCCGTTCTTATCTTCAGCTCGGTGGTCGGCGGCGGGCATCGTAGCGCGAGGAAGATCGACGAGGAGGTGGCTGACACCCAGCTGCTTCCTCTTTGTCATGAGGAGGAAGAAAGACGAGGCACGGTGAAGGGGTACGGGCCAGTTGGGCTGGAGTGGGCCACAGCTGGGCCACAGCAAAGCAAGGGCAGCTGCTGCTGGCAGCTGCGCGCGAGCGGCAGGGAGGAGGTAAGGGAGATGGGCTCGGCCCAGTTAGAGCTAGGGTTAGTTTTTATTTCAAAAACAAACTTTTCTTTTTCCTATTTTTCCATTTCGTCTTTGTATTTTCAAACTCTTTTCCGTTTTTGAATATTTCCAAAATACAAGAACTTTTGCAAACATTTAAAAAATACTAGGGGACCCTTTATAACCATTTGGGCTACATACATTTTGTAGATTTTGAAATTCAAACTATTTTGAATGTGTTTGAAAGGAAGAAGGAAACTAGGGTTTAGGGTTTCCATTATTTTGTTTACATGCATTTTTAGGGATGATGCTCATGAATGCACAAACAAAGTCCTAATTATGATTTAACTAAAACTGGGGTGTTACAGCTCTATCTCCCTTAACAGAATCTCATCCCGAGATTCCTAGGTACGGAGATAGAAGAAACAGGGTTACACTAGACTTTGATGATCTTCTCGAAGAGGTTGATCCATGCCATCATTATTGAATGAATGAAGCGCTTCATTTTCTTCGACGTAGCTGCACACACTAAGGGAAAGAGGGAAGGACACAGAACCACGAACAGATCTCATGGTCAACTCATGGATAGATGTTTCATAACAACTCTAGAGCCAATGATCATGAAACACGTCAAGGTAAAGGTGGAAACAAAAGGAGATGGTTTCAAAGTTTTAGATAGCCGTTCTTCATAAGGATTGAGACCATGGAGCTTCGGAAGATTTTACCTTCTTAAAAGGAAAGCATACAACAGAAAGAACACGACCACAGACTTCGAAAGATGAACCTCTACTAACTGCTTAAGTAGAGCTTCCAGGGATACATAGATACAGATAACCAAGTTGTTGAACTACTTTTGATACAAAAGGATCACTCTTCAGTCAACATAAGGTCAAGACAGAAAGGTTGTTTTGTGGCGAGGACTCATAAGAGTCACAAGGAACATGTAACATGAGGAACTTCTGGTTATCAAAACCATAGTCGCTCTTCGAACATGTTAGGGGGACCAAAGGGAACTCTTTATTCATCTAGGTCTATCAAAATCTTTCCCAAAGATCATGATATCACTTTGCACCACTAAGATGAATCTATAAGAAGATACCTGATGACACGAGGAAAAAGAAACTTCATTCTCAGACTTCAGTTACTTGGCACAACAATACACTTGCCAACCTAAAAGGGTCTGGAGGATCGACTGAGAGACATTTAGCAACACTTCTTTAAATGTTCTCCTTGATGTTCGAGACACGGGACATCAAGTGAAAGGTCTGACTTCGGTTACAAAGGAAACCAAAATCACAACTCCTATAACAAATCATAGAATATGCCTCTTGAAGATTGGTTGTTATTGCTGATTCAAGAGGATAGGCCAATAGGTCTTCCGGCTAATTATGTCAACCATCACAACAATCTTGCTAGATTTTCAAAGAGACCTACGTCAAAAACCTTGATGAACACTAACCATTGTTGCTTCTTGAGATTCAGCTCGGGTTAGGTGGAATGATAATTTGGACTCAGCGTTTCAAAATAGAAAGGTTGCAACATTTACCGCAAAGAGAAAGTCACTAGAGTCTCAAGACATGGACTACATTGTCAAGCTCCAAAAGATGAGCTAGGTGGCAAATTCCATGCATTAGTAAGTTATCATAAAGATAATTGCACCTACATGAATTGATTGCAACAAAACACAAATGCATCCTTATTATTGGCAGCCATTTAGGAGGATACTGAAGTTTGTAGAACTTCTTCTCTTCCATGAAAAATCAGCCAGTGGCTTTACGTGCTTAGAGGATGTTCTCGAGATGGGAAGGTATTGACCTACCATCTGAAGAATACTTCACACATGCTTGACTAACTTGAAACGATTCCCGAGGAAATAAAGCTAACTCTTCTAAAATCCACGCAAAAACTTTCAACTTTTGCACGTGAACCGAAGAAGGTTACTTCTAACATCCAGAACGGATACTTCAAGATAACACGAAGATGGTTCTCAAAAGTTTCCAACATTAGTGGCAACTATTCCATATGAAAAGTGTCTAGCATGGAGAGGGTAAGGATGTCATCGATGGGCTCAATAACAAACTTATCAATATACTCCAACAAGATGGACTCATATGTTGTATGAACAAGGCATAGACATTGGTTAGACCAAAAGGACATGAAGATATACCTAGGTTAAACATCACGAGTAAATACATCATCAGGATAATCCCTGGGACTGAGTTTGATTTGACAATAGCCTGAATCAAATCAAAGGTGGGGACGATAACATTTCCACGAAGAAAACACTAACTTTATTTAGCCCGAACAAAACTAGACATCTCTTTGGAGGAACAAGCCTGATAGAACTTTTGTCTTACAACTCTCCAGGTTGTTCTTTAAGCTCAACCAACTAGTTCAGGGGTATCTAGTACGAATTCTTGGAGAAAGGAGCAGTTCAGAGAATCTGGCTTGCTCAAGAACTTGACAAACACGGTCATGTGGCAACATGGCAATACTTCTAGTAGACATCTAGAATATTACGAACCACTGATATGTCACTTAGTTCGAGAGGAAACTTGCTTGGTAAGGCAAGAAGACATAGTCTCAGAGCTTCGACACAAGCCTAACTCTTTAACCAAGGAGACTGTACCAGAATAACGGAGTTGGTAGCACAATCATCCTTCACTTAGTGATAGGTTAACCATCACGCTGAGAATGACACAAATGTCCTTGTTGAGGTACAAAGCAATAATGATTGCTCGGAATCTCAGATGGCCACATTATTACGCACACGCATCATTCATGAGCACTAAGGCTCAGAGGAAGGGTGGGTAAATATGTGTAAAAGCATCACTTCATTAAGAGGGTCATGGAACTCAGCACAACCTCTTAGTATAAAGGAGTGTGATACTTTAAGTGTTGGGGGGATACCCCCGGGTAGGGTCACGCTGGGGTATAAAGGCCGAGTTAGCCGAGGTACGACAAGGTCAAAGCAAGTGTTGGCCGAGTCACCTCAAGGCAGGACGAGTCACGGAGTAACCCGGACCGGAGGAGGTCCGCCTAACTAAGTCCCGGCCGACCTATGTCGTATGCCGGCTGGATTTATCTAACTTGTATGCAGGTACCAGTGTGGCCAGATTAACCAGGCATGATCCGAGTTATATCAGGCTTGCAACAGAAGGAAGGTATCTCGCTGGTCAAAAGGAGGTCACTGTACGCTGGAGCGTGAGCGAAGCGGACAGAGGCTAGGACCACCGAGGCGTGGCCGACAAGGGTGACGCTGCCTGTGTCGGATTTAGACCAAGAGGCTATGGCTTACGATGGGGAAAGTGACCCGGTCGGTTTACTATTTTGGGAGGCATATTCCCTGGAATATGCCTCCACGTATGCCCTAGTTGGAGACCTAGCCACCCCTATCTAAGGAGGGCTAGGCCATCTATAGAAGGGGTTGATCTTTACTGGGTTAATTCTTGGTTCCTGAGAGCTAGCGAGTGGTGAGAGTAAGAGAGTTCCTCCTCTCCCCAATACAGCTCAAGGAGCATTTGTTACCTTGGAAACCTATTGAATACAAAGCATCTGTGTGTGGAATCACCGCACTATCCCTCCCTGGATTCCTCTAGTGCATATTGTCCCCACCTTTAGCCTATCCATGGCATCTGCCATGACACCACCACGACAGTTGGCGCCCACCATGGGGCTAGCGGCGCTAGTAGGAGTTCCGGACGGGAAACCTCATCGGCACCGGCGAACGCATCGTCTCTGGGCTTGTTCAGCGCTTTGGAGCGCTGGACTTCGTCAGCGACAATGTTGGCTGCTTCGGCAAGCGACCTCTCCCGCGCAATAGCCTCTTCGTCAAGCTTGGCGCGCACAAGATCTACGTCGCAGTCAATGTGTCGTGCGTTCACCCACGGCACGTCATCGAAGGAGGCGAGCCACCCCTTAGCGTGGCTCGCGGGGCGCTTATCACTCGCTCCCATGACCGCGCCGAGGTGATGATGACTGCGCCTGGCGCTAGCATGAGCAAGGATCCGGTACCAGATCCGGAGGTAACACTCAAAGCACCGACGAGAAGTAGAGGTCCTCCACTTGAGAGGGCAGAAAACGTGTTGCAGCAGGCGATAGATAGCTTAGCAAGCCTAGTAGCAGCAGTGGTAGATCCGGCTCAGGCACAGGCCGAGTTAGAGGAAACTAGGCAGAAAATACTGGAGGGTGCGAAAAAGATAGCCGCGGCTCAGCAGTCGTTGAACATGACACTGCGTGAGTACGCAAAGGAAAATAAGGTTGATGCTGTAAAAGTGAAGGGGAGAAACCTCATTAGTGAAATGAACAAAGAGGGTGATACTAGAATTGAGGAATCAAAGAACTGTCTGTCCGTGGGGCTGCCAAAGTATAGTACCCCGGCAAAGAACCTGAAAGTAGCAGATGCAGCGGCGTCCGAGTTAGAGGGTTTGACAGGTGAAGCCCGGCAAAGACAGCAGGAAAGGGTCAATGAGTTAGTTTGGATCGCTAACAGACAGAATGAAGAGTTGCTCAGGGCTAACTCGGAAAGAGCTAGGGATTCCAAGATTGTTTATTTAGAAATAGGTAACCCGAAGAAATCCACTGGAGCTGCATCATCTCCTCATGGTGGTCCTAGGAGAGAAGAGGTAGTAACCTCGGCCAGGAGGAACAAACAGATAGTCCCATATGACCCGGCAAGGGTAGGGAAAGGAAGAGAAGTGCAGGGAAATGAGGATCGACGAAGTGTGAGTCGAGGTGAAGCTGGCCGAGGTAACCGCGACCAAGGCTATGCCGGTCAAGGGAACGTTGTGAACAGCAATGCCGGACAGTGCAACTCGGTGGGTGCAGGGCAACCGCAGTAGCGGAATATACCAAGGCAAGAGCGCAGTGTCGGCTAAGGTATGCAATAGAGAGCAGCTCCATAAGAGCAAGATAGATACAATGATGGTGATTCGGAAATGGTGAACGCAAGGGTATCCTAGGCCGGACTATGACGTGATAGGGTCAAGATTGGGAAGCAGGAACTTGATGCCTGACGACGCCAGGTTAAAACTGGATCGGCTTTACAGGTCGGAGGAAATTGAGTGTAAAGGTCCTCCGGGTCCAGCGTGTTTTGGGCCCCGGATCATGAAGGAGCCTCCGGTACCTAACTTCCAACTACCTAGAGGGACGAAAACATACGACGGTAGCACTAAACCGGAGGATTGGTTGATAAACTACACGACAGCGGTAAAAATTGCTACAGGCAACTTGAGATGGGCTATGAAATATGTACCTCAGATGTTGGAAGGGCCAGCAAGGGTATGGCTAAACAATTTCCCACTCGGAAGTATCAATTGTTGGATCGATTTTGAGGAAATGTTCGTCAGTAACTTTTCAAGCACATATCAGAGGCCCAATAGGCCACAGACCCTAGTAATGTGCAAGCAGAGACCAAATGAGACAGGCCAGGAATTCTTAACCCGCTGGTGCACAGTGCGAAACTCATGTGAGGGCGTGATTGAATCACAGGCCATAGCTTGGTTTGCGCAAGGGTGCAGATATGTGAGCATGTTGTGGCAAAGGTTACAAAGGGATATGCCAACTACACTAGCAGAGACGATCCAGATTGTTGATTCATATGCCTTGGGCAATCCGACTCAGCCTACGCTCATGTCAAACGACTCAAACGAGGAGTACTACCAGCGAGATGGAGCCAGATCATCCCGGCGGAATGATTACCGGGCTAAGAGAAGAGATGATAAACCAGACTACCGGTACAGTTCGCAACAAGTTGCTGCTGTAAATCAGGATCAACCCGGAGCAGGGAGTAATCAGCGTCAAAAAACTAGAGGGAAATAATGGACTCCAAGAAATGATGGCAGGAAAACTTGGACGCCAGAGCAGAAGAAACAGTGGCAAGAGAAGAAGGACCTTCCGAGGTACACCTATGAGGCAATGCTGGATCAGCCATGTAAATTTCACACGCCAAATCCGAGTAACCCGGCGGGTCACACAACTCGGCAATGTGAGTGGATGAGGAAGATAGAACAAAGTGGTTTGAGGAATGCTCAAGCACCTCGGAACGATCAACCTCGGCAGGAGTTACCCCGACAGCAATTACTCTCCGGAGCAAACACACAACAGTTAACGTTGCCACCACCTCCGCCGAGGTATGAAAACCATGAGAGAAGGGATGCAGTGCATCAGGTGGAAAATCAGCATCAGCCAGATCAAAGGTATCCCGGCAATGAGGGGAGAAATGAGTACATAGAACATCACCAGAGTTACAGTGTGTTTACCACAGAAGAAATGGATAGGAAGAGCTTGCAGCACCGACATATGGAGGTGAACGCTGTTATGCCGGCAGTGATGAGGTATATGCCTTGGTCGGATCAGGAAATTACATGGAGTATCAAGGATCATCCCAAGCTTATGCCAAGCCCTGGTTCGTATGCGTTGGTGCTGGACCCAACGTTTATCGGGCCAAACATCAATGTGAGGTTCTCCAAGGTACTGATTGACAATGGAAGCAGCATTAGTATCATCTACGTGGATATGATGCGCAACTTGGGTATCTCAGAGAACATGCTCCAGGATACGAGGACAACTTTCCATGGCATTGTGCCAGGCATCTCCTGTGAACCCATTGGCAAGGTCCGGGTTGACGTATTGTTCGGCACAAGAGATAACTGCCGAACTAAGAACTTGGAGTTCGAGGTTGTCAATTTGGAGAGCGCATATCACACGTTACTCAGCAGACCTGCCCTGAACAAATTCATGGCAAGTACTCACATCAGTTACCTGAAGATGAAGCTGCCTGGGCCAAATGGTGTAATTACCATAATTGGGGATTTCCGACGTTCAATTGAGTGTGCGTCAGCCGGGTCTAACCTGGCCGAGTCACTCGTGGTCGCGCAAGAGAAGAGAAAGATCCAGGAAGTGGCGGCATTGGCTCAATTCGCGCAGCAATATATGCCAGCGCTGAGTAAACCACATGGAAGTGTCTCATTTCAAGCAACAAAAGATATCAAGAAAGTGCCTGTTGATGATCTGTTCCCAGAGCGCACCGTAACAATTGGTGTCGGGTTAACTGACAAATAGGAAAGCGAGCTCGTCAACTTCCTCCGTGAGAATCGGGATATCTTTGCTTGGTCCACACAGGACTTGCAAGGTGTTCCAAGGGAGTTGGCCGAGCACTCTTTGAATGTGAGACCCGGAGCAAAGCCGGTGAAGCAACCACTCCGCCGCTTCGCTGAAGATAGGAGAAAGGTCATTGGAGATGAGATAGCTCGGCTCCTAGCTGTTGGGTTTATCATGGAAGTGCTTTACCCGGATTGGCTATCTAATCCGGTGCTGGTCGAAAAGAAAAAGGATGATCCGAATGTGGCAGTGGTTTGGCGTACGTGCATCGATTACACAAACATGAATAAGGCATGCCCAAAAGATCCATCCCCACTGCCAAGGATAGATCAAGTCATAGATTCTACTACTGGAGATGCATATTCTGGTTTCGACCAGATACCTCTGAACCCGAATGATCAAATAAAGACTGCTTTTATCACCCCGTATGGGTCTTATTGCTATCGCACCATGCCTTTTGGTTTACATAATGCAGGGGCAACGTACCAAAGATGTATGCAAAAATGTTTGCATGATCAAATTGGCCGAAATGTGCAAGTATATGTGGATGATGTGGTTATAAAAACCAAGTAAAGCGAAACGCTCCTTGATGATATCAGGCAAACATTTGCAAACCTAAGGAGGTTCCGAATGAAGCTTAACCCAGAGAAATGTACCTTCGGTGTCCCGGCTAGAAAATTACTCGGATTTCTTGTCTCCAGCCGAGGTATCGAAGTTAACCCAACTAAAATCCGGGGCATTGAGCGAATGGAATTGCCGAAGTGTCTTAATGATGTCCAGAAGTTCACTGGTTGCCTGGCATCCTTAAGTCGGTTTGTATGTCGGTTGGGAGAAAAGGCACTGCCTCTCTATCAACTCATGAAAAAGTCGGACAGGTTCATTTGGACGTTGCAGGCCAATGAAGCCTTTATACAATTAAAGAAAATGTTAGCCACTGCACCAGTGTTAGCCTCTTGACTATCAAAGGAGCCAATGTTGCTCTATATAGCCGCAACCAACCAAGTTTTAAGTGCATTAATTGTGGTAGAGCGCGACGAAGAGGGTAAGTCAGTGCAAAGGCCAGTGTATTATCTGAGCGAGGTATTATCAGCTTCGAAACAAAACTATCCCCACTATCAAAAGATGGCATATGGTGTGTATATGCGGCTAAAAAGCTGAAGCACTATTTTGAAGAGCACCCAATCAAAGTGATATGTGAAGCCCCTATCTCTGAGATAATGAGTAACAAGGACGCAAGCGGCCGAATCACAAAATGGGCAATTGAGCTAGCCCCTTATGCTCCACAATATGACAAGAGAGAAGCGATCAAGTCTCAGGCTGTGGCCAACTTTTTTGTGGATTGGGCCGAGGTGCAATATGAGCCACCATTGCCAGATCCGAACTACTGGAGAATGCACTTCGACGGGTCAAAAACAAAAACTGGGTTAGGCGCCGGAGTTGTGCTAACCTCGCCCAAGAAGGACCAGCTGAAATACATGCTACAGATCCACTTGGCAGCATCAAACAATATTGCAGAATATGAAGCACTTGTGCATGGGCTCAAAGTGGCAAAAGAAATTGGGATACACCGGATCCAGTGCTTTGGTGACTCCGATCTGGTAGTCCAGCAAGTCTCAGGGCATTGGGATGCTTTGGATGCAAATATGGCATTGTACAGATTTCATGTGCAGAAGGTATCAAGATACTTTGAGGGATGCGAATTTCACCACGTACCCCGGCTGGAAAATGAAGCTGCCGACGTACTGTCAAAACTCGCATCAACCCGACATGCAATCCTGCCAAGGGTAGCACTAGAGCGCCTCAGAAAACTGTCTATCAGGCCATCCCCAGAGTCCGAGTCAATTTATATCCCGTCAAATCCGAAATCGGAAGCTGTGCCCATGGACATTGATGTGGGAAGTAGTTCACAAAACTCGGGGACTGCTTCGGCAAACCTGGGGACTACTTCGCAAGACCCGGGGACTACGCAGCTTGATCTGTCTAAGGTTATGCCGGTGGATCAGATGGAAATTGATGAGGATGTGTTTCTAGTGCGAGCTATACCAGCTTGGGCACGACCCTTTCAATTCCTAAAGGATGGAACTTTGCCCAGCAAGGAAGTGCTCTCAAGGCAAACTCAGAGGAGGGCAAAGGCATAAACAATCATCAATTCCGAGCTATACAAAAGAAGTGTTACAAACGTCCTCCAACTATGTGTTGACCCGGAAGAAGGGCTTGACATCCTCCAAAATATACATCAAGGGGAATGTGGGCATCACGCCTCATCCAGAGCCTTGGTAGCAAAAGCTTTCCGGCATAGGTTCTACTGGCCAAGTGCCTTCGAACAAACAGAGGATCTGGTAAGGAAGTGCAATGGTTGTCAGAGGTATGCGACCAAGACACACAAGCCAATGTCAGAGCTCAAGACCATACCAATTACATGGCCATTTCCCGTATGGTGTTTGGATATGGTTGGCCCGTTTAAACCGGCAAGAGGAAATATGACCCATATTTTGGTTATGGTGGACAAGTTTACAAAGTGGATTGAAGTGAAGCCAATAAGAAAATGTGATGGAGCCACAGCCATGACATTCCTCAAAGATATAATTCTGAGATATGGCTATCCTCACAGTATCATAACAGATAATGGCACAAATTTTGCTGAAGGAGCATTTGCGTGATTCTGCCGAGATAAGAAGATCCGGCTGGACGTTGCCTCGGTAGCCCAGCCCGCATCGAACGGACAAGTGGAAAGATCCAACGGATTAGTATTATCCGGGATAAAACCCCGACTCATTGAGTAGCTGCAAAGATCAGCGGGGTGCTGGATAGAAGAACTATCAGCGGTACTGTGGAGTTTAAGAACAACTCCTAATCGATCAATAGGCTATACGCCCTTTTTTCTGGTATATGGGGCAGAAGCTGTATTACCAGCCAACATAGAGCATGATTCGCCTAGGGTCACCCTATACACAGAAGCCAAAGTGCGAGAAGCCCGGCAAAATGATGTTGATCTGCTGAAAGAAGCGAGAGAGTTGGCATTGTCTAGATCCACCATATATCAGCAAAATCTCCGACGCTATCATAGCCGGAAAGTAAACCCCCGAGTCTTCCAGGAAGGTGATCTGGTACTCTGATTGGTACAACGTACTGCTGGCATGCATAAGTTATCCCCCCATGGGAAGGGCCGTTCATTGTGAGCAAAGCATTGCACAATGACTCGTATTACCTCATCGATGCAAAACCACAGGAGAAGAACAAGGCGGATAGGTCCGGCAAGGAATCTAAGCGTCCATGGAATGTAGCTCTACTTCGTCCTTTCTACACTTAACAAAGAAGTGTGTGTATCCGAGTCTCTCATACGTCGGTATGTATACCGGCAATGAGCTTATCAATGAAATGGTAGCACCTCGAGTAGTAACTCGGGGACTGCCTTAATAATATTTGTTGTCTTCTGTACTTATTGTAATTTTTATGTCGGCTGGTTTAAGTTGCTTCTGCCCAAGCCGGATTAGTAGTGTGTGAGCACCAAAAACTCAACTCTTCGACTTGCTGTTGTCCAACAAGAATTGGCTTCATGGCAAGCAAGAGAACGAGTTTGGAATTGCGTAGCACACGAAAAACGACTAAGGAAAGGAACGTAATCGAGCCGATGTTTATTGTTCGGGCTAACCCCATGTTTATTTTACCTTTACCATGCTGAATTATTTTGAGCTAATCCTAAAGTTTTCCAAGTATTGTTAAGTCAATTTTTGAAACTTGGTCTGGTAAGTCACAAAACCGAATCAAGGTAGACACGAGCCGAACCAGAAAATTGGAGAAACAAGAAAATGAAACTCGGGGACTATGCCCAAGTTAATCCAGCATAAGCAACTTAGTAGCAAGATATGATCAGTGTGCTTAATACATTTGCACCCGGCATACCGGGGATCTGATAATCTTCAAAGTGTTTGTTATCAAGGAGCAGCAGGAGGAGGTAACTCGGCACCAGCAGGTGGAACTCCGGCCTCGGCTTCAGCATCATCTATTTCGACTCCGAGGCTTCGTCCTCATCCTCTTCACCCGAACCATCTTCGACATATTCGTCGTCGACAGCTTCAAGAAAGCTTGGTCCCTCGTTCCATTGGTGGATGGGGGCATACTGAATGAGGCTATGGGCGCAAGCCTTGTGCTGAGCTATCCAATCCGGATTAGTGGAGCACCTCGAACCGGTGCGCATGTGCTCTAGAAGATTCAGATTTATTTTCTCGTACCATGTGAGCACGTAGTGGAGGACGGTTTCAGCTCTGGCACGTCCGGCGGATGCCCTCCAGAGGTCAAGCTGGGTCTCGCACTCCATTACCTTGGTAATCAGAGCTGTGGACCCCTTCGGAGTATCTTCACCAGGCCAGAGGGCATTGAAGACCCGGACTGCTGCGTCTAGGAGACCCTTGCTGTAGTTCTTCATGATTTCAACTCGGGAGGATAAGCTGACTATCAGATCCTCCAGGTCAAGAGGAATGGAGCCAGGACCAGATGGAGTACCTCTCTGCTGGCGGAACTTGGTAACGGCATTGGATGCAATGGCATCGCCCTCCGGAAATTTGCCTGAAAACAAGACAAGTGAGATAGGTGAAGGAGGTTGACCAGGAGAGATTCATGTTGGTTGAAGGAAAAGAACTTACGAGAAATATGGTTGTGGATCCAGGTCATGTAACACCCCGTGCACTCCTGGGCCCGAGGGGTGTCACTCCTGGCAGCTTAATAGGATATCTAGACTGGCCCCACGGACCAACACTAGTCTTTTCTGCGCACTTTGTCCTCACTCGTGCGCACCCGGTTACCCACTTCCCGGTCGGTCACCCATCCTAGAATTTCTCTAGGCCAAGCACGCTTAACCTTAGAGTTCTTTTCAAATGAGCTTCCGGAAAAGAAGTTGCAACTTGTTGATATGGGTATCCTATCAATCCTATTAAGCCATGTGCCTAGTCTCACATACACCCACCCTTTAGATGATCGATGCCCTCATCGATCAAGCACACCCTAGGAACGTTCCCTCTTGGCACGCGTCTGTGCGTCCAGTGCCGGCACATGGGCCATGCCGTGTCCACTCCGGGCCACATGCGCCATGCTCCACATGTCCTGCCACAGACCCGCACACACCCGTGTAATCGCAAGGGTCGGCTCTGATACCACTTTGTAACACCCCGTCCACTCCTGGGCCCGGGGGGTGTCACTCCTGGCAGCTTAATAGGATATCTAGACTGGCCCCACAGACCAACACTAGTCTTTTCTGCGCACTTTGTCCTCACTCGTGCGCACCCGGTTACCCACTTCCCGGTCGGTCACCCATCCTAGAATTGCTCTAGGCCAAGCACACTTAACCTTAGAGTTCTTTTCGAATGAGCTTCCAGAAAAGAAGTTGCAACCTGTTGATATGGGTATCCTATCAATCCTATTAAGCCATGTGCCTGGTCTCACATGTCAGCTCCTTGGTGCAGTTGTCATGCCTCTTCCGGAGTTGCGCAAGTTCAGCATTCGCCGACTCAAGCTTAATGTCGGCCTCCTTCAGTAGTTCTTGATCTTTGGCAATTTGGAGGTTGAGACGTTCTCGCTCTTTAGTAAAATCTTGGCCAGCTTTATCCATCTCGGATTTGTGGAGCGCCTTGAGATTTTTCATTTCTGCCTTGAGCTTGGCAATTTCATCATCCTTGGTCCGGAGGAGGGCGAGCTCATCATCCTTCTTCTTAAGTTCGGCCTGATGCTGCCCTGCTTGTTCGAGAAAATGCAGCATCATATCAGGCACGGGCACACTATCTTCAAGAGATGCTGAAATGGTTGGTTGACCCGGCAAAGCCGAGGTATGAATATCTGTCGAGCTAGGAAGAAAAGAAGAGAGGGCACAGAAGAAGACTAAGCAAAGCACAGAAGAAGACTAATTCTACCCAGCCGCCCCATCCCTCACCCAGCCGCCACTCCCGAGTCTCACCCGCGTCGCACCAAACCCTCCTTGTCACAACTCCCTCTCGCGCGGACACACACACTCGCACGCGAGAGAGGCAGAGAGCCACGCTCCCGCTCTCCCTGGCCCCACCTGGCCTCGATGCCACCGCCCACCCACGCGCTTCCGACACGCGAGGCCCCGCTCCCCACCTACCCCGCCTCGGGATCCCTGCCACGACACCGTGGGCCACCTACCGACGCGCCCGTTCCCCCCGATCGCTCCCATCTTCCCCGTGACCTCCACCTACCCCGCTCCTCCCCAGATCCCGCACGCCTCCTTCTCCTTCCTCTGGCCACGCTCCATCCCCGTCCGCCGCCGTCAGCGGGCTCTGCCCCGAGCCCCTCTTCTTCCGCGCCTTTCCGCGTGGCGCGACTGCCTCGAGCCCATCCGTCGCCGCTGTGGATGGCCTCCGTCTACACCGCGTGCCCTGCCCGCCTTCCTCGTCATCGTGGCCATCACCGGCATCATCTTCCCCGCGTCGTGGCTGCCTCCCTTGCCTCCGCCTTGCGCGGCTCCTCCCCGAGCTCCTCGTCGTCGTGCGTCACGGCTGCCCTTGCGCCCCTCTCTGTCGACCAGGCCCTGGAGCCGGCCACCGCTCCGCCTACGACCCTCCTTGAGCCCGACTTCGCCAGGACCCCCCCGCGTCACCCGTCAAGCGCCCCGCAGCCGTGGCCCTGAGTGCCTCCGCGTCGCCTCCAGCGAGCTTCGCCTACCCCGCTGGCTCCAAGCACCGCCCGGTCGTGTGGACGCCGCCCATCCCCGCTCGGCCTCGCCTCGCCTCCGGCCGCCCTAGCTCTGTCAGCGCCAGCCGCTGCCGCCGTGGCGTCTCCCCATGGCTCTGTCCCCTGCGCCCCCGAGCTGCCTCGCAGGTTCGGCCCTGCGGCTTCGCTGCTCGAGCCCCAGGTCTGAGGGCACCACCTCGTTTCCTCTCTGCCAGCACACCTGTATGCCCTATGCTTGTGTGTTCTGTCGGCTCCTAAAAGTCAGTTTGTCTGTTGATCCGTGAGAAGTTCGGGCTTGCGTGCAAGCGCCCTTGCAGCTACCTTCCTAGACCATCTCGCCAAGTTATCCTCCACGAAGACCAAATTTGAAGGCCCCATACCCGAAGATCATCGACATGCAGTGCCAAGATCGTCTCTCGGACGCCAAGCCCTTTGGCCCGGGAAAGCCAACAACCTAACCCAAGATCTGAAGACCGAACCCTAGTGCGCCAAGTTCTTCGACCCGGAGGACCGATCCATCGGAACGCCAAGACCTCCTTCCGAACCCGAGTTCTTCGTCACAGGCGTCAAGATCTCCTACACGGACCCGAAGACCACGGATGCGACAAGATCTACTCCATTGTCTGAGAATGTTCCCGCCGAGACCCATCCCCGTCGAACCGTGTCGAACCCCGAACCCCCGGAACCCAAGATCTTCCGAACCACATGTGTGACCCTAAGCCCCTATTTTTATAATATGACATTATCAACTGTCGCATATTAAATTATTCATGCATGCATACCTGTCTGTGGTTTGGGGGCATTATGCCGATTCACCTCATAATTAAATATGGAGTCCATCTGCGGGATATCTTTATCTTATTCCGGACTCCATTTAAATTGGTGTAGCGAACCGATGTCGTGTTTTGCCTTGTCAATACAACATTTAAATTGCGGGGTATCTAAATAACGGGAACCTATTAATTAATTGCCGGGACCCCGGTTCCACTTAATATTGCCTAATTGCATCGCATCTTTGCCATGTCATGCATCATATCATAAACATGCCGATTCTTCTACCATAGTATTAAATAGTGCATCCGGTGTTTCTTCTAGTGTGCTTCTTCGCGGATTAGGCCGATGAGTTGATGCGAGTATCGACAAGTTATCCAGATATGAACCTTCGGCAGTGTCTCCCAGGTGAGAAATCTCCCCCTTGCTACCTATTTTGCATTTATAGTCTTTATTTCCTCCTGTTGATCTATTGTTATCCGTGTCGTGATGCTTTAGTGTTCTGTACCAAATATATTCCATGCAGCCTTTATATTGCCTTGGACACCTCCTATTACCTGTTGTTTCGTAGATAGATGGTCTTGCGAGTCATAGTCGCTTGCTCAGGTGCGATCCCGCGTCGTGAAGTACCACACAGTTGTTGGAATGTTGTCATATGCTTTAGGGTGGAGATGATCATGACTTTAAATACAACTATTAAATTGCTGGGATAACTAATGAAAGAGGCACCGGTGGGAAATATATGCTATTTGGTTTTTCATGTCCACTTGTGTCCCGTAGGCCCCGAGTACTTGATACCTGTTCCTTGACTATTTGCACTATCCAAATCCGGGAGAGTCTATGAATCCCCCTTAGCCAGAGCTTGATTCATTTCTTATTTCTTGGGGCCACAAACTAGTTTGGGGCTTTATTACTATCATGTACTTATGACGTGCTTTACTGCTTTATTTATGATTGTGCGTGGAGCACCTGTACTGTTTAGGAATTGTGGAGTGTTTTCACGGTATCGACAAGCCTAGTCAGACTTTCAGGTTCCCAGTCGATTACAACCATTGGCGCAAACCTTGGGTCCGTCTCGGAGCCGGCCAACTTCGTTGCGGTTAGCTTAATATGGAGTCCATCTGCGGGATATCTTTAAATTGGCGTAGCGAACTGATGCCGTGTTTTGCCTTGTCAATACAACATTTAAATTGCGGGGTATCTAAATAACGGGAACCTATTAATTAATTGTCGGGACCCCGGTTCCGCTTAATATTGCCTAGTTGCATCGCATCTTTGCCATGTCATGCATCATATCATAAACATGCCGATTCTTCTACCGTAGTATTAAATAGTGCATCCGGTGTTTCTTCTATTGTCTGCTTCTTCGCGGATTAGCCCGATGAGTTGATGCGAGTATCGACAAGTTCTCCGGATATGAACCTTCGGCAGTGTCTCCCAGGTGAGAAATCTCCCCCTTTCTACCTATTTTGCATTTATAGTCTTTATTTCCTCCTGTTGATCTATTGTTATCCGTGTCGTGATGCTTTAGTGTTCTGTACCAAATATATTCCATGCAGCCTTTATATTGCCTTGGACACCTCCTATTACCTGTTGTTTGGTAGATAGATGGTCTTGCGAGTCGTATTCGCTTGCTCAGGTGCGATCCCGTGTTGTGAAGTATCACACAGTTGTTGGAATGTTGTCATATGCTTTAGGGTGGAGATGATCATGACTTTAAATACAACTATTAAATTGCTGGGATAACTAATGAAAGAGGCACCGGTGGGCAATATATGCTATTTGGTTTTTCATGTCCACTTGTGTCCCGTAGGCCCCGAGTACTTGATACTTGTTCCTTGACTATTCGCACTATCCACATCTGGGAGAATCTATAAATCCCCCTTAGCTAGAGCTTGATTCATTTCTTATTTCTTGGGGTCACAAACTAGTTTGGGACTTTATTACTATCTTGTACTTATGACATGCTTTACTGCTTTATTTACGATTATGCGTGGAGCACCTGTACTGTTTAGGAATTGCGGAGTGTTTTCGCGGTATCGACAAGCCCAGTCACACTTTCAGGTTCCCAGTCGATTACAACCATTGGCGCAAACCTTGGGTCCGTCTCGGAGCCGGCCAACTTCGTTGCGGTTAGCTTAATGGGGTGGCCCCCTCAAATATTTTATGAATCATGTGATTGCTTTGTCGTGAAAGCCTCGTTGGGTTTTGATTTGGTTTTTCCGAGGTTGATCGTGTGTGTGTTGCTATTTGTGCACCCCTGCAGGGTAAATCTTTCTGAAAGCCGTGTCCGCGGTTATGGACCACTTGGAGCATAGTATCTCGATCATAGACAAGCATAACTAAAGTAGTGCTATAAATTTGACTTAATATGTGACTAGTAATCAGCTTCACTACAATGGAATGGATAATAAAAGTGCCAACAACTGGTGGAACTGGGGTGCATCGTGTCATGTTATATCTGCCTAGTAAGTATCGCAACTCCAATGGAATGGAATAAAAGTGCCAACAACTGCTGGGTTTGGGATGTCACATGCTAATTGTATCTGACTAGTAAGTACTGCAACCACAACTGGATGGTTAATTAAAAACTTCCCACTACTTATGCTATCAGGATGACTCATGCTATCTATATCTGACTAGTAAGTGCTTCAACTATAATGGAATGAATAAAACTACCAACTGTATGAGTTCCTCGGTTTGACTTACTCGTTTGGTCTCGAGGGGGAAATGCCAGGATGGGTATGTTTGGTGTTAGTATCAGGTTGGATCCAAATAGGTCTTTCTTATCCCTCTCTAATAGCCGCCAGTTTTACTGAGTCCCTATAGGTTGTTTAGTGCTGATGCGTTGCCGCTTCAGTCCACCATACCTATGTAGGCGAGAGCCACCGAATTCTAGCCTCGCCGTGTACTGGCCTCAGTACTAACGCTCCTCTTTTTCCTTTGCCCTTTGTTGGCACCCCTTTTGTTTTAGCAGGTTCGAGATCGATGTCGTTAGCAGGGTTACCCTTCCGGCTTGGCCTGGGCAGGGTTATGGACGCCATTGGTTATTCTTCAGGGCTCTTATGCCCATTTGCATCTTGTCCATACTCGGACGTTGTATCGCTTTCAAGGTGATTTGGATCTTTGTATGGTATATCTGTATTCTTGGCTCATGGAGTCGTTGTTGTATATATATGTTCTGTGGGTTCCATCGTGGACTAATGTGTAATGGTATTACTTCGTTTTCCACCCGCACGAAAGTGCCTGGTGGGCGTCCTTGAATCGTTTCTATGCGGGTTTGGCGGGAAGCGCTAAAACTTGCATAGGGCAGATTCGAGGGTGTTACATCTAGCGAAGCTCATAAGCCAAACCCTAGTTATGATAGGAGAAGTGGATCAGGGAATATAGGCTACAAAGGTAACATGCATCAGATAGGATTGATATATCTATCGATAAAAGACTTTGGAATCATATGCACATGACAAGAATTAAATACTTTGAAATCATAGGATTATGTCATATGTGGGGCTATGCTTGCCTATGCCTAATGATACTCAGATATAGAACTTCAGATTTATCTTCTTGGCATCGTTAGTCGTTATTCTTTAATGGTGTTGATCTCGATCTTCAATCTTGGACTCGATATCGTTGCTCACATCAACTCTGTTGTCTACCGAGAAGAAGCAGAAACACCGGAAAGGAAAGCAACAATCAACACATGGCATCGATGCAATGCTCAAGCAATCATGATGAGATGGCAAGTTTAATAATATTAAATTGGAATCCTAGAACATGCTTCGTCACTTTAAACAGGGTCCGAGGGGTACAAACCCTAGAATAGGCGGAACCTCGGAGTTACCTACGGGGGTTCAAATGTTCTTCTAATTAAACATGCAATTGAAGTTGTCAAACAATGCATGATTATGAGTCTATTGTGTAGATCTCATTTTTCTGAACATTTTGATATATTGTACATATTTTTCTAATTTAAAATGAATTAGTTATGATTTTTCGCAATTTTAATCCATTTTTAAATCATTATTAAAACAATTAAACATTTTTGGAATTATTAAATTATTTTCCATCTGGCCCCACATGTCAGACTTTTATTAATTTTCAGAAATCATTTCCAAAAAGAATAAAACCCTGACAGACAGGGCCCACCTATCAGCATTTTCATTTAATAAAATAATTACAGAAACAAAGTGTAGAAGAGAAGGATCAACTCTTCCGGTCGGTTATTAACGGAGTCCCTTGTCGGCTTTCCGTGAAATACTCTTTTGGCCGAGGACTTCTAAACACATAATAAGCTAAACCCGTACTGGCAAATAACCAACCCGCAATACCCCATTCTCTAACTAGAACTCCGAGTGAGCTTTTCAGGGCTATGATGAGGTGCGAAGCAAGGGAAAGCGGTCTTCTTTCCTTTCATGGAGCTTTATGAATCGATAATATGAGGAAACGGATGCTCCAAAGAGACAGAGTGGCAAAAAAGTAAAGGTGGAAGGGGCAGTCGTCGCTGAGAACTACTGACTAAACTGTAGCGAGCTAATACCTAAACTTGCACTCTGAAAAACATTCATTCCATTATTTGAAGCTAACGTGCGGGAAAAGAGAATAAAGCAAAAAAATAAGTCCAAGATAGAAGAGCCCAGATTCCAAATGAAGAAATGGAAACTCGAAAAGGATCCTTCTGATTCTCAAAGAATGAGGGGCAAGGGGATTGATACCGAGAAAGATTTCATCTTATTATAAGGCATGATTTGATCCACATATGTTTGGTAAAAGAACAATCTTCTCCTTTAATCATATCATAAATGGAAAGTGTTCAATTAGAACATGAAAACGTGACTCAATTGGTCTTAGTTAGTCTTCGGGACGGAGTGGAAGAAGGGCGGAGACTCTCGAACGAGGAAAATCCTTCCCTTCAGATAACCCCTCGAACGGATCTTCTTCTATAACCGGGATCTTACGACTCTCGTGCTTAATTATTTTAAATAAAAAGAAAACAGGGATTACTGTGTCATGGTGATGTCATCATGACATCAGCACGGGATGATATCACGTTGTCATCACCATGACGTCAGTGCTGGCACCAGCTGCAGATCGAGGCCGGGAACGGCGCTAGGGGCGATGAGGGGACGCGGGACGCGGGAGCGGGCTGGCTCGACGTGGCTCATCACGCTGAGCCAAAAGCTGGCGGCGCCATGACCAAATGATCATCAGAGCGCGGCCGGCGGCGAGGTTAAGCGGCGGAAGCTGCAGGGGCACGACGGGGGCACGGAGGAGGGCGAGAGGGAGTCAGAGGAGGGTAGCGTTAGCACCGTGAGCTCACCATGAGCTCAGTAGAGGTGGTGGCAAGGCCATGCGAGCTCAGGCGGAGGAGAAACGACGGTGGCTGGCGGTGGAGGGGATGAAGACTGAGGCGTTGATTCCTCCTAGGAGGATGCTCAGCAAGGCGAGGCGGTCACGCTGGCATGCTCGAGGAGGCGCGGAATGGTGCGGAACGATGGCGATAGGCGGCACCTGCATCGGCTAGGGTTTCGGCTTCTACGCACAAGTGACGTAAGGCGAGAGAGAGAGGGGAAAAGGGGGATAGGAAGAGAGAGGGCGACGAGGCCGTTTGGGGTCAAGTCGCCAGCTCATATGGTACAGCTTGTGTGTGCGTTTCTAGAGAGGGGAGATCCGGTTGCGGACGAAAGTGATCATCGCATCCTCGTTGCGCAGCCCTGCATCTTTTAGCTCCTACAACCGTTTGTTAACTTGATTCGCTAGAACAGTGGGTTTCTTGGAAACCTGGTCCCATAGATCCGGATTAGGAGGACCCGGAGCATAGGGGCACAGACGGATCAGATCTTCATTCATGCCATTTCTGACATAAAAGAAGGTTCGGGCCCAGCCCTTGCAGGAATCTAACCCCGTGACCCGGAGAAAGACGGATAGTTTTCGAGGACCAATGGAGGCAGCGCCGAACTGTGTAAGATGTTTGTCCTCTGGGTCAAGCTCCTTATTCGGAATCACATTCCGGCAAAGACCAAAAACCGGATCTACAGCTCTTTAGTGGGCAACAATCCGGCATACCCCTCTATGGTGGAGGAAAAGGAAGAAAGAGAAGTGATGGCGTTCGCTGGAAGGTGGTGTGGTTGAAGCTCATAAATGTTGAGCCAATCGTAGAAGAAGTCACTAACAGGGAGGCCGAACCCACGCTGGAAGTGGGAGAGGAACACTACAAACTCACCCGGATTAGGTGAGGGAACAAGCTCCTCGGTGGCGAGACGGGCAACCACACCCTCAGGGATGCGCCGGGTGCGATACAACCAGTCTAGGTCATCCTGGCACACCCAGGAGCCAGCCCAGGCGCTGCGTTCGGCGTTCTCCGCCTCCTCCTCCATCTCCGCCTCCGCGACGGTGAGCTCTTCTTCGTTCATGTCCAAATCGCTGTCCTCACTGGACCTATCGGCGGTGGGGGGCAGTGCCTTGGACTGGCATGGACCCGTAGCGGTGGAGCTGCACGGGAGTGGCAGCAATGCTGGCGCGGCAAGGCACGGGACGGCGGCAGCGCTGCTAAGCAGGTGCGGTGGCGGCGGCGCTGTCGCTGGGAAGAAGATGAAGAAGAAGAGGCAGAGGGGTGCGAGAATGGGGAAAAGTACCAAG
This sequence comes from Avena eriantha, assembly GCA_910589775.1. NCBI lineage: Eukaryota > Viridiplantae > Streptophyta > Magnoliopsida > Poales > Poaceae > Avena > Avena eriantha. The sequence continues at coordinate 452,030,474 of OU342741.1, read as the reverse complement.
GGGTGCTCCCCTCCCCTATTTAACCACGCCCTAGTGAGGGTAGTGGGATCGTGCGGTGCGCCACGGCCACATGGTGTGGACGTGTATTATCCGGATCAGCCAATCAGAGGCAAGCCATAGGGAAGGCCACAAGGCGCAGCGGATCCCACGACGCGATGTGATGATACAGTTAACGAGGAGACAAACACGATGTGACGTGTGCAACAGTAACACCTGACATTAACTGCAGCAGTAACTTGCACATGCCCTTAAAATGAAGAAAAATAATGATTACCCTCCACGTGGGACATGGGGAAGCGTACGAGAGAAGGAAGGATAGCCCGGATAACCAAAGGATGACCCGGCCAGCAAGTGAAGACTCGGAATGTGCCAAGGGAAAGTTAGCCTATGGAATCCGGACTGTGAAATAACTCGGAAAAAGGACCAAAAGGTTCCGAAAATTGAACCTGCCGTGGCCTTAGCAGCTGGAGCTGCTAAGACCGCACCAGCTTCGGGGACTAATGTTGGGGGGATACCCCGGGTAGGGTCACACCGGGGTATAAAGGCCGAGTTAGCCGAGGTACGTCAAGATCAAAGCAAGTGCTGGCCGAGTCACCTCAAGGCAGGCCGAATCACGGAGTAACCCGGACCGGAGGAGGTCCGTCTAACTAAGTCCCGGCCGACCTATGTAGTATGCCGGCTGGAATTTATCTAACTTGTATGCAGGTACCAGTGTGGCCGGATTAACCAGGCATGATCCGGGTTATATCAGGCTTGTAAGAGAAAAAAGGTATCTCGCTGGTCAAAAGGAGGTCATTGTACGCTAGAGCGTGAGCGAAGCGGACAGAGGCTAGCACCACCAAGGCGTGGTCGACAAGGGTGACGCTGCCTGTGTCAGATGACGCTGGTGCCACAGAGGCTCACGTAGCCTCTACATGGCTTACGATGGGGAAAAGTGACCCGGTCGGTTGACTATTTTTGGAAGACGCATATTCCCTGGAATATGCCTCCATGTATGCCCTAGTTGGAGACCTAGCCACCCCTATATAAGGAGGGTCAGGGCATCTGTAGAAGGGGTTGATCTTTACTGGGTTAATTCTTGGTTCCTGAGAGCTAGCGAGTTGTGAGAGTAAGAGAGTTCCTTCTTCCTCCTCTCCCCAATACAGCTCAAGGAGCATTTGTAACCTTGGAAACCTATTGAATACAAAGCATTTGTGTGTGGAATCACCACACTATCCCTCCCTAGATTCCTCTAGTGCATATTGTCCCCACCTTTAGCCTATCCATGGCATCTGCCGTGACACCACCACGACATTAAGGTAGAACAGATCAGAAGCTAATCAATGCTCATTGATCTGCGAATTACAACACTTTGACCTGGTCCTAAAAATGACAAGGTATCGGAGTTTGTTTCCCCTAACATCTCCAAATGGTTTGTCTTGACGGACCACAAGAGTATCTTGCATCGGAGAACACCGACGCACCTTTACTACTTGGCTACCAACTGGTAGACAAAGGTCAGAAAACAACAAGGGAAAAGGAACATGCTCAGGATAGAATCCCGAGATGTGGATGCATAAGTCAACAATCTTCCGAATATCGATGCAGGAAAGGGAGGGGTGGCAGAGTCACGAGTATAGAAGTGAGACTCACGAGGAGCTCTTGTTGTGATTTATTTAGTTCCATTAAAGAACATCTGCCATAGCTGGTGGTAGGGGAAGTCCTTAATTGTCACAATGCAATTGCGACAAATACCACAAGCTTTAAGGCTATACTAGAAGGTACTAGCCATCCTGAGGTAACGCTTGAGCATTAACAACAGGGATAAACAAAATGGAGCTTGGGTTAAAGGTCAGCTTCATGTACAAGACTCACAACACCAGAATCTTGCACACTTAGGGATCTTCAGTTCAAGTCCAAGGGTTAAAACCCAAAGAAAGGAATAACTACTATCTAGGTGATAGGGGGTACACTACAGGGTAGTAATTACAAGGTAGCTTCCAAAAGAAGAAACAACTTCCGAAGTACCCAAAAAACTAAAAGGAGGCACATGAGGCAAAAGGAAACTTCGAGGCCTAGAACAGATCACTTGGAACCATCAACATGATGTTGTGGGCCCGTAAGATAGAGAGATCATGATGCAAAGGAATCTCTCAGCTGAAGCGGAGCAAAGGGAAACAAGGAACACACACAATTAATGCTGGAGAACTCAACACTAGGTCAATGGGTTGAGAAATGACATGCCAGAAAGGCACCTAAGTTTTGAAAGATGAGACGAGATAACAAAACTTTTCAAAGTCAACACAAGATAAGATGACCAAGAGTTAGAGAAAAACTGGATAAGGAGAAAAAGAAGCATACTAGAGTTTTCGCAAATACTTTTCATCTTTTAAAATAGTTTTCATAAGCAGTAGATCCAACATGGACCAATAGAAAGGTTTTCCTACGGATGGTACTGCTCTGATACCAAAAACGGGTGACACGCCCAAGATTAAGGCTAGACAAATCCCAGATGTCTGTCTGATATAAGCCTAACTTAAATCTCAAAAGCGTACAGAGAGAGAATTGGTAACTTTACAATGACCCTACGACACATAAATTATTACAGCAAGCTCGTACTGAGCAAAGAACCAAAATATTACAAGCAGAGGTCACCTACCACAAACATCAAACAACGGAAGGCAAATTATGCTATTAAATATAGCAAACTTAACAAATGTCCTAAGAGGCCTAAAGCATAATGATGACATCCCAATCCGTAGATTCCAGGCTGCCGACCGGGAACCCCAAGCTACTCGTCGATGTGGATGTTGTAACAAACTCTTCTTCTATGGTAACACTTACCTGCTGCAGAAGTATCAACAAAGCAAGGCTGAGTACAGGGTGTACTTCGCAAGACTTATGGCTGGTGGGGTTCATTTGCATAAAGCTAACTTTCTTTGTAAAAGAGAGAGGAGAAGCTCGGCTAATAGAATCCTTTTAAAAGTGGATAAGAAAACGATATCTCTAGCTTTGATCATCTTTGATATCCACCGAAACTTTCTCAGCTGAACCTACCAACTAGGATCACCCCCTCGATCCCTGAGGAAGCATCCTTAAGCACACCTCACATCTCTTGTCATGCTTTACGATTAGGTTATTCTTCTCTATGATCTTAGAATCCATTCCCAAGTCGTCCATAACCGTGGACACGGCTTTTCGAAAAGATTAATACCCTGCAGGGGTGCACAACTTTACCCACACGTACTAACCTCCTCTTAATGCCACTAGTAGTACCCCTCTTCCTTATAAGGCCGGCAGAGAGCGGTTAGACATGACCTTTACCTTACTTTTGCTGAGACCATGAGTCACACCCTAAGGAGATGCCGCCGTAATGGGTCAAGTCCCGAAGTCGGTCCCTAGAGATGTGCACAGGGTTCAAGATTACAGAGGCTGGCCCTCTCTTGTTCCTGGTCATACTTACCTACCTGTATGAATGCACCTCCTCCACCTCCTTCAAGAACGACCAGAATACATATTTCGAATGGAACGCCCGAACTATGTGACTCATGGTATCTACTAGCAAGTTAGTTGGTCAAGGGGGTTCAAGAGGCAAGAACTCAGGTCCTAGTAGTGGCAAGTATGGGACTGCAAAAACCACAACCCGACATGGCCTCCCATACAAGCCTTAGCATGTTTAACTTTCATCTCTGATCATACCACGTCATCTTGTCATACTAGGTTCATTCGCAGCTCTGATTCATCAACCGGATGGACCAGCATTAACAGCTAAGCATGGCTAAGCACAACGGATATAGTAGCTCTAGCGAAGCTCATAAGCCAAACCCTAGTTATGCTAGGAGAAGTGGATCAGGGAATATAGGCTACAAAGGTAACAGGCATCAGATAGGATTGATATACCTATCGATAAAAGACTTTGGAATCATATGCACATGAGAATAATTAAATACTTTGAAATCATAGGATTATATCATGTGTGGGGCTATGCTTGCCTATGCCTATTGATACTCAGATATAGAACTTCAGATTTATCTGCTTGGCATCATTAGTCGTTATTCTTTTATGGTGTTGATCTCGATCTTCAATCTTGGACTCGATATCGTTGCTCACATCAACTCCTAGGTCTACCGAGAAGAAGCAGAAACACCGGAAAGGAAAGCAACAATCAACACATGGCATCGATGCAATGCTCAAACAATCATGATGAGATGGCAAGTTGAATAACATTAAATTGGAATCCTGGAACATGCTTCGTCACTTTAAACAGGGTCCGAGGGGTACAAACCCTAGAATAGGCGGAACCTCGGGGTCACCTACGGGGGTTCAAATGTTCTTCTAATTAAACTTTCGGTTGAAGTTGTCAAACAATGCAAGATTATGAGTCTATTGTGTAGATTTCATTTTTCTGAACATTTTGATATATTATACATATTTTTCTAATTTAAAATGAATTAGTTATGATTTTTCGCAATTTTAATCCATTTTTAAATCATTATTAAAACAATTAAACATTTTTGGAATTATTAAATTATTTTCCATCTGGCCCCACATGTCAGACTTTTATTCATTTTCAAAAATCATTTCCAAAAAGAATAAAACCATGACAGACAGGGCCCACCTATCAGCATTTTCATTTAATAAAACAATTACAGAAATTATTTTAAATAAAAAGAAAACAGGGATTACTGTGTCATGCTAATGTCATCATGACATTAGCACGGGATGATATCACGTTGTCGTCACCATGACGTCAGTGCTGGCACCAGCTACAGATCGAGGCCGAGAATGGTGCTAGGGGCGATGAGGGGACGTGGGACGCGGGAGCGGGCTGGCTCGACGTGGCTCGTCATGCTGAGCCAAAAGCTGGCGGCGCCACGACCAAATGATCATTGGAGCGCAGCCGGCGGCGAGGTTAAGCGGCGGAAGCTGTAGGGGCACGACGGGGGCACGAAGGACGGTGAGAGGGAGTCAGAGGAGGGGAGCGTTAGCACTGCGAGCTCACCAGGAGCACGGTAGAGGTGGTGGCAAGGCCATGCAAGCTCAGGCGGAGGAGAAACGATGGTGGTTGGCGGCGGAGGGGATGAAGACCGAGGCGTCGATTCCCGGCATGCGGAGTCGATTCCTCCTAGGAGGATGCTCAGCAAGGCGAGGCGGTCACGCTGGCATGCTTGAGGAGGCGCGGAACGACGGCGATAGGCGGCACCTGCATTGGCTAGGGTTTTGGCTTCTACGCATGAGTGACATAAGGCGAGAGAGAGGGGAAAAGGGGGATAGGGAGAGAGAGGGCGACGAGGCTGTTCTTATCCTCAGCTCGCCAGTCAGTGGCGGGCATCGTAGCGTGAGGAAGATCGACGGCGAGGTGGCTGACACGCAGTTGCTTCCTCTTTGTCGTGAGGAGGAAGAAAGCCGAGGCACGGCGAAGGGGTACGGGCCTGTTGGGTTGGAGTGGGCCACAGCTGGGCCGTAGCAAAGCAAGGGCAGCTGCTGCTGGCGAATGCACGCGGGCGGCAGAGAGGAGGGAAGGGAGATGGGCTCCGCCCAGTTAGAGCTAGGGTTAGTTTTAATTTTAGAAAAACCTTTTCTTTTTCTGTTTTTCCATTTCTTCTTTGTATTTTCAAACTCTTTTCTGTTTTTGAATATTTCCAAAATACAAGAACTTCTGCAAACATTTAAAAAATACAAGGGGACCCTTTATAACCATTTGGGCTCCATACATTTTGTAGTTTTCGAAATTCAAACTATTTTGAATGTGTTTGAAAGGAAGAAGGAAACTAGGGTTTAGGGTTTCCATTATTTTGTTTACATGCATTTTTAGGGATGATGCTCATGAATGCACAAACAAAGTCCTAATTATGTTTTAACTAAAACTGGGGTGTTACAAAAGGTCTGAGAGTTTCTTGTCAATTGCTTGACCAAAAACAATGTTTAAACACGGTGGAAGATGGCCATTTTTGGAGCCATCAGGTGTCATCCATACCTAGTTCGATCTCGTTCCCGACAAGTACTCCTTTCTTGTTTCCGTGATATAACATTCTTAGTGATCTTATCACTTGCTTGCAAGCTATGTTGATGTGATATCACCGAGAGGGCCCTGAGTATATCTCTTCATCATCAGGATGGACAAATCCCACTCTTGATCCACGAGCCTCAACTAAGACTTTCCAAGTACCCCGCGACATCTTTATAATCACCCTTTTATGGTGTGATGTTTGATCGAATCAAAGTACTTTTCCAGAGTTAGTGATTGACATGATCTCTTGGTCTAAGGATTAGAGTTACTTTGAATGACATTATAGCAATGTAAACATAATGGCATAATCGGGTTCCTATACTTTTGGAGATTGTTCATCACATCATTCCACCAATGTTGTGACCTCGTTACTAACAACATACAATGTCATGATCAGGAAACCTTGATCATTTGTTAATCAACAAGTAGTGTAATTAGAGGCATTACTAGGAACCTTTTATTTGTTTATTAAACACACATGTATTAACGTTTCCGGTTAAAAAAATTATAGCATGATAAATAAACATTTATCAGAAACATGGAATAAGATAATGACCATTTTATTATTGCCTCTCGGGCATATTCCCTGCAGTCTCCCGCTTGCACTAGAGTCAATAATCTAGTTTGAAAAACTTGCGCATTCAACACTTATGGCTTTCTGATGTTGCATATATGTGTTTGCTAGTGGTAAACATAATCTCTGGATTTGACGCTTTCAGGTTCGTGTGTATTTGCATGGCTTTGCGTCTCTATGCATCACTCATTCTCAAATGAGATGGCATTGTATAAATTTGGTCCTTTGGTGAGACCTTGTTCCTTGAGGTTTAAAACATGTTTATGCTATTGTCGTACAATAGATCTTCATCGTATTATTCTGCTTGGAACTACACCTGGTTTGATTAACAAACTTCTTGAGACAAATGCATTTCTTATGTTGCTACTAAAGCAGTCTTATACTTAGCCTTTCATTGTAGTATTTGTCACAATACTTAAAATTATGGAACTTATCCAAATCTATCATGGAACTTTCTTCCATCAAAGTGTTCCACCTTAACCCATATCCTAAATTGAGATAAACTTAGTTTGTATCTTGTGACAAAACTAGTATCAATGTAACACTTTACAGTGAACTATCTGTATAGTGTCAATGTAACACTAGTAGGGAAAACCTTATAGCCGAATTCCTTACCGTCGGCGCCCTTTTAGGAAGAATGTGAAATTCTGTTTCCTTAAATGGGAGCAAAGCAAGTTTGAAAGTGGGCACTGGGGCCGCAGGTGGTAAGGCCATCCAGGCCTTCCTCACTTTGCTGCCGGGGAAATTGCACCAGGCGCGCTGGGGCTAGTCCAAGTACCACCAGCGAACAGGGCTTGCACGCGATGGGGCTGTGGTGGGCCGCATGCCACTGGATGGGCCGACCTTTAGCACCGGCGAAATCAGACTGTCTTTGCTGGGGATACGGCCCGTTACCATCGATGAATACATGCCCTACTGGCCGGGGCAGTGGTGGGCTGGATGGGCCCACCGGGCCAAAAGTTTTGTGTCGGTGCCTGCCTTCGGGACTCGCCGGGGATAAGAGCAATACCACTGGCGCATATAGTGTTGTTCGCCAAGGGTATTTTCCTCCATCTACCACACCCACTTCACCCCTCCTTACCGCCGGTGCCTAGTGGTTGTGTTCACCGGGGGTAACCTGGGACTTAATATACAAGTCGAACCAGCCACCTACCACCACCTCCTCACTCACTCTCTAGCTCACTTTTCATGGCAACTCGACCCAAAGCTTTGCTAGCTCATTCCCCCACTTCTCCCCACCCATTTTAGCTAATTCAACAAACCAAGTTTGATATATTTGAGCCAATAATGTCACTCCCCCCACATGCATGCGCACTAGTAGATCTAGCTTGCAAGATCTAGATCTATCTCCCCGCCACCTTTCCCACTTCTCTCTATTTGTAGATCTAGGTCTCAAGCATAAGGTCTCGACCACACACACTCTCTTCGGTCGCCGTGTGGCATCTCTCTAGTGCTCTTGGAGCTCGCGTCAACTAATAGGTATAATGTGGTGAATGTCCGCATGAGTTGGCGACAAGTCGCGGTGATGTCACTTGTGATGGTGAAAAGCGGATCCAAGCATATGTGAACCGTTTGCATTTTCTTTGATGTGTAGATACAATGAGTTGCCAATGTTTTGTCGGAATGTCGATTAACTTCTGTTCTGGCGAATTTCTGGCACTCCAGCAAGACCGGTTTTAGCAAAGGTCATGCCGAATTTTTCCGTGAAAACCAAGATAACGGTTCTAATCAATTCTCTTCTCGTGTAGGCGACGAGGGTCATCGAGATGAAGGAAAGCACCATGGATAGATACGTGCAATGCGTGAAGGCCGACATGTATCGAAATAACCGCATGGAAATAAGATGTCCATGTAGAAGATGAAAACTATCGTCATTGTTTGAGCCCTTCTCACGCACAATGAATCAGCACCTGCTCAAGTATAGTTTCATGGAGGGCCACACTCAGTGGATGGGTGATGATGAAGATGATTCTAACACCCCAGTTTTAGCTAATGTCTAATTAGGGTTTAATGTGTATTGCATGAGCATCATCTTTTAAATTGCATGCAAAAGAAATAATGTAAACCCTAAACCCTAGTTTCCTTCTTCCTCACAAACACATTCAAAAAGGTTTTGAATTTGAAAAGTAGAAAGGTGTGGAGCCCAAACAGAATAAAAGGGCTCTACAATATTTTCTTGTTATTTACGAAACCCTCTGGTAATTTTGAATTGCCCAAAACAGAAATGAATTTGAAATTACAAAAGAGAAATGAAAACAGGAAAAGGAAAAAGGCTTGTGTTAAAAAAACAGAGCCAGGCCAGTAAACCAGGCCGACCCATCTCTCCTCTCATCTCTGCCTCCGCACGCGCAGTAGCTAGCGGCCATCTCGGCCCATCCGTAGCCCAGCACCGGCCAGTAACCGTTCGCCCTCTGTTCATCGTCTTTCCCATCGCTGGCAAGCAGCTTCCTGGAGTGCCGCCAGCCGTCGATCCCCACCGCTTCCTCGCCACCGTCCGTCGCCGCGTGGAGATGGATAAGACTACCCCAGGAACGTCTCTCTCGCCCTCATCCACTCCCGCTCTTCCCAGCGACCTCCCTCTCTCTGGCCGAACCCTAACCCCGCCAGGACCCGACGACCGTCGTTGTTCGAAGCTTTGTCGAGCCTAGCTGAAGACGCCACGAGATTCACCTTGTTGCTCTTACCCTCCTTGCATATGGAATCAGCTGCAGATGCTTGGAATAGAGTCCACCATCCTCAGCATCGCCAACTCCAGCCGCTGCACAACCTGGACGAATCCCACCGTCTCCGACCATAACCTCCCTCTCCGACCATTTCCCTGCAACCAAGGTGAGATAGCGGTTCAAAGGAAGCTCTCCACGCCACTCCTTCCTCTCTGGCTCGCTCTGGCCTCGAACGTCGCCGTGCACCGCCACTGGACGTAGTTGTACGGGCTGCTCCGGCGAACATTCTTGGGTGGCGCCGCCACTATAGGGTTCGTCTCGCTGAGCTGTTTCAGATAGGCCCGCTCGTATAGCCTGCATCGCCGCCTAGCGCCGTCCCTGCCGACGATCTGGGAGCCACCAGTGACGTGACATCACGGTGACATCGTGCCAACGTGGTGCTGACGTGTTCGTGAGTCCCGTTGACTACTAACCGCTTGCGTGGCTTGCTGACGTGTCCCTGGGCCCATTCTGTCAGTGTTTGAGGGTAGGTTTAGGTGCAGTAACAAAGTATCTGGACATAATAATGACGTCATAGTGACGCAGTAAAGGGTTTAAATTGGTTTAATATTTCAAAAAAAGGATAAATACTAGAAAATTCATAATTAATTACTTATAAGTCACAAAAATATGTATAATATATCAAAATGTTCAGAAAAATGAGATCTTTACAATAGAATCATAAGCATGCATTTTTAAGAAACTTAAATGACAAGTTTACTTAGAGAACTAAATCAACCCCTCACAGGTGTTCCGTGGTTCCCCTGTCCTAGGGTTTGTACCCTTCGGACCCTATTTAAAATGGTCAAGCATGTCTTAGGGGTTCATTACAACACTCATTAACTTGTCATATCATCATTATTGATTGAGCATTGCATCAATACCATGTGTTGATTGTTGTTTCCCCTTTCTTTCCGGTGTTTGGTTCTTTCCGATAGAATATGATATTAAGATCGAGATCGAAGACCGAGATCAACACCATCGAAGATCGACGAACAATACTTGACAAACTATAATCAAGTCAAGTACAAGATATCTGAAGATCTATATTTGGGTATCAACAAACAAGGCAAGCATAGCCCCACACATAAAAGAATCATATGCTTTTGAAAGTATTTCATTCTTGCCATGATGCATACGATTCTCCTGTGGTCTTTTATCGATAGACAGAGTATCCTATCTATTGCATTACTCCCTTGATCTTATATTACCTAATCCACTGCTCCTAGCATAACTAGGTTTGGCTTGTGTGCACTGCTAGACCTTATATTTGTGTCTTGCTTAGCCATGCATAGCTATCAGTGCTAGTTCATCCAAAAGATGTACCAAATGCAGAGAATCTAGTATGACAGGAGAACGAGGTATACTGATGAGGTGAGATCAGTGGTAAAGGTTAAACATGCTAAGGCTTGTATGGGAGGCCACGGTGGGATGTGGTTTTTGTAGTCCCATGCTCGCCAAAACTAGGACCCGAGTTCTAGCCTCTTCAACCAAGACGAGCGTACAGCCAGACGGGGCCTAGAAAACCTCACGAGTAACTAACTTGCCTAGTAGATTCCATGAGTCACATAGTTCGGGCGTTCCATTAGACATATGCATTCCGCTGATCTCGAACGCGGTGAAGTAGGTGCATTCATACAGGTAGGTAAGCATGGTCGGGGTTGCTTGGGGTCGATGGATCCCCTGGTAAACCAACCTCGCCTCACATCTCTAGGGACCGGCTTCGGGATTTGACCCGTTACGGCGGAACCATCATTTGGGTGTGACTCATGGTCTCGGCAAAAGTAAGGTAAAGGTCATGTCCAACCACCCTCTGCCGGCCTTCCAAGGAAGAGGGCTAATCATTGTGGCATTATGGGTCAGTTGGTACTTGTGGGTAAAGTTGTACACCCTGCAGGGTTAAATCTTTTCGAAAAGCCATGTCCACAGTTATGGATGACTTGGGAATGGACGTGAAGATCATAGAGAACATTAACCTAATCGTAAAACCTAGCAGTTTCAATGTGTGCTTAAGGATGCTTCCTCATGGGTACGAGGGGGTGATCCTAGTTGTGATATGAGGATTACTTTGGTGGATATAAAGATGATGATCAATTTTTTAGAGATGTTGCTCTCTTATCCCCTTTTAAAATATTCTGAGTAAATCCACTTCTTCTCCCTCTTGTTTTACAAAACAAAGATGGCTTTATGCAAAATAACCCCACCAGCCATAAGTCTTGTGGAGTACACCCTGTACTCTCCCTTGCTTTGTTGATACTTTTGAAGCAGAATAAGTGCTCTCTAAAGACGAGTTCCGTACGACATCGACACCGACGAGTAGCTTGGGGTTCCTGGCCGGCAGCCTGGAATCTATGGGTTGGGACGTCATCGTTATGCTTCAGGCCTCTTAGGCCATTTGTTAAGTTTGCTATACTTAATAGCATAATTTGCCTTCCGTTGTTTGATGTTTGTGGACAGTGACCTCTCCTTGTAATATTTTGGTTCTTCGCTTAGTTATGAGCTTGCTGTAATAATTTTTGTGTCGCAGGGTTACTGTTGTGTTACCGATTATTCACTAGATATCCTCGAGCTCTAGGTTAAGCTTATGTCAGGCTAAGGTCTAGATTTGTTTAACCCTGATCCCGGGGGTGTCACAGTTCTTGGTATCAGAGCAGTATCAACCATAGGAAAACCTTGATATTGGTCGATGTTGAGTCTAGTGCTTGTGAAAACTATCTTAAAGCTAAAAAGTGTTTGCAAAAACTCTAGTATGCTTATTTTGCTCCTTATCCAGTTTCGCTCTTACTCTGGGTCATCTTATCTAGTGTTGACTTTGAAAAGTTTTGCTATCTCGTCTCGTATTTCAAAACTTAGGTGCCTTCTGGGCATGTCGCTTTTCAGCCAGTTGGCCTAGTGTAGAGTTCTCTAGAGTTGTGTGTGTTGTGTGTTACTCATTCCCTTTGCTCTATTTCGTTTGAGAGATTCATTTCCATCATGATCTCTCTACCCTACGGGCCCACAATATTATATTGTATGGCTCAAAAGTGTTCCGTTCTAGGCTTCGAGGTTTCCTTTTGCCTCGTGTGCCTCATTTTTATTTGTTTGGGTACTTCAAAAGTTCTTTGTTCTCTTGGAAGCTACCTCGTGATTACTACCTAGTAGTGTACACTGTGTCACTCAAGTAGTAGTTACCCTTTTCTCGAGTTTTAACCCTTGGACTTGAACTGAAGATCTCGGATTGTGCTGGATTCTAGTGTTATGAATCTTGTACATGAAGCTGATCTTTAACCAAAGATCCATTCCATTGTCCCCTGTTGTTAATGTTAAAATATTAACTCAGGATGGCTGGTACTACAATTCTACCCTTCAAGCTTGTGGATATTGTCATGATTGAATTTCGACAATTGTGGACTTCCCCTACCACTAGCTATGGTAGATGTTCTTTAATGGAACCAAATAGATCATAACAAGAGTACTCCTCGTGAGTCTCGTATCTATATTCATGACTCTGCCACATCTTCCCCTTCTATGCATTGGTTTTCGGAAGATTGTTAATCTATGTATCCACATCTCGGGATTGTATCCTGAGCATGTTCTTTCTCCTTATTGTTTCCGACCTTTGTCTATCAGTTGGTAGCCAAGTAGTAATTTGCATTGGTGTCTTCCGATGCAAGATACTCTTGTGGTCCATCATGACAAACCATTTCAGTATGTCAGGAGAAACAAACTCCAGTACCTGTCATATCTAGGACCAGGTCAAAGTGTTGTAGTCCGTAGATTAAGAGGCATGATTAGCTTCTGTCTATTCCACCTTAGAGTATCACACTCTTATACACTAAGAGGTTGTGCTGAGTTTCATGTCCCCTTAATGAAGTGATGCTCTGACACCTATTTACCCACCCTTCCTCTGAGCTTCCGCGCTTGTTAATGATGTGTGTGCGTAATAGTGTGGGCATCTGAGATTCTTAGCAATTACTAATGCTTTGAACTCCAAGGACATTTGTGTCATCCTTAGCATGATTGGTTAACCCTATCACTAAGCAAAGGATGACTGTGCTACCAAGTCCGTTACTCAGGTACACCCTCTTCGGTCAAAGAGTTAGGCTTGTGCCAAAACTCAGAGACTACGTCTACTTGCCTTACCAAGCAAGTTTCCTCTCGAACTAATTGACATATCGGTGGTTCGTGATATTCTGGATGTCTTCCTAGAAGTATCACCATGTTGCCACATGACCATGTTTGTCAACTTCTTGAGCAAGCAAGTTCTCTGAACTTCTTCTTTCTCCAAGGATTCGTACTAGATACCCCTGAACTAGTTGGTTGAGCTTAAACAACAAATTGGAGAGTCGTAAGACAAAAGTTCTATCTGACTTAGTTCATCTTAAAGGGACGTCTAGTTTTGTTCGTTCTAAAGAAAGATAGTATTTCCTTCGTGGATATGTTATCTTCCCCCACCTTTGATTTGATTTGGGTTATCGTCAAATCAAACTCAGTTCCAAGGACTATCTTGTTGATGTTGCTACTCGTGATGTTTCACTTGAGCACATCTTCATGTCCCTTGGTCTGGCCAATACTTTGCCTTGTTCAAGCAACATATGAGTCCATCCTCATGGAGTATCTCGATAAGTTTGTGTTGAGCCCATCGACAATATTCTTATTTTCTCCATGTCAGACTAGATTCATATGGAACATCTGGCATTAATGTTGGAAAACTTTTGAGAACCGTCCTCGAGTTATTTCGAAGTATGTGTTCTGGATGTTAGAAGTAACCTTCTCAGGTTCATGTGCAATTGTTGAAAGATATCACCATGGATTCGAGTAGAGTTAACTCCGTACCTTAAGGACACAGTTGTATTTTGTTGCAAGTACTTGATGTATGAGCAATTTTCCTTTCACAAGTTGTTAATACATGGGTCTAACAATCTAGCTTAGTCTATTGGAGCTTAACATTGAAGTCCATGTCTTGAGAATCTAATAACTTTACTTTTACGGTAAATGTTGCAAACTTTCTATTCGGACATGCTGAGTCTGAAGTATTGTTTCACCAGACCAAATCTGAATCTCAAGCAGATATGATGGTTGGTGTTCCTTAAGGAATTGACATAGTTTTTTTTGAAACCCGGCAAGATTGTTGTAACGGTTGACACAACTAGTCGGAATCCCAATTGTCATATTCTCTTGAATCAGCAATAGTAACCACTCTTCATGAGGCTTCTTCTATAATTTATTATAGGAGTTGTGTATATGGTTTTCTTTGTATCCGAAGTCTGACCTATACTTGATGACTAATTGAAGGCTCGTTAGAAGTCTGATATTAGTATTTCGAACATCAAGGAGAACATTTAAAGTAGTGTTTCTAAATGTCTCTCGGTCGATCCTCCAGACCCTTTTACGTTGGCAAGCGTCTTGTTGTGCCAAGTAATTAAAGTCTAAGAATGAAGTTTCTTTGTCCTCGTGTCATCAGGAATCTTCTTACCTATTCATCTAGTGGTGTAAAGTGATATCACGATATTTGGCAAAGATTTTGATAAACCTAGATGAATACAGAGTTTCCTTCATTTTTCAATCATGTTCGAAGAGTGACTATGATTTTGGTAATCAGAAGTTTCTCTTGATACATGTTCCTTGTGACTCTTACGAGTCCTCGCCACAAAACACCTTTCTGTCTTGGCCTTCTGTTGAACGAAAGTGTGATCCTTCTGTATCAAAAGTAGTTCAACAACTTGGTTATCTATATCTTTGTATCAGTCGAAGCTCTGCATAAGTCGTCTAGTAGAGTTTCACCTCTCGAAGTCTGTGGTCATGTTCTTTCTGTTGTCAGCTTTCCCTTTCAAAACCTTAAGCTCTTCTGAAACTCCATAGTCTCAATCCTTATGAAGACCATCTATCTAACAACTTGAAACCTATCTCATTTTGTTTCCTCTATTATCTGGTCGTGTTTCATGTTTGTCACCTCAGAGTTGTTCTAAACACTCATTCATGAGTTGACAATGAGATACTCGGTGTGTTGTTTAGTGTGTTTCCCTCTTATCTTTAGAGTGACCATGTTTCTTTCTCCCTCTGTCTCTCTTCCTACCTTTGGAATCTCGGGTCAAGATTCTCGTAAGGGGGATAGAGCTGTAACACCCAAGTTTTAGCTAATGTCTAATTAGGGTTTAATGTGCATTGCACGAGCATCATCTTTTAAATTGCATGCAAAAGAAATAATGTAAACCCTAAACCCTAGTTTCCTTCTTCCTCACAAACACATTCAAAAAGGTTTTGAATTTGAAAAGTACAAAGGTGTGGAGCCCAAACAGAATAAAAGGGCTCTACAATATTTTCTTGTTATTTACAAAACCCTATGGTAATTTTGAATTGCCCAAAATAGAAATGAATTTGAAATTACAAAAGAGAAATAAAAATAGGAAAAGGAAAAAAGGCTGGTGTTAAAAAAAATAGAGCCAGGCCAGTAAACCAGGCCGACCCATCTCTTCCTCTCATCTCTGCCTCCGCGCGCGCAACATCTAGCGGCCATCTCGGCCCATCTGCAGCCCAGCACCGGCCCGTAACCGTTCGCCCTCTGTTCGTCGTCTTTCCCATCGCTGGCAAGCAGCTGCCTGGAGCGCCGTCGACCGTCGATCCCCACCGCTTCCTCGCCACCATCCGTCACCGCGTGGATATGGATAAGGCTACCCCAAGCACTTCTCTCTCGCCCACATCGACTCCCGCTCTTCCCAGCGACCTCCCTCTCTCTGGCCGAACCCTAGCCCCGCCAGGACCCGACGACCGTCATCGTTCGAAGCTTCGTCGAGCCTAGATGAAGACGCCACGAGATTCACCTCGTCGCTCTGACCCTGCTCGCATATGGAATCAGCTGCAGATGCTCGGAATCGATTCCACCATCCTCGGCATTGCCAACTCCGGCCGCTACACAACCTAGACGAATCCTGCCATCTCCGACCATTTCCCTGCAACCAAGGTGAGAGAGCGGTAAAAAGGAACCTCTCCATGCCACCCCTTCCTTTCTGGTTCGCTCTGGCCTCGAACGTCGTCGTGCGCCGCCGCTGGACGTGGTTGTACGGGCTGCTCCGGCGACCATTCTTGGGTGGCGCCACCATCATAGGGTTCGTCTCGCTGAGCTGTTTCGGATAGGCCCGCTCGTATATCCCGCATCGCCGCCTAGCGCCATCCCTGCCGACGATCTGGGAGCCACCGGTGATGTGACGTCATGATGACGTCGTGCCAACGTGGCGCTGACATGTTCGTGGGTCCCGTTGACTACGGACCGCTTGCGTGGCTTACTGACGTGTCCCTAGGCCCGTTCTGTCAGTGTTTGAGGGTAGGTTTAGGTGCAGTAACAAAGTATCTGGCCATAATAATGCCTTCATAGTGACGTAATAAAGGGTTTAAATTGGTTTAATATTTTCAAAAAAAGGATAAATACTAGAAAATTCATAATTAATTACTTATAAGTCAGAAAAATATGTATAATACATCAAAATGTTCAGAAAAATGAGATCTTTACAACAGAGTCATAATCATGCATTGTTAAGAAACTTAAATGAAAAGTTTACTTAGAGAACTAAATCAACCCCTCACAGGTGTTTCGGGGTTCCCTTGTCCTAGGGTTTGTACCCTTCGGACCCTGTTTAAAATGGTCAAGCATGTCTTAGGGGTTCATTACAACACTAATTAACTTGTCATATCATCATCCTTGCTTGAGCATTGCATCAATACCATGTGTTGGTTGTTGTTTTCCCTTTCTTTCCGGTGTTTGGTTCTTTCCGATAGAATACGATATCGAGATCGAGATCGAAGATCGAGATCAACACCATCGAAGATCGACGAACAATACTTGACCAACTATAATCAAGTCAAGTACAAGATATCTGAAGATCTATATTTGGGTATAAACAAACAAGGCAAGCATAGCCCCACACATAAAAGAATCCTATGCTTTTGAAAGTATTTCATTCTTGCCATGATGCATATGATTCTCATGTGGTCTTTTATCGATAGATAGACTATCATATCTATTGCATTACTCCCTTGAGCTTATATTACCTGATACACTACTCCTAGCATAACTAGGTTTGGCTTGTGTGCACTGCTAGAGCTTATATTTGTGTCTTGCTTAGCCATGCATAGATGTCAGTGCTGGTTCATCCAAAAGATGTACCAAATGCAGAGAATCTAGTATGACAGGAGAACGAGGTATACTGATGAGGTAAGATCAGTGGTAAAGGTTAAACATGCTAAGGCTTGTGTGGGAGGCCATGGTGGGATGTGGTTTTTGTAGTCCCATGCTCGCCACCACTAGGACCCGAGTTCTAGCCTCTTGAACCAAGATGAGCGTACAGCCACACGGGGCCTGGAAAACCTCATGAGTAACTAACTTGCCTAGTAGATTCGATGAGTCACATAGTTCGGGCGTTCCATTTCACATATGAATTCTGGTTGTTCTCGAAGGCGGTGAAGGAGGTGTTTTCATACAGGTAGGTAAGCATGGCTGGGGTTGCTTGGGGTCGATGGAGCCCCTGGTAAACCAACCTCGCCTCACATATCTAGGGACCGGCTTCGGGATTTGACTCGTTATGGCGGAACCATCCTTATGGCGTGACTCATGGTCTCGGCGAAAGCAAGGTAAAGGTCATGTCCAACCACCCTCTGTCGGCCTTCCAAGAAAGAGGGCTAATCATTGTGGCATTAAGAGTCGGTTGGTACGTGTGGGTAAAGTTGTAGACCCCTGTAGGGTTAAATCTTTTCAAAAAGCCGTGTCCACGGTTATGTACGACTTGGGAAAGGACGTGAAGATCATAGAGAACATTAACCTAATCGTAAAACCTGGCAGTTTTATGGATGCTTCCTCATGGATACGAGGGGGTGATCCTAGTTGTGAGATGAGGATTACTTTGGTGGATATAAAGATGATGATCAATTCTTCGGAGATGTCGCTCTCTTATCCCCTTTTAAAATATTCTTAGTAGCCGAGCTTATTCTCCCTCTTGTTTTACAAAACAAAGATGGATTTATGCAAAATAACCCCACCAACCATAAGTCTTACAGAGTACACCCTGTACTCACCCTTGTTTTGTTGATACTTTTGAAGCAGAATAAGTGTTCCCTGAAGACGAGTTCTGTACGACATCGACACCGACGAGTAGCTTGGGGTTCCCGGCCGGCAGCGTGGAATCTATGGGCTGGGACGTCATAGTTATGCTTCAGGCCTCTTAGGCCATTTGTTAAGTTTTCTATACTTAATATCATAATTTTCCTTCCGTTGTTTGATGTTTGTGGTCAGTGACCTCTGCTTGTAATATTTTGGTTCTTCGCTCAGTTATGAGCTTGATGTAATAATTTTGTGTCGCAGGGTTACTGTTGTGTTACCGATTCTTCACTGGATATCCTCGAGCTCTAGGTTAAGCTTATGTCAGGCTAAGGTCTGGATTTGTTTAACCCTGATCCCGGGGGTGTCACAATGATGATGACGATGAACATGAGGAAGAAGATGCCGATCAACATGAAAATGAAGATGAGGAGGAAGATCGGTATGTTGCACACAACGATGGTGATGAAGAAGGATGGGAAGAAGTACATGCGGGCGATGAGGACTGGAGTAGGATTACCCTGTTAATTGTGGTCGTGCATGACCCTCATGTTCAAGAAATTCTTATCGGCAACGCGTCGGCTGACCCTAGATTCGCCGGTAGACGGAAGTCTAAGCTGGATCAACTAGAGGTAGACCTGAGAACTCCGTTGTACGATATAGGTCGCGGGCCAAAGGAGAGCCGCCTGAGAGTAAATCTCGATCTTTTGGAGATGAAGGAAAAACACGGATGGACCGACGCAAGCATGGACGATCTCTTCTGATACTTGAAGAAGTGCTTTCCTAAAGATAACACATTGTCCAGTAGCCTATAGAAGGCCAAGAAAGGCGTGTGCCCTCTCAATTTACCGCACAAAAAATACCACGCCTGCATTAGTGACTGCGTGATTTACCAGAATGAGCACATGGACAAGACCACATGCCTAGTGTGCAGGGTACCTCGATACAAGAGAGGGATGAGAAAAGCTCCTCGAAAATTTGTGTGGTACTTCCGCTTAGGCCCCGTCTTCAGTGGTACTTCGCGGACCGCAAGGAAGAAAAACTCATGTGTTGGCATGCGAAAAGGAAGGAAGCGGTGCTCAAGGATCCTATACGGGTTGAAAACCTAGTGCTGACACTCCCTTGGTATGAAAGCCAGTGGAAAGAATTAGATAATGAGTATGAAGAATTTGGGAAATACCCAAGAAACATCAGGCTTGGTGTGATCACCAAAGGGATGAACCCGTTTGGCAACCAGAGCAGCAAGCACAGCACCTGGCCCGTGTTTGTGTGGATGTACAACCTCCCCCCATGGTTGTGCTTGAAGAAGAAGTGCATACACATGAGTATGCTAATCCAAGGGCCGACACAGCCAGGGAGAAATCTCAACCTATATCTTGAGCTATTGAAGGAGGATCTATCCATCTTGTGGGAGGAAGGGGTAGAAACATGGGACGCCTACCTCGAAGAACCATTCTGTATGAAACCCACAGTGATCATGATGGTGCAAGACTATCTTGGATACAGATATATTGCATGCCAGGTATACCACGGACACAAGGCTTGTGTGTGGTGCATGGAAAAGATGTCGTATCTACAGCTGGGTAAGGATCCCAATTCTTCAAAAACCGTCTACATGAGGACTCGAATGTGGCTACCCGAGAATGACCCGTGGAGGAAGCATGGAGATCTGTTCAACGGTGAGGATAAGCTCGAAGTACCTCCACCTAAGCGTAGCAGCGAGGATATCGATACTATGTTGAAAAACTGGAAACACTGCCCTTCGATAGGGTAAGATAAAGAAGCAGAAGTGGAAGCGAGGAGACAAGAAGAAGAAAAGGGAACCCGGGCCGCTCGTGGGGGTATGGAAAAGGAGGTCAGTGTTTTGGGACTTTCCGTACTGGAAGATCCTCGGTACACCCCATAGCCTTGATGTCATGTATATTATGAAGAACGTGTGCGAGAGCTTGCTTTCCACTCTATTCAACATGCCGGATAGTACCAAAGATGGGACGAAAGAAAGACATGACCTGATGGCCCTGAATATCAGAGAAGAGCTTCACCCTCCGCCTCTGTCTAGGGTTGAGGAGACGGACGATCGCAAGCGCAAGAGGGCGGGGAAGCAGCCGGTTGAGGAGGAGACGGAAGATCCTAAGGGTAAAAGTGATAAGCAGAGCAAAACTCCGTGCTCCTCCCGCTTCATTCTAAATCCTAACAAGATCGAACAAATCTTTAATTGTCTTCTAGGAGTCAGATTTCCCTTAGGCTATGCGGGGCTGATACACCGATGGCTGGACCCGATGAAAAGAATCTTCAGCGGGATGAACTCTCATGACTGTCACGTCATGATGATGCAGATACTTTCGGTTGCAATCTGAGGGATAATGGAGCCGCATGTTCGTGCAACGCTGACTGGCCTCTGTAACTTCTTCGACGTTATCACTCGGAAGTCGATAAGGAGAGGCAAAAGGGCCCTCATTGGAATGGATGGAGTCATCGATGAGAAAGACTTCGACGGCCTTGTCGGATACCCGATGGTGGAAGAACCCGATGAAGACGATGCAACATACACAAAAAGAAGAATAAGGGCCATGCTACCTAGGCCGTCAGCTCTTCCTCCGTACACCCGTGGGGTCAAGTCAACAAAGACCAAGCAGAAGGGCAAGAAGAAGAGAAAGAGATCAAGTGTGAAGAAACAACACTAAACCCTAAAACCCTAATTGTCTTCAGTGACACATGTGTACCGGTCGAACTCATCATTATATTATTTCATGTAGTCAATCGTCTCTCTAAGCTATATATTGGCGACGTAGTTGAACAACACCATCATTTTATGTAGTCGGTGCACTCACACACTCCTTTTATAATTAAGTGTACTTAATTACATGCGTGCTCGAAATAGAGAAACAGTGCAGAAATAATTAACAAGCAAAACAAAAAGCATAAGGAAAAAAGTTATCCCTGGTGAATACAGCCCAAAGGCACTATTGGTAAGTGCGGGTTCCACCTGTAAGTGGGTGTACAGTTATCACTGGCGAATTTAGCCTAAGGCCCTGGGGGTAAGTGGGTTGGTCCCACTTGTAAGACCCAATGTCTCACCCATCGATGTGGCCCAAGAAAAATCCCCAATTCCCACTCCCTCGCAAGAACCCTAGATCTCTATCTCTCTCTCTCTGGTGACCCGCACCGCCACCGTGCCCCGCCGCCCCTCGCTCCGCTGTCGTCGTCCCGCATACGCCGCGCCATCGTTGTCCGGCGTACGGCGCAGTCCGTGGACGAGCAGGCCATGGAGGAGCTTGCCATTTTCCGCATGTCGTTGTTGTCCGCGTGTGCATCGTCATCGTCCTTGTCTCGGTGGTACATCGCCCTCTCTCCTCTCTCCCTCTCTACCCTCTCCATCATCGGTGGTAAATTGGGATCAAGATCTTTTCATAGTCACGCGCGAACGGCAACACGAGCTTAGTTCTGGATGCCCTTGATGATGATGACGAGAGGGACGATGAGACCACCGATAGTGGCATCCCCGGGGGTGGCTCGAAGAGTACTACAGAGGCCAAGAGGCACCCAGACGTGGTCGGCACCACAAAGGAAACATTCACCATGGTGGACCCCGAGACTGGTATTCCTACGGAGCCGAAGTGGCTCGCGAAGGGGTACGGCCTCCAGCTGGGAGCTATCCTACGGGACATCATCAATGTCAATGAGACAAAACTCCGAACAAACAAGAAGCATCTGCAGGACCAACTCCTTTTGCGGCTACACGCGCGGTACCAATTTCCTGAGGGCTACATGATTTTGGTTCCCAAGGAGAACATCGTGAATAGGCTAGCCCTCTCTAGGTTCACCAAGAACCTCAGCGGTTATAAAACCATGCTGAGGGGAATGATTTCTAACAACGAGAGCTTCAAAGAGATCAAACGCCATTTCTCGCGGATTACCTCGGAGGACTACATGCTCTTCCTGCAAAACGAGGAACTAGAGTACACCAAGTCACAGTCGATTTGGGGGAAGGAGCTGGCGAAGAAGAACGTTGGTCGCCACTGTCTCAGTTGTCGTGGCTACGACGGCAAGCAGGAGAAGTCGCAGAAGGAGGACCAGACCTACGTAGACAAGGGCATCGAGAACCCTTGGGACAAGTACAAAGACCCTCTGTTCAGGGCATTTGTCAGCTCTCGGTACCATAAAGAAAAGGATAGGAAACTTGTCACGAGCCCGAAAATGGTGGAGGGTGTTGTCTTGGTCACATACCCGAAGGTGGTGAAAGTTGAGAAAGTAGTGGTAAGAAATTTTACCAGCTTATTGGTTTGATACTGCTCACCAACTCCATCTCTAAAATTGTTCATGTTACTTCTTGCAGTTTGTAGAAGAAGCTGCCGAATCTGGCTCCTTGTCCCAGGCATCGACGGGCAAATTCCTATGGGACATCCCTTTTATCAGCGGCATGAACATCATGAAGGAACAGCCGCCGTTGAAGAGGTCGCGCTTAGGCCGTGTCACCAGCGCTGGAGGAGGTCGCAAGCATGTGGCTTGGCCATGCCCAGCACCAAGGAGTCGCGGCAGGCGGAGAAGAACCGGGAGTGTGAAGCTCTATTGGAAAAGGTGGCCAACTTGGAAGTAACCATGGACCAGCGCGTCCAAGCCGTGGTAGAAAGCAGGGTCCAAGCAAAGGTGGCCAGCAAGGTCGATGACATGGTGGCCAGCCGGGTCAATGAAATCATCCCTAGAATGGTGCAGTCGATCTCCAATTTTTTCACCAACGGACAAAAGGAACTGCTCCCGATGATCATCCTAGGCGGCAGCAACTCGGGCAACATGCCTTCTACTAACACGGGCTCAAGACGCACCCATATTGGTGACTCCACCCACCGGCTCCAATGCATGTTCTAGGGAGGATTCGCCGGCCATGGGGGCCGCCAGTAGCCCCTCAGTCACTTGCATGCCCTGCCCCAGTCCCTCGACACCAGCCGAGCTCGATGCCCTCATGGTAATTAGTTGAGCCTCTCAAAGCCTCTACAAATTAATTACTTCATCCTCTCTAACCTACATGTTTTCACATGTGCAAACAACTTCTTGCACCTTGCTCCTAAATGTGGACCGCAAGTTGAAGGATGTTGTGAAGAGAAACGTCATCATGCCACTCACCCAGTCGTACCAATTGAAGCCTATGGACGATAGCGAGCACCGGGTTCAAGTGGATTGGTCGTTACCGGGATGTGGAGACTTGGATCCTCCTTCTCAACCCGCGGATGTCGCTGGCATGCTGAAGGTCGGACAACTCAAGAATCAGATCCTTCTATGGTTGAAAGCCCTAATTCGGCTGAACACCGCTAGGGGTCGGAGGCAAGCCAAGTCAGGGTCACTCCTGAGGTTGCGACGGGGGCACCGAGCCAAGCCAGGGTCACTCCAATGTCCGTACCTGTGGAAAGCCAAGACAGGGTCACTCCTCCACCGGCTGATGATCCTCCCGAGCCCGAGACACATGAGCACGACAACATGTTGGACATCGGTATGACTCACATCGATTCGTTCATCACCAATTCGGAGGCCGATGTTTTTCCTTCTGAGGCACCCACCTGTGATACCCCAAAGAAGAAGCTCTTCCCTTCTCAAGAAACGCCCGAGCAGGATGCTACCGCCTTCACCGCTCTGTCACAACCTCAGGTTGCCCCGAGGACACTCCCTGGTGTGACCATGGAGACGATGAAACAAATTGGCACTCCCCGTGCAATAAGAATGGTGTTAGGAAGCGGAAGAACCAGCAAGGGAAAAATGATGCCACAAGCAGTGGCGGAGCCATAAATTGAGACGAGGGGGATCGAACTTACAAGGTATAAAAATTTTGAGGCATAAAACAAAGTCTATACGACAAAATAAAAAGGTTATGTATTCGGTTTTGGGCCGAAGTGACCGGAAATCTGCAAATTCTTATTCCTAGCCCTTAGTTTATGTATGAACGGATAGATCGAAACCTCTAGTCCAGCACCATAACTTGAAGCAGTTTTGCATGACGAAGATGGAATTGAGGGGACATATCTGGCGATTAATGCATGATTCAGTGGCTTAAGTCACCATTTTCAGGTTTTCAGAAGATGTCCATTTTCACCTGATACGCTCCTCGAAAAAGAAGAACTGCTAATTTCCTGCAATCAACAGGAAACAGATCAAAGCACATGCCACTCAAAATTGAATAGTGCACATGTGAACCAGGACTGAATCAATTACTTAGCGTTGTGGCTAGCAGTAGCAGCAGCGTTCCATGAGGTCCACGTGGATGCAGAATCTTCCAGTTGCCATGGCTTGCAGGATTGTCGGTTGTTCTTCCATCGAGGATTCGACTGGACAGGGACGTCACCTGTGAGCCGCCGTTGGGGACTGAAGCTACTCTAGCGACGAATTTATGCACCGGCCTCCAACGAATCGCTGCCCATATAAGAAATTAGGAGAGGTAGAAGATCAAGCGATCTGGGATTAGGAAGGTAGAATATCGTGATTCACGCAAGACTTGCGCTCTTGCCTCTTGAATACGGCAAAGATTGGTTGGTCGCTCGATTCTGGGGAGGGGATTAATATGGGAAACATTGATTTCTATTTCTAGGAGGAAAGCACGTGGCACACGACGAGAGGCGGAGAGGGGAAACGGGGCAGTGGGCCGGGAGAAACAAGAACAGGGCGGGGCAGGAGAAGAGGCGCGGTGGCCGGCGGCGGGAGAGGAGGCAC
Organism: Avena eriantha; assembly: GCA_910589775.1. NCBI lineage: Eukaryota > Viridiplantae > Streptophyta > Magnoliopsida > Poales > Poaceae > Avena > Avena eriantha. Next base: position 452,005,446 of record OU342741.1, on the reverse strand, counting down.
GACGCGGTGGCGGAAAGGGATAGGGGTGGCGTCGGGGCACAACAGAGGAAGGGAGGGGGTCGATTGGGTTGACACGAACTGGGGTATCATGCGCGCGTTTTGCTGAGTCGGGTCGACCGACCAGGCTCGACCCCCTGCTGGCGCCACCGATGGCCACAAGGAAGGAAGTGGTTCTCGACAGGCTGCCGACCCCATGGAGGAAGATGCATTGCCTTGGTGAACCGATCCTGCCGGAACACATTGTCAAGACGCTGACGTCGGACATGAGGAGCGTGGATGAGTCTATTCTGTATCTGGAGATGGCACTTCTCAAAGATAAAAATCCCGCATACCCAATCTTCACGGTCAGGGTGCCCACTGATTGGGGCTTCATCACCACCAACCCCACGGAGTTGTGCTTCATTAGGTATGAAGATGTCTTTAGGCTCTTCCACATGTTCTAGCTCGAGCGAAACTTGGTCCGCCAGGTATCGCTTAGCATGGTGCATGATATCATCGTGGAGAAGACCTCGCACATCGATATCATGGACCCCTTCTACATGACTGCATCCAATAACGACAAGGAACAGGCGTTTGTCGTGAAGTATATCCACGATTTCTTGGTGGTGAATAAGGATAAGAGTTGCTTTCTCTTGCCATACTTTCCCGAGTAAGTAGTCGGTCGCTAAATTACCCGCTATTACATTTCTTTCGTGAATTTCCTTAATAGCCAAGGATGATGGTTTATTCCAACTGTTTTGCACAGACACAAGTACTACGTCCTCATCGTCTTTCAACCTTATTATTCCAATGTCGTGTATCTCGACTCCGGGAGAGACGTGCGAAAAGACTAAACCGATGACAAGTCTACTCTTGATAAAGCCCTCAACGGCTTCAGAGCCGTGGTTAGCCCACTCAAGTATTAGAAGAAAGTTAAAGGCTGCTATGTGTGCTCCCATGTAACCAATTTCCCCTGCCTCAAGAAATCGTCGGGTGAGAATGGGATGGAGGCCTGGTTCACCATCCTATAGATGAGGGAGTTCATAAAGGATCAGCAGCTTCTCTTGTTGCCATCTGGTCTCGAGAAAAAGGGACATAGATATGGTGGAAACCACTGATGCAAACATCAGAGCCGAGTTCCATGCCATCCAGCGGAATATTGGCATGATACTCATGAGGGATGTCATGAAAAGGGGTGCCTTGTTCAACTATAGCAGTCACCCGCTGAGTAAGGCAGAGATAGCAACCCGCTTAGAAGCGTGTTGTGACGTGAGGACATTCAGGACGCTCGATGGCATCCATCCCTTCTCTCCGAATGCATATGATGGGAGTCGTGGTCCTTGATCGAGTCACAACCTTGTCTCCTGCAAATGTTAGTCACGGTAGGCCTTTAGTATATTTGATGCTTTTCTTTTTGCACTATCTCTCCCTGCAAATAAATGTTAGTCACAGAATTATTTTAGTATATTTGATGCTTTTCTTTTTGCATACCTACATGTTATCTCTATATTATGAATGTGCTAACAACTAACATTTATTTCTTGTGTGTGTCTAAATGACTTGGTATGTCGTGTACAAGGGCAAGGTTCCCAGAGTCTATGAAGACTGGGAAGATTGTAGGAGGCAGGTCCACCGTTTCAGAGGTAACAGTTACAAGGACTACACCACTTTGGAGGAGGTGGAAACTCGATACGCCAACTTTCTAGCACGATGAAGGAGAGAGATGTGGAGGAGACCGATGACCCCCTTTGTCGTGATGATGCTTGCAGCCACCACTGCTGCCGTGGTATTGTTAGCGAGTACGCCATGAAGGGGTCCTCACAGTGCGTGTTTAGAGACGTGGGGTAAGGTGGAGAGTTGGCGGGTACGAGGTAACACAGCTTACCCAGGTTCAAGTCCCACAACGGTGGTGGAACTCTACTCCTACTATAAATCACTATAATGGAAATACGCTGAGTTACAGAGATAGGTTCGCTGTGTGAGGTGTTGCGCATTGTACGCAGCAATCTGAGAGGTTGTCTATGAATCGTGCCCTAAAGGCTCCCGCGGGCCAGCTTATAAAGGCGCCAAGACCTAGGGTTTATAGGGAAAGGTCCTTGTCGGACAAGGTAAAGAGTCCTACACCTACACGAACTAGTCTTCCGTGTCTTGGACTCGATCCCAATGGCGACTAGCACCTGGTGGGAAGTGTTGGTCTTCTCGGCACGCTCCTCCTTCTCGATCTCCTACTCGATCTCCCTCATAACAGCGTCGTATTCCTCCGAGTTAACGTCCGAGCCACCGCCATCCATATTGATGTCGGTGTATAGTGCGTCAAGGACGGAGTCAGAGTTGGCTTCAGTGTTCATGATGGCGAATGTGGAGGGTGATGGAGGCGGGCCGTTGTTGTTGTTTCCTCCTCCGGTCATGACGGCGACCATCATTTCAGCCTCTTCGTTGGCTTCCGCATATTCGTTGATGATGGTAACCATCTCACCAAGTGTGAGAAGACCTGCGGCCTGCCGTCTTCGGAGGGTATGCCGGATGAGTGTTTCAGGTGTAAGCCCTTCCACGAAGTGGTACACGAGCTCGCCGGTGCGGTCGCCCTCTAGGGTTTCCCTCACCCTCATCGATCTAGCCCTGATCCGTGTCTTGCTCATAGGCTGTCTGTGTGGGGCTTGATGAGTTTCTGACTTCCTAGGAGCTAGGACCCGAGTCAGTTTCACCGATGAAGATGTGGATGTCTCCGATGGGGATGACAGAGCACCGCGTAGGGTTTGTCTTTTCCAGCACCCAGAACTTTCGTCGGTGATAACTAATATTACCCCCGACGAATAAGTGTACGCGCTAGCAATGTGGCATTACCGCTGGCGAGATGGTTGCTGGCGAGCCCGAAGTCACCGACGGTAGGCCATTTTGGTGCGCTGGGGATGAGGTTTTCCCTACTAGTGTAACACTTTACAATGAACTATCAGTCACTTCTACATACAGAATATATTCTTAGTTCTTCCAAAGATCATAAGAATATCCTTACTAGCGTCCAATGATCATCTTATGAGTCACCCTGGTATATGCTCATAACATTCAGAGCATATGATATATCTAGATACGTACATATCACAGTATGATTGATTAAGTTATTCAAGTGATTTTACTCACCAAGTTACAAAACACTTGAATCTAGTTTATCAAGATATTCATGTGATTTTACTCACCAAATGTCAAAAACACTTGAATCTTGATTCACTCACTAAGTGTCAATACACTTGAATCTTGATTCAACCTTTTCCATGTGGCAAGAACCTTTCTCGTCGTTTCCATATTGAACTCATTCAATATTTCATCTATGTACATATGGCATAACCATATTAGTGTCTCAATCTATCCAAATATACTTTGATGCCAAATATTCTGGTTTTTCCCATATCTTTCATTTAAATCTTATTTTAGTGAAATCCTTAACTCGTGTCAATAAAAGATACATCATTTCCAATCAACAATATGTCTTATACACAATGTATTATAAATATGTCTCAGGACTCCCACTTAATTTCTTGCAAATGTGACTATTTTCATTGTCTCTAATGAAATTAAACATTTTAAAATTTTCATCACGGTGAAGATTCCAACTCCGTTATGCTTAATTTAACTATTGAAGTTTGCATGCCTTTTTAGCATCCTTTGATTTAACAAAAACCTTCGGACCGTGTCATGTACACGTCCTAGGTAACCATTCTATTAGAAGAATATTGTTTTGTTTATTCAACTAGCATATACAAGAATTGACATATGTAGTGGTTACTACACTAATCCATCCAGACTAAATATCACTATGAAATATCGAATATTGTCATATTCAACTCCTTGAACTTTGTCGTAAACTCTTTATCCAACATGTCGACTATTTCATAAATGTGAAACATCCATGTCTATTTCCTTATAGATCCAAATATGACTGATAGGTTTTATGCCTTGCAGAGGGTCTTCCAAGCTCAGTAACTTGGTTTCTCATGTATGGAACTATCACGGATTTTATGGCTTCAAGAAATTTGATAAAATCAGGGCCCATCATCCCTTCTTTGCATGTAGTCAGTTCATCATTGTCAAACAATAATGAATCTCAAATCTTAGTATTTGATTGTTTAATCGACCTACGTGGTTCAATAGGAACTTAGATCTCTGTGACCATAACCTTTGAGGCCCGGGAGCAATGAGCATTATGGCTCCCACCAGGATACTTTCTGGTGATGCGCAACTCTGCACATATAGCTAAGGTTCCATAACCTTATCCAAGTCCTATTGTCCTCCCACTTAACTTTTTGCAAAAATTCCTTCTGAAGAAAATTGACGTTCTAAGTGACAAACACTTTTGTCTTCGGTGTTATGGAGGAACACGCAAGGATTATTTGGGAAAACCTATAAAGACGTGCTCATACGACTTTGGTGGTAAACATTTTACTTATGCCTAGTAAACCAAAAATTAAGAAAAGACAACTTGGGTTTTATCCCAATTCATAACTCATATGGTGTTATTTCAATGGATCACGATGGAGCTCTTTTCAGTGTAAAAGAGGTAGTCACTAAAGCTTAATCTTCAAAATAAAATGGCAATTTTATAAATAACAATGTTGATCCTACCATGTCAAACAATGTTTGGTTACATCTCTCGAATACTCCATACTTCTATGGTTTATCGGGAAACATAAATGCATGGAACGATTTCTTGAATCTTAGGTGTTTTTGCTAAACTCGTAACTCGAATATTTTCCTTTATGATTCAATCAGAAATTCTTTATTTTCTCGTTATAATTATTTTCCACTTAATCTTGAAATCATTTGAACATTTTCAAACATTTCATACGTATCCCTGATTAAGTAAATATACATATATTCACTCAAATCTTTGGTTAAAGCATATGAAGTTTGAATGATCCACCACATATGGCTACACATAATGGACTATAAGTGTCAATATGCACAATGTCCAATAAGTTAGTCATTCATTCCTGTTTGGCCTATGAACGAAATTTAAATCATTTCCAGGAAATTCTCACAAGCGTCAATTGATCCAAAAATCAAAAATACACCAAAATTCCATCAACGTGGAGTTTCTTCATGTTTTCTTTCTGATGTGATTTAAACTGCAGTGTTACTCATAAGTGATCTTCTAATCATTCGTCTGATGACAGTTTAGCATCGGTTTTTATGGACATGATTTATCAACCTACATTTGTAAGAGTTCATCCATCTTAAAGTGGAATATGGTAATTATTTGAACAACCATCATTCTCATAATACCAGAACAAAATAACAATTACTAAAATAGAAATCTTGAAGGGAAGCTTTGATTTCAACGAGAAACACAATAACACTTTATTTGTTTTCGATGAACATCATCACATATTCTCTTGCCAGTTACTTAGGCCATTGCAGATCATGAATTGTGTTGCTCTGGATGACATTTCACACCAACCAATTCAGTATCCAATACCCAAGAACCACATTGTTTAACAAGCAAAGAATACATCCATAACTTGTATATCATTTATATACCTAAGCTGGACATTTCCATTGTTTTCTTTTCTGCCAAATATTTCCAAGATTCTCTTTCAGCATCTCCTTTCCATTTTAGAAGAATCTATCAACATCAATAGTGGTGACATACACATGACACATAGTTCAAAGCGTGTATAGTCAAATAATAATACCTTTGTACTTACATTTTGAAGTTGGTCACCATCATAAAATGTTTGGTGTTCTTTCAAATTTCATTCATTTTAGTAATCCTTTATAATGTAGTAAACATTATACCTATATCTTCTATCCATCCTTATCATGAAAACTTTCATGATCAAGCTACTTTATAGCTATATAAATGGTAGTAAACGAATGCTAATGACTACAATATTTTACCAGTTCGTAGAGTAAAATTCCAGAATTTTATAGTTCTATTATCTCAATTATAGCTAAATACACGGTAGTAAATGAATGCCTGTGACTACAATGAACTATGCAAATTCACTTCGATTTAGTTTATGATAAATTGAGTTCAAATTAATCAAAATTACCAAATGAACTCCCACTCAAAACAACGTCCCTTCAGTCATTTTGGTGATTACACGAACCAAATTCACTACACCACATCTGATCATCACGTGAGGTGGTGCAGCTCCAATGGTGAGCATCATATGGACATCATATCATTCATATGACTCGTGTTTTACCTTTTAGTTCATGTTCTGAGGCCATGTCTGTACATGCTAGTCTCGCCAAGTAATAACCTTAGTACTTGTGTGTGTAAAATTGTCTTACACCCGTTGTATGCGAACATAGAGTTTATCACGCCCGATCATGACATGATCTTTGAAACGACGAACCTTCTTACCGGTGCATACTAAGGAAGAAATATTATTATCTTGATATTTAGTGAGAGGGATCATCTTATAATGCTACTGCCAAGATCTAAACAAGACATAAGCATAAATAATATGCAAACAAACATCATATTCATAAAGTGATATGGTATGGTTTTTGCACTTGATCTCTATCATTCCATTTGTGTAAGGCCAAGGTCTATGGCGCTCCAACTTACTTTGTTATAATTCCCAAGAATATCCTACCATACCAAAATTATAACATTTACCATATCATGACACCTGCCCAGCAAAAATAAAACTAGATGCTTCTAATTTATCTTTTGCATATTTTACGTGGCTCTGGGATTTCAAAGATAGGATCATTCTTACCTACGAACATGGAACTACAACAATGATAATCAAATTATTAGCAACCCGTTGTAAATTAGATATCAACTATAGTGGGAGGGACAGACACCTGTTAGCCATTTATGCAAAACTAGTTACATGTCAAGCGTGGAATAGGTCTCATGTGCGAGGACATGTAAAGTTAGTTCGGACCGCTTCATCCCACTATGCCGCTAATATCCAAAATACATGAAGGATGCAATAACATGATCATCAGCGCCCACATATTCATATGTGTTCTAACTGTACAAAGCATCTACGCATAGACAGATCTCTGATACCACTGATGGGGTTCGTTGCATAGAAAACAAAAAAAATCCCATGGTTTCAACTGCCAAGATAGAATCTAGGCAATACTTGAAACGGTTTCGGATGGACTCACTCTCGAAGACCGTAAAGCAGGATAACATTCTGTCAAACAAACGTGGTTGTTGTATAATGTACACGACCGTCCTCAAGGACACGATGAACAATGCCACAAGTGCAGCGCCTCCGTAATCGGTCCACATGTATGGTGTGCCGATGATTTTCGTCCCTCGCTCCAACTTGGAAGCAGAAGTAGGGGATCCTAGGGAACTCCGCCAACACTACGACATGGTGGTGGGGAAGAGCTTGAGCAGGTCTTTGCCTAAGTGCCATACTCGTGATAGTGGACAAGCTAGCAAGGGGGAGAAGATGCCAACCAAATGGCTTATGAGAGGAATGGAGAGGTGTGTGTGGGACAGGAGCTCCACCCCTCCTTTTATAGGGGGGGCAGCCCCCAAGGGGCTGGGCGCATAGGGTAGTGTACCCCCACCTCTCCCCTCTTGATTGCAAGTGGACTCTCCACTCACAAAAAATCAAGAACCACTTTCTTCCATTTAATTTCCACTGAAAAATCAACGGTCATTCCATTAAAACCACTTTAAATCACTTGATTTAATGCCACTCATTTAATCAACACTTCATTCAATTAGTACTTCATTAAATGAACACTTCCTTTAATAAACGCATTAACAATTCAATCCCCGCTAATATTCCGATACACCAAAACTATTCTGGTAGATTTATTAGAAAAATTCCTACATTGTCCAGTATTTTCTCTGGTGTTACATATCCACTCAAATGCGTCAACTACCCTTAAGTGTGTATCCCTACGGGCTCGTGAACTGTGTGGACATGATCGAGACTTTCTCCGATCAATAATCATTAGCGGGGTCTGAAGATCCATAATGACTCCCACTAGCTCAACGATAAACTACTGATCGCGTGAACCTTTTTTGTAGTAACCAATTCCTTTTTTCTCACGATATTTTACTTGTACGAGATCCGATCATTTGGTATCATCCATACCTAGTTCGATCTCGTTACCAACAAGTACTATTTTCTTGTTCCTGTGATATAACATTCTTAGTGATCTTATCATTTGCTTGCAAGCTATATTAATGTGATATCACCGAGAGGGCCCTGAGTATATCTCTCTGTCATCAGGATGGAAAAATCCCACTCATCATCCACGAGCCTCAACTAAGACTTTCCCAGTACCCGGTGACATCTTTATAATCACCCTGTTATGGTGTGACGTTTGATGGAATCAAAGTACTCTTCCAGAGTTAGTGATTGACGTGATCCCATGGTCTTAGGATTAGAGTTACTTCGAATGATGTTATAGCAATGTAAACATAATGGCATGATCGTGTTACTATATGTTGGGAGATTGTTCATCACATCATTCCACCAATGTTGTGACCTCGTTATTAACAACATCCAGTGTCATGATCAGGAAACCTTGATCATCTGTTAATCAACAAGCTAGTGTAATGAGAGGCATTACTAGGAACCTTTTATTTGTTTATTATACACACATGTATTAACATTTCCGGTTAACACAATTATAGCATGAGAAATAAACATTTATCATATACATGGAATAATATAATAACCATTTTATTATTGCCTCTCAGGCATATTCCCTTCACTGCCTTCATCGATGGTCTGGAAAGGGGGTCTCTTCTCTGGCATACGCTGAAGCGCACTCAGGACAAGGGCAAGCTTGATCTCAATGCAATTCCAAGGCTAGAGAATTTTTCGTTGCCGATGACAATGCTCACAGGTCCTTACCTACAGTGGTTATCCCCAACCAAGCTAAGAAAAGAACAACAACAAGTGGAAGAATCTGCCAGAAGACAAGCAAACAGCCGACATGGTTGCCATGACTTTCGCTGGCAGAGGCGAAGGCGAACAATGTGGTCGTGGCAGGGGGCTGGTCGTGGACAGTAGAAAAGTGATTCTACACCCGCAGCGTCCCGCATTCCCTAGACATACAAAGAGTACCATGATATGTCGTGTTTCGTCCATCTTGACGCAAATGGTAAAGACACTCCTACCAACCGGCAGTGCAATTTTGTCAACAACCTAAGGGAAGACCCTAAGTACGGCTACAAGTGAAGTCGGAAGAAAAGACCCCACGGAAAGGGCAAGGGGAAGAACAAGGAGGAAGAGTCCAAGGATTCGGATGACATGGATGAAGACATGGATCCCAAACCTACCAACAAGGGTGATGGTAAGGGTAAAAATCCCTTCGAGAAGAAGGCTCTAGTCTACCACACCTTCCTTGGTACCCCTACCGTCCGGGGCCAGAAAACCTCTTTGAGGATACTGATGGCCACACTCCCCCCAGTTCCCCAGTACGTGAAGTGGTCAGAGATTCCTATTACTTGGGATAGAGAGGATCACCCAGATCTCATCCCAACAGAGAACCAGTATACGATGGTCATCAACCCTCTGATTAAAGGCATCAAGTTCACCAAGTGCCTTGTGGATAATGGAAGCATCATCAACATTATGTACCTTGATATGCTGCACAAGATGAATTTGACGGAGACTCGGCTAAGGAGGAGCAACACCATGTTCCATGGCATCGTTCATGGCCGGCAAGCTCAGTCCCTTGGTTGCGTTACCCTTCTGGACGCCTTTGGTGATGTTAACAATTACCGCCAAGAGCGCATGACCTTTGAAGTGGTGCCCTTCAAGAGCGTGTATCATGTCATATTTGGACACAACATATTCCACTCCTTTCATGCCAGGCCATGTTTTGTCTACAACAATCTCAATATACCCGGACCAAACGGCATCATCACCATTGTCAGAACCTTCAACAAGGCAAGGGAGTGCGAGATGAGTGAAGCCACCTTCACCAAAGTAGTCCTCTGCGGTGAAGAGTTCAAGGAGATCCAGCACCAGGTCGATGCCTCGGAGATGCCAGCTTCGAAGAAGCAGATTTCTGACTCCGAACCTACCTTCAAGGTCGCCATTAATACCAAGCATGTACAACTTGTAGAAGGTGACTCCTCTAAGACCACTGCCATTGGCACGGATCTAGATCCCAAATAGGAAAGCATGCTCGTTGAGTTCCTCCATGAGAATAGGGACATCTTTGCCTAGCAACCTGCTGACATGAAGGGTGTACCTAGGGAACTCGCCGAGCACAGCTTAAACATCGATCCTAAAGAAAAACCGGTGAAACAACCTCTAAGATGCTTCGGTGATGAAAAACGATGGGCCATAGGCAAGGAGCTAGCTAGGTTACTTAAGGCTAGTTTTATCCGAGCAGTTATTTACACCTAGTGGATGGCCAATCCTGTATTTGTTCCCAAGAAGGGAACCAAAGAATTAAGAATGTGTGTTGATTACATCGGCTTGAACAAATCATGCCTGAAAGATCTGTTTGCTTTGCCTCGCATTGACCAACTCATTGACACGATGGTTGGCTCAGAACTTCTATGTTTTCTAGATGCATACTCAAGATACCACCAAATTAAGATGCGAAAGTTGGACCAATTGGCCACTTTGTTCATCACACTTTACGACACATACTGCTACGTCATGATGGGCTTGTTCGTTTGCGGCCCCAAAGTTCTCGGGCGAGTGCATCGTGGGGCCCAACTTGCCTGTAATCTCATGAAGGGGCCGTAGTAGATTCGCCATTTGTCCAGAGGGGCCAAATGGAGGTGAGTACAAATCTAACAGCCAAACGGTCGTTTGAACCAGACGAAAAATGGTTGACCTCAAATACCATCGTTAGGTCAACTCTTCTCGGCCCGCCCTATCAGTATTATTCCACTACAAAACAATATGAATTCTCATAAGAATCTATAAAATCATTTAGCTGTAATCCATCATGTCCTTATGGGACAAGCAACAATCAGCAATAGAGCAGGTTTTGCCAGTGTGCTGGTGTTGTGGCGGAGGTTCTCTTGGCCATCTATGAAAGGGGGAGAAGCAACGCAGCATGGTCGGGGCTCTCCTGGTTGACCGTGGAAGCGAGGTGGAGATCTGAAACCAGGCTTCTTCCTTGACAACAAATATGTGTGTTCTTCTTCTGCAGGGTGAGTTCTAAGTTCAGTGCTTCCTCTTGGTCGGTCGTGGAGGCTAGCGGGAGGATGAGTTCATCCTGGAGTGCTTCGCCGCTACAAGAAGGGGTAGAAAGGACTTGTGTGTGTTGTCGTGCGGGTCAAAAGCTATTACCCTATGGAGTTCTTCCACGAAGGCCATGTTTGCCAACATGATCTAGGGCTAGAAGGGTCCACTCTGCATCATGCCGTGTTGGCACCGCGGCTTGTTCTTCCTCCAAGACACGGTGCCGTATCGGAGGATCTTTGATCTGAGCACGATGCTCCACCCTGCCGGCGACCCAAGTGGTGTTGTCCCCAGTGTCATCGACGGCAGCCGCTGCTTAAGATCTTGCAGCAGTGCAGGCAAAAAAGAAGAAGGACCAAAATGCGATTTATCTTTGTTAGTTCAGGTATTTCTTGCAAATTATGTGGACTAACTTGTACTCTCTGTTTGGAGAATGTTGCAACCTCGGATCATTTATGGATCCTAAGTCCCTGTGATTAACATGCTAGTCCCTGGATCATTAGCTAGCACTTCATAGTCGATGAATATCATGTAAAACACAAGTCATTATTACACGAATAATCCAGAGTATATTTATTACAACTTGTATAGCTTATAGCTAGCTCAATTAAAACAGCGGAAACTAAGTAAACTTGAGTCCATCAACGCCTCAGGCTAGCTGCGTGAAGACCCGCGACCCCTACGCACCTTTCAATCTTCGGATTCTGCACATAAGACGTGCAGCCAACAAGTTGGGTCAATACTTTGAATGTATTGGCAAATTACACCAAGGAAAGAGTAAGACTATCTCTACATGCAAGGCTAAGAGTAGGCTCTGGGGTTCATTTGCGTAAAGCCAATTTTATCAATGTAGTGAGAAAAGAGGAAGAAAGTTTTCCCTACTTTGTAAACTTTGATAAATAGTATAGGGTCGAATGGAACACGTGGATATTACTCACCAAGTGCCCAATCAACCTAGCACTTGGATATTACGTACCAAGTTTCCAAAATCCCACCCAATGGCGATATTACTCACGCCTTGGGTTTATAAAACGTTAAGTTTGGAAAAGAGAGAGGAAGATCCATCAGAGGCTCCATCCTTCAGATGCTCAAAGTGTTCTTTTCCGTGAACTCGGCTGATCGATCAGATTGCAATACTCTCGAGAGGTTGTGCACTTTCCCCACAATCCACGATCAAGTCAATTTACAGACAAGACCATGGCGAAGCCTTCCCTTAGTAGCCCCTCTACCAGCTAGATCCAACCGTGCTAAGAACCTCCAAATGTTGGTACCCCGGTGAGGTTTCCCACTAAGTACTAAGCCAAGACAGAGCCCATATGTATTGTGGTTGCACGGGAAGCTTCTGAATTCTGAAACATGGTAGACTTCTTTGATTCCTGGGCGGCCGTCCTCCACCAAAATCCCACTCGTTGTCCCGACAACCATTCCACCCAGAAGAAAACTTATTTTTATTTTGAAGGGGTTTTGGAGAAGAAAAGTTCGGTCGAGAGAGCTCCCATACTTAGAAAATTTCTTGAGTCTTTCGAACCCTCCCAACGGTACTTGATATATATAAGTATATAGCATAGCAAGCAACTTTAGAAAAACAGGATAACCTATTGGGATGGAAAATCCTAAGCATAGAGCTACTCATGGCATACTACAAAACCATACTTGCAAAATAGTACTAAGAAATTCTACCAAAATCCTACACATGCATACTACAGAATTTAAAGAGTAAAACATGCATAGTCAAAACTGGGACATAAACATGAACAAGTGGTGTAACTTGCCTTGATCCGAGCAGAAATCTACACAACAGTACTCCTCAGCGCTCTCCGAGCAATCTAACGAAACGAACATGGATCCAATCACAAATTGCACAAAACAAAGTCACGAAGTCTAATATGCATGCATGCAACAAGGTAATATGCAAGGATGGATTTGATTTCGACCAAAGGTTTTAACCAGGGGTGTTGTTGAGTTGGGGATGTCATTGGAATCGATTCCCCACAGATTTTAGGTATTTTGGGTTAAACCCTAAATAACCAAGCTCAAAACTAGATCTACAACTCCAATCTACCTCGAGACAAAACTGAACACCCTAAGCATGATAAGACAATTTTCTACAGAGGGTCTCATCGAAACAAAGCCAACGCAACAAGAATCAACTAAAACGGAGCTACGGATAATAATCTAGAATTAAAATACTCTAATCTAAACTTTAAATCATATTGCAAGATTGCTGTGACAAAACAGCAATATTATTGTAGATCTGTGTTCTACTCGAAAATATGAATCCAACGGTATATTATACGCAATTTTTAGACTAATATTTGAATTACTATGGATTTTACAAGATTGGAACAATTTCTGCCTACTTTAAAAGAAAAACAAAAGGTGGCCTGCGACGTGGCGACACGTGGCGGCTCGCGATTGGCCAGCGACGCGCGTGTGACGTCGACGCGGTGCTGACGCGGCGACGGCGTGGCGGCTGCCACGCGGCGCAACGCGATTGGCTGGCGCGGTGTTGGTCGATTAGAGCCGTTGGATCTCGATCCGAGGGTCGGGAGGGCTTACCGGCGGTGGCGACGACGGGCGGCGGTGGTGCATCGGTGGCGAGGTACGGCGGCATGCCGGTGGTCCTCTGGCCTGACGAAGAAGTCAACGGCGACCGGCTCCTCGCCGTGGTCGCGTTCCCGGGGGCGGCTGCGGCTGCTCCTTCCCGAGGCGGCGGCGGGCGGCGGCTGGAGGCGGCGAAGGGCGGCGGCGCACCGGCGAGCGATTGGCGGCGGCTCAGTGGCGATTAGCGGAAGAAAACCTAGGGTTTTGGGGGAGGCGTGCTGGGGGCTTTTATGGGCGCGATTTCTTGGCGCGGGGGTCACGGAGTCCGCTCCGATTTCGCCGGAGGAGGTTGGCGCTGACGTGGAGACGGCGGCGTGCTCGAGCCGGACTCAGAGGAGGACATGGCTAACGGGTGGGGCCCACCTGTCGGCGGCTGCAGGCGCGGGGGCGGTGTGGGGCTGGCCCATTCGCTTCGCGACGCCCACCCGGCCAGGCGGGCGGCAGATAAGGTTTTTTTTTATTCTTTTTATTTATTTCTGTTTTGCTATTTGTTTAATAACTTTTGCAAACGGAATCCGAATTAGACGAAAATTGTTTCTAAAATTTTGTAAAAATAAGAGGGTTAGAGTAGGACTATAAAATAACACCTTTGCAAGGGTTTTGGAGGATTGACATTGTTTTATCCTTTTAGTCTTTATATGACTAAGGGGTTTTGGAAAAATCCTGATGCAGTTTTTTGATATGTGATGCCATGATGCAAAGATATGATGCATGCTTCTAGTAACATCTGAAATTGAGAAATTTGGGATGTTACAAACCTACCCCCTTAAGAAGAATCTCGTCCCTGAGATTCAGGTTGGTTAGCAAATAGGTGTGGGTGTTCTTTCTTCAGGTCTTCTTCACGCTCCCACGTGGCCTCTTCCTCGGAATGGTGATTCGATTGAACCTTGCAAAACCTGATAGTCTTGGTACGAGTGATTCTCTCGGCTGTCTCCAGAATCCTGGTGGGTTTTTCCTCATAGGTGAGATCGTTTTCTAGTTGAACTTCTTCCAACAGAACCATATCCTTTAGTGGGGTTTCAGCCATTTTCGGGTGACACTTCTTTAGTTGTGATACATGGAAAACATCATGAACTGTTAACACTTTAGGAAATTCCAACTGATAGGCAACTTCCCCTCTTCGACCCAAGATTTTGTAGGGCCCTATGAATCGGGGTGCTAACTTACCCTTGATTCCGAATCTCTTAACTCCTCGTAGTGGCGAAACTCAGAGATACGCACGGTCTCCCACTTCATAAGTCACATCCCTGCGCTTGGAATCAGCATAATTCTTTTTTCTGGATTGGGCTACTTTTAACCTGTCTTGAATCTGTCTCACTTTTTCTTCAGCATCCTTGATCAATTCAAGTCCAAACAAACTACGTTCTCCAACCCCACTCCATAGCAGCGGAGTCCTACATTTTCTGCCATATAGAACTTCAAATGGAGCCATCTTGATGCTAGTTTGGTAGTTGTTATTGTATGAGAATTCCGCATATGGCAAATTATCATCCCAACTAGACCCATAGTCTAGGGCACAGGCTCTTAACATGTCCTCCAAGATCTGGTTGACTCTTTCTGTCTGTCCATCTATTTGTGGGTGGAAGGTAGTACTAAAATCCAGTCGTGTCCCTAGAGACTCGTGTAGCTATCGCCAAAACTTAGAGGTGAATTGGGTACCTCTATCCGAGACAATCCCCTTAGGCACACCATGAAGGCTTACGATCCTTGTCATATAAATTTTGGCAAGTTTAGCACTCGTATAGGTGGTCTTTACGGGAATAAAGTGGGTCACCTTTGTGAAGTGGTCGACCACTACCCAGATGCAGTCATACCCAGAACGAGTCCGCGGTAGTCCTATGATAAAATCCATGCCTACCTTGTCCCACTTCCAATCGGGCACAGGTAATGGCTGCAACAGTCCTGCGGGTTTTTGATGTTCGGTCTTGACTTTGTTGCACACGTCACACAAGGAGATATATTCAGCAATTTCCCTTTTTATGTTGTTCCACCAGAACCTCTCTTTCACATCCATGTACATCTTTGTATTACCTGGATGGATCGAGTAAGGCGAATCGTGAGCTTCCTGAAGGATTAACTTCCTGATATCAGGGTCATTGGGAACGCACATACGCTTCTCATACCAAAGAGTTCCCTGTTCATCCGTATGAAACCCTTTTGCTTTGCCATTGCTTATATTAGCTCTTATCTCTTCCAACTCTTTGTCCCCCTTCTAGGCCTCTTTGATTTGGTCCAGAAACATTGGCACTATCTCCATAGTTGCTAAGTATCCCTCTGGAACTATTTCCAACCTGAGGTCCTTGAATTGTTCACACAAATCTTTTGGAAGTTCTCCCACGGTAAGTCCATTTACATAGACCTTCCGGCTTAAGGCGTCAGCCACAACGTTGGCCTTTCCAGGATGGTATTGCAGGTGATATGGGGTGGCCCGGTCTTCTCAGCAAGCTCTTGTCGATGGTGATGGTGGATGATAGATAACTAGTACGTAGCTATGATCTCTCCCACTCAATCCCTGATGCCAATGCAACAGCTCTCGAACCTTGTAGGATATTCACAACACCACACTCTTGCGCACGCAGTCGTGACCACGAACGGTAGTATGCAATCTACTAATTCCCAATGGAACAACAGATCACACTCAATTATAGTTGGCAGATTCGAACACAAGGTAATTCCAGAGGTTCTATGAAAGAAACAACTCCAAAATATTTTAACGTGGTCTTAAAACCTAACTTGTGACGGCTACGGAGGTTCATATGAGGGCTGGGGCGTCCTCCCCTCTAAACGGGCCTAAAAACAGCCATAACTTGGCCCAAACTGACTCGGTTCGACTCAAACTGATACATACCGACCCATATATGGGTTCGGCCTTATTGGCACGCAGTCCAAACGTCGTGGAACACCTCAAACATGTAATTCTTGGTGCGCCATCTCTCACTCTTGCTCATACGTGATTTCCTCATTGCGTCCTAGTGCGCCTGCCTCCCGCTCCTCCCTCGCGCACTTGTTGATATTGGAAATCAGCGCGTGTCCTTCTTGCTGCAACTCTCCTCCTCCTCGCACAATGCTTGTGTTATCAATAAACCTGATCATACAAAGATGCATAGACTTAGGTAGTATAAAGTTCTCATTAAATAAAACATCAGGTTCAATTAGGAATAAATTCACCTGATAGTCATTATTGATTTGACTCAATATTTCCTTCCAGTTCAGGCAGTCAGAATCATCATAATCCATGTATATATCCTCATCATCCTCCCTTTCTTCATGAAAAGCCGTCCTCAGCTTTGGGTAAGCTGAAAGTGGGAGAAACAAAAAGAACAACGTGTACGCAAAGTATATGTATATATAACATGTTGTATTATTGTTGTTCACATGAAAAGTATGTCCAGTATACATCAAGCAACTTAAATTGCAGGTATAAGTGAAGTACAAAGAATCATGATCATGGTGAAAAACAACTAAATAGATAGTCATGTTCTTCAATATTAAATTCAGTTTTCTCAAAGAAGATCTATGATCAAATTTGTGCACAAGATCAAACCAATTCAGTATGTGTGAAAACCAAATTGGTTCATGCCATGTTTCAACTGCGCTACTCTGATTATTATGAACATGATCATGTTGTCCAGTATGTAAAATGCAACTCAATTTGCAAATATCAAGGAAGTCTAAAGTAGTACCAAAACTAGATAAAGACTTTTGGGACAAACGTAGTGAATATGAAAACTTGGGTCCTATTCTAGCAAGATTAGAACAATCAAACATAGGTAAAATTACTTGTGTTGGTTGCAATATATCAACTAGACCAGAATGTATTTCCATAATATATGGAACATGAGCTATTGTCCCATAGCAAAGATTTTGTGATGTATGGCTGAAAACAGCATGTTTCAGTTCAGCGATTCTATCACAAGTAATGCATATGTGATCCACAAGAAAATTTTCATGCATGCTATATTCACCAATCAGATTGAAAGTGAAACAAGGAGAATATGTGCTAGAATTCAGAAATGAAATTTCAGAAATCTTATCCGTAGCACAACTCATACTCATAGGTTCATTTAGCATGATGGAATACACAATATCAGCAGGTGGTATTCGAGCAAGTATTTCCTTATGTGTTATCAGTACCACATGATCAAAATTTGAATTTGGTAAACTATCACATGGTGCTGAAACAGTAGTGCAAGGCAAATCACAAGGAGGCTTCAGTAAAGGAATAGACTCACAATATGTCGCACATGTTGGCTGAAGCTCCAAAACAGTACCAATGTCATCAACAATCTCCTCGGTTGTAGTAGGTACTAAAACATCCGCCGCAAGTGACAATGCACAGTCCGACGATGTAGGTTGTAAAATAGATTGCTCCCTTTCTTCAAAAGCAACCTGCATAGCACAAGAACCAATACCAGGAGTAGAGATGATTACATTAGTAGAAATATCCTCACATGTATTAGCATCTACTGACTGATGTTTTCTTTTTCTCTCATACTCTTAGAATGGATGCTCTCAACCTCACGTTTAGTGGAATCACACAGCTCACTTTTGATAACACTCTCACTCAGCTTGGCTATGTGGCTCTCATTCTCACATGGGTTGTAATGCACACCATGTTCAAGATGACAAATAATAGAATTGTCACCATTCATCATGACCTTGTACTTAGCAGACAAACTGAACTCTTTTGTCCTCTCCTTGCGAAGAAGATGATACTCATGAAATTTGTCGGCTGAAATCCTGAGCATAACACGCCTCTTCATGTTCCATTTGAAACAAACCCTTCCAACAACAGGACATATTTGAGCGTCAAACCTTCTGCTCCAACGTTCTCCCAATAGTATGTGACAAGAATCAAGTGGTATAGGAGATACATCACAGTGCACAATCTCAGTATGCTCTTTAAAAGTCATAGGAACATCAGCAGTGTGTGAAATCAGCAATGTGCCATATGATGAATGCAAGAGATATGGCACAGCACGGGCACATGTGGGTAGCTGCAACTTTTGTACAACTTCAACGCTGATCAAATTAATAGTAGAGTTACTATTAATGGTAATGGAAGCACATCGTTCACCAATCATCACACTATGGTGGAAAAGACCATCACCATCAAAAATACCGCGTTCTTCCTTCCAAAAAGTTCCACTACAACGCCAATTGTCGATGAATTTGTAACTATACGTCTCCACATTATTTGTAACGTCACCTGCCTCCATTTTATGCATCACATCAACACTACTAGAAGACATGATTAGTACATTAGTGCACAAATCAAAATCAGTATGGTGGAAACTCTCACAACTCACTCACAACTAATAAGAAAGGAGATCTTACGGTTCCAAAGTGAATAGAGATGATCTACCAAACGAAATCAAAAACTGATGCACTGATGTGATGAAGTGAATATCAAAGGTATAGAGAACGATCACAGGGCACACAGGGTATTTATGGTGGAGCTGTAGGTATGGTATCCTAACTACACCGCAAACAAGTCCTAGTGCTGATCGTATGACAAAGACCCACGGAAACACACACGGTGGAGATAAATGGGGCAATTGCAACTATGAAAATGAGCTCAAAAAAGTAAGGTATGTCGGAGGAATGCTCGTGTTGCAATGCACAAGGAGAGACGCTAGCAATGTCTCAACGAAACGGGCACAAGATTGCTAACTGAGCAGCCCGCAGAGCACTAAGCACGCTAGTCTCGTAGGATAGTTATAGACACAAAGAAAGGCTTACTAAGGCTCACAAGGATAGGTACGCTATGTGGACTCAGTAAAAAAAATAAACAAAAGAAGAAAAAAATTGACCTGAGAATTGGTCTCTGCCACGGCAGAAAAACAGGCTAAAATCCTGCCGCGGCAGGATGGCGGCAGAATTTTTTTTTTCTCGTACTAGCACAGACTGGTCTGTGGTAAGGCGACGGTTCGATTTTTTTTTCGGATTTTTTTTTCGCGTTGGAGCACAGACCTGTCTGCGGTCAGGCGTGAGGCAGCGAGCCGAATTTTTTTTTCCGACTCGGCAAGTAGTACACAACCAGGACTCTTTACTTGGATCGGATCTGACTTGATGGTAGCGGAAAAAGATGGTGGAAAACAACTAGAACAACTTGAAAACAACTCTACGAAGAACAGATCTAGATCTAATCTAATAGAGGAACTCGACCAGCAACTATTACTCGAATACGATGTAATCTAGGCTATGGCAACTCTTTTTGTGGGGCTTTTTCTGTATAGGATGAAAAACACTCTCTAATCTATGGATGGATTGTGGATTGCTTACCGAGGCAACGAGGAAATCTGATACCAAGATGATATTGCTCACCGAGTAAACCCAGTGCTCTGATACCAAGATGATATGGGGTGGCCCGATCTTCTCAGCAATCTCTTGTCGATGGCCCGATCTTCTCAGCAAGCTCAGATATGACCCGGGCTGGCTCGGCCGGCCCGGTTAGGTTAGGTTTTTTTTATTCTTTTTATTTATTTCTGTTTTGCTATTTGTTTAATATCTTTTGCAAACGGACTTCGAATTAGACGAAAATTGTTTCTAAAATTTTGTAAAAAGAAGAGGGTTAGAGTAGGACTATAAAATAACACCTTTGCAAGGATTTTGGAGGATTGACATTGTTTTATCCTTTTAGTCTTTATATGACTATGGGGTTTTGGAAAAATCCTGATGCAGTTTTTGGATATGTGATACCATGATGCAAAGATATAATGCATGCTTCTAGTAACATCTGAAATTGAGAAATTTGGGATGTTACAGAGAAGGTCCTTTATGTAATTGTGCCCACAAATTAATACAGCTTCTAGGGCCTCCAGGCCTCTTGCGAAAAAAATCAGTAATAGAGCACGTGCACGCAAAGCTAGGAACCATCAATTAGCAGCAGCAAAGTACGCACACAAAGCATGCAATCAGATTCTCTTGTTTTAAACCGTACCGAAGATCCTTAATCAAATTTTAAATCGTGTTATTTAGCCCTTCATCTGTCCTTCTTTTTTCTAAAAACAACAACAGTAAAACCCCGTTTTATAGGGAGACAACCTTGGCCTTGTAGGCCCAACCGGAGACCTCCCAGCCCATCTAAGCGACCTGCCCCACGTGATCCCAACCATAACGCCTAGCGACACCACAGGCACTCAGTGCATGTGCAGTAGTTTAGACATCAGCCGTCTGTAATAGATATCCACATCACCAACCGATAGCCCTTCAGACTCATCCTACAACGGGGTGTCTTTTCAGTTGTCTGCAGAGGTTCACGGTAGCATGAGCACGAAACAGCATAGAATTTCTTCAATTTCCTCATGTACATCTATCCTCCCCTTCCTGTGATGAATCATCTGATTCTTACCCAAAAAAAGTCGCCAATTCTTAGCATCATGCAGAACGAAATATTCTCGTTTATGCATCCCAGAATTGAATGACTGAAGCTTGCCCTCCGTCAACTGTAGTCACCGTATCTATCTTAGGCCAAAAGAGGAAACAGGATCCGGTAGGCAATTGCCTATAGCAACCATGGATTGTTTCTTTCAGCACATCTGTAGTTGTACCCAAGTACGATTGCCGAATACTGATATGCAAGCAAGGATCGAGTCTGAAGATTTATATCTGGCTCCTCCAGCCATGGATTCCAAAGGGAGACATCTACAAGCACGATTCATGTACCCAAGTAAGATTATTCCATGTGAATTCACTGAGGGCAGGGTGATGAGGCCGATCGACAAGAATTCAGGAGCAAGTAGAGAAGACCATCGCCGTGGATTTACGACGGCAGGGGGAACGGCGGCAAGTATTCTTTTGAGACCACAAGTGCCGACGACATACGTACAACGGAAGGAAGAGCCGTCGGTAGGCCGCGAGTTTCACGCCAATCGCCCGTCTGCCAATCTACCGACGACCCTTGCGGTTTCTATTCTTCTCTCCCCTCCATCTCATCAAATATCTTAGGTGGCATCTGTTTACAGACAGCTGACGTGTGCTATTGTGCATGCCCTCACACACGCACCCCGCCGCCACTCGGATGTCCTCCTTGCTTTGAATTATTAGCCAATTTCCTCATAAGATTAATTACTGAAATCAAGATTACGTAAGTACTAGCAGATCTAAACAGATATAATAGATCTGAAAATCTAGCAAAAACTAGTACATACAAAAAGAGAAATATCATGTACAGGTTGATCGAGAAGGTCATCACCGTAATAGCACATTGGTCTTTGTCGTTGTCGCCCATGATGCTATTGAGGTCGTTGGTTGATAAAGAAGAACACGAACGGAAGTGAGCAGTCGCGCCGAGACGCTCTCCAAAAACCTTATCGTCTGTCTCTCGGTGCAGGGTCTCAACGGACGGGGTTTCGGAGGCCTGTTTTCCTGGACGGCCGTGCACGCAGCCATCGGGATGGGGAAGCCTAGAGAGCAGTGCAGCAAGAGGAACAAGACGAGAGAGGCAGAGAAAAGAACATGATGTATCTAGATCTGTCTATCTCTCGCTCTATAGCCTGGAGGTGAGCCGACCGAGTCACCACACGGTAGAAGACAAGGACACGCGTCAAATATGCATAGAATATTGACACGTACCCAACAGCTGGTGCACCATGCAAAAAATTAGTCTTCCACAAAATGAGTTTCTAACTCGAACAAGATTCACGAAACGCGACGCGCGTGCGGACGAGGCGAGGCGGGCGGCGGAGGAGGAGGAGTGCATGTGGACTCCTTCTCTTCTCACTCACTTAGTGGGAGTGAAACATTTCACCTTATAAGCTGGTCCAACTCTCTCCCAACTAGCAATGTGGGAATAAACTTTGTCTCCCACGGAGCTCCCAAGCTGCCATAGTAGATGGGTCTTTAGATTTCAGGATTTATTAGACTATGATGTCTACATGGGCCGCAACCCATATAAATCTAACAATCTCCCACCAGATCTCAGAGACACATCATATGGTTCATTAGTTCCAATCACTGTTTAATATACCTACAGTTCAGTGGAGACTCTTAAATTGAACTTCCACCTAGACAAAGAGTTATTTCAAACTTCTCATGCTATTGCTTAGAAGCTTGTTTCAGGCCATACAAATATTTCTTCAATTTACACATCTTTCTCTCTTGACCTTCTAGTACAAAACTATCAGGCTGTTCTATTTGAATTTCCTTGTCCAACTCTCTGTTTAGGAAAGTCATCTTAACATCCATTTGATAAACAACATCCATTTGATAAACGAGAAGACCGTGGGAGGAAGCTAGTACTCGAATTATGGTCAATCTAGCCACAAGTGAGTAAGTATCAAAGAAATCTGCGCCTTCCTTTTGGGTATAGCCTTTAGCCACAAGCCAAGCTTTGTACTTTTCAATAGTACCATCAGCCATAAGCTTCTTTTTAAATACTCATTTACATCCTACAGGTTTACACCCATACGAACATTCAGATATCTCCCATGTTCCATTAGCCAAGATGGAATACATCTCGCTTTGAACCGCTTCTTTCCAGTAGTCTACATCCGGAGATGCAAAAGCTTCTGAAATAGTAGTGGTGGTGTCATCCACTAGGTACACAATGAAATCATTACCAAAAGTCATTGCGGTCCTTTGTCTCTTGCTCTTTGTGGGAGCTTCATTGTCATCCTCATCCGAATCCGAACTCTCGTCATCTGATTGTTCATCAGTCTCCATGGGAGTTTCAGGTTCAGAAATTGGATCATATTCCTTATTAGATATGCTAGGCATATCTCTCATAGGAAATATATCCTCAAAGAATGTAGCATCTCTTGATTCAAAAATTACTCATGTCTTTCACTTCAGATTTCACCACAAGAAAGCTATAAGCAATGTTGTGAGAAGCATAGCTAAGAAAGACACAATCCACGGTTTTTGGTCCAAGCTTACGCTTCTTGTTGATTGGCATGTTGACCTTTGCTAAACAACCCTAAGTACGTATGTAGGAGAGTGTCAACCTTTTCTTTTTCCCATTCTTCAAATGGAGCAATCTCTTTATTCTTAGTTGGAACACACTTTAGGACATGACATGAAGTCAATATAGCCTCCCCCCACCATTCCTTGGATAAACCGGTATTGTCTAACATGGCGTTAACCACATATGTTAGAGTCTGGTTTTCCCTCTCAGCAATCCCATTGGATTGAGAGGAATTGGGAGGCGTCCTCTCATGGATAATACCATGTTCCGTATAGAATAAATTGAACTTATTAGAAAAGTACTCTCCACCACGATCAGACCGAATTCTTTTTATCTTTCTCTCAAGTTGATTTTCAACTTCTACCTTATAGATTTTAAAGAAATCTAAAGCCTTTTCTTTAGTTTTCAAGAGATATACATAACAGTTCCTAGTAGAATCATCAATTAAAGTCATGAAATATTTCTTTCCACTAATTGTCAACACACCATTCATCTCACATAGATCTGAATGTATGAGCTCTAGAGGTGCCAAGTTTCTCTCTTATGTAGGCTTGTGAGGCTTGCAAGACTGTTTTGCTTGCACACAAGCATGGCACTTAGAACCTTTGACAATAGTAAATTTCGGAATTAAACTCATACCAGCAAGCTGTGACATACAACCGAAATTAATATGACAAAGTCGTGAATGACAAACATTAGTCGCATTGCCAGTAGCGCAAACATGGTTCACTACATCATCACAGAAGTCTACCAATAAAAACGGAACATGCCTCCGCATTCATAATCTTTTACAATAAAGGTTTCATACTTAGACAGTATAGTTTTATTGGACTCAAATACCAACTTAAACCCATCTTTTAGAAGATGGGATCCACTAACGAGATTCTTCTTGATAGAAGGGATATGCTGCATGTTTTTCAATTGCACGATCTTGCCCAAAGTAAACTTTAGATCTACCGTGTCAGCACTAAGAACATTAGCATGTAACTCATTCTCCATCATGACTGAGGAATCTCGAGCCTGATAAGAGGTGAACATGGAAATGTCAGCACACACATGAACATTGGCACCCGTATCAACCCACCATTCTGTGGGTTGAAATACTGAAAGAACAGTAGCTAATAAATTACCATACCTAGAACCTGAAGTTCCTGCATCAGTATTGCCAATGACCATGTTGACAGATTTAGAACTCTATCCAGCCTGACCCTTCTTGGCTTTCTTCTGTGGACAACAATGAGCCCAATGGCCAATCTCGCCACACACCCAGCAAGGTTCTTTCTTTTCCTTGTTCTACCCCTTCTTCTTCTTGAAGTTGGTAGTCTGGAAGACTTTGTTATTTCCCTTGGACTTGTGGGCATTTTTCTGCACCATATTGGCAGCAGAATGTCCCTCGGTTCCACTACTGTGTTTGTCTTTTGCCCTCGTATTTTCTTCAACATCTAGAGAGCCAAGCAGGTACTCAAAAGAGAGCTCATGCCTTTAATGTTTTAGAGAAGTGGGAAAGTTCCTCCACGAAGGGGGAAGCTTAGCGATAATGCATCCCGCGAAAAACTTGTCTGAAAGCACACACTTGAGGAGTTCGAGTTCCTTTGCCATGATCTGTAGCTCATGAGACTGTTCTACTATAGATCGGTTTTCAACCATCTTGTAGTCATTGAACTGCTCCATAGCATACAATTCACCACCGGCATCGGCAGCACCAAACTTAGCGTCTAGCGCATCCCACACTTCCTTGGCATCACGAATATGCATCAACTAACTTGTATCCAAGCACACTGAGTATAGAGTCCACAAAAAGTATAGTGGCCTCCCTGAATGCTTTCTCTTCCTCGAGAGTAAGCGGACCTCTAGGACTGCCATCCGCAACTTTTTTTATGCCCATTGCAGTGAGCCACAAGAGAGTATTCCCTTGCCATCTCTTAAAATTAGCACATGTAAAAGGGCTCGGTTTTAGTGAAGCAGCAAAGGCAGATGACGAAAATTGCATAAATAAATAAGGTTTTAGATTGTTGGATTATTAGGAAATTTTCTCATAAGATTAATTATCAAAATCAAGATTATGTGAGCACTAGCAGATCTAAACACATGCAGCCAAACAACCACATATAGTAGATCTAAAAATCTAGCAAGAACTAGTGCATACAAAGAGAGAAATAGCACGTACAGGTTGACCGAGAAGGTCATAACCATAACAACACATTGGTCTTTGTCGTTGTCGCCCATGGTGCTATTGAGGTCACCGGTTGATAAAGAAGAACACGAACGAAAGTGGGCTGTCGCGCCGAGAAGCTCCCCAAAAACCTTATTGCCCGTCTCCCTGTGCAGGATCTCAACCAACGGGGTTTCGGAGGTGTGCTCTCCCGGACAGTCATGCACGCAGCCGCCGGGATGGGAAAGCCTAGAGAGCAACGCAGCAAAAGAAACAAGACGAGAGAGACAGAGAAAATAACATGATCTGTCTAGATCTGTTTGTCTCTCGCTCTATAGCCTGAGAGGTGAGCTGACCGAGTCACCGCGCGGTAGAAGACAAGGACACGCATCAAACATGCACACGAATGTTGATACGTACCCAACAAAACGAGTCTTCCACAAAACGAGTTTCTAACTCGAACTTGATTCACGAAACGCGACGCGCGTGTGGGCGAGACGAGACGGGTGGCGGAGGAGGAGGAGTGCGCGTGGACTCCTTCTCTTCTCACTCACTTAGTGGGAGTGAAACAGCTCAGCTTATAAGCTGGTCCAACTCTCTCCCAACTAGCAATGTGGGATTAAACTTTGTCATCCACACAGCTCCCAAGCTACCATAGTAGATGGGCCTTGAAATTTCAGGATTTATTAGACTAAATGGGCTCCCTACATAGGTCGCAGCCATATAAATCTAACAGTTGTCATTCGACCTCGACTCGACGTTGCCACGCTAACATCTGCCTCGTTGTTGGCTTCCCTCCACTACCTGCTTTCCTTTCCGTGAGAGCCATCCATTGACTCCTTCCGCTCCCATTCTTCCGACCAAGCCGACACTAAGGAGTTCGGGGAATTGGTTTTTTTTAACGGAGAGTTCGGGGAATTGGTGAGAAAGGAAGTGTGGACAGCAGTCAGGCATGGAGGGGAGGAAATGACAAAAAATCACCACATTTGAGGCGTCGGTGTCACATGACCACTAAGTGGAGGCTAAGCGACACATAACCACCACATCACGGGCAGGTGCTCGACAGAGAGCACTGGTTGCATGATTTGCTCTATTTAAATGGTTTTCCGACAGGTGGGGCCCACTGTCAGGTATGATGTGGTGTTGTATTAACGAAGGTCGTAAGCTGCTAACACGGCGATGGTCACCTCGTTGGGCATCGCCTCGCCGCTCGCCACCATCCGGTCGAAGAGCGCCACCGCCTCGTCACCCAGCCCATGCATCCCGTAGGCCATGATGAGGACGTTCCACGTGATCAAGTTCCTCCCCAGCCACCAGTCGGACACCATCCTCGACAACACCAGACAGCCGCACTTGGCGTACATGTCCACCAGCATGCTGCCCACCGCAATGTCCGACTCTAGCACGTGCCTTACCGCATACCCGTGAATATCCTTCCCCCTTACTAGCACCGCCAGGACCACGTAGTCTGGGAGGAGCGTCATCAGAGTGATGTTGTTCGGCATGCACGCTTGTTGTCCTACTACGTCTTCCCCGGGTAGCAGCTGCATCTCCGTGACGAGCTGGACACCTCGGCAATGAGGCCCTGCATGATGCAGCCGATTCCATGAGACGACGTCGGGGAGGTCGATCATGGCAAAGATAGAGTGTGCCACGTCCATCCTGCTGAGGCGCGCGTTCTAGACGAACCGGTTGCCCGCCATCCCGCGCTTCACCACGTACCCGTGCACGGCCTCCTTGCCGGCGGATGCCTCGGAGAACGCGCAAGCCGGGAGCATGCCGGCCATGGTGGTCTCGCTGGGCGTGCACCCGGCCTCCGATTCCATCCAGGCGAAGAGATTCAGCGCCTCCTTGTCAACGACGGCCTGCGTGTAGCCGCAGATCATGCCGTACCACATCCCGAGCTGTTGGCCCGGCTCCGTCACCATGTCGAACACACTCTATGCGTTTTCTACCTTCTCATTACAAACATACATGTCCACCAGCGTGCTTGCCATGAATGAGTTGGTCGTGAGGTCTTCATATATTCGTCTTTGAGGACGAAGGCATGCATCTCCCTGCCCAGGGCGAGCATCTCCAGCCTCGAGCACGCCCCACATGTCGATCGTCCACGCCCTCCGTCAAGACAAGACCACGTCATACCTGACAGCGGGCCCCACCTATCGGAAACCCGTTTAAACAAGGTAAATCATGCAATCAATGCTCTCTGTCGAGCACCTGCCCCAGAGGTGATGGTTATGTGTGTCGCTTAGCCTCCACTTGGTGGTCGTGTGACACCGACGCCTCAAATGTGGTGGTTTTTTATCATTTCCTCCATGGCGGGGATGAACAAGCCCGGTGGGGTGGCGGCAACAAAACCATTGCCCTGGAGACGCCAGCACCGTTTGAGAGGGAGAAGAGGATGGCAATGACAAAAACAGAGTGCCCGCTCATAGGACCCGATGAACCGTCTTTTCCACTCGTTGATGGCACCAGCGGGAGTAAATTCTATGACTGAGAAGGGGCAAACTCGTCCAGGAAAAAACCGGAATCAAAATCTGGTGCAGACTAACCTACCTCAAGACAAATTATAGTATATAATAGATAATAGATAATATAATAAAGATCCTAAAAGCCTTTGCTTAGTCAGTTCATTCCATTTACCATTTTCCTCTCGTCACCAAGGACGAGCCAATACCGAGCCGTGAGTCACCAAGGACGCCCTGAAATGACCGGATCGACGGGTCTGATTTCATACAGGGGACAGGTTCTTCAGGGAGGCTGCAAGAAACAAGCTGAGCGAACGAACGAGCTCAGCTGCCGCTTGACTGCCGTTAGCAGGCTGACGGACGCCTGAGATCTAGGCGTGAATTAAGCAGGTAAAATCGTAGTCCCGTTTAGTCAAACGGGCACAAGTGGTAAGCCCACGGACAGTGGGGGGAGTGCCCACCTACAGGCCTGTCCGGACTAGAACCTAACTCACTGGATCGACGAAGTTAACATGAGATAGTAGAAAAAATAATAAACAGAGCTTAATCACCGCATTACCGCCACTGCCTTTAGTTCTGAGCTAGCATGGTGGTCGAGTGTAGCACTAAATTATAGAGATCAGAAGTACCTAGAAACGTCTCAACTAAAACAGTGATAACTGATAAGAAAAACCTAGACAATGTTTCAGGCATTTCCAGCCAATGCTGCATCAGAACATGCCTATCCAGTTGATGCTCTGCTGTATCACTTCGCCCTACCTGCAACCAAGGAAGACAAAAATTTAGAATGAGTAATAGAAGAGTCACATGATTTGGCTATACACATGTACATCTAAATGCCGTAACCTGCTGCTAAGGAGTTAAAACCCTAATCCTTCCACATTCTGTCTCATTTGTGCAGCTCTTGATTCACGACATCGTCAGTTCCCTTTGCAGAACCTTCAAAGGAGAGAGCATAGCATATTAGCCAAGGCGTACACACAAGCTTCAGCCCATTTGGTCATCTAATTCCTATACGGGTTAGAGACATTGAAAAATATTTGAACTTGGAAGTACAATCACTTAGGTCTAATAGTTGAACTTCATGACTATAATTTTGTCACACCAATGGAAACAGAATGAATGAACAGAAGGGAAGGAGCTAGCACAAGCATTCTGGTGACCATAACAAAACAAAATGATACTAGATTTGAAGAACCAAACACTTTGTCACGTAATCGAGTGACAATACTCTGTTCAAGGAACTTGATGGAATCCACGAATGTGATAACCATGGCAATTCACTACAATACTCTGTTCATGTCTAACAGCTGATTTACCATGCATATTTTCTCAGAACATTGCAAGTCTTGGAAACAAAAGATAGCACAAGATCACTATCCTACAAGACTACAAATAAGACCAAGAGAATGATATGTTTCAAAAAGCAAACATTTGTGTGTGGATTCCTGCGGACAGTTTTTCAGAAATGTGCATGTATACATTGCAGTTGCAACAGCGTATGTTTGGACACATATTTGTTTTTCGGTGGGAAGCCAAATTGGTCTATGTTAAATTCATGCAAAGTAACCTGACTCATCTTCTCACATATTTGATGCTGGAAGTAGAGTGAAGTCAGTTATGAACTTGCACTAATTATACTGACTGTTAATTTCTCTTCGTGATATCATTATAAGACATTATTCTTTGGATTTGCAGCTTATATCACTCTTAGCATATTTTATCCGTATCTTCAGTCCAAAAGTAATTGAGTAGGTGACAGTTATACTTGCACATTCTTGTTTTAATATTCCAGTTGAGATAACATGGACCTTTTATTTCTCCGCTCCCAGCAACAGAATTTTGCAAATCATTTTTTGGTTCTCCACTTACAGAAATTTCAGCCTTAATCAAGACCCAAGTAAACAAAATTATGGCAGGACTAATAAGCATTCACGTTACCTTCTGAATGCACTTTTTCCCCCTCTCCACCCTCAGAAGCAATATGTTGCAGGTCACTGCCACATCTACAGGCATAGGTTATACGGCAAAATGATTAGATACATGTTACAATCCATATATTTAAACTGTGAAAAATTACATAGTTCAAACATGATAGTTGCATATCATGGACCTGAAACTAAGAATTACATGTTTTTTTTTTCACAAAAGATTAAGGGAGTAGTGTTCAAGATTTTCCAGATAAAACTTCATATTTGCTTCTGCCAGCAAATTCCAGAATAACATAATAATATGTAAAGTATCAACAATATACAAGTCAACTTACTCAAACATTTCGTAGTGCTTCCACGAGCTTGAAAATCTACAGAACATCAAAGTATCATTAAATGCAATCTAAATACAAATAGAAGTCCAGGCAAACAGAAAGAAGCACATATAGTGAATCATTAAGTACCAATCTGAATACAAATAAATGTCAAGACAAACAAAAGGAAGCACATACGTTGAATCATTCAGTTCCATCATCATCGAATATACTAACTCTGATACGGACTTATTGAAGGTATTTTCAATCATCAGATCAACTAGAATTGCATCATCCAGTAGCTGCTCACCATTGGCCTGATACAAACATGGGGGTTGTTTACACAAGGTTATTACCAGAACAAGAACGTGACGGGCTACACAAGGTTATTACCAGAACATGAACGTGACAGGCTAAAGGTTATAAAGAGACTTACATCCCATGTGTGATCATGGAGATGCACCTCAAGATGACAGATATGCTCCAGCAGTAGTATTTGAAGGCAATCATCATATTTATCGGTGAAATCGGAGAAATTATCATAAGCATAGACCTTTTCGAAAAACCAGCCCGCCTTGAACTTATCAGGAAATTTCTTCGATTCTTCATTCCATACTGTTTGCAATCTGCGAAAGGGTGCTCTTTTACCATGCTTTCCAATAATGCGACGCAGAAACTGGATATCACCCCAAACATCAATAAATAATGCAGCCCGTACGTGTGGTGCTTTAAAAGCCAGGTGATGAGACAAGTATCTCAGAAACACTTTGAATTTTCTTGAATTCATGTCAGCAAATCGTCGTTCCATATCAAGAACTTCTTCTTGAAATGCATCGAAATATGCTGGAGCTTGTTTTGACTCATCAGTTGTGTAGAGCTCAAAAAGAAGTTGAGTCAGCTTGAGTAAATCAGCAGATATGCAACTGATGTTCACATCCTCAGTGGCAGGCTTTAGAATCTTAAATTGACCATCCTTGATTCCAAGATCGGATTTGGAAATATTTCCATTCCAGGACTTACCACGTCGATGAGTATCAATAGCATCATCAACATAACCTTTGCCTGCTATTCGACCAAGATATGTAGTGGAGTTTAGGGTTGTCCCATCATGTAAGGTGTGTGGCTCGGCAAGCTTAGCTTTGCTTGATTTAAGGAACTCCTCAAAAGAGCAGGTACTGCATTTAATAAATATGATGATGTTCTCGCTACAGAACACAAAATGAATAGCACTAGTTAGTCTAGGGCATACCTTCCAGCAGGAGGCATACCAAGAACGCGTATTTTCACCTTCCCCTTCAGCTCTTTTTTTGTACCGCATTCTTGTTTCACTCTAAAGTCCAAAAATACTTGTGACAAAACCTCAAATAACCTGACCATTTCAGATAGCAAGTTTCAGAAACAAAGTGTACCAGCAGAGAAATAAACATATTATTGCTTAGTAGTTGGGAAGGGGAAGGGGGTCAAGATGCTACGTTCTATGAATGTTAAGGCGTTCTTAAAATAACTACAGGCTTTTACAAAGACTTGTTTGAATATGAAATAAGGAATGGACAAATATATGAAGATTTGTTTTCTTAAGGAGATTCTCTGTAACTGGGATTTTGCTTTAAGTTACTTTTAACAAATAAGGAAAGCAGATTTTGAATCAAAGGATGCGTACCTTGAGTATATGCATCTAATAACATCCAAATAATACAGATATTTCCAGTACAGTGCACAGAATAGTAAGGGGCAGAAAAGTGTACATCCAGAAATTCTTGATTATTAGCATATCTAGTAAGCCTATATTTATCTTTTATATTGCTCTGCTGTATATGAGGATATACATAAAAACCATACTATGAATGCCCATTAATTTTATTTAGTTATTTTCAAGATATTAGAGCAAGCAAAACAAATATATTATATACTAGTATGACTTTCATAGTGTTTAAAGACTTGAAACATTAAAACCATGCAAACATTAAATACCTTGTGCGGTTGTTGAGAATAGCCAGAGCCAATTTTCTGTCGTAAGATTCAAGATGAGAATAATGAATTGCAGCAGAGTTTGGTATTGCTTGCTTTGTCTTCAGCTGTTTCCATCCCTCTACCATTCTGACATAAAATGGCATGTCTTGTTCGGCATCATCCTCTAAATCAATATACCTGGAGAAGTCACAATAATTAAATCCAATTTATACATCATTAAATAGCTATTTCTTTGCTCACGCATTTAGCATCATCGCATTATTCTTAGCCATCCATTTCTTCCACGGAATGCTACACATCCATGTGATTTCACTATACGTTCTAATGATGTGTAATTCAAATGCTAGGCTTAATAATAATATTAATGGTCATTTGGTTCAACTTTCTGCTACACACTGCCTGCATCTGGACACGAGACACAGCAAGGGAATTAAAGCAGACAGCATTTGTTTTATCATTCTTAATTTGGTTACTTACACGTAGCATGTTGCATACAGAAGCATGTACATAAAACTGTGACTACAAACGTATTTAAGCGCTACATGGCAACAAATGCCTAACCCTCAAATACACACAAATATGTATATCGCTAACAATTTTATATACGTTGTAAGTAAACAAGTTTCAGGTTATTGTAGAAACACCAAATCAGAATATAATATTCTATTCATTACATTAAAGCCACAAATAATTAAATAATATTTATTCCTCTTTTATTTCAACATTCTTTTGTGAACAAATGAACTTGCATTTGAAAATTGAAATCATAGTACTCATATCTGAATCTATGTGTTGAAAAATAAGATCTCAATATTTGTTACTTCATTTACATTTATGATTCAAATGACATAACCAAAATAACTATGTTTTGATTAGATGTGGCTCCAAGAATTCATAAACTTATTCGCACGCACTTTCCAACAGCATCAACATAGCTCAGTCATATCTTCGACAATTTCCGCAGCAAGGCGCGATGAAATTTTCTAGTTTACAGAAAAACAGTGGACATCTACTGCATCATTTATACATTTAAGAAAAGAAGTTCATAGATATAGTTACTCTTTAAGAAAACGCTTGAATAGAACTTTAACCCATTTGTATTCATCTGCATCTTCCTTACGGCCAGAGGAAGAAGTTTCTAGGACTTCAGTGGTAGTTGGTTTCTTATTCTCAGAGCTGCTGCAAGTTATAGAGTAGTGATCTTACTTAAATTAAGGTAATTGACTATTCAAACACTGCATGAACATAATAGATTAAACGTCTCACCTGCCATCGTCCAGATCTTTCTTACCGCCAGAGGAAGAAGTGTCTAGGTCTTCAGCGGTAGTTGGTTTCTTATTCTCGGAGCTGCTGCAACTTATAGAGTAGTGATCTTACTTAAATTAAGGTAAATTGACTATTCAAACACTGCACAAACATAATAGATTAAACGTCTCACCTGCCATCGTCCAGATCTTTCTTCTGGCCAGAGGAAGAAGTTTCTAGGTCTTCAGCGGTAGTTGGTTTCTTATTCTCGGAGCTGCTGCAAGTTAGTAGTGATCTTACTTAAATTAAGGTAATTGACTATTCAAACACTGAACGAATATAATAGATTAAACGTCTCACCTGCCATTGTCCTGTACACCAGTAATCTTATCTCCAGTTTTCTTACTGCTGCAAGTTATGCAGTAGTGTTACTACTAAAATAGAGTAGGACTACAATAGACCATTAGAATAGAGCAGGACTTAATATTTCTAAAGGTCTCACCTTCCATGGTCTTGTACATTCTCAGGATTAGTTGCAGTTTTCTTCTTATCTCCAGTTTTCTTACTGCTGCAAGTTATGCAGTAGTGTTACTACTAAAATAGAGTAAGACTATAATAGACCATTAGAATAGAGCAGGACTTAATATTTCTAAAGGTCTCACCTTCCATGGTCTTGTACATTCTCAGGATTAGTCACAGTTTTCTTCTTTCCTCCTTGTCCAAACATCTCCACTACGGCACCAATCGATCTTGATAGTTCATCGTCAGATTGATTCAAATATGCTTTCACAGACTCTACCTATTGGAGAACATTCAAAATGAGAGAAAAGAAATAACACATTGCACTTCATATGTATATAAATCGGCACAAAACACACCTTGGAATTGGGCTGCATACTCGTGTGAATAGGAAAGAACAAGCTTGTAAAGAGTATTTCTTGATCTGCATGCTGGTTATTATTGTTTAATCATTAAATTGTAAAGTTACTTCAAGATACGAAGTTGGAAAGGGAAGAAGTTATAACGTACCACGGTGAGGGATCTCCACATTGTCCCTGGCTTTTTCTTCAAAATACCAATGTCTGTTTCAAGCAGATATAAATGCACCTTGTGCTGAAAATATAAGGTATCAACAAAAGATTTAGACTACTCATAGTGGAGTAATATAAGTGGTGACGTAGATGACACCTAGGCAAAAAAGGTGATGTAGCAAGTAATTAATGAAGAGAGAGGCAAATGGAGTCACACTTTCCAATGCAAAATGAGTCTACAAAGTAAAAATGATGCTTTCTATGTTATCTACTATATCTAAATAGCAATCCCTCACTAAGGAATTCTCTGCCTTCTCCTTGAGCCACATCACTAGCAATCCCTCACATAATTTTCGGGATGGAGTCGCCCCGGTTGTGTTGCGATGCTCTATTTGAGATGTCCGACCCGACCTATATACCAAACACCAAAATGAGATGGGAATATTTTTGTTTTTTCTTTTGAGACAAAGAGATGGTAATATCTGGGTTGACGCGAGGCACCGACCACTCCAAGGTGGGTTTTTTTCATCTCAGGGTTATTTGTGGCGTTGGCTTTTTCTTCGTCTTGGGCCTCCGTGGACTTTACTTTTTGCTTATTCGCCTCGTCACGGTAAACGGGATTGAGCAGGCCCGCGGTGGAATTAGCCATTCCTACACAAGGTGCTTTTTTTTTGCAGAAATCGTACACAAGGTCCTAGCAATGGAGACTGAGATTCCAGGGGTAAACAATTTTGTGAGTTTTTTCGAAATGGAAAGAAAAATAGATGTACTAGCCTGCTTTGTCACTATTAGTCCTGCAGCATAGAGGAGTTTTATCAGATCAAGTATGAAAAGTTTCCAAAAAATTGTGGTGCTTATGGATATCTTGGTCATACCCACCTCGAGTGTGATTCTAGTGAGCAAGCTTAAATCTGAGTAGGGGTCTTGGCATGGCAGAGCTTTCTGAGAAACAGAGGCGGTGGTCCTGGAAGCCGCAGAAGAGAGCAATCAGATGGAGGCAGAGGTAGAGAACTGGCTGGTCGTGGAAGGGGGTTGCCAATGTTGGACGGATTGTTTCTTCCGGTCCAACACTTTTTTAGACTCTTTTATCCTCTCACGTGTATAGAAAATACCCACTGCCACGGGTAAGAGAAAAAACTGTTCAAAAATTAGGCCCGTCTTTTTTCTTTCCGACTTTAGGCCTACTGATACTGAGTTATGCAATTTAAGTTGCCTGCCAACGCCGAAGTAAAACCACCTCAATCCGCCCTCATCTCCTCGACGGAGACGCGAAATCAGCCGACGACGTGGAGGTCTTCATCTTCATCTCGGTCGCTCGCAGGAAGGAGGCAAGGAGCGGCCTCGCTCGCTGTTGTTGTCCCCGGCTACCCCGGTACTCAATGATGAGGTGTTGCTGGTTCCAGATCCAAGAAATAAATGCACTTTGTGAACGATAGGGTGAGAAGGTGCATGGAGTTCAGCTGAATGTGATATTCAATGTTAATGCTGCACGTTTCTGTTGGATGCACTTTGTGAACGTGTTGTGCGGATTGTTCATTTGGAATGGTTCTTGTAGTTTCCCCCCAAATACCAAAATCATATTCTTAATGCGAGCACTAAAATAAAATTAATTTTAGTCTCTTTTTTGTGCTTACCAGGTGGAGCTGCAGAACGAGTCTGGGAACGCAATACCCATCGGTGGCATGTCGGAGACCATCAAGATAAAGGTGCTCGGCGCAATTGACACCACGTTCGGCACACATGACATGTAGCAGTTTTCAGGTTCTTATTCCAAGACCTCTTCTATGTCCTCTTGCTTGTCGTCAGCATGAACACAAAGGAAATATATGTTAAATGTTGATCAATCTAAACATACACATGGTGTTTTTTAGGTTTAAAAGATTGCACCATTAATGTATATGACATGTAACCTGTTTGTATTGCATTTCAGCAAGACTGAAGAAATCGTCAAGACTCTGAGAAAACTGAACTATGAACTACAAGAGCTTACTTTCTCTACCAAGTATGCTAAGCTAGTATGTGCTCAGCTTCTCGCTTTCTCATGGAAACAAAATCTATTATACTGGAGGAATTCTTAATATAATGCAGTTTGGTTCTTCTACATTGTCACTATTCTGTTGATGTTTGGGACACGATTCGCTGGAAATTTGACTCTAGAAGGTATGTCCTCTGATGGTTCAGACACTAATTTCCCAATGAACATGTACACAACGGTCTTCGTGGTGAGCTGACGGTAATGTTGTTTTATAATTGCCAGGGAGAACCAACATAATTTCAATGCCATGTGTGCCATGTATGCAGGAATTCTTTTGTTAGGAATTACTAACCGAAGAGCTTTAGTTCTCATATCTGGTGAGTCCCTTCCTTGGTGCGTTGGGGTCCCAGATTTGTGCAGGATGGGGCTTGCAGGAGCTCCATAAAATTTACCATGAGTCATGAGTGGTGGCTGGGAGCACACGTTTGTCGTCTAGCCTGCACACTCCAGCGTTGAGCATGTGAAGCAGGCGGAGGTGAAAGCTCAGACGACCACGGTCAAGGCCATGCGTCCCAGTGCGGACTGAAAGCTATTTGTGTTGGGCGGTGCCTATGTCATTGTCTACCATGTCGGCGGAGGCCTCCACTAGAACGCATTGGAGGACACTCAGTCACTTGCGTGTGTCGTCACAAGACGGTTGCTTGGCTTTCCTGGGTTTCGATGAATCTGAGCTTCTGAAGCTGTGTGTGCCTTCTATCTGTGGATGGCATGATGCTATTCTCATCCGGCATTTGGCTACCAAACGGAAGATTGCCGATGTGCCAATACATGGAGTTGGACATGTTGCAGATGGCTCTGAACCTGGACATGAGGGAGAGAAATATTGCTCTATGGTATGCCCCTCTCGATCATTTTTCCACTCAATCTGATACTGCTATGTGCAATGCATGTCAGTGCAGTGGTGTTGCTGATGCACACGAGATGGAGATGAGGAATAATGGTGTGGTGCCATCCTTGTGATCTTGGTCTGGTAAGCATTCCAGGTTCATTTTCTCCTCAAGGTTTCTTTGTTAATACTTTGCTCTAAAGTACTGAGGAAGCAAATGGAAAGCCCTTGCGTTTGTATACCCTAGGAAACATTTATATTTGAATCGGATGCTTATAAGATGTCCTTACTATCATGCATTTAACATTTTGTAACATCTCCGATGAGGAATATATGTTAATTTGTACAGCGAATATTAATAGACAATCTCAAGCACGAGGCATGTGAAGAACAGTCAGTGGTTCAAATCAATATTCGACAAATGTCTATCCGTAGCAACGCACGGGTATTTCTGCTATTATACCAAATGACAATGCCTTGACTGATATTGCTACAAGTCCACTTAAAACGATTGATGCAAATATGGATGAGGACCAGGCTAGTGAAGGCGGCCCCAAAGGAGGATTGACATGGACGCTTTGGTTGTAGAGGGGTTGGGTGGTGACGATGACAAAATGAACAACCGACATGATCAATGGTAATGTGCCCCCTAATTTGGATGCGGCTAATGTTGTGGTGAAAGACAGAGCCAAGCATCTGAAGAAGGATGGAGATGACTCCCTAATGACTGGGTTCCTACATTAAACAGGGTTATTGCAGTATTTGTAGTAGTAAATATTATGTATAAACTTTGCCCATGGAAGCTTTGCAAATGAAAACAACACAGCCTCGCAGCCATGTTGTCAATGCGGTCACGTTCGCATCCAAAACGGTGTTCAGAAATAGTCTACTCTATAGGTTGCTAGAATAACGGTAATTGAGAGAGTTCAAAATAACTAGGAATAAAGTAAATGACTAAATTAAACTAGACAGCATACGAGTGTGGTTGTGGGAGTTGCGATATGACTAAGGATTTCTCTGGGAGTTTTGGATCCACCGCTAACATTGGTACTATTTATAATTCGGATGAATCTATATCGTCTTTCATAGCATGTGTGGGAACGGCTCCATAATAAGATGATCACATAAATTTATTTGTCATTTCATCCCTAATAACACTGCAATGACTGTAAGCAAGTCACTCTGATCCCTTACAATTAAGGGTTTCCCCATGGATATAGATATGAGCTTAGTGAATTCCTTCTTATCCTCGACCCATATGAGTAGTACGCCGACACGTTTTGTCACTTAGCACCGTACGTACTACCATATGACCAATGATAGTTTCCTCTCTAATCTCGGAGGCAAATATTACATGGCGCACTTCACATAATATCTAGAGAGAAAACTAACACATGTTCATGAATGAAATTGTAGAACATCTTTATTTCACAATATAATATTATTAGGGTTTCTCCATATCTCCCCAAGAACAAGGGAACTACTCATAAATGAAAGGGGTCAACATCATGGCAATAATATGAATGAAAGTATAATTGAATACAAGTACAAATCCACATGGGGATTGGATTACAATCAAGTAGACAAAGGGGGTCGACATCAGAGACGGTATTGATGATGATGATGATGACGATGATGAAAATGATGATCAATGTGAAGCCCTTCAAGATCCAAGTCCCCTCTTCCTCTTGAGTGGTGGTGCTGGTGGAGATCTTGTGTGTGGCGGCTATGGAGGCGGCGGAGCAGCAGGGCTCCGCCCCCCAGGCATGTGTGGATGGATCCTTTGGTGGCTAGGGTTCTCCTCTTTAAATAGTCATCCCAAAGGTTGGTTTTGCAATTATGGGAGATTTGCATCGAATATGCCCATCGCCCCTTCACAAATGATGTTCTGTTTGACGAAACGAGTCAATGGAGGGTGCTACGGGTGGAGGGTAAGACCGATCCTAGACCGTACCGATGGTAGTTAAGCTTGCAGATGCCTGTAGTGTTTTGGTCATCATTTCTTCATACGAACTCTGATTGAGGCCACCATTTCTTCATACAAACTTCAATTGAGGTGTTCTTCGGCTCATTGGACTTGTATGGACGAGAACTACAACACCATGGACTTGGATATTTAATATGAGATGATGGGGAAAATATGATTTTTTTCACACCTCATATGGCTAAGTCTGGTGCCTATAACTTCTCCATATTACCCTCTCCTGGTTCCACTTGCCTTGCTTTATCGATAATTGTCAGAACACCTACACTCATGTCAAAGACAGAGAAAAGTCAAAAAATCTTGCTAAAAACTAATAGTTGCGCAACACTCATATGAAAATGAATAAGAACTAGCAATCATGCATAATAGGCATAGTTGTAGCAAGATAGAACATGAGATGAGTGGCAGTATGAATGTTTTGTATGCTTAAATATGCGTCATATTTGCACTCATCAACATCCCCAAGCGTAACATTGCTTGTCCTCGAGCAAGAGAGTTGATAAGTTAATGTTACCATCTAGCTTACCATTGAAGATTGATGCCTTGTGTCCTTATTTTGCTGCAAGCTCAAAGCAAGATACTCATAAAAAGCATCACAAGCTCAGTTATGTCAAACCATTAGAGGTCAGTCAAAGCTTCTATGCCCCATGTCTAAAGTAAATCTAGCTTGAAAGAAAACTTGTGATCCTCCTATTGTGCATTTTATATTTTGTATAATCACTTTTTAAGGTAAAACCTTAGCAATTAAAAGTGGGAGATCATGTCAAAAGTGTAGGGGTTCACGTATGAAAACAATAAATTTTATCCTATGCCCATGAACCCCTAATGCTGCCAGGACCTATCTATTAGTAATGCAGTAACGGGAAGGGCTCTTCGCGAACTTACCCTTGAAGACCAAAAAGCATTGTCAATGCTCGGGAGAGCGTGGTTGATGTAGACAAGGCGAAGCCGACCTCAAGGTTGTGATGAAGTCCTTGTGCTCCTGTAGCTCCAACGACTTCTAGTTCCTCAAATGTTGCACCTCGTAGGGAGTTACATGCATCCGATGCCTGGCGATGACTCCCGCTTCCCCGATCCAGCAGCAGTTGTGGAAGTAGAGCTCCTGGATCCAAATCCCGCAGCACGACGGTGCTCCGCGGTGAAGATGTCTCTCGTTCGCGCAATCTGGACTTGGGACCATGGTCACAGGAGATATATATATATATATATATAGAGAGAGAGAGAATATCAATTGAAGGTCTCCCCAAAAGTGAGGAAACCTTTATTGAATATTGTGTTGTATTATTTGGTCAAAATACCCCACTATATATAGGGGAAGGGGAGGTACTCCCTCCCTCAAAGTCCCGGGGTGGGGCTAAACAAGGGAGGAGGTGGGGGAGGCTCCGCCGACCAGCCCCCACCATGGGCCCCACGTGGGGTAGGCCCACTAGGGCCACCGGCCAACCCCCTTGGCCCCTCCTAGGGATGCGGCCCCCTCTTGGGCCCTTTCCCCTCCGGGATTTGGCCCATTAAGCATTTTGACCATTTTAATTGGTTTCTCTTTTATTAAATAATTATGAATAAATGATTAAATCAATATTTAACATTCATTCACATATTATTCAATCTCCATGGCTATGGAACACCTTCCACCTCCACTCCGGACATCCTCCGGACTTACTAAAACCCTTCCGGTTTTCTCTCTTCTCTTTCTTTGATGATTCTACCGATCCTTAAGCATGATACCCCACGGTTCGAGAACACTCCAGACATGGTCAGGACACTCCTGGACCAATGATCAACAGAGGGACCTGGATGGCCATGTGCCCCTGTGCATTCCACGAAATCTTTCGTCATTTGAACCATGAATGTCGTGTCTTATTCCTTTTGTCTCTCGATACTTGCATTATCCGAGATCTGGTCAATGACATCACCATGTCAGGTTCAATCTCGTTACCTGTTTTCCACCCCACAGAGGCGGCGGAATCTTTCTGTGGTCGCTCCCCGAGTATTAGGGTTTCAGGAGGATTTTATACGCTAGAGGGGAGAGCTAGAGGTGGGCCAGGGCGGCCACACCACTTGGTGGCACGGCCTAGGCTGGCCCGCGCCAGGGGGTGGTGTGGGCCCCCTGTGGCCCATCTCCACTCCTCCT
Organism: Avena eriantha; assembly: GCA_910589775.1. Taxonomy (NCBI): domain Eukaryota; kingdom Viridiplantae; phylum Streptophyta; class Magnoliopsida; order Poales; family Poaceae; genus Avena; species Avena eriantha. The sequence continues at coordinate 451,963,727 of OU342741.1, read as the reverse complement.
TCTAGCTTCCTTCGTCTTTTGGAAAAATAGGATTTTCCATATATTTTCTCGGATTTTCTGATCTTCGTGAATTTTGCCTCCAAACAGCACCTTTTCCATCAAAATCCTGACTGTAGCGGTCCATGCTCCAAAGGTCATCAACCATGCAAAAACAGATGAAATTACATACGTATCATCTCTTAATATGAAATATATCAATGAATAACAGTAAATTATGATATAGAATAGTGATGCAAAATGGACGTATCAACTCCCCCAAGCTTAGACTTCGCTTGTCCCCAAGCGAAACTGATCTCAGTAAACATGACCTCAGGTTTATAGAGTGAAGAGTCGATAAAGGAATACAGACAAGAAGCATCACATTCATCAATACATAGATCATAATAGAAGACAACCCACTATTATATAACTCAACTTGCAATAGGTAAAGGAAACACAATAAAGATACATAAAGTAAATCATAATTGGTAATGGCAAACTTAGCTCTTGGTCGAAGAATAGTTCATAATTTGCTGGAGTTCAAAATAACTGGTTTTCAATGATAGCTTTCAAAGTAGTAATCACCAAGATAAGAGCAATGTGCAAAACAAGGAACATAAGAAGCATGATTGAATAAATCATCATATGAGTGAATGAAACACAACAACTCAAAATACTTGCTGAGATAGAAAGGAATAGGTTTACTGACTCAACTGAAAAGTAAAAGAAAGGCCCTTCACAGAGGGAAGCAGGGATTTCAAGTTTCATAAAGAGCTCCCCAAAATTATGATACTTATTAGCTTTCAGCTCTCATTGCCCCTATCATAGGCATCTTTAGGTGATTAAGGTTAAAGTGATCAAATATGAGGATATGCTTGACAAGTTGTAAATTGAGAATCTCATGTCCCTTGAATACGAGGGCCACTCCTCATGCTACTCAAGTTTAGTCACCGGTAAGTTATTGTCATAGTAAGCACATGTGTATCATAGAGAACCGCCAACGGGGTACCCCTTGCCCGATGATATAGAAGAATCCCCATATCAAAATGACAAGGCAAGAAGACAACAAGCATCTCAGCAATCTTCTTATTTACCATGGAATATGGTGCTTTTTTCTCTCTTTCCTCTTTTCATAATCTCTTTTTTTCGTTTTCTCTTTTTTCTCAATCTCTATCTTTTTTATAAGAAGAATGCTTCATAGATGCTCGTTATGGTTACGCTGCAGGTTTCCACCATGACAGCATGGATTAGACCAGCAGCCCAGGCGTTTCTCTAACACACATGCATAACTCCATGGACTTACAAGCTCCCCTTTCATTTCACACCGACGACATCCATAGAAAAAAGAACATGATATCAACTAGGTACAAAGTACTAGTGCAATGTTGAAAGTGTTCCCCATGACAACATGGTTCTGCTAATTCCCAACAAATAAGTGAAAGCATATACAACATAGACGACACAATGGTTCAAGTTTATTAAGGGCAAGAAAAGTAAAGTGTGCCTTCAAGTTTGTGAGAGCTTTAATCACTAATTTTCACATAACAAGTTTAATTTGGAAGGTAGATAAATGATGACCCACAAGTATAGGGGGTGTATCGCAGTATTTTTGATAAGTAAGAGTGTCGAACCCAACGAGGAGCAGAAGGTGCTGGCTAGTGGTATGGATCAGGAATTCTCTGCAAATACTTAGCAAATGGATTTTTAGGGGTTTTTGATAAAGCAAGTAAACAAAGTACGAGTAAATAAAAGATAGTAGGAATAAATGCAACAAGTGGCCCAATCCTTTATGCAGCAAAGGACAAGCCGGTTGTATTACTTAAGATGACCAAACGTTCTCGAGGACACATGGGAAGACTGTCAAGTGCTTTCGCTTCATATAGTCGATTAATCTTCTCTAGCTTGCTAAGTGTTGCGTGGGTGAACCAGTGCTAATGTACCGCCCCATCCAAGACTAAATACATACTTGTGATTAAACCCCTTGCAAACATCCGTAAGTACAAGAAAGTAATTAAGGTAGAAACCTAAACACAGATTTAAACTCTAAGATCATTACGACCCTTGTGCAATGGTTTCCTAACGGGGGTTCATGTTTCTGTCACTCCGGCAACCCCTACGATTAGTAGCCAAATACACAATGCATTCCCCTAGGCCCATATAGGTGAAGTGTCATGTAGTCGACGTTCACATGACACCACTAGAAGAAGTACACCACAACTTAAAAATCAAACTATTGAATCTTTCTCAACACAACTCCACTGCTAACAACATGACTTCTCTCATGTCCTCAAGAACAAAACGAACTACTCACAAGACATCATATGGATCATGACCAGAGATGGAATAATGATGTATAACAATCTGAACATAAACAATAATTCACTGGTTCACTCAATAGGATCAACTACAAAGAGTAATCAACACCGGGAAAGTTTCCCCTATGAACTATGCAAGATTCAACCCAATTGTTACAGCAATATGGAGATGGTGATGAGGGTGCTGATGGTGATGATGGTGGTGATGATGTTGATGATGATCCCGATGAAGTCCAGCTTGATGGTGGTGTTGATGGCGACGATCTCCCCTCTCCGGGAAGGATTCCCCCAGCAGAAATCTGTCTGCCAGAGAGATCTTTCTCTCTTGGTGTTTTCCGCCCCGTAGAGGCGGCGGAATCTTTCTGTGGTCGCTCCCCGAGTCTTAGAGTTTCGGGAGGATAATATACGCCAGAGGGGAGAGCTACGGGTGGACCAGGGTGGCCACACCACCTGGTGGCGCGGCCTAGGCTAGCCCGCGCCAGGGGGTGGTGTGGGCCCCCTATGGCCCATCTCCAGCCCCCCTTCTAGCTTCCTTCGTCTTCTGGAAAAATAGGATTTTCCGTATATTTTCCTGGATTTTCTGATCTTCGCGGATTTTGCCTCCAAACAACACCTTTTCCATCAGAACCCTGACTACAGCGGTCCATGCTCCAAAAGTCATCAACCATGCAAAAACAGATGAAATAACATAAGTATCACCTCTCAATACGAAATATATCAATGAATAACAGTGAATTATGACATAGAATAGTGATGCAAAATGGACGTAACAACTCCCCCCAAGCTTAGACTTTTCTTGTCCCCAAGCGAAGCTGAGCTCAATAAACATGGCCTCAGCTCGTTGGGAACCCCAAGAGGAAGGTATGATGAGCACATCAGCAAGTTTCCCTCAGTTAAGAAACCAAGGTTTAATCGAACCAGTAGGAGCAAGGAAACACCCCAAAGGTGTTGCTAGCTGAGCCTTGGCAGGGCGCACTACCGGTGCTAGTAGCAACGTGGAGACCAACACAACACAACCACAGAACTATGTCCCCAACTTGCGACGAGGTTGTCAATCTCACCGTGTTTTGCTGAAAACAAAGGATTAAACGTATCGAATGGAAGGAAGTAATAGTTTGCAGAAAGTAAACACAAAGCAGTAAACAGATTGTAGATTGTATGTAAAGAAAAATGACCACGATCCATAGTCCACTAGAGGTGGCTCTCCTTGATAGATAACATGTTGGGTGAACAAATTACAGTGGGGAAACTGACAAACATCGAGAAAGCAATACATGCATATACTAATCATCTTGACTCCTTTGGAACTTGATTGGGCATTACAACATTATACATAGACCGCCATCCAACTACATCTATGACTAATAATCCACCTTCAGGTTATCATCCGAACCCCCTCCAGTATTAAGTTGCAAGCAACAGATTATTGCTTTACGAATTGCATGTAAAGTAAACAATACGATTGTTCTATGAACAAAGGATTGTTGTTTTCTCCCTAGTAGCAATAGCACATCTAGTACCTTAGAGATTTCTGTCACTTCCCCAGATTACCAGAGGCATGAACCCACTATCGACCATAAATACTAACTCTTGGAGTTGCTAGCATCTACTTGGCCAAGATAGCTACTAACAACGGAAAGCATGCAAGATCACAAATAACAAAGACATGATAGAATCAATAATCAATCTGAAATAACATCTCAATATCCATCGAATCCCTGCAAACACAACATGCAGAATTACAAATAGATGATCTTGATCATGAACGGAGCTCACAAGATCTAAAAATGAAAGCACAAAGGAGGATAACCAACCATCTAGCTACTACATGGATCCGTAGTCCAAGGATGAAATACTCACACATCACACCAGGGGCTTGCATGGTGATGAAGAAGGCCTCCAGGGTGAATTCCCCTCTCCGGCAGGGTGCTGGGAAGAGCTTCAGATCCCTCCCGATCTAGGGATGGAGATGACGGCGACTATAGACTCTTTCGTGCATTTTTGATTGGGTACTTAGGGTTTTCGTCCTGAGGACATCTTATAGGCGGAAGGAGAGGCCGAGGGGGTGCATGGGCTGGCCAGACCACCCCCTGGCGCGGGCCAAGTCTGGTCGTGTGGCCAGGTGGTGTGGCTGGCCCCCAGCCCTTCCCCGTCTCGTATTCTGGCATCTGATGACTTCCGGAAAAATAGGCACTTTGGCTTTTGTCCTGTCCAATTTTGAGAATATTCATTTTCTGACTTTCTTGGAACCAAAAACAGCAGAAAGCAGGCAGCTGGCATTGTGGCTCTTGTTAATAGGTTAGTCCAAGAAATCATATGAAAAGTACTCCAAAGTGTGGACAAAACACAAGAAAGTGGATAAGACCAAGCATGGAACATCAAAAATTATAGATACATTTGCAATGTATTAACATCCCCAAGCTTAACTCCTGCTCGTCCTCGAGTAGGTAAGTGATAAAAAGAAAGAATAATTTTTGAGGTGACATGCACCATCAAAGACTTGATCAAAGTATTTGTAAAACATTCAAAGTTGGGATCATAGTACTTCAATCATAACATGAAAGACAAAGTCTTAGCAATAAGACAAATAAACTATGATGCAACATGAAAAGGCATAAACAAAAGATTCATGAATAACAATGCTTTGCAAGACGTTTGTTTGTTTCACATAAAGAAAACATAGTGATACATTGCAAATGTATCTATAATTTTTGATGTCCCATGCTTGGTTTTATCTACTTTCTTATGTTTTGTCCACACTTTGGAGTACTTTTCATATGATTTCTTGGACTAACCTATTAACAAGAGCCACAGTGCCAGTTGCCTGTTTTCTGCTGTTTTTGGTTCCAGAAAGTCAGAAAATGAATATTCTTGGAATTGGACGGGACAAAAGCCAATATGCCTATTTTTTCCGGAGACTCACGGAGCCAGAATACGAGACGGAGAGGGGCCACATGGTGGCCACACCACCCCTGGGCGCGGTCCCCCTTGGCCGCGCCAGGGCATGGTGTGGGCCCCCTGGCCGGCCATCGACCTTGCCTCTTTCGCCTATATATCTCCCCGAGGCAAAAACCCTAAATCGTCAATCAGAAATCCATGAAAAGTTCCGCAGTGCCACCGCCACCGAAGGGGAGATTTAGGGGATAGAAAGTCTCTGTTCCGGCACCCTGCCGGGACGGGGAAGTGCCCCCGGAGCCATCTCCATTGATCTCCACCGCCATCTCCATCGTCGTTGCTGATTCCCATGATGAGGAGGGAGTAGTTCTCGGGTTCTACCGGTAGCTATGTGTTCATCTCTCTCTCTATGCATGATCTTATTGAGATCATGAGCTTGTAATCTATAGATCTACCTTGCTACTCAAGTGCTTTATTAGATCTCTGCTCTCCCCATGTGTGTGAAAGTGACAGCGTGCACACCATGGTGGCACTTAGGCTAGAGATTACAAATACTTGTTATGAGTTATATTTGGAGTTGGATGTCTTTATGAAATTGTGGTGTTTGTTGGAACCATCTAGTGCTCAAGGTGATAGTGTGGGGTTATCTAGATGGGAAAGGCTTACTTTGAGGTGTGCTGTTATAGCCCTACCATGGATTAGAGTGTCCAACCGGAGAGTAGTTAAGAGTAGTATCATAAAGAGAAGATATTTATATGAGAGTGTTCAGTACTGAAAGTATGATCCCTAGGCCTTGTTTCTAAGCATTGATACACCGTTTGCTATTAGATCTATTACATGTTTGCTTGCTTCTATCTTTATTTCAGTTTTACTTTAGTCTTTTCCACGCCATCAAGCTATTTTCTATCACCGTCACCACTTATAATTATCTATACCACTTGTATTTCACTATCTCTTCGCCGAACTAGTGCACCTATACACCTGCCAAGTGTATTGGGTGTGTTGGGGACACAAGAGACTTCTTGTATCTTAATTGCGGGGTTGCTTGAGAGGGAATACCTTTGACCACTTCCTCCCTGAGTTCTATAAACCTTGGGTGATCCACTTAAGGGACAACTTGCTGCTGTTCTACAAACCTCTGCACTTGGAGGCCCAACAAATGTCTACAAGAATAGAAGTGCGTAGACATCACATAGCATAATAGTATTCAGTTTGTCCCTCATAGAGTAGCAAATATAAATGCATAGGACATCTTCAAAGTTCATAAGAGTGACTAGATACAAATAGTTTAAAACAAGCAATATCAAGTTATGTGATGACCCACAAGTATAGGGGGTGTATCGCAGTATTTTCGATAAGTAAGAGTGTCGAACCCAACGAGGAGCAGAAGGTGCTGGCTAGTGGTATAGATCAGGAATTCTCTGCAAATACTTAGCAAACGGATTTTTAGGGGTTTTCGATAAAGCAAGTAAACAAAGCACGAGTAAATAAAAGACAGTAAGAATGAATGCAGCAAGTGGCCCAATCCTTTATGCAGCAAAGGACAAGCCGGTTGTATTTCTATAGATGACCAAACGTTCTCGAGGACACATGGGAAGACTGTCAAGTGCTTTCGCTTCATATAGTCGATTAATCTTCTCTAGCTTGCTAAGTGTTGCGTGGGTGAACCTGTGCTAATGTACCGCCCCATCCAAGACTAAATACATACTTGTGATTAAACCCCCTTGCAAACATCCGTAAGTACAAGAAAGTAATTAAGGTAGAAACCTAACCACAGCTTTAAACTCTAAGACCCTTACGTCCCTTGTGCAATGGTTTCCTAACAGGGGTTCAGGTTTCTGTCACTTCGGCAACCCCTATGATTAGTAGCCAAATACACAATGCATTCCCCTAGGCCCATATAGGTGAAGTGTCATGTAGTCGACGTTCACATGACACCACTAGAAGAAGTACACCACAACTTAAATAACAATCTATTGAATCTTTCTCAACGCAACTCCACTACTAACAACAAGACTTCTCCCATGTCCTCAAGAACAAAACGAACTACTCACAAGACATCATATGGATCATGATCAGAGATGGAATAATGATGTATAACAAACTGAACATAAACAATAATTCAATGGTTCACTCAATAGCATCAACTACAAGGAGTAATCAACACCGAGAAAGTTTCCCCTATGAACTATGCAAGATTCAACACAATTGTTACAACAATATGGAGATGGTGATGAGGGTGATGATGGTGATGATGGTGGTGATGATGAAGATGATGATCCCGATGAAGTCCAGCTTGATGGTGGTGTTGATGGCGACGATCTCCCCTCTCCGGGAAGGAATTCCCCCGGCAGAAATCTGTCTGCTGGAGAGATCTTTCTCTCTCGGTGTTTTCCGCCCCGCAGAGGCGGCGGAATCTTTCTGTGGTCACTCCCAGAGTCTTAGGGTTTCGGGAGGTTGATATACGCCAGAGGGGAGAGGCTGGAGTGGGCCAGGGCGGCCACACCACTCCCTGGCGTGGCCTAGGCTTGCCCGCGCCATGGGGTGGTGTGGGCCCCCTGTGGCCCACCTCCACTCCATCTTCTGGCATCCTGAGTCTTCTGGAAAAATAGAATTTTCCGTATATTTTCCTGGATTTTCTAATCTTCGCGAATTTTGCCTCCAAACAACACCTTTTCCATCAGAATCCTGGCTGCAGCAGTCCATGCTCCAAAAGTCATCAACCATGCAAAAACGAATGAAATAACATAAGTATCACCTCTCAATACGAAATATATCAATGAATAATAGTGAATTAAGACATAGAATAGTGATGCAAAATTGACGTATCAACTCCCCCCAAGCTTAGACTTCGCTTGTCCCCAAGCGAAACTGAGCTCAATAAACATGACCTCAGGTTTATGGAGTGAAGAGTCGATAAAAGAATACGGGAAAGAAGCATCACATTCATGAAATACATAGATCATAATAGAAGACAACTCACTATTATATAACTCAACTTGCAATGAGTAAAGGAAACATAATAAAGATACATAAAGTGAATCATAATTGGTAATGGCAAACTTAGCTCTCGGTCGAAGGATAGTTGATAATTTGCTGGAGTTCACAAATAGCTGGTTTTCAAAGAAAGCTTTCAAAGTAGTAAACATCATGATAAAAGCAAATGTGCAAAACAAGGAACATAAGAAACATGAATGCATAAATCATCATATGAATGAATGAAACACATCAACTCAAAATACTTGCTGAGATAGAAGGGAGTAGGTTTACTGACTCAACTACAAAGCAAAAGAAAGGCCCTTCAAGGAGGGAAGCAGGGATTGCAAGTCTCATAAAGAGCTCCCAAAAATTATGATACTTTCTAGCTTTCAGCTCTCATTGCCCCTATCATAGGCATCTTTAGGTGATTAAGGTGAAAGTGAGGTCCAATCTGAGTTATATGCTTGACAGACTATAAACTGAAAATCCCAAGTCCCTTGAGTGCGAGGGCCACTCCTCATGCTACTCAACTTTAGTTACCGGTAAGTTCTTGTCATCATAAGTATGTGCGTATCATTGAGAACCGCCAATGGGTACCCCTTGCCCGATGATACGGAAGAATCCCCATATCAAAATGACAAGGCAAGCAGACAATGAGTATCTCAGCAATCTTCTTATTTACCATGGAAAAATGGTGTTTTTTTCTCCCTTTCCTCTTTTCATAGTATCTCTTTTTTCTTTTCTTTTTATCAATAGCTATCTCTCTCTCTTTTTTTATAAGAAGAATGCTTCATAGATATCATTATGGTTACGCTGCAGGTTTCCACCATGTCAGCATGGATTTGACCAGCGGCCCAGGCGTTTCTCTAACACACATACATAACTCCATGGACTTACAAGCTCCCCTTTTATTTCACACCGACGACATCCGCAAACAAAAGAGCAAGGTATCAACTGGGTATATATTTACAAGTGTTGAAAGCGTTCCTCGTGACAGCATGGTTCTGCTAATCCCCAGCCTATAATTTGCAAGCATATAACTTTCATGGAGAGTTCACAATGGTTCAGGTTTATTAAGGGCAAGTAAAGTAAAGTGTGCCATCAAGTTCGTGAGAGATTTAATCACTAATTTTCGCATAACAAATTTAATTTGGGAGGTAGACAGAACAAGAATTTACTTGGAATAGCAATAATGCTACTAGGTAGGTATGGTTGACACAAATGGCGAAGGTTTTGGTTAAAAGGAGGTGGATGCACGAGAAGAATACCCTCTCAGTACAGGTTTTTGGCTAGCAAGGCTGGGTAGCAAGTACAAGAGTTGAAGGAAACAAACAAACATACAAATGATAAAAACAAACATGCAATCTTCCTTGGAAGCACAAAAGATCTTAACTAGAGAATACTAGACTTATGAGCAAATCAAGAAAGAAAGATGATAAAATTATTTTTCTCTAGAGTACTTCTATCTTTTTCTTTTCAACTCTCAAAAAGGGTGTTGCTACTGACCAAGCCAGGTTTGCCAAAACCAACTAAATTAACTCAATTATCCCAAAGTGCTACCAATACTAACAACAAGATCAATCATATAAGCATGAATTGAAAACTAACATAAGCTATGCGAAAGAGTGAATGATAGAACTTCTCATTAATATTCCATAACGGAACCTCACACCAAGGGATACATATCTAACGAGAGAGGGGACACTTCCATAATGCAAACCATACTACATAATAACTCCTCTATTCATGATATGACTCTACTAATAAAGTAAAAAGATAGAAGATAGTGATATGATACCACGGCACTCCCCCAAGCTTGGAACAAACCAAGGGGATGCCAAACCTGATGACGAATTACTCCTTTGGTGGTGGTGGTATCCTCCTGATGAGCTCCTTGATCAATTTTCCAAAGCCCTCAATCTCGAAGGTGAGAGTACGAATCAACTCCAAGTTGTGCTCAATGCGGCTCATGATCATGTCGTGTTGAGAATTCCAGCTCTTGCTATTCTTTCTCCATTCTTCCTCCTTGAAGTTTCCTTTTCCTGCATGGCTAGAACGAGGCAAATCCCAATTGGAGGGTAATTTCTCCTTGGGCATATTCTGGTATTGATGCTCACGGATAAGACTGTGGAAAGGATTCTTGGTGCATGGAGGAAGTGACCAGGGATCTGAATGGTGATGAGGAGGCTTCCCTCCAATGGCCGGATTTGCCACCACTCCGATGCTTGCAACGGTAGTGCCAATGTGTTTTGCCTCCTCTTCACCTTCACTCTCGATCTCCTTCTCCTTCCCGGGGTCTTGGAGGTCTTCTTCCATGGGCTCCTTCCCTTTATCCTTGGCAGACACCATTGTGCTTCTAAACCTTCAAAGAGTATGTCCTGGCAGAAACAGATCGAAACAAAAACACGACGAAAACACGATATACGATCCTCAGAAGATCCGGGGGGGTTATATATTACGAAGTTTCATATCAAAAGGAAGGTACTGGGAGAAAACGGGTCGGAGACGGAGTCCTGGGTGGCCTCACCACCTGGTGGCGCGGCCAGGGGTGGGCCCGCGCCATGGGGTGGTGTGGGCCACCTGGCTCCGGTTCTGTCCCTTTTTCGCTTCGAAACTTTCCTTATTGACTGAAAACTGCAAAAATATAGTTGGATTGTATTTTCGTGGAACTTTTCTTACCAGAACTGTTACCTAGTTGGAAACGGACTCTGCAGGTCTCTGAATTTGGTATTTAGTGGATCCTTCCGGAGTCATCACTTGAATCATCAATATCTTCATCTTCATACACTTATTACTTGAGTCATAAAAACCCTTCTCTTTCTTATTACACCATTATCTCCACTTCCTAAAAATTTCTTTCATACAAAACTTCACACAATTCTCATTTGCAACATTAGTATAAGTGAAGTGACAAAACCATTTGAGTTCAACTTTCAACTGAAAACCATCAAAACAAAAGCTACTATAGCAACTCCTTCCGAAAACCCAAAAAGAATTCAAAAAGGAAATCAAATAAAGAAGCAAATGCAAGAGTCACAAAATCTGTCAAAACAGACCAGCAGGTAAAGATCAATTTTTTCGAAAATCTTCTGTTGCTGAAATAAAAAAGTGCAAAACTAACGAAAGTTAAATAACAAACTGGGGAAGAATCATAGAAAATTTCAGCTCAATCCGATGTACAGAGATCTCTCACGAATTTTTACGGTGAAGCACAAAAATCTGTTTCAGGACAGCAACTTCCCCAAATCTTACTTCTCTCTCATTAGAGGTTGATCTTGACACAAAAACCAAACAAAACGGATAAGGAGCGGTTATTACCGAAGTAATAACTTCCAAGACTCAAAGAAATAAAAGAAAACTGAAAGCAAAAAACAAATTGGGTTGTCTCCCAAAAAGCTCTTTCTTTATAGCCATTAAGATGGGCATGATAATTTCAAAGATGCTCACATAGGAATATGAATTGAAGTGAAAGAGAGCATTAAAAAGAAAAAATACACACATTTAAGTCTAACCCACTTCCTATGCAAGAGAATTTTGTAAACAAACAAGTTGTTGAAACCAGAAGCTACTATCATAGGAAGGCAAAAGAAGTGCAACATAAAAACTTTCAGCATAAAACGAGAAAACTTGATATTATTGAGATACATAAGAAAATTTTTCCATCTCTCATAGTAGCTTTCAGTATCATGCATAAACTTAACAATATAACTATCACAAGGGCCATCATACCAATGATCACTTATCCTAACAGAAAACACAGGAATACTAGCTCTCATAACACTACTTTGTGAAACAATATTAGAGGTATCCTTACAAAGGATAGTGTGTCCCTCTTGTACATATTTAGTGAAAAAGTCTCTCACATTTTCTATTATAGGTTCATCATCCATTTGTTTATTAGGTTCAATAGCTTTACTTGTACTTTCATTAACCATACTAGCTATCATAGAATGTTCCTTTATCTTAACTGGGAAAGGCATTTTCTCAATGTAAGGTTCAGGTAAGACATGATTATCAGTATAAACTTCAGTATTTCTTGCAGGAACACTCTTAGCAACATCTTTATAAGGTTCATGATACTTATTCCACTTCTTTTTAGGCTCTTCAATGTAGGAAGCAAAAGCCTTAAAATAAGTTGCAATAGCTTGAGAGTCTAGACCATAAGCATTTTTAATATTTTGAAAGTCATCAGTTCCCATAAAAGATTCAATGAATTCATAATCATAATTTATACCTGACTTTCTACCTTTGTCGTTCTCCCAAGCTTCAGCATTGTCTTGAATACGGTCCAGAAGATCCCATTTAGCTTCTTCTTCCATGCGAGTGAATGATCCAGTACAAGAAACATCCAGTAAATCCTTATCATGAAGAGAAAGCCTTGCATAAAAGTTATTGATAATAATATTGTTGGGGAACTCATGAATGGGACATTTGAGCATTAGTAACTTCAATCTCCCCCAAGCTTGAGTTGTACTCTCCCTATCAAGAGACCAAAAGTTGTATATTTGATTCCGATCTTTATGAATCTCACTAGGAGGATAAAACTTTGAATAAAAGAGAGGTACTATTTCCTCCCATTCAAGAGCTTGACCATTCTTCAGGAGCTTATACCATTCTCCAGCTCTTCGTTACAGCGATAATGAAAATAACTTCTTCTTAACTTGATCTGTAGTAATACTTGCACACTTAATAAAGCCGCATAATTCGTGTATAAAGAGTAAATGAGCACCGGGATGGACAGTTCCATCCCCAACATAGTAGTTATCCATAACACGATCAATAATTCTTGTAGGTACTTTAAAAGTATCATTCTCAGCAGGTGGTGGTTCATCTACTACCTTAGCAGTGGTAGTAGCATTACCAAATAAGAAACTCAGTGAGTTATCCACAACGAAAATAAAGCAACTAGCAGAAGTAAACAATACACACAGTAGAAGTTTCCTTTACCAGTTCCACTCTCCAATAGCCCTTCACTCCCCGGCAATGGCGCCAGAAAATATGCTTGATGGCCCAAAATATATCGAGCTTGTTGGGGAACCCCAAGAGGAAGGTATGATGAGCACAGCATCAAGTTTTCCCTCAGTACGAAACCAAGGTTATCAATCCAGTAGAAGCAAGGAAACACCCCAAAGGTGTTGCTAGTTGAACGTTGGCAGGGCACACTACCGGTGCCAGCAGCAACGTGGAGACCTGCACAACACAACCACAGAAATTTGTCCCCAACTTGCGATGAGGTTGTCAATCTCACCGGTTTTGCTGAAAACAAAGGATTAAACGTATCGAATGGAAGGAAGTAATAGTTTGCAAAAAGTAAACACAAGCAGTAAACAGTTTGATTGTAGATTGAATGTAAAAGAAAGGACCGGGGTCCATAGTTCACTAGAGGTGGCTCTCCTTAAGATGGATAACATGCTGGGTGAACAAATTACAGCAGGGCAATTGACAAAGATCGAGAAAGCATACAAGCATATACTAATCATCTTGACTCCTTTGAGATTCGATTGGGCATTAAAACATTATACATAGACCACCATCCAACTGCATCTATGACTAATAATCCACCTTCAGGTTATCATCTGAACCCCCTCCAGTATTAAGTTGCAAGCAATAGATAATTACATTACGAATTGCGTGTAATGTAAACAATACAATTGTTCTATGAACAAAGGATTGTTGTTTTATCCCTAGTAGCAACAAATCTAGTACCTTATAGATTTCGGTCACTTCCCCAGATTACCAGAGGCATGAACCCACTATCGAGCATAAATACTAACTCTTGGAGTTGCTAGCATCTACTTGGTCAAGATAGCTACTAACAACGAAAAGCATGCAAGATCACAAATAACAAAGACATGATAGAATCAATAATCAATCTCAAATAGCATCTCAATATCCATCGGATCCCCACAAATACAACATGCAGAATTACAAATAGATGATCTTGATCATGAACGGAGCTCACAAGATCTAGACATGATAGCACAAAGGAGGAGAACCAGCCATCTAGCTACTACATGGACCCGTAGTCTAGAGATGAACTACTCACGCATCACACCGGAGGCTTGCATGATGATGAAGAAGGCCCCCAGGGTGAATTCCCCTCTCTAGTAGGGTGCCGGGAAGAGCTTCAGATCGCTCCCGATCTAGGGATGGAGATGACGGCGGCTACAAACTCTTTCGTGGATTTTTGATCGCGTACTTAGGGTTTCCGTATCAGAGGAAATATATAGGCGGAAGGAGAGGCCGAGGGGGTGCCTGGGGCGGCCAGACCACCCCCTGGCGTGGGCCAGGCCTGGCCGCGCGGCCAGCTGGTGTGGCCGGGCCCCAGCCCCTCTCCGTCTCGTATTGTGGCTCCAGATGTCCCCCGGTAAAATAATGACTTTGGCTTCTGTCCTGTCCAATTCTGAGAATATTCAATTTCTGACTTTCCTAGAACCAAAAACAGCAGAAAACAGGCAGCTGGCACTATGGCTCTTGTCAATAGGCTAGTCCAAGAAATCATATGAAAAGTACTCCAAAGTGTGGACAAAACACAAGAAAGTAGATAAAACCAAGCATGGAACATCAAAAATTATAGATACATTTGCAATGTATCAACATCCCCAAGCTTAACTCATGCTCGTCCTTGAGTAGGTAAGTGATAAAAATAAAGAATAATTTTTGAGGCGACATGCACCATCATAAACTTGATCAAAGTATTTGTAAATCATTGAAAGCTGGGATCATAGTACTTCAATCATAACATGAAAGATACAGTTCTAGCAATAAGACATAGCAACTATGTTGCAACATGAAAAGGCACAAACAAAAGATTCATGAATAACAATGCTTAGCAAGACGTTTGTTTGTTTCACATAAAGGAAACATAGCATAGTAGTATTCAACTTGTCCCTCATAGAGTAGCAAACATAAATGCATAGGACACCTTCAAAGTTTATAAGAGTGACTAGATACAAATAGTTTAAAACAAGCAATATCGAGGTATGCATCGATCAACAAGTCTTGGGACAATGCACATAGAACTAAGAATGGCCACTATGCTCTCAAAGTAGGTGCATAAAGATAGAAGGTGGAGACTCAATATATAAGTGGAAGAAAGGCCTTCATAGAAGGAAGTAGGGATTCCAGTCTCATAAAGAGTGGTAAGTATTCCCGCCTGTCACGCGGGTGACCCGGGTTCAATCCCCGGCAATGGCGCCAGAAAATAGTCCAGATGACCCACAAGTATAGGGGGTGTATCGCAGTAATTCCGATAAGCAAGAGTGTCGAACCCAACGAGGAGCAGAAGGTGCTGGCTAGTGGTATGGATCAGGAATTCTCTGCAAATACTTAGCAAACGGATTTTTTAGGGGTTTTTGATAAAGCATGTAAATAAAGTACGAGTAAATAAAAGACAATAAGAATAAATGCAGCAGGTGGCCCAATCCTTTATTTAGCAAAGGACAAGCCGGTTGTATTAGTTAAGATGACTAAACGTTCTCGAGGACACATGGGAAGACTGTCAAGTGCTTTCTCTTCATATAGTTGATTAATCTTCTTTAGCTTGCTAAGTGTTGTGTGGGTGAACCTGTGGTAATGTACCGACCTTCCTAGGACTAATACATACTTGTGATTATACCCCTTGCAAACATCCGTAAGTACAATAAAGTAATTAAGGTAGAAACCTAACCACAACTTTAAACTCTAAGACCCTTACGTCCCTTGTGCAATGGTTTCCTAATGGGGGTTCAGGTTTCTGTCACTCCGGCAACCCCTACGATTAGTAGCCAAATACACAATGCATTCCCCTAGGCCCATATAGGTGAAGTGTCATGTAGTCGACATTCACATGACACCACTAGAAGAATTACACCACAACTTAAATATAGAACTATTGAATCTTTCTTAACACAATTCCACTACTAACAACATGACTTCTCCCATGTCCTCAAGAACAAAACGAACTACTCACAACACATCATATGGATCATGATCAGAGATGGAATAATGATGTATAACAATCTCAACATAAACAATAATTCAATGGTTCCACTCAATAGCATCAACTACAAAAAGTAATCAACACCGGGAAAGTTTCCCCTAAGAACTATGCAAGATTCAAGCCAATTGTTATAGCAATATGGAGATGGTGATGATGGTGCTGATGGGGATGACTATGATGATCCCGATGAAGTCTAGCTTGATGGTGGTGTTGGTGGCGACAATCTCCCCTCTTTGGGAAGGAATTCCCCTGGCAGAAATCTGTTTGCCAGAGAGATCTTTCTCTCTCGGTGTTTTCCGCCTTGCAGAGGCGGCGAAATCTTTCTATGGTCGCTCCCCGAGTATTATGGTTTCTGGAGGATTATATACGCCAGAGGGGAGAGCCGTAGGTAGGCTAGGGCGGCCACACCACCTGGTGGCGCGACCTAGGCTGGCCCACGCCAGGGGGTGGTGTGGGCCCCCTGTGGCCCATCTCCACTCCTCCTTCTGGCTTTCTTCGTCTTTTGGAAAAATAGGATTTTCCGTATATTTTCCTGGATTTTCTGATGTTCGTGAATTTTGCCTCCAAATAGCACCATTTCCATCAGAATCCTGACTGTAGCGGTCCATGCTCCAAAAGTCATCAACCATGCAAAAACAGATGAAATTACATAAGTATCATCTCTTAATATGAAATATATCAATGATTAACAGTAAATTATGATATAGAATAGTGATGCAAAATGGACGTATCATTATCGACAAATGGTACTTGACTCGTTCCGACAAGTGATATCCCTGTGATCAAATCACACGCCGTGCAACTATTGGATATAACTTCTCCAAGTGGGCCCTCGAGTATCTTTCTGTCATGCGGAAGGAAAAATCCCGCTCTTGACATATAAAGCCTCTACTGTTCCTACTAATACATGAACACACCTTTATGATCACCGTTTAACCGTGTGACATTTGATGCTACCAAAGTACCCTCGGGTAACAGTGATTGATATAGCCTCACGGTCTAAGAAATATTACACTAGGTCTATTCTAATCATCATAACTTGAACTTCATGATATGATCGGGTCACGATGTTTAGGTTGGGTATTAGTTCATCATCTCATTCTCACAATGAGGTGACTCCATTTCCAACTTGCATAAAAGCCACATGATCAGGAAACTTTGATCATTTGTTGACCAATGAACCAGTGACTAGAGTATCATCGAGAATTCCTGGTTGTTTATATATCACACATGTATTGACGTTTCCTTTCAATACAGATATAGCATGATATAAAAATTGATCATAAACTTTATGAAATATGATAATAATCCTTATTACTATCTGTCTCTAGGGAATATTTCCAACAGTCTCCCCAAAAGTGAGGAAACCTTTATTGAATATTGTTTTGTATTATTTGGTCAAAATACCCCACTATATATAGAGGAAGGGGAGGTACTCCCTCCCTCAAAGTCCCAGGGTGGGGCTAAACAAGGGAGGAGGTGGCGGGAGGCGCCGCCGACCAGCCCCCCACCATGGGCCCCATGTGGGGCAGGCCCACTAGGGCCACCGGTAACCCCCTTGGTCCCTCCTAGGGATGTGGCTCCCTCTTGGGCCCTTTCCCCTCCGGGATTTGGCCCATTAAGCATTTCGACCATTTTAATTGATTTCTCTTTTATTAAATAATTATGAATAAATGATTAAATCAATATTTAACATTCATTAACATATTATTCAATCTCCATGGCTATGGAACACCTTCCACCTCCACTCCGGACATCCTCCGGACTTACCAAAACCCTTTCGGTTTTCTCTCTTCTCTTTCTTCGATGATTCTACCGATCCTTAAGCGTGATACCCCACGGTTCGAGAACACTCCAGACATGGTCCGAACACTCCCAGACCAATGATCAATAGAGGGACCTACATGGCCATGTGACCCCTGTGCATTCCACGAAATCTTTCGTCGTTTGAACCATGAATGTCGTGTCTTATTCCTTTTGTCTCTCGATACTTGCATTGTACGATATCTGATCAATGACATCACCATGTTAGGTCCAATCTTGTTATCGACAAATTCTACTTGACTCGTTTTGACAAGTGATATCACTGTGATCAAATCACACGATGTGCAATGATACATTGCAAATGTATCTATAATTTTTGATGTTCCATGCTTGGTTTTATCCACTTTCTTGTGTTTTGTCTACACTTTGGAGTACTTTTCATATGATTTCTTGGACTAAACTATTAACAAGTGCCATAGTGCCAGCTGCCTGTTTTCTCCAGTTTTTGGTTCCAGGAAAGTCAGAAAATGAATAATCTCGGAATTGGACGGGACAAAAGCCAAAGTGCCTATTTTTCCAGAAGTCATCAGATGCTAGAATACGAGACGGAGAAGGGCTGGGGGCCGGCCACACCACCTGGCCGCGCGGCCAGGCTTGGCCCATGCCAGGGGGTGGTCTGGTCGACCTCAGCACCCCCTCGGCCTCCCCTTCCGCCTATAAGATGCCCTCGGGACGAAAACCCTAAGGACCTGATCAAAAATCCATGAAAGAGTCTGTAGCCGCCTTCATCTCCATCCCTAGATTGGGAGGGATCTGAAGCTCTTCCCGGCACCCTGCCGGAGAGGGGAATTCACCCTGGAGGCCTTCTTCATCAGCATGCAAGCCTCCGGTGTGATGCGTGAGTAGTTCATCCTTGGGCTACGGATCCATGTAGTAGCTAGATGTCTGGTTCTCCTCCTTTGTGCTTTCATGTTTAGATCTTGTGAGCTCCATTCATGATCAAGATCATCTATTTGTAATTCTGCATGGTGTGTTTGCGGGGATCCGATGGATATTGAGATGCTATTTCAGATTGATTATTGATTCTATCATGCCTTTGTTATTTGTGATCTTGCATGCTTTCCATTGTTAGTAGCTATCTTGGCCAAGTAGAAGCTAGAAACTCCAAGAGTTATTATTTATGCTCGATAGTGGGTTCATGCCTCTGGTAATCTAGGGAAGTGACAGAAATCTCTAAGGTACTAGATGTGCTGTTGCTACTAGGGAGAAAACAACAATCCTTTGTTCATAGAACAATCGTATTGTTTACTATACACACAGTTCGTAAAGCAATAATCTGTTGCTTGCAACTTAATACTGGAGGGGGTTCGGATGATAACCTGAAGGTGGATTATTAGTCATAGATGCAGTTGGATGGCGGTCTATGTATAATGTTGTAATGCGCAATCAAGTTCCAAAGGAGTCAAGATGATTAGTATATGCATGTATTGCTTTCTCGATGTTTGTCAATTGCCCCGCTGTAATTTGTTCACCCAACATGTTATCTATCTTAAGGAGAGCCACCTCTAGTGAACTATGGCTCTCGGTCTTTTTCTTTACATACAATCTACAATCTTTTACTTCTTTGTGTTTACTTTCTGCAAACTTTTACTGCTTTCCATTCGATACGTTTAATCCTTTTTTTCTACAAAACACGGTGATATTGACAACCTCATCGTAAGTTGGGGACAAAGTTCTGTGGTTGTGTTGTGCAGGTCTCCACGTTGCTACTAGCACCGGTAGTGCGCCCTGCCAAGGCTCAGCTAGCAACACCTTTGGGGTGTTTCCTTGCTCCTACTGGTTTGATTAAACCTTGGTTTCATAACTAAGGGAAACTTGCTGTTGTGCTCATCATACCTTGCACTTGGGGTTCCCAACGAGCTCTACATCAACACCGCACTAGCACTTTTCTGGTGCCATACATTGAGCCATCAAGCATTTTTCTGGCGGCGTTGTCGGGGAGTCAAGCACATCTTCACAAGGGGAGTCCCTCATAACCAATCTCTTTACTTTGTTATTTTTGTTTTTCTTAGTTTCTTTTGTTTTGTTTGCTTGTTTCTTTATCAAAAACACAAAAAAAAATAGTTTAACTAGTTTGCTTTGTTAGTTGAAAACACAAAAAATGAATACTCTTGAAAACACTAAGTTGTGTGACTTCAGTAGCACCAACAACAATGATTTTATGAGCACACCTATTGCTCCACCTGTGCCTGGAGATACTTTCTTTGAGATAAAACCTGCTTTGCTCAATCTTGTTATGAGAGAACAATTTTCTGGTATTGGTAATGAAGATGCTGCTGCCCATCTTAATAACTTTGTTGAACTTTGTGAGATGCAAAAGCATAGGGATGTAGATAGTGATATTATTAAGCTGAAATTGTTTCCTTTATCTTTGAGAGGAAAAGCTAAAGAATGGTTGAATTCCTTAACAAGGAATAGTATTGATTCTTGGACTAAATGCAAAGATGCTTTCATTGGAAAATACTATGCTCCTGCTAAGATTATATCTATGAGAAGTGAAATAATGAAGTTTAAACAACTTGATAATGAGCATGTTGCTCAAGCTTGGGAAAGAATGAAATCTTTGGTAAAGAATTGTCCCACTCATGGACTGACTGCTTGGATGATCATCCAAACTTTTTATGCATGATTGAACTATTCTTCAAGGAACCTATTGGACTCTGCTGCTGGAGGTACCTTTATGACCATTGATACATTGCAAATGTAACTATAATTTTTGATGTTCCATGCTTGGTTTTATCCACTTTCTTGTGTTTTGTTCCAACTTTGGAGTACTTTTCATATGATTTCTTGGACTAACCTATTAACAAGATGCCACAGTGCCAGTTACCCGTTTTCTGCTATTTTTGGTTCCAGGAAGTCAGAAAATGAATATTCTCGAAATTGGACGGGACAAAAGCCAAAGTTACTATTTTCCCGGAAGACTCACGGAGCCAGCAGGAGAGACGGAGAGGGGCCAGGGCCTGGCCACACCCCCTAGGCGCGGGCTAGCCTTACCCGCGCCACCAGGTGTTGTGGGCCCCCTGGCCGCCCACCGACCTTGCCCTCTGGCCTATAAGAAGCCTCCCAAAGCCAAAACCCTAAATCGTCCAGCCTCAAGCCATGAAAAGTTCCGCAGCGCCGCCGCCACCAAAAAGGAGATTCTAGGGACAGAAAGTCTTTGTTCCGGCACCCTGCCAAGACGGGAAGTGCCCCCGGAGCCATCTCCATCGATCTCCACCACCATCTCCATCACCATTGCTGATTGCCATGATGAGGAGGGAGTAGTTCTCTCTCGAGGCTAAGGGTTCTACCGGTAGCTATGTGTTCATCTCTCTCTCTCTCTATGCATGATCATATTGTGATCATGAGCTTTGTAATCAATTAGATCTACCTTGCTACTCAAGTGCTTTAATAGATCTCTGCTCTCCCCATGTGTGTGAAAGTGACAGCGTGCACACCATGGTGGCACTTAGGCTAGAGATTTCAAATACTTGTTATGAGTTATATTTGGAGTTGGATGTGTCTATGAAATTGTGGTGTTTGTTGGAACCATCTAGTACTCAAGGTGACAGTGTGGGGTTTTCTAGATGGGAAAGGCTTACTTTGAGGTGTGCTGTTATAGCCCTACCATCGATTAGAGTGTCCAACCGGAGAGTAGTTAAGAGTAGTATCATAAATAAGAATATATTTATATGAGAGTGTTCACTAGTGAAAGTATGATCCCTAGGCCTTGTTTCTAAGCACTAAAACATCGTTTGCTACTAGATCTGTTACATGGTTGCTTGCTTCCATCTTTATTTCAGTTTTACTTTAGTCTTTTCCACGCCATCAAGTTATCTTCTATCACCGTTACCACTTATAATTATCTATACCACTTGTATTTCACTATCTCTTCGCCGAACTAGTGCACCTATACACCTAACAAGTGTATTGAGTGTGTTGGGGACACAAGAGACTTCTTGTATCTTGATTGCAGTGTTGCTTGAGAGGGGATACCTTTTACCACTTCCTCCCTGAGTTCGATAAACCTTGGGTGATCCACTTAAGGGACAACTTGCTGCTGTTCTACAAACCTCTGCACTTGGAGGCCCAACAACTGTCTACAAGAATAGAAGTGCGTAGACATCAAGCTATTTTCTGGTGCCGTTGCCTGGGAAAAAAGAAGAAGAAACTCCCTCGTCAACACCGCAACAGAAAAGCTATTTTCTAGCGCCGTTGCCGGGGAGGTAAGGTAAAAGGTACTCACATCCTCCAGTGTGAGTGCTCGAAGTTAGTTCCTTTAGATTCTGCAATTTTGTGTTTTTGTTTCTTGTTTTCACTAGTTAGGCTTAATGGAAAACAACAAAAAAATTAGAGAGCTTTTTATTCTTTTTTCTAAGTTAGAACTCGAATTCTTTGAAAAGAAATTTAAAAAACCCATGGAACTTTCTTTGCATGCTAATAGCAATGTTATTAGTATGAATCTTTTGAACACCTTTGTCACTAATGCTATGGAAATATCTAAGCTTGAAGAAGTTGGTTTTTATGAAAATGATCTTTTTAGTTCCCCAGCTTTAAATAAGAAAATTTGCTCGGATGATACTTTATCTCCCATATGTGGTAATTCTAATGATAATTTTAAGATACCTACAAGAATTATTGATCGTGTTATGGATAACTACTATTTTGGAGATGGAACTATCCATCTCGGTGATCATTTGCTCTTTATACATGAATTATGCGGGTTGTTCAAGTGTGCAGGTATTACAACAGATCACGTCAAGAAGAAGTTATTCTCTTTATCACTTAAGGGCAAAGCAAGGGAGTGGTATGAGCTACTAGATGATCCTCATCATTTTGAGTGGAAGGAACTCGAATCTCTATTTTACTCTAAATTTTATCCTCCTCATGAAATTCATAAAGATAGGAGTTATATTTATAATTTTCATCCTCATGATGGAGAAAGTATTTCCCAAGCATGGGGGAGACTGAAGTCACTAATGCTCAAATGTCCCATTCATGAGCTCCCCAGTAATATTGTTATTAATAATTTTTATGCAAGGCTTTCAGGACATTACAAGGACTATCTAGATACTTGTTTAGAGGGATCCTTCACAAGTAAGGAGGTCAAAGATAAGTGGGATCTTCTTGAAACAATTCAAAGGAATACCGAAGATTGGCATAAGAACAAAGGTAAAGAACCAAGTATAAACTATGAGTATGATTGCATTAAGTCTTTCACTGAAACTGCTGATTTTCAAGAGCTTAGTGCTAAATATGGTCTTGATCCTCAAATTCTTATTGATTGTTTTAAAACCTTTGCTTCTCATATTAATGCTCCTAAAGAAAAGTGGGACATGTATCATGAGCCTTTTAAAGACACTTGCATGGAAAATGAAATTGTTGTTAATGATAGCAATAAACATGCTCAAACCTCTGAAAGTACTATTTCTTATAAGCATGTTAATTTTTGTGGGATACATAGACCTTGTGAGAGTAATCGAGTTGAAGAAGAATATTGTATCACCCACAGGAATGAAAAAACTAGAATGTGGTATAGGGCTCTAAATGATCTTGGTAAAAAAGTTTGTGCCCTCTATCCTTTTATTTGTGAACTTTGCTTTGAAGTGGGTCATTTCAATTTCCAATGCTCAGGCCATAATAATAGCCCTTATAATCCAATGAGTACTGCAAGTTTGTATTGTGATGACATGATCACTCCTAATCAGCATGATGAACTTACATTATTTTTGGGGTGTGAAGAGTTATCAAGAAAAACCTCTTTGGTAGACATGGGTGCTTTTGATATGAATAGTGTCCTTCATGGTTGTCATCTTTATTGTGTTGATAATTGTCACACAAATTCTTACATACAAAATATTATAGAAGATGAGATTTTACCAAATTATGATAGGACTATTATGTGTTTTGATCTTATTAATGAAAAGAAGGAATCCTCCAAGGTTTCTTCTATTGTCTCTAACAATGAACCAGGGTATATGGAGAAGCTTCCTTTCAACCCTCTCCCACCTAAAGATAAGAAGATAAAGAAGAAAAGGAGGAGTAAAAGGAGGGAGGAAACGGTATTTTCCCCTAAGCATGTTGCTCCTATTATAGTTTTTGATGCGTCTGAACTCGAGGACGTTCCTATGCCTATTACCTATAGTAGTGATCATGATTGGGAAAAGCACACTACTTTTGATATTGAAAATCTCTTCGGTACCAATTCTGAAAATGATGATATTAAGGATTGCTATAGTATTAGTGCTATCCATGATCCTTCTAATGACGATATGTTTACAAATGAACACACTGGGGAAGATAACTACTCTATTGCTTATGATGATTGCAATGATGATTATGATATTTTCAGTCCACCTACTATTGAGGAGGAAAGTAATTATGATTACAATATGCCTCCTTTATTTGATGATTATGGTGATGAAAATAATAATGATAGCTATTTTGTTAAATTTGCTCCCACTACAATTAATAAGAATGACTATGTTTATGTGGGGAGTATTAATTATTTTATGCATGTGGCTCATGATAAGAATGTTTTATGTGATTGTTATATTGTTAATTTTATTCATGATGCTACTGAAAGTTATTATGAGAGAGGGAAACATGGTTCTATGCATCTCAATGATGTTAAGTTTCCCCTCTTTATGTTGAAAGTTTTGAAATTGCACTTATTTTGCTTTCCTATGCTTGTTGCTTTGTGCTTTTATGACTTGTTTCTTTACAAGATTCCTATGCATAGGAAGTGGGTTAGAGTTAAATGTGCTTACAATTTGCTTCTTGATGCTCTCTTTTACTTCAATTCATATTTCTTATGTGAGCATCTTCTCAAACTATCTTGCCTAACTTAAAGGCGTTAAAGAAAAGTACTTATTGGGAGATAACCCAAAAGTTTTAGATGAGTCTTGGAAGTTATTACTTCAGTAATAACCGCTCCTTATCCTTTTTATTTGCTTTTTGTGCCAAGAGTAACCTCTAATGAGAGAGAAGTAATGATTGGGAAAGTTGCTGTCCCGAAACAGATTTCTGTGCTTCACCGTAAAAATTCGTGAGAGAGGTCTGTATGTCGAATTGAGCTGTAATCTTTTGTGCTTCTGCCCAAGGTTGTTAGCTAATTTTAGTTCCTTCAACACTTTTTGATTTGAGCAACAGAAGGTCTTCGAAAAAATTCGTCTTTACCTGCTGGTCTGTTTTGACAAATTTCTGCCATTTTCTGCATTTGCTTCTTGTTGGTTCCTTCTTGAGTTCTTTTGGGGAATTGAGCTTTTTGAGGGAAGTGCTACAGTATCTAGTGTTCTAATGGAAGTTTATTTGGTGTTAGAACTGAACCTTGAGACTTATTTATCTTAAGTGCACTAATGTTGCTAATGAGATTGTGTGAAGTTTTGTATGATGGAAAAATTTCAGGTGTATGGAAGGAATGAGTAATGAGATGAAGGATGGACTAAAGCTCAAGCTTCGGGATGCAACGCGTGTCACCCCAAGAAATATCCAAGAAGTACAAGCGTCAAAGCTTGGGGATGCCCAAGGCATCCCCTTCTTCATCAATAAAAATTCCAGGTTTCTTCCAAACGCTTCATTTTTATCGTTTCATGCACAGTTGTGTTTTTCTTGGAGCGTCCTCTTTTTCATTTTCGGTTTGGTTTTCGTTTGCCTTGGTTTTCTTAGTTTGATGAATAAGTTGGTTGGACCCCCTCTTTCATAATTTGGTTTGCAAATAGTTTGGTTTGGTTTGGAAAAGAGTAGGAAAGCTCATGCTTATGTGGTAAAAAGAGCTCGTTTTGACTGTGGCCTATGCTTTGTCATGCCATGCTTGATATTTTTTTGGCTCTATGCTTAGTGATCTTTGATGTAGCATGACATGATATAAACAATTGAGATTGCTTAATGTGCCGTGGATGAATCATGCGTTGTTTTAGCATATTAAAGCATAGTATAGTGGTATTCTCCTTTGATGCTTTATTTGGGTTGACTTGGCGCATGCTCACACCATGTTATGACTATCTCAAGTCACCATAAGCCTTTATGATCCTTTAGTTTTCAACTTGTAGTATCACTTTATGCTTTGATCAATGATGTTTTGTCGCTCTGCATGATTATGACCATTATTGCTCTCTTAGTTTGTTGCTCCCAGTGTTTTGCTAGCCTCCACAACCAAGTATGAGTTCCACTCATGCATCCAACTCCCTAAACTAAGTTATTCCAAAGAGTCCACCATACCTACCTACTATCTTATGCTATTCCAAGTATATTCATGCTTTTGTTTACCTTCCAAATTAAACTTGTTAGGAGAAAACTAGTGATTAAAGCTCTCACGAACTTGATGGCACACTTTACTTTTCTTGCCCTTAATAAACTTGCACCATTATGTCTTCTATGTTGTATATGCTTGCACCTATTTGTTGGGAATTAGCAGAACCATGCTTTCATGGGGAACGCTTTCAACATTGCACTTGGTACTTGTACCTAGTTGATATCATGCTCTTTTGTATATGGAAGTCGTCGGTGTGAAATGAAAGGGGAGCTTGTAAGTCCATGGAGTTATGTATATGTGTTAGAGAAACGCCTGGGCCGCAGGTCTAATATATGCTGACATGGTGGAAACCTGCAGCGTAACCATAATGAGCTGTCTATGAAGCATTCTTCTTATAAAAAAAGAGTCCTATATTTAGAAAAAAGAGAAAAGAAAAAAAAGATACTATGAAAAGAGGAAAGAGAGAAAAAAGCACCATATTCCCTTGGTAAATAAGAAGAATCCTGAGATGCTCGTTGTATGCTTTCCTTGTCATTTTGATATGGGGATGCTTCCATATCATCGGGCAAGGGGTACCCCGTTGGCGGTTCTCTATGATACACATGTACTTACGATGACAAGAACTTACCGGTGACCAAACTTGAGTAGCATGAGGAGCGGCCCTCGTATACATGGGACATGAGATTCCTAACTTATACTCCGTCAAGCATGTACACCATAGTTTGTTCACTTTAACCTTAATCACTTCAAGATGCTTATGATAGGGGCAATGAGAGCTCAAAGCTATAAGTACCATAATTTTTGGAAGCTCTTTATGAGACTTGAATCCCTACTTCCTTTTACAAAAGGCTTTTCTTCCACCATTATATTGAGTCTCCACCTTCTATCTTTATGCACTTACTTTGAGAGCATAGTGGCCATTCTTAGTTCTATGTGCATTGTCCCAAGACTAGTTGATTGATGCATAACTTGATATTGCTTGTTTTAAACTATTGTATCTAGTCACTCTTATGAACTTTGAAGGTGTCCTATGCATTTATATTTGCTACGCTATGAGGGACAAGCTGAATACTATTATGCTATATTTTCTTTATGTGAAACAAACAAACGTCTTGCAAAGCATTGTTATTCATGAATCTTTTGTTTGTGCCTTTTCATGTTGCATCATAGTTTCTTTGCTTATTGCTAGAACTTTGTCTTTCATGTTATGATTGAAGTACTATGATCCTAGCTTTGAATGTTTTGCAAATACTTTGATCAAGTCTTTGATGGTGCATGTCACTTCAAAAATTATTCTTTCTTTTTATCACTTAGCTACTCGAGGACGAGCAAGAGTTAAGCTTGGGGATGTTGATACATTGCAAATGTATCTATAATTTTTGATGTTCCATGCTTGGTTTTATCCACTTTCTTGTGTTTTGTTCCAACTTCGGAGTACTTTTCATATGATTTCTTAGACTAACCTATTAACAAGATGCCACAGTGCCAGTTGCCTGTTTTCTGCTGTTTTTGGTTCCAAGAAGCCAGAAAATGAATATTCTCGGAATTGGACGGGACAAAAGCCAAAGTTACTATTTTCTCGGAAGACTCACGGAGCCATAAGGAGAGTCGGAGAGGGGCCAGGGCCTGGCCACACCCCCTACGCGCGGGCTAGCCTTACCCGTGCCACCAGGTGTTGTGGGCCCCCTGGCCGCCCACCGACCTTGCCCTCTGGCCTATAAGAAGCCTCCCGAAGCCAAAACCCTAAATCGTCCAGCCTCAAGCCATGAAAAGTTCCGCAGCGCCGCCGCCACCGAAAAGGAGATTCGGGGGACAGAAAGTCTCTATTCTGGCACCCTGCCGGGACGGGGAAGTGCCTCCGGAGCCATCTCCATCGATCTCCACCACCATCTCCATCACCATTGCTGATTCCCATGATGAGGAGGGAGTAGCTCTCTCTCGAGGCTAAGGGTTCTACCGGTAGCTATGTGTTCATCTCTCTCTCTCTATGCATGATCATATTGTGATCATGAGCTTTGTAATCAATTAGATCTACCTTGCTACTCAAGTGCTTTAATAGATCTCTGCTCTCCCCATGTGTGTGAAAGTGACAGCGTGCACACCATGGTGGCACTTAGGCTAGAGATTTCAAATACTTGTTATGAGTTATATTTGGAGTTGGATGTCTCTATGAAATTGTGGTGTTTGTTGGAACCATCTAGTACTCAAGGTGACAGTGTGGGGTTTTCTAGATGGGAAAGGCTTACTTTGAGGTGTGCTGTTATAGCCCTACCATCGATTAGAGTGTCCAACCGGAGAGTAGTTAAGAGTAGTATCATAAATAAGAATATATTTATATGAGAGTGTTCACTAGTGAAAGTATGATCCCTAGGCCTTGTTTCTAAGCACTGAAACACCGTTTGCTACTAGATCTGTTACATGTTTGCTTGCTTCCATCTTTATTTCAGTTTTACTTTAGTCTTTTCCACGCCATCAAGTTATCTTCTATCACCTTTACCACTTATAATTATCTATACCACTTGTATTTCACTATCTCTTCGCCGAACTAGTGCACCTATACACCTGACAAGTGTATTGGGTGTGTTGGGGACACAAGAGACTTCTTGTATCTTGATTGCAGGGTTGCTTGAGAGGGGATACCTTTGACCACTTCCTCCCTGAGTTCGATAAACCTTGGGTGATCCACTTAAGGGAAAACTTGCTGCTGTTCTACAAACCTCTGCACTTGGAGGCCCAACAACTGTCTACAAGAATAGAAGTGCGTAGACATCAACCATTACTTTGGGTGCTGCAACAAAACTTCTGGACAATATGATGGTTAATTATTCTGAATGGCATACTGAGAGAGCTCCACAAGGTAGGAAGGTAAATTCTATTGAGGAAACCTCCTCCTTGAGTGATAAGATTGATATTATTATGTCTATGCTTGTTAATGGGAAATCCCATATTGCTCCAAATAATGTTCCTTTAGCCTATTTGGTTGCTCAAGAAGAGCAAGTTGATGTGAACTTCATAAGAAATAACAATTTTGGTAATAATGCTTACAGGAACAATTTTGGTAACGACAATTATAAGCCATATCCTCCCAACAATGGTAATGCTTATGGAAACTCTTACAACAATAATAGGAGTGCTCCCTCTGAACTTGAAGTTATGCTTAAAGAGTTTATTAGTAAACAAACTGCTTTCAATAAAACTATTGAGGACAAACTCTCTAATGCTGAAAGAAATATATCATCTTTGGTTGAAGCTCAATCTTCTTTGAATAAAATGGCTACTAAACCTGAAACTAATGAGAATCCCTTTGCAGCTACTAATGCCATACAAGTAAGAATTGATGAAAATGTTAGATTATTAGCTGAATTACATGCTAAGTGGGAGAGAGAAGATGAAATTGCTAGAAACATTAGCGTTTCTACTATTACCACCACTAGTGTTGAGGCTAGCAATAGTTCTACTACTTTAAATGATGATTTTTATTTTGATCTTGATGGTTGCAACATCTCTGAAGTTATTAAGTTCCTACAAAAGCTTGCTAAAAGTCCTAATGCTAGTGCTATGAACATGGCCTTTACAAAACACATTACTAATGCTCTCATAAAGATTAAAGAAGAAAATATGAAACATAAAGCTTCTATTACTATAAAACAAGAAGATGGTTGGGAACCCATCATTATATGAAATTGAATGACTTTGATTTCAAAGCTTTATGTGATCTGGATAGTAGTGTTTCTATTATGCCTAGAATGATATATGATATGCTTCATTTGCCTCCACTTGAAGATTGTTATTTGAATGTCCCACTTGATGATAATGCTAAAAAGAAACTCATGGGGAGTCTTAATGATGTTCTTATTATGGTTAACAATGCCTATGTCCCCGTTGATTTCTATGTTTTGGATGTTGAATGCAATGCTTTTTGTCCTATTACTTTGGGAAGCCTTTTCTTACAACTGTTAGTGCCATCATTGATATGAAAGAAGGCACCATTAAATATCAACTCCCACTCAAGAAAGGTATAGAACACTTCCCTAAGAAGAGAGATAAGATTTCTTTTGCTTCTCCTATGAAAACAAAATTTGGTCTTAATGCTTCTTCATTCGAGAACACCTGATTCTTTTCGCTTCTTATGCCTAACTTAAAGGCGTTAAAGAAAAGTACTCATTGGGAGATAACCCAAAAGTTTTAGATGAGTCTTGGAAGTTCAGTAATAACCGCTCCTTATACTTTTTATTTGCTTTTTGTGCCAAGAGTAACCTCTAATGAGAGAGAAGTAATGATTGGGAAAGTTGTTGTCCCGAAACAGATTTCTGTGCTTCACCGTAAACATTCGTGTAAAATCTCTGTATGTCCTTTAGAGGCATGAATTTTTTTGATTCTGCCCCAGGTTTTTATCTAACTTTAGTTAGTTCAACACTTTTTTATTTGAGCAATAGA
Organism: Avena eriantha; assembly: GCA_910589775.1. Classification (NCBI taxonomy): domain Eukaryota; kingdom Viridiplantae; phylum Streptophyta; class Magnoliopsida; order Poales; family Poaceae; genus Avena; species Avena eriantha. The sequence continues at coordinate 451,933,081 of OU342741.1, read as the reverse complement.
AGGTCTCCGAAAAAATTCGTCTTTACCTACTGGTCTGTTTTGACAGATTTCTGCCATTTTCTGCATTTGCTTCTTGTTGGTTCCTTTTTGAGTTCATTTGCTTCTGCATTTGCTTTTTGACAGTAGCTAGTGTTTTAATGGAAGTATTATTGGTGTTATAACTGAACCTTAAAGACCTATTATCTTGAGTGCACTAATAATGCTAATAAAGATTGTGTGAAGTTTTGTATGAAGGAAAAATTTCAAGTGTATGGAAGGAATGAGTAATGAGATGAAGGATGGACTAAAGCTCAAGCTTTTGGATGCCATGCATGTCATCCCAAGAAATATTCAAGAAGTACAAGCCTCAAAGCTTGGGGATGCCCAAGGCATCCCCCTCTTCATCAATAAAAATCCCAGGTTTCTTCCAAACGCTTCATTTTTATTGTTTCATGCACAGTTGTGTTGTTCTTGGAGCGTCTTCTTTTTCCTTTTGTTTTGGTTTTTTGTTTGCTTGATTTTCTTAGTTTTCTGAATAAATTGGTTGGACCCCCTCTTTCATACATTGGTTTGCAAATAGTTTGGTTTGGTTTGGAAAAGAGTAGGAAAGTTCATGCTTATGTGGTAAAAAGAGCTCGTTTTTAACTGTGACCTATGCTCTGTCTTGCCATGCTTGATATTGTTTTGGCTTTATGATTAGTATTCTTTGTTGTAGCATGACTTGTTATAAACAATTGAGATTGCTTAATGTGCCTTGGAAGAATCATGCGTTGTTTTAGCATATTAAAGCATAGTATAGTGGTATTCTCCTTTGATGCTTTAGTTGGGTTGACTTGGCGCATGCTCACACCATGTTATGACTATCTGAAGTCACCATAGCCTTTACGATCCTTTAGTTTTCAACTTGTAGTATCACTTTATGCTTTGATCAATGATGTTTTCTCGCTCTGCATGATTATGGCCATTATTGCTCTCTTAGTTTGTCGCTCCCAGTCTTTTGCTAGCCTCTACAACAACGTATGAGTTACACTCATGCATCCAACTCCCTAAACCAAGTTATTCCAAAGAGTCCACCATACCTACCTACTAGCTTAAGCTATTCCAAGTATATTCATGCTTTTGTTTACCTTCTAAATTAAACTTGTTATGAGAAAACTAGTTATTAAAGCTCTCACGAACTTGATGGCACACTTTACTTTTCTTGCCCTTAATAAACTTGAACCATTGTGTCGTCTATGTTGTATATGCTTGCACTTATTTGTTGGGAATCAGCAGAACCATGCTTTCATGGGGAATGCTTTCAACATTGCACTTGGTACTTGTACCTAGTTGATATCATGCTCTTTTGTATATGGATGCCGTCGGTGTGAAATGAAAGGGGAGCTTGTAAGTCCATGGAGTTATGTATATGTGTTAGAGAAACACCTGGGCCGCTGGTCTAATCCATGCTGACATGGTGGAAACCTGCAGCGTAACCATAATGAGCTGTCTATGAAGCATTCTTCTTATAAAAAAAGAGTCCTATATTGAGAAAAAAAAGAGAAAAGAGAAAAAAAGAGATTATGAAAAGAGGAAAGAGAGAAAAAAGCACCATATTCCCATGGTAAATAAGAAGATTGCCGAGATGCTCGTTGTCTGCTTGCCTTGTCATTTTGATATGGGGATTCTTCCGTATCATCGGGCAAGGGGTACCCCGTTGGCGGTTCTCTATGATACACATATACTTACAATGACAAGAACTTAACGGTGACTAAACTTGAGTAGCATGAGGATCTACCCTCGTATATAAGGGACATGAGATTTCTAACTTATACTTCGTCAAGCATGTACACCATAGTTTGTTCACTTTAACCTTAATCACTTCAAGATGCTTATGATAGGGGCAATGAGAGCTGAAAGCTATAAGTACCATAATTTTTGGAAGCTCTTTATGAGACTTGAATCCCTACTTCCTTTTATAAAAGCCTTTCTTCCACCATTATATTGAGTCTCCATCTTCTACCTTTATGCACCTACTTTGAGAGCATAGTGGCCATTCTTAGTTCTATGTGCATTGTCCCAAGACTAGTTGATTGATGCATAACTTGACATTGCTTGTTTTAAACTATTGTATCTAGTCACTCTTATGAACTTTGAAGGTGTCCTATGCATTTATATTTGCTACTCTATTGAGGGACAAGCTGAATACTATTATGCTATGTTTTCTTTATGTGAAACAAACAAACGTCTTGCAAAGCATTGTTATTCATGAATCTTTTGTTTGTGCCTTTTCATGTTGCATCATAGTTTCTTTGCTTATTGCTAGAACTTTGTCTTTCATGTTATGATTGAAGTACTATGATCCCATCTTTGAATGTTTTACAAATACTTTGATCAAGTCTTTGATGGTGCATGTCAGCTCAAAAATTATTCTTTCTTTTTATCACTTACCTACTCGAGGACAAGCAGGAGTTAAGCTTGGGGATGTTGATACATTGCAAATGTATCTATAATTTTTGACGTTCCATGCTTGGTTTTATCCACTTTCTTGTGTTTTGTGCACACTTTGGAGTACTTTTCATAATGATTTATTGGACTAACCTATTAACAAGTGCCACACTGCCAGCAACCTGTTTTCTGCCGTTTTTGGTTCCAGGAAAGTCAGAAAATGAATATTCTCGGAATTGGACGGGACAAAAGCCAAAGTGTCTATTTTTCCGAAAGTCATCAGATGCCAGAATACGAGACGGAGAAGGGCTGGGGGCCGGCCACACCACCTGGCTACGCGGCCAGGCTTGACCCACGCCAGGGGGTGGTCTGGTCGACCCCATGATACATTGCGAATGTATCTATAATTTTTGATGCTCCATGCTTGGTTTTATCCACTTTCTTGTGTTTTGTCCACACTTTGGAGTACTTTTCATATGATTTCTTGGACTAACCTATTAACAAGAGCCACAGTGCCAGCTGCGTGTTTTCTACTGTTTTTGGTTCCAGGAAAGTCAGAAAATGAATATTCTCGGAATTGGACGGGACAAAAGCCAAAGTGCCTATTTTTTCCAGAAGACTCATGGAGCCAGAATACGAGACGGAGGAGGGCCAGGGCCTGGCCACACCACCCCCAGGCGCGGGCTGGGCTTGGCCACGCCAGGGCATGGTGTGGTGGCCCTAGGCACCCCCTCGGTTTCCCTCTTCGCCTATAAGAAGCCTTCTGACCTAAAAACTTCGGGGGGTTCGACGTTTTTCCACGAAAAGTTCCGCTGCGCCGCCTCCACCGAAGGGGAGATTCGAGGACAGAAAGTCTCTGTTCCGGCACCCTGCCGGGACGGGGAAGTGCCCCTGGAGCCATCTCCATCGATCTTCACCATCATCTCGATTGAACATCCATGTTTCTCCCATCTATGAGTAAGTAATCCCCCGCTGTAGGCTATGGGGCTGGTAGGGATTGGATGAGATCGTTCATGTAATGGCGTCAGATTGTTAGGGCATGGTGCCTAGTATCTTTTATTAGTGCTTTATGACTTTGTTGTGACTTGTTGTGCTTAATGCTTGTCACTAGGACCCGAGTGCCATGATTTCAGATCTGAACATGTTATTGATTCATTATGATAGTATTGTTTTTGGTCTTATCTGCAAGTTGTATACACACGTTGTTGTCCGGAACCTATAGCCCCGAAGTGACAGAAATCGGGATAACCGGACGGGAATGGCTTTGATGTGAGGATCACATGTGTTCACAGAGTGTTAATGCTTTGCTCCGGTGCTCTATTAAAAGGAGGACCTTAATTGCCAGTAGTTCCCTAGAGGCTCCGCTACAAACGGGCTGGCAGGACAAAAGATGTTGTGCAAGTTCTCATTGCGAGCACATATGACTATATATGGAACACATGCCTAGGATTATCTAGTACTTGGATGCTTTATCTTCTTAATCTGCAATTGCCCTATGTTCTAATTGCTATGTGAATTGTCTTGTCCATGCAACGCCCGTCCATCCATCCCTATGCCTACCGCACTCGAATCCCACTTTTTACTGCTTTTTTTACTGCTGTCTTTACTTTGCTGCTGTTGCTACTTTGCTATTCCTACTACAAAATTGTTGCTACTGATAAACTGTTGTGAGCAAGATTGTTTCCAGGTACAGCTGAATTGACATCTCAGTTGTTAAGGCTTATAAATATTCTTTGGCTCCCCTTGTGTCGAATCAATAAATTGGGTTTCACTTCCCTCGAAAATACTGCGATACACCCCCTATACTTGTGGGTCATCACCCCAGCACCCCCTCGGCCTCCCCTTCCGCCTATAAGATGCCCTCGGGACGAAAACCCTAAGGACCCGATCAAAAATCCACGAAAGAGTCTGTAGCCGCCGTCATCTCCATCCCTAGATCAGGAGGGATCTGAAGTTCTTCCCGGCACCCTGCCGGAGAGGGTAATTCACCCTAGAGGCCTTCTTTATCACCATGCAAGCCTCCGGTGTGATGCGTGAGTAGTTCATCCTTGGACTACAGATCCATGTAGTAGCTAGATGGCTGGTTCTCCTCCTTTGTGCTTTCATGTTTAGATCTTGTGAGCTCCGTTCATGATCAAGATCATCTATTTGTAATTCTGCATGTTGTGCTTGCGGGGATCCGATGGATATTGAGATGCTATTTCAGATTGATTATTGATTCTATCATGTCTTTGTTATTTGTGATCTTGCATGCTTTCCGTTGTTAGTAGCTATCTTGGCCAAGTAGATGCTAGCAACTCCAAGAGTTAATATTTATGCTCGATAGTGGGTTCATGCCTCTGGTAATCTAGGGAAGTGACAGAAATCTCTAAGGTACTAGATGTGCTGTTGCTACTAGGGAGAAAACAACAATCCTTTGTTCATAGAACAATCATATTGTTTACTTTACACACAGTTCGTAAAGCAATAATCTGTTGCTTGCAACTTAATACTGGAGGGGGTTCGGATGATAACCTGAAGGTGGATTATTAGTCATAGATGCAGTTGGATGGCGGTCTATGTATAATGTTGTAATGCGCAATCAAGTTCCAAAGGAGTCAAGATGATTAGTATATGCATGTATTGCTTTCTCGATGTTTGTCAATTGCCCCGCTGTAATTTGTTCACCCAGCATGTTATGTATATTAAGGGGAGCCACCTCTAGTGAACTATGGATCCCGGTCTTTTTCTTTACATACAATCTACAATCTTTTACTGCTTTGTGTTTACTTTCTGCAAACTTTTACTTCTTTCCATTCGATACGTTTAATCCTTTGTTTTCCGCAAAACACGGTGAGATTGACAACCTCATCGCAAGTTGGGGATAAAGTTCTATGGTTGTGTTGTGCAGGTCTCCATGTTGCTACTAGCACCGGTAGTGTGCCCTGCCAAGGCTCAGCTAGCAACACCTTTGGGTTGTTTCCTTGCTCCTACTGGTTCGATTAAACCTTGGTTTCTTAACTGAGGGAAACTTGCTGCTGTGCTCATCATACGTTCCTCTTGGGGTTCCCAAAGAGCTCTACATCAACACCGCACCAACACTTTTTTGGCACCGTACATTGAGCCATCATGCAACTATTGGATATAACTTCTCCAAGTGGGCCCTCGAGTATCTTTCCGTCACGCGGAAGGAAAAATCCTGCTCTTGACGTAAAAAGCCTCTACTGTTCCTACTAATACATGAACACACCTTTATGATCATCGTTTAACCGTGTGACATTTGATGCTACCAAAGTACCCTCGGGTAACAGTGATTGATATAGCCTCATGGTCTAAGAAATACTACACTAGGTCTATTCTAATTATCGTAACTTGAACTTTGTGACATGATCGGGTCACGATGTTTAGGTTGGATATTAGTTCATCATATCATTCTCACAATGAGGTGACTCCATTTCCAACTGGCATAAATGCCACATGATCAGGAAACTTCGATCATTTGTTGACCAATGAACCAGTGACTAGAGTATCATCGAGAATCCCTGGTTGTTTATATATCACACATGTATTGATGTTTCCTTTAAATACATATATAGCATGATATAAAACTTGATCATAAACTTTATGAAATATGATAATAATCCTTATTACTATTTGTCTCTAGGGCATATTTCCAACAGTCTGCCACATGCACTAGAGTACAAATAAACTAGCTGCATTTGTTCTCAATCATTGGCACCATATATCCCGGTACCTTGAACATGCTTTCTCATGGAAGAGGTTGAGTCTTGGGCCTGTACTTTATAGTCCCAAATCCTTTGCAATTTACTAATGTTACCTTGATTAACATTAATACTTTATCATCACATGATAACATCTTTGTGTATGTATCGTAGTTATGGTAGCAGAACAAGGCCGGTTTCCAGGAGCCTATAGTGACTTTAGATCAACCTCATGGGCTTTCTCATGGGCACTATGCCTTGGGACACATCATTCTATGTTAAAGACGAACTAGTCTGGCCATAATAGTATACATCACTTTAGATGGTACCCTTATCTATTATTATAAATATAATTATCGAAACACTAGTGCACCCTGTGCAACTTTTGATGTTTTGTTCACCTTGCTTCCTACTTGACTTTAGTCGGTATTATCGATATAGGAGTTTCTAATCTTATTACAACATAACCCTTTATGCATTTAAGATATGTCATCCTTCATGGATTTGTAAACATGTATATGGTTCTCAATTAGACACTATGGATTAACTTAGCTCAGCGTTCCGTGATTTGCATTCAATCACTTTTCAAACGTTCCTTCTTGGATCATATATTATGTTAAGTTTCCATCATGGTTTTTCAAGATAGAACCTATGTCTCAACATAGTGGATGATGATCATCCTTTTCTTTCTTTCAACCATCGATGTTAAACTTAATGATATTCCTAATTTGAGTTGACCAAGGACCAGTCCTTAATCAATTCATATTCTGAAACTCTTTTCAGAATCCCTCTCAGGAATACTACATAATATCGTAATACACTTATTATCAACTTCTAATCCCTCTAAATATTTATTTATTGGTACTTGCGCTTTCATTCTAAATGTGTTATATACACACTTAAGAATCACTCTTTTAAGCTCTGAAAGGCCCAACTTTAGTCGACTAGAGGGGGGTAAATAGGAGACTACCAATTTTTATTCTTTTATTGCAATTTTAGGCTTTGCAGAAAGTAAAGTTCACTAGAGATGCAACTAGATGAATAACCTATATGCCAAATGATACAACAAGTGAACAAGATGGTAATTGCAAGTAGTAAAGGAGAGGAACGAATAAACAGGCGAGGGGACACGGAGATGTAATTCCCGTAGTTCACTTCCAAGGAAGCTACATCTATGTTGGAGAGGTGTTGGGGCCACAAAAGGTCACCCGAGCGCCACAAAGGCCTCACCTTCTTCTCCAGTGAGCACCACCACAAAGGTGGCCTCACAATCCACTAACCGGTGACCTTGAAGGCGCCAACCGAAACCTTTACAACAAGGTTGAGGGGAGACTCCACAACTCAATTGGATGCCCTCAATGACACCACGAAGCTTCACAACAATTGCCCTAGTTCCGAGGATGCCCTATACCGTCTAGGGTTCCAGGAACCCAGGAGTAACAAGATCCACTAAGGATGGGTGGGTGAAATCCCGATTCCTTTGGTGGAAGTGTAGATCTAGGTCACCTCTCCCAATCCTGAAACGATCAAGAGGTTTGAGTGGGTAGGGAGAGAGATCTAGGCAATTCAAGCTCTTGTATTAATGGAGGAGAGAGAAAACAAAGAGATGAGGCAAGAGGAGGAAGAAGAGGGCCTTAAATAGGCCTCTTCCAAATGGGCAGATTCTGCCCTGCCCCCACACCACCGGTACTACCGGTGGTGGGCTGGTAGTTCCGGCGAGTGGCTCCCAGCTGTCCGGAGGCGCTCCACGGAATGGTCGGATTTGACAGTCCATCGGGCCCCACGAACTGACTGGTACTACCGGTCTTAGTTCTGATCGAACTACCGATAAAATGATGCTTTGATACAGACAAGTATCTGACCCAAAACACTAGTTGCCGGAACTTGGAGCAGAATTAGGATCGGAACTACCGATCCGCTAGGTGCTGACCGGTACTACCAGGACGGGAGCGGTACTATCGCTTAGAGGATTTGGGGCTGGTCAGCGCTGGTCGGAAGTTCCAGTCCAACTGAACCAAAACTTCTAGCCCGGACTATTGGTGCTATTTCCGATACTAATTCTGTTCAATAGGTACATCGATATAGAAGTATTACTGAATCGATTTTGACTTTACCAGAATTAGGACCAGAACTGCGGCCGGAAGTACCGCTCGATCAGAACCCGAAACACCTTTGGCGGTACTATCGCCGCCTAGCTAGTACTACTGGTCAGGGAAGAAACCACACCACCTCCTCAAGTGTCTCTCTCACAGGAAAACTGAGGAGGCTGTGGATGTGCTGATATGGTTTGTGCATGAAACAATGATTTCCCACAACCTTTCAAGGTGGACCCCCTCTTGATAGTACGGTAGCCTATAACAAAGATAAGAGAAAGTGTAAATAATAGCCACTGTCTTCAAGCTGCTTCTAGAGAGAAGTCCACCAACTAAACAGTCCGTAGATAAAACCTGCAACTTAGGCACATGGTTAAACCACAAATGAAGTTGTCATCAACACCAAAAATACATAGAGAAAACAATATCCTTTCAATCTCCCCTTTTTGGTGTTTGATGACAACCTCACAAGATTTGCATAAAATATAACAATAAGGAAAAACCTTATGCAATAAGAGAAATAAGAAGCCCCCCCTAGATGTGTGCAACATATAGGAACATTTGTTTCTGGAATGCAACAAGCACACACACTACAAGAAAAGTTTCCTTCCGCAACAACTTGGCCTGACGGTCGTCGTAGAAGGCACGTCTTCCGTGACGAAATTCTCAGCTCAGCCGTGGCCGATGGAAAACTTTTTTTTTCTGGTTTCGTGGTCCTCTACTACTACGGATCCGCTAAAAACATGGAGGAAGCTCGGCTGGCGCGTGGCAGAAGCAAGATTTTAGTTTCCCCGCGCGATGTTGACTCGCCGAAGTCTTTTGAGGCGTGTGGGTCCCGAACGTCAGTGTATCTAGCGGACCATACTTTTTGGTCGCGCCACCCTGATTTGAACTCGATAACGTAGCTCGATGCGTCTGCCGTTTAGTCAGGATGCTAGGTCCCACATGTCAGCCTCTCATTAGAAGGATCGTCTATATGATGGAATTTTTTCCTTCGCTCGTGCTACCCTATTCCGAAGTTGATAGCGTTGCTTGATGCATCTATCGTTTAATCAACCTCCTGGGACGCACATGTCATCCTTTCATTAGAAGAAACATGTGTATGATGGAATTTTTTCCTTCGCTCGCGCTACGTACCTTGTTCCGAAGTTGATAGTGCTGCTCAACACATCTACCGTTTAACCAACCTCCTGAGCCCCACATGTCATCCTCTCATTAGAAGAAACATGTGTATGATGGATTTTTTCCTTCACTCCTGCTACCCTATTCCGAACTTGATAGGTTGTCCGATGCATCTACCATTTAATCACGCTACTATGCCCCATATGTCATCCTCGCATTAGAAGAAACGTGTGTATGATGGAGTTTTTACCCTTTGTCGCGCCTTCGTGTTTCGAACTTGATAGCGTTGCTCGCTGCATCCGCCATTTATTCAGGCTGGTGGGTCCCTTATGTCAGCCTCACATTAGAAGAATCGTGGGTATGATGGAATTTTTTCTTCTGTAGTGCTACCATGTTCCGAACTAGATAGTGTTGCTCAATGAATCTGTCGGGTCCCCCATTTCAGCCTCTCATTACAAGAAATGTGTGCATGCTGAACTTTTTTCTCGCTCGCATCTCCCTGTTGCCAACTGGCACGCTGCTCGATGCAGCATCTGTATAAGGTCACGCTGCGGGGTCCCACATATTAGCCTCTCTATAAATAAAACATGCGTATGATGGACTTTTTTTGGCCATGTCCACTGTATTGATCTTGGCAACTTGCTGGGTCCCAGCTATCAACCACCTATGTGCAGGAAACGTGTCTATGTTAGGTCCCAGCTGACAGCCTCTATTTGAAAGAAATGTGTGTATGTTGGACTATTTTTTGGGTCCCAGATGTCAGCCTTAGAGTACCAAAAATTCTCATAAAAGCCGAATTAAAAAGATTCTGGGCTAACTCGGGGCGGATGCCCTATTCGTCATGGCTTATATTCCAAGGGGTCACTCCTAAATTGAATGGGCTCTGGTCGGTGGCCACGAGACCACGAAAAGGCCGAATAAGAAGGTATTGGGCTATGCTTGGACTGATAGGCTAATTGCATGGGCTATGCTTGGGCCTGTTGGGTCCGACATGTCAACTTCTCTGTAAGTGCAACGTATGTATGATGAACTTTTTTTCCGGCTGCGTCCACTATTTTCACTGTGGCAGTCGTGTATGGTCTTACTGCTGGGGCCCTTATGTCAGCCTCCGTAGCATGTTCTGGCTTGTGGGTCCCTGATGCAGCCTTGTATGTTCTGTCTGTTGGTTCTCCTATACGAGCCTCTCTGTACAAGTATTTAAATTTTTTTTAAGCCCACCCTGAAAAAAACTTCAGGGACGCTACATGCTGGTGGGTCCCTGATGTCAGCCTCTCCGTAATGCAATATTGCTATAAGAAAAGACCTTCAAATCAAATAAACATAAAGTGAGTGTGTTGTCAATACAACAAAGATATTTATAGAATAAATATCATTAGACTTTTATTAGTACTACAATTTATGCATGAGTCTTCTTAAAAATATTTTGTGTGTTTATGTTTATCTCTTTTAAAATATAAAAGGGCAGCGCTCTTGGCATCTCAATTTATAAAATGCCACATAATGGAGTGTTTTCTTAAAAATATGAGTAGGCGGAGTTTTTTATTTATTTTGAGAGATTGGGGGGGCAATGCCCAAAAGGAAAATTAAAAAGAGTTTGGCTATGCTACATAGGCTGCTCTACGTGGGTTATACTCTGTAGGCTATGCTTCATCGACTTCATTCTCAAATTTTAGTGGGCTATGCTCAGCAGTCCCATGACTCCTAAAAAGCCGAATTAATATGTTCTCGGCTATGCTCCATGGGCTCCTTTCTCAAATTTCACTGAATAAAAATGTTTTGGGCTAAAGAGGGGCCGAATGAGCTACTAGATTTCTTCTCCTGGTTAATAAAAATTGCATTGTGATGTACTCTACCGGTTTCGAAACAAAGACCTTAAAGAGGGAGGGGGAAAAGCAATAATTCTTTTTAGTAACTATTCATGTCAAAATTCAGCAGTACATAATAAGGTAGAAAAATTATCAACAGATTCAAGTTCATATTCTGGAGCACTTGACCAATTCAGTAACATTTCAAAAGTGACTAATTCAGCAATACAGACAATGGAATACAATAGCAGTACAGAGAGAACCAGTTTTTACTTTAGCTCTCAAACCATTGTCGCGTGATCAGTTTGTCCTTTTCACCAAACACACTTGACCATTGGAGCAAGCAAAATTGATGATCAAGTCTGCTTTGAGTACCTTCTTCTCACATCAATGCTTGTGTGACCCCCGTATGCAACCCAAAACACTCGACCATGTTTCAAAAGAAAAGCAAGACTATATACTACCTTTGATTTAAACAAGTACAAGTACATCAGTATTAGTTCCACAAAATGCTTTAGTAATAGTAACGAGAAAACATTTGAGAGATTCAGTAGCTTTCCTACTTGAAATTCAATAACAGTATAGAGATAATAAGTTCTTGTTCCATCTAAAAAACCTTGTCGCACGATCAGTTAGCCCTGTTCTCCGAATAGGCTCGATCATAGGATTATCCCCCGCAATTGATGCATATTAAATAATGCAGGCCGATAATATGAGATGGTTTACTATAGAACATAAAGAAATGTTTTTTTCTCCGGATGGTGCCCATCACCTCCTAGCTCCCAAGCATGGAGGAACTGCAGATTGTACGGATCCAAAACCCTAGCTCTATTATCGGGTAATATGCAGTGATCAGCACATTGTACAAGGGCGACGAGCATGCATCCGGCCTGATGTACATGACGAATTCGCCGATGTCTCCCGACTCGCGCATGTCAAATAGTTGAGCAAAGACCGTACCATCGTCCCTGATCCGATCTTCTCTACTATCGATGAGCGCAGTGCCAACAACGGCTGAGAGATGTTCCCGGAGTTTGTAAAGGAAGTTAGATTCAACGGACTAAATTGCAGCATGCTAAATATTATAAGAAAAAATAATAAAGTAAATATGAGTAACCTGACTACGATAAAACATACGTAGTACTCTCTCCATTTCAAATATAAGATGTATTAGCTTTTTTGAAACGAGTGTATCTATACCCCTTTTAGTATATGGGTTCACTCCGAACTACACACTAAAAAGAGTCTAGATAAACTCGTTTCACAAAATCTAAAATATCTTTATATATTTTAAAACGGAGGGAGTAGATACGGAGTACATGTGCAAGACCATTGTTTTAAAGGAAATGCTAGATCATTGGAGCATGATCAACTGACGATCAATGCTTGCGTGACCCCCATATAGAACCCAAAATGCCCAAGTCTCATATAGATTGCGACAAGGCCATATTTAAAAAGAAAAGAAAGACTATTTACAACCCTTGATTCAAACAAGTACAGTACATCAGTATCAGTTCCACAAAATGTTTTAGTAATAGCAACGACAGAACATTTGAGAGATTCAGTAGCTTTTTTGCTTGAAATTCAATAGCAGTACAGAGAGAATCAGTTCTTGTTCCATCTCAAAAAATAGACTCGGTCATTGGAGCAAGCAAAAACTGATAATCAAGTAACAATGCTTGTGTGACCCTCCATATGCAACCCAAAATGCCCAAGACTCATCTTGATAATTGTGATAATGCTAACTTTTAAAAGAAAAGCAAGACAAACTGCTGCACTTGATCTAAACAAGTAACAATACATCACTATTAGTTAAACAAAATATTTCAGTAATAGCAACGACATAATAAAGGCAAAGCAAGACCATCTCATGTCCTTGGCCTAAACAAGTACTACTAGTACCAGTATATTGTAGTACAAAATAGTCTGAAGTACAAGAACCGGTGCTATACTAGTACTACTCTACATCCAAAATCTAACCTCTAGTACACGTACGTCCGTGGTATGTAGTGAAAGTGGAATAAAAAAATCTAAGGTAGTAGAATGGTCAATTTAAAATTCTCCCTAGCGATGGATGCATATTGAGTAATACAGGCCTTGGGTCTGAGAAGTTTGAAGGTACACCACCATGCAATGATTTTCTTTCTGCATGATGCCAGGCACCTCCCTGCTCCCATGAGTGAAGGAATTGCACACTACACCCTCCCAAAACCCATCCTTTGATGATGGGTGATCGAAAGTGAACTACACATTGTACAAGGGCGACGAGCACCCGTCCGGCCTGATAGACACGACGCATACGATGATGTCGCCCCACTCGAGCATGTCAAATAGCACAGCGAACACCGTACCATCGTCCCCAGATCCGATGTTCTCCAGTCTTGATGACCGCGGTGCCGACAACAGCTGAGAGATGAACCTGGGATTTCTAAAGGAAGTAAGAATCGGCAGACTAAATTGCAGCATGCTAAATATACATATAAGAAGTTCTCAGGTGCCTGAGATCTAGGCACTCCCAAGAAAAAAATACAGAGACATGTTTCTAAGTAAATGCTAGATCATCTCCAGCGTTTGATCTAAACAAACTTGAACGACAGATCATCATCAAAATCATGATGGTCATATTTTCCATCTCCCACATTGTGGTGCAAAATGAGTATTCTAGTGTGAACCTATCATGTTTATTAATCAGGAAATTACGGTAATCTTCAGTAATCCTGACAGAGGCCGATGACGCCCTGCTCTTCGGCTTGAAAAACAGGCTATCTTCGGCGAACTCCTCCAGTCCTCTCCAATCATTGAAGGTTTATAAAAGTGAAATTCCACCACGTACCGCGGAAACAAGCACGCCGCCGACCTGACGCACTGGACAGATACGGCTAAGCCATAGTCGAGCATGTCAAATCGCACGGCGAACAATGTACCATCGTCACCGGATACTATGATCTCTACTCTCCATGAGCCAGGTGCCAGCAAAGGCTAATTGATGTACCTATGTTCCTCACCATAGTGGAAACTCTGCACTTAAATAATGTGGGCTTTTTCGAGGTGAGCGAGGAGCGTTGTGGGTGGGGCGGCGAACTTGCAGCCAGGATCAGTGTAGTTGCACAGGCACGCCATCTTGTGGTCGAGGAAGTCGTGGAAGGCAACCAATGTCCCGCAATCGTCATTGGGGCATCTGCTACCTTTTCTACCGACGACTTGGCGACACAACTCCTTGAAGCATGCAGCGAACCGGACGATGCTGGCAGTGTCCATACACATAGCACTTTCTCTGAAGGCATCGTCGCCGACCTTGATCTAGCCACCATACCGAATGTTGTGCATCGAATCCGCCATTGCGTTCGGATGGACTGGGGGCGAGGGCGGATTCAAATATGATTGTTGGGGTTTCTTGGAGGAGAGTGATGGACGCCTTCAAGAACCGATGCAGCAGGCGAGAAATGGCTAGGAAAATATAGGAAGTACGGCGCTCGAGAGGATCCAAAATGCGGCTAGCCAGTGTTAGCGAATGGGGATCGCTGGAGATAGGGAAGATAGGAGGCTCTTTGAACGAGGGGTGTTAATTTTGCGTGTTCCCTCGTCAGTCTTCTATAGTGGATCAAGGACGCCTGCTGGAGTTATAGATAGAGTGCTAGACTAGCAAGCTATCACGTCATGGATCAGTATTGTATCGTCTCATCATGTAGACTATGTTTCAGGAAAGGACGTGAACCCACATTTCTCTCTTCCCTGCTAGATATCGTGCACCGTAGAATCGCTTTTCTCGCACGCGAAGGATTTGACCCCACATGCCGAAATAAAAGGGCGTCAATCCTCAAGCCAGCTCACCCAACTTTGACAAATATGACTACTAAAAAACTATAATAATAGGTGGAGCTCAAAAAATAATTATAATTTTGATCCATGTCCATAGAATATCAGTTGTATATTTGGTTCTTATACTTTGTATCATGTAGTAGTAATCAACCTATTAGCTACCCAATAGTACTCGTCATGCTCTAGAGAAATAACCAAGAACATTCTAGAATTATTGAGAAGTGTGTTTTGAGATTTATGCATATATTTTAGTGTGCTAAAGACTATCAATAGTATCTTCTAGATGCTAGAATTGATAGAATTAAGATCCAACGGTACTTTATGGACGTAGCTCGAAATTATAATTATTTTTGGGCTTCACCTATTATAATTTTATATAAACTAGTAAAAGGCATGTGCCACACGTATATACTGTACGAAATGTGATTTAACAAACATTAAGTTGTTATAAACTAATAGTCTTGTTTGAGAAAAATGCGTACATTAAGTATATTAATAATAACTATCTACACATATTAAGAATACAACCTACTATGATATGATTTTTTTTTGGAGGATGGGGTGACATGATGGTTCTAGAACATGGTTGAGTTTGCTCTAGGTAGTACTCAACAAGAATCTACCTGCTCTGAACCATTGGATCTAACAGCCCAACGGTCAGGATTGGTACTATGGATCCAATTCAAAACTTCTCCTTTATAGTAGTAGAGAAAAAATGATATGGCATATATTTCTACTATCTGATTCTCATGTGCAAGGCATGTGCAAATCACTAATAAGATATATAACACGAATAACTTTGAACATCGATCATCGGATATGGATTGACAGATTCCAACATTGCTAATTATTGGATCTCTTGCAAATTCAAGAAAGAATCTGTCGCACTTACTTGTAGCTCAGTTTGACCTATTTTCTTTAAATCGACATAAAGTTATTTGAGTGCATGAGCGTAGTTAGATAATATATAGGGAATCTTGAAACATCCTAAGACTAGGGAATTGTAACAAAACATGTCCGTGTTTTCTTAAAATCGGGTGGTGGCACTTTATTTTTTTTGACAGGGGTATGTCCCGAAGGAGTGAGATGCTTCAATAATTAACACAACTAGTGCATGTGTACATGTTACACCAAGGACCTTAAAAATGTGAGAATTGCATCAAAATCCATATATTTAACACAAAGGACCCTACAATCAAGCAATTAAAATTAGTAGTCGGGTCCTGCTCCTCCATCACGGACCTGAGCCATGCTCTTCGTAGTAGTACCAGTAATTGTAATAGGTAAAGCTTATCTATGAATTTGAGCCATGTTTCTAAAGTATGTGTGTATATTTGGTTCTTACACTTTATATCATGTAGAAATAAACGTTTATTAGCTACCTAATAATTTAAAATTCTAGAACCATGGTCTAGAGAAACAATCGAGAAGATTCTACAATGATGGATAAGTGTGTTTTGACGTTTTTCTACATATATATATTATCTTACCACTATATAGTGTATGAATAACTTTGAATATTGACCGTTGGATCAAGACTCGCGAATCCCAACATTTCTAGCTATTGGATCTTCTTTTCCATTCTAGCAATTAGAAGATTTTATTGATAATCTTCATCATAATAAATAGTATGCGCAAAACTCAAAACACACTTCTCCATCATTCTAGAATCTTCCCCCTCGTTTCTCTAGACCATGTCACCAGAATTTTTAAGTTTTAGATAGCTAATAACCGTTGACTTCTAAGTGATATACAAAGTACAAGAACCAAATATACATCCATACTTTATAGATATTGATCAAATTTATATTTTTGTATGCTTTACCTATTAAAATTTTATATAGTGATGATATGTCAGACGTCTATTATCTGAGTCTCACGTGTTGATCAAAAGGGACGTGTTACACACGTATATACTGTATGAAATGTGATCTAACAAACGTTAAGTTGTTATTAACCAATATTCTTGTTAGAGAAAAAATGCATACATTAAGTCTATTAGTTATAACTATCTACCCATATTGAGAATACATCCTATTGTGCTATGAAATTTTGGGAGTGGTGAAATGATGGTTCTAGCACATGTTGGAGTTTGCTCTAGATACTATTCAACATGAATCTAGCTGCTCTGAACCATTGGATCTAACAGCCCAACGGTCAGGATTGGTGCTATGGATCCAATTCAAAACTGCTCCATTGTAGTAGTAGAGAGAATACAGCCTACTATGCTATGAAATTTTTGGGGTGGTGGCATGATGGTTCTAGAACATGGTGGAGTTTGCTCTAGATACTATTCAACACGAATCCAGGTGTTCTGAACCATTGGATCTAACAACCCAATAGTCATGATTGGTGCTAAGGATCCAATTGAAAACTGCTTTGTTATAATAGTAGAGATAGAGATATGATGTCAATATGGTCATCCTTTGAATAACCTTTATTCCCGATGTTTGGAAAGGAAGAGAAAAATTCGAAAGTTTGAATTCTATTATTTTTTGCCGCTAATGTGTGGTTCCTTCCTATGTACACCAACGCACACGCCGGAGACGCAACTGAGCCATCGTACCAAGACACACATGCGTGGTACTGTGGACGAGGGTGTGCTGAGATGGACGGTGATGCAGCGACTGAGAGCGAAGAAATAAATTTGTTTTATTTTGAGTGCACATAAGTCCTGAAATTTACTAGAGTGTGTATGCTGTAAAGGTTATAATACCTCATGTCAGGAGCCCATCATAATTCTGCTCTGACATCGCACCGCCTTCAAGTGCCCTGTCACGTTGCCCTCCCGCCCTGCCTCCCTTTTATTCTCCGAGCTCCTCTTGCTCTTCGGTTTTTCCCTTATCTTAGTAGTACCTCCGTCCCAAAGCTTAAGGCTTCTTTTTTTGATAAGTCAAGCTACGGAAAGTTTGACCAAACTTCTAAAAAATATCAAGAACTACTGTATGATATTAGTAGATAACATGCGAATATATGTTTCATGATGTATCAAAGGGTATGTATTGCATACTGTAAATACTAATATATTTTTCTACAAACTTGGTCAAACTTTGCTTAGTTTGACTTTTCAAAAAAATAGGCCTTGAGCCTTGGATGCATGTACTCCTGGTGTTTAGTACTCCATCTCGGAACTTAAGTCTTGATATATAGACATCATGGGTCTCTTCAGACGATGTTAGGAAAATTCAAGAGGAATCTACCGCGCTTACTTGTAGTTCAAATTTGACCTAATTTATTTAAATCAACATAAAGTTATTTAAATGGGCATGGTTCGCTAGGGAATTTTGAAATGTGCTAAGACTAGGGAATTGTAAGAAAAATGGTCCCCACTTTTTCTGAAAACCGGGTGGTGGTACTTTTTTTGACTAAGGTATGTCCCGAGGGAGCGAGATTCTTCAATTAATTAACACGGTAAGTGGATGTATACATGTTACACCAAGGACCTCAAAAAAATGAAAAATACATCCAAGTCCATATATTTAGCACAAAGGACACTAAAATCAAATTCTTGAAAATTTTGGTAACATGGTTGATATCTACGAATGCTTCTATTTTTGTAGACAATGTTGGGCCTCCAAGTGCAGATGTTTGTAGAACAGAAACAAGTTTCCCTTAAGTATATCACCCAAGGTTTATCGAACTCAGGGAGGAAGTGGTCAAAGGTATCCCTCTCAAGCAACCCTGCAATTAAGATACAAGAAATCGCTTGTGTCCCCAACACACCCAATACACTTGTCATGTGTATAGGTGCACTAGTTCGGCGAAGATATAGTGAAATGTAAGTAATATGGATGATTATAAGTGGTAATTGCAATCTTTAATAAGAGTGACAACAAGCAAACATGTAATAGGACCGATTTTAAACGGTGTTTCAGTGCTTAGAAACAAGGCCTAGGGATCATACTTTCACTAGTGAACACTCTCATATAAACATCTTCTCTTCATGGTGCTATCCTAAACTACTCTCCGGTTGGACGATGTAGGGCTATAACAGCACACATTAAAGTTCGCATTCCCCATCTAGATAACCCCTCACTGTCACCTTGAGCGCTAGATGGTTCCAACAAACACCACAATCTCATAGAGACATCCAACTCAAATTATACTCATGATAAGTATTTATATAACCTTATCCTAAGTGCCACACGGTGTGCATACTGTCAACTTCACACACGTGGGGATAAGCAGAGATTCATTCAAGCACTTGAGTAGCAGAATAGATCTATGGATTACAGAGCTCATGACCTCAATAAGATCACGCATAGAGAGAGATGAACACATAGCTACTTGTAGAGCCCTTAGCCTTGAGAGAGAACTACTCCCTCCTTATCATGGGAGTCAGCAACAACGATGGAGTCGATGGAGATGACTCCGGGGCACTTCCCCGTCCCGGCAGGGTGCTAGAACAGAGACTTCTGTCCCTCGAATCTCCTCTTCGGTGGCGGCGGCGCTGCGGAACTTTTCGTGGAATTATGATCTTTTTCCTAGGGTTTTTGTCCTAGGAGGCTTATATAGGCGAAGGGGCAAGATCGGTGGGTGCCCGAGGGGCCCACACCACCCCCTGACGCGACCTGGCCTAGCTCGCGCCACCAGGTGGTGTGTCCACCTCGTGGCCCCTCTCCGTCTCGTCTTCTGGCTCCGTTAGTCTTCTGGTAAAATATTGACTTTGGCTTTTGTCCGGTCCAATTCCGAGAATATTTGTTTTCCAGCTTTTCTGATACCAAAAACAGCAGAAAACAGGTAATTGGCACTGTGTCATCTTGTTAATAGGTTAGTCCCAGAAAATCTATAAAAATACTCCAAAGTGTGGACAAAACATAAAAAAGCAGATATAAAACAAGCATGGAACATCAAAAATTATAGATACATTTACGACGTATCAACATCCCCAAGCTTAATTCCTGCTCGTCCTCGAGTAGATAAGTGATAAAAAAGAATAATTTTTTAGGTGACATGCACCATCACAATCTTGATCAAGGCATTTGTAAAGCATTGATAACTGGGATCAAAGTACTCTAAACATAAGTATGAAAGTTAAAGTTCTAACAATAAGACATAGCAACTATGTTGTAACATGAAAAGGTACAAACGAAAGATTCATGAATAACAATGCTTGGAAAGATGTTTGTTTGTTTCACATATAGAAAACAAAATAATAATGGTATTCAGCTTGTGCCTCATGGTATAGCAAAATATAAATGCACAGGACACCTTCAAAGTTCATAAGGGTGACTAGATACAAATAATTTAAGAATAAGCAATATCAAAGTTATGAATCAATCAACAAGTTTTGGGAAAATGCACATTAAACTAAGAATGACCACTATGCTCTCTTAATAGGTTCATAAAGATAGAAGATGGATACTCAACATAAAAGCAAAAGAAAGGCCCTTCATACAAGGAAGCAGGGATTCAAGTTTCATAAAGAGCTTCCAAAAATTGTGATACTTATTAGCTTTCAGCTCTCATTGCCCCTATCATAACCATCTTTAGGTGATTAAGGTTAAATTGAACAAATATAAGGATATGCTTGACATGTTATAAGGTGAAAATCTCATGCCCCTTTCTTACGAGTACCGTTCCTCATGCTACTCAACTTTAGTCACATGTAAGTTATTTTTATTTTAAGTACATGTGTATCATAGAGAACCGCCAACGGGGTACCCCTTGCCCGATGATACGGAAGATTCCCCATATCAAAATGACAAGGCAAGCAGGCAATGAGCATATCAGCGATCCTTTTATTTCCTATTTGCATAGGCTTTTTTTCCTATTTTCATAGGTTTTTTATTGAGGATGCTTCATAGGTTGCTCACTATGGTTACACTGCAGGTTTCCACCATGATTAGGCATGGCTTAGGCCAGCCGGCCAGGCATTTCTCTAACACATATACGAACTCCATGAGCCTTACAAGCTCCCCTTTCATTTCACACCGCCGGGATCTATAAGTAAAAGAACTTGATATCAACTGAATAAAGTGCAATGTTGAAAGTGTTCCCCATGATAACATGGTTCTGCTAATTCACAACTTACAAAACGCAAGCATATACGCAACATAGATGGGCACAATGGTTCAAGTTTATTAAGTGCAAGAAAAGTAAAGTGTGCCATCAAGTTCGTGAGAGCTTTAATCACTAATTTTCAGATAACAAGTTTAATTCGGAAGGTAGATAAAAACATGAATATACTTGGAATAGCAATAGTACTAATAGGTAGGTATGGTGGACTCTTTGGAATAACTTGGTTTTATTTGGAGTTGGATGCATGAGTGGAACTCATACTTGGTACATGTGGAGGATAACACATGACTGGGAGCGACCAACTAAGAGAGCAATAATGGCCATAATCATGCAAAGCGACAAAACATTATTAATTAAAGCATAAAGTGATATTACAAGTCGAAAACTAACTGATCATAGAGGCTATGGTGACTTGGTATAGTATTAACATGGTGTGAGCATGCGCCAAGTCAACCCAAATAAAGCATCAAAGGAGCATACCACAATATTATGCTTTTATATGATAAAACAACGGATGATTCTTTCAAGGCACATTAAGAAATCTCAATTGTTTGTAAAAAGTCATGCTACAACAATAATCACTAAGCATAAAGTCAAAGCAATATCAATCATGACATGATAAAGTCTAAGTCATAGTCAAAACATGACTCCTTTGTACAACTTAAGCATGAAACTTCCTACTCTTTTCCAACACCAATAGAAAACTAAAGCTAAACGCAGTGCTAGCAAAGGAGAACACTCACATAACAATAAGAGTGAAAACTAGAGTGTTCTAGGCAATGAATAATGGGGTCTGTCTCTCTCCAAAAGAATTATGTTGGGATCCAACCAACTTACTGCGGCAAAGAAAGCAAAAGAAAACTAAAAACAGAGACGCTCCAAGAACAACACAATTGTGCATGAAACAATAAAAATGAAGCGTTTGGAAGAAAACCTGAGATTTTTATTGATGAAGAAGGGGATGCCTTGGGCATCGCCAAGCTTTGATGCTTGTACTTCTTGAATATTTCTTGGGGTGACATGGGTGGCATCCCCAAGCTTGTGCTTTTTTCCATAATTCATCTCATCATATTATTCTTCCCTAAACTTTAAAATTTCCTTCATACAAAACTTCAAACAATCTTCATTAGCAACATTAGTGTACTCGAGATAATAAGTCTTTGGGTTCAGTTTCAAAACAAGTAAAACTTCCATCAAAACACAAGCTACTGTAGCAATTCCTTCTAAATCTCAAGTGATCAAAGAGAACTCAAAGAGAAAGAGATTAAGAGGCAAATGCAAATAATGGCAGAAATCTATCAAAACAGACCAGCAGGTAAAAACCGATTTTTTCGAAGACCTTCTGTTGCTCAAATCGAAAAGTGTAAGCTAACGAAAGTTATATAACAACCCGGGGTAGAAGGACAAAACATTACAGCTCAATCCGACGTACAGGGTTTTTTCACGAATTTTTACAGTGAAGCACAAAAATCTGTTTCGAGACAACAACTTTCCCAAGTATTACTTCTCTCTCATTAGAGGTTATTCTTGGCATAAAAACCACACAAAAAGGATAAGGAGATGTTATTACAGAGGCAATAACATCCAAGACTCAACAAAACAAAAATAAACTAAAAGTAAAAATATAATGGGTTGTCTCCCAAAAGCTCTTTCTTTATAGCCATTAAGGTGGGCATGATAATTTCGATGATGCTCACATAAGAAATATGAATTGAAGTAAAAGAGAGCATCAAGAAACAAATATGGAACAAATTTAAGTCTAACCCACTTCCTATGAAAAATAATCTTGTAAAGAAACAAGTCATGAAAGCACAAAGGAACTATCATAGGAAACCAAAACAAGTGCAACTTCAAAAATTTCAACATAAAGAGGGGAAACTTAATATTGTTGAGATACATAAAACCATGTTTCTCTATCTCATAATAACTTTCAGTATCATCATGAATAAAATTAACAATATAAAGATCACATAAAACATTCTTATCATGAGCCACATGCATAAAAGAATTAATACTCCCCACATAAACATAGTTATTCTTATTAATTGTAGTGGGAGCAAATTCAAAAAAATAGCTATCATTATTATTCTCATCACCATAATCATCAAATATAGGAGGCATATTGTAATCATAATTAATTTTCTCCTCAATAGTAGGTGGACTAAAAATATCATATTCATCATTGTAATCATCATATATTGGAGGCATAGTATCATCAAAGTAAATATTCTCCTCCGTGCTTGGGGGACTAAAAAGATCATTTTCATAAAAACTAGCTTCCCCAAGCTTAGACTATTCCATAGCATTTGCAATAATGGTGTTCGAAGAATTCATACTAATAACATTGCTATTAGCATGCAAATAAAGTTCCATAGGTTTTTTAATTTTCTTTTCAAACCATTCATGTTCTACCTTAGGAAAAATACTAAAAAGCTCTCTAATTTTGTTGTTGTTTTCCATTAAGCCTGACTAGTGAAAATAAAAACAAGAAACAAAAAGATATAATTGCAGAATCTAAAGGAAATAACTTCGAGCACTCACACACCAGCTACAGTACTAGAAGATAACTAAGTAGCCAGAGGATGTGAGTACCTTTTACCTTACCTCCCCGGCAACGGCGCCAGAAAATAGCTCGAAGTCTACGCACGCTTCTATTCTTGTAGATAGTGTTGGGCCTCCAAGTGCAGAGGTTTGTAGAACAACAGCAAGTTTCCCTTAAGTGGATTACCCAAGGTTTATCAAACTCAGGGAGGAAGTGGTCAAAGGTATCCCTCTCAAGCAACCCTGCAATTAAGATACAAGAAGTCCCTTGTGTCCACAACACACCCAATACACTTATCAGGTGTATAGGTGCACTAGTTCGGCGAAGATATAGTGAAATGTAAGTAATATGGATGATTATAAGTGGTAATTGCAATCTTTAATAAGAGTGACAACAAGCAAACATGTAATAGGACCGATTTTAAACGGTGTTTCAGTGCTTAGAAACAAGGCCTAGGGATCATACTTTCACTAGTGAACACTCTCATATAAACATCTTCTCTTCATGGTGCTATCCTAAACTACTCTCCGGTTGGACGATGTAGGGCTATAATAGCACACCTTAAAGTTCGCATTCCCCATCTAGATAACCCCTCACTATCACCTTGAGCTCTAGATGGTTCAAACAAACACCACAATCTCATAGAGACATCCAACTCAAATTATACTCATGATAAGTTTTTATATAACCTTAGCCTAAGTGCCACACAGTGTGCACACTGTCAACTTCACACACGTGGGGATAAGCAGAGATTCATTAAAGCACTTGAGTAGCAGAATAGATCTATAGATTACAAAGCTCATGACCTCAATAAGATCATGCATAGAGAGAGAGATGAATACATAGCTACTTGTAGAGCCCTTAGCCTTGAGAGAGAACTACTCCCTCCTCATCATGGGAGTCAGCAACGACGATGGAGATGGCGATGGAGATGGCTCTAGGGGCACTTCCCCGTCCCGGCAGGGTGCCCGAACAGAGACTTTTGTCCCCCGAATCTCCTCTTCGATGGCGGCGGCGCTGCGGAACTTTTCGTGGAATTCTAATCTTTTTCCTAGGGTTTTTGTCCCGGGAGGCTTATATAAGCGAAGGGGCAAGGTCGGTGGGTGCCCGAGGGGCCCACACCACCCCTGGCGCGACCTAGGCTGGCCCGCACCACCAGGTGGTGTGGCCACCTCGTGGCCCCTCTCCGTCTCGTCTTCTGGCTCCATGAGTCCTCTGGTAAAATATTGACTTTGGCTTTTGTCCGGTCCAATTGCGAGAATATTTCTTTTCTAGCTTTTCTGAAACCAAAAACAGCATAAAATAGGCATCTGCCACTATGGCATCTTGTTAATAGGTTAGTCCTAGAAAATGTATAAAAATACTCCAAAGTGTGGACAAAACATAAGAAAGTAGATATAAAACAAGCATGGAACATCAAAAATTATAGATACGTTTACGACGTATCAATGGTCTATAGAAACGAGGGGGAAGATTCTAGAATGATGGATAAGTGTGTTTTGAGGTTTGTGCATAGCATTTCATTATGATGAAGATTATCAATAGAATCTTCTGGATGCTAGAATGGAAAAGAAGATCCAACGGATGGAAATGTTGAGATTCGTGAGTCTTGATCCAACAATTAATATTCAAAGTTTTTTCTACACCATGTAGTGTTAAGATAGTGGTAATGGTAAGACTAGTACTTGCTTAACAATAGAAAACATCGCACTTCTCACTTTGAGTAGATCTTGATGAAGAAGATGCACGAATCTACCAGATGCGGGTACTGTATCATAAACTATATATGATGTCAATATGGTCATGACCTTAGCTATTCGGGTCGAAACTAGGAATGTTCATACACCGT
Source organism: Avena eriantha (assembly GCA_910589775.1). Lineage (NCBI taxonomy): Eukaryota > Viridiplantae > Streptophyta > Magnoliopsida > Poales > Poaceae > Avena > Avena eriantha. Next base: position 451,907,723 of record OU342741.1, on the reverse strand, counting down.
AGGCCAATACACATTGTGAAGCAGTGAGAGCATTTTTTGTATTGAAAGGTGTCAAAACACATGTTTCTCATTTTTTTCTTAGCACTATATAGTGTACGAATAACTTTGAATATTGACCGTTGGATCAAGACGCGAATCCCAACATTGTCAGACATTCGATCTTCATTTCCATTTTAGCATTGAGAATATACTATTGATAGTCTTTCTTTTCTTATCTTACCACTACTAGTAAAAGGCACATGCCACACACGTATATACTATATGAAATGTTATTTAACAAACATTAAGTTGTTATTAACTAATAGTCTTGTTAGAGAAAAAATACATACATTAAGTCTATTAATAATATATCTACACATATTGAGAATACAACCTACTGTGCTATGAAATTTTGGGGGTGGTTACATGATGGTTCTAGAACATGGTGGAGTTTGCTCTAGGTACTATTCAACACGAATCCAGCTACTCTGAACCATTGGATCTAATAGCCCAATGGTCACGATTGGTTCTATGGATCGAATTTAAAACTGCTCCATTATAGTAGTAGAGATATGATGTCAATATGGTCATGAACTTAGCTGTTCGGGTCAAAGCCAGGAATGTACATACACCGTAGGCCAATACACATTGTGAAGAAGCTAGAGCATTTTTTTGTATTCAAAGGTGTCAAAACACATGTTTCTCATTTTTTTCTTAGCACTATATAGTGTACGAATACATTTGAATATTGAACGTTGGATCAAGATGCGAATCATAACATTGTTAGATGTTGGATCTTCATTTCCATTTTAGCATCGAGATACTATTGATAGTCTTTATTTTCTTGTCTTACCACTATTTTTTATATATAGTGTGCGAACAACTGTGAATATTGACCGCTGATTCATGACCCGCGAATCCCAAGGAGAATTACTTACACATAGAGATGAGATCAACAATCATAAACATTGTAATGAAAATCATGAGATTGATAGTAATAGTCTTACAATGTCGCCAATCGAAGAAGAGATCTACTATAACAAGTGGTGGAATATGGCTATGGAGATGGAGAAGGGTTTTGAGATCTGGAGGCGGCTAGTGATCTGGGGCAGAGACTTTTTAGCGAGACTTGCTTGTTTTCTCGTCGCTTGAGGCTTATTTATATAGGGGTCCCTTCACAAAAGTTGTTCTTTTTAAGCTAATGGTAGCGGCGCCAACTATACGACCGGAACTATATAACCGGAATTTTGCTCTAGTCGTAGTTGGTCGTTAAAGCGTCTGCCTCCGCTTCACGGCTCCTGGTTTCTTCTGGTTGTTGGAAATATCGTATCTTTGACTTTACTGTAGTGATTCCCATCTTCAAACAACATTATCTATGTAGGAAAAATATAAAATGAAAGGATTGCATACCGCTTTGAATATTAGGCATTAGTGGCAGGGTTTAGAGAGATATTTCATCAAAAATATGAATCATATCCAGTTTAAATATGGACGTAGATGGCTATATTTCAGAGCCATCAACCTCCCCAAGCTTAAACTTGATCGTCCCCGAGCAGGAAAACCAAAATCAAAAAGGCACTCAACATTTAAACTGAAACAACGAGATGGTGAACTTACTCATGATTGGTAGTCTGATGTTTCCTCCAGTTCATCAATCTGGAAAACATCAGCATAGATAGAGCAATGGCAAGCATATCATACGGTTCTTATGCATCCTTATAGTGCAGCAAATTTTTTGTTGACATGGATGATTCAAATGAGGAAACTTTATTCCCTATCATGTAATCAACTCGTATGCTTGCCTTTAAATGATAAAGTATAATCATGTAATCTGAGAGTGTGAGAGTTGACATGAAAATCATATACACTAGAGTATCTCAATTCTCCCACATCAATAAATCAAGACTTTTGAAGCACTACTTTTGTATTCATTGTCTTTCACGAATTTTAGTTCTTGAGTAATTCAGAGCATGCCAAAGATTTTTAATAGTTTATCGGGCTGTGATGGACACTCGTGGCATCACTAGGGTTTTTGTTCCTTTTGCATAATGATTACTCATAATAGCCAGAGGAGTGATTCCATCATGATTACAGCTACCCGAGTGTGCCAAGAATCTTACCCACTCTAGCATTGCTGCTGCATGTGTTTAATCAAATCATAGCTGAAATCTAGGAGTTTCCTCCATGAAGATCGTTCGTATGCCAGCGAAGTTATTGGCATCACATGAAGTTTGACACGCATAAAGTTTAGGGGTTCGCGTATGAAAAGAATAAAAAATTTACCCTATGCACCTGAACGACTGATGCTGCTAGGACCTATCTATTAGTAATGCAGTAACAGGAGGAGCTTTTCGCGAACTTACCCTTGAAGACCAAAAAGCATTGTCAATGCTCAGGAGAGCGTGGTTGATGTAGACAAGCCGAAGCTAACCTCAAAGTCGTGATGAAGTCCTTTGCTCTCCTGCGGCTCCAATGACTTGAGTGCGTAAAGTGTGACACCTCGCGGGGAGTTACATGCATCCGGTGCCTGATGATGACTTCCGCTTCCCCGATCTAGCAGTAGTTGCGGAAGTAGAGCTCATGGATCCGAATCATGTAGTGCGACGGTGCTCCGTGGTGAAGATGTCTCTCGTTCGTGCGGTCCGAACTTGGGACCACAGTCACGGGAGAGAGAGAGAATCAACTAGAAGGTCTCCCCAAAAGAGAGGGAACCTTTATTGATTATTCTGTGTATTTATTTGGCCAAATACCCCCACTATATATAGGGGAAGAGGGGGGTACACCCTCCCTCAAAGTCCCGGGGTGGGACTAATCATGGGAGAGGGGTGGGGAGGCGTGCTGGCCAGCCCCCCACCATGGGCCCCACGTGGGGCATGCCCATTAGGGCCACCGGCCACCCCTAGGCCCCTCCTAGGGGTGTGGTCCTCTCTTGCGCCTTTTCCCCTCCGGGATTTGGCCCATTAAGCCCTTTGACCATTTAAATGATTTTCTCTTTTATTAAATAATTACGAATAAATGATTAAATCAATATTTAACATTCATTCACATATTATTTAATCTCCGTGGCTATGGAACACCTTGCACCTCCACTCCGGACATCCTCCGGACTTACCGAAACCCTTCAGTTTTTCTCTCTTCTCTTCTTCGGTGATTCTACTGATCCTATAAACAGTCTCTAAGCATCATCAATCCTGTAAGAGTGATACCCCACGGTTCGGGAACACTCCAGACAATGTCAGGACACTCCCGGACCAATGATTGACAGAGGGACCTAGATGGCCATGTGACCCCTATGCATTCCACGAAGATCTTTCATCATTTGAACCGGGACAGTCGCGTCTTATTCCTTTTGTCTCTCGATACTTGCATTGCCCGAGAGCTGATCAATGACACCGCCATGTTGTGTTCAATCTCGTTACCGAACAATGCTACTTGACTCGTTTCGACAAGTGATATCCCTGTGATCAAATCACACGCCGCGTAGCTATTGGATACAACTTCTCTGAGTGGGCCCTTGAGTATCTTTCTGTCACGCGGATGGACAAATCCCGCTATTGACATATATTGCCTCTATGGTTCCCCCGAATATCTGAACACACCTTTATTGTCACTGTATTACCATGTGACGTTTGATGATATCTAAGCATTCTCGGGAGACAGTGATTGATAAAGTCTCACGGTCTAAGGAATAGTCTACGAGGTCTATTCTAATCATCGTAACTTGAACTTCGTGACATGATCGGGTCATGATGTTTAGGTTGGGTATTGGTTCATCATCTCATTCTCAGAATGATTTGACTCCATTTCCAACTGGCATAAATGCCACATGATCAGGAAACCTTGATCATCTGTTGACCAATGAACCAGTGACTATAGTTTCACCAGGAACCCCTGGTTGTTTATATATCACACATGTATTGACGTTTCCTATCAATACAATTATAGCATGATATAAAACTTAATCATAAACTTTATGAAATATGATAATAATCCTTATTATTATTTGTCTCTAGGGCATATTTCCAACAGTCTCCCACTTGCACTAGGGTAAAAAATAAACTAGCTGCATTTGTTCTTAATCATTGGCACCATATATCTCGGTACCCTAAACATGCTTGCTCATGGAAGAGGTTGACTCTTGGGCCTGTACTTTACAGTCCCAAATCCTTTGCAACTTACTAATGTCACCTTGATTGACATTAATACTTTATCATCACATGACAACATCTTTGTGTATGCATCGTCGTTATGGTAGCAGAATGAGGCCGGATTCCAGGAGCCTACAATAACTTTAGATCAACCTCGAGGGCTTTCTCATGGGCACTATGCCCTGGGACACACCATTCTAGTTAAAAAGGAACTAACCCTGCCAGAACATTATACATCACTTTAGATGGTACCCTTATCTATTATTATAAATGTAATCATCGAAACACAAGTGCACCCTATGCAACTTTCGATGTTTTGTTCACCTCGCTTCGTACTTGACTTTAGTTGGTATTACAGGAGTTTCCAACATATTCCCTTATAACACAACCCTTTATGCTTTAAGATATGCTATCCTTTATGGATTTGGAAAACATGTCTATATTTCTCTATTAGACACTGCGGATAAACTTAGCTCCACGTTCCATGATTCAAACTTAATCACTTTTCAAACATTCCTTCTTGGATCATATATTATGTTAAGTTATCATCATGGTTTTCTAAGATAGAACCTATGTCTCAACATAGTGGATGTTGATCATCCTTTTCTTTCTTTCAACCATTGATGTTAAACTTAATACTATTCCTAACTTGAGTTATTAAGGACCAGTGCCTTAATTAACTCCTATTCCGAAACTCTTTTTAGAATCCCTTAAAGAATACTACATAATATCATAATATACTTATTATCAACTTCTACTCCTTATAAATCATCATTTATCGGTATTTGAGCTTTTATTCTTAATGTGTCGTATACATATCACTCCTCTAAGCTCCCATTCAAATATGTTCCAACATGTTTGGGTATGAGTCACTACTCTTACTCAAACTATATTCCTACAATTTTAATTTGAGACTTATTTTGCTCCCACTCAGAATGTGTTCCCGATACATTTGAGTTCAAGACTTACATTGCTCCAACTCAAAAATATGTTATTGACATATTGTTTTAGGAAGACTTTCATAGATCCCACTCAATTTCATACAAATTGCATATCCACTCACTATTTTGAATGACTTCAAAATCCTTTGATCAAATATCAAACTGAGAGATTTACTATGAGACACTAGTAATTTACTAGTTTTAAATCCACTAGACATTTAGCACACTTGAATAAAATTCATTTGAATTTTTCCAATACTTGACAAATTGTGCTTTTCTCATTCACCCCTTTTTCCACTATGGCGTTGCAGTCATTTGGGAAAATCCAAGTAACCCCTTTACTTGTAAGATTCAACAACGAATTGCTTTCTAATCTCAAGTGAATTTTGCTTTGGGATTTCTCATATCTTTAGCTTACCATTATTTCCTTAGTAGTTTGTAGGTATGTCATATTCTGGTAATCATGACAAATGATTCACAAATGTCTCCATACAAGACATGGGCTACATTTTGAATACTGCTTCATGCAGTGAAAACACTAATGGGGAAAACACAATGATCACTATCATTGATTCTTTCCTTTGTAAAGAGTATCATTCAGGAACGCTTTCTGTTGCGCTTCTCAACACTGTGATGCAGGGTTTTGAATCCTCATCATGTTTTTCACTATCTTCCATTTGCTCCATGTAACACCCTCAAATTGGCCCTATGCAGATTTTAGCGCTTCCCGCCAAACCCGCATAGAAACGATTCAAGGACGTTCACCAGGCACTTGCGTGCGGGTGGAAAACAAAGTAATATCATTACACATTAGTTCATGATGGAACCCACAGAACATATATGTACAACAACGACTCCATGAGTCAAAAATACAGATATACAATACAAATATCCAAATCACCTTGAAAACGATACAACATCCGAGTACGGATAAGATGCAAATGGGGCTAAGAGCCCTGAAGAATAACCAATGGCGTCCATAACCCTGCCTATGCCAAGCCGGAAGGGTAACCCTGCTAACGACGTCGATCTCATACCTGCTAAAACAAAAGGGGTGCCGACAAAGGGCAAAGGAAAAAGGAAGCGGTCAGTACTGAGGCTAGTACACGGAGAGGCTAGAATTCGGCGGCTCTCGCCTACATAGGTATGGTGGACTGAAGCAGCAGCGTAGCATGCACTAAACAATCTATAGAGACTCGATACAACTGTCGGATATTAGAGAGATATAAGAAAGACATATTCGGAACCAACCTTATACTAACACCATTCATACCAAACGAGGAAGTCAAACCAAGGAACTCACACAGTTGGCAGTTTTATTCATTCCATTATAGTTGAACCACTTACTAGTCAAATATAGATTGCATGAGTTATCCTGATAGCATAAGTAGTGGGGAGGTTTAGTTACCCATTCAGTTGTAGTTGCAGTACTTACTAGTTAGATACAATTAGCATGTGACATCCCAAATCTAGCAGTTGTTGGCACTTTTATTTCATTCCATTGGAGTTCCAATACTTACTAGGCAGGTATAACATGACACGATACACCCTAGTTCCACCAGTTGTTGGCACTTTTATTATCCATTCCGTTGTAGTGAAGCTGATTACTAGTCACATATTAAGTCAAATTTATAGCACTACTTTAGTTATGCTTGTCTATGATCGAGATACTGTGCTCCAAGTCATCCATAACCGCGGACACGACTTTTAGAAAGATTTACCCTACAGGGGTGCACAAATAGAAACACACACACGATCAACCTCGGAAAAACCAAATCAAAACCCAACGAGGCTTTCACGACAAAGCAATTATAGGATTCATAAATCATTTCAGGGGGCCACCCCACTAAGCTACCCGCAACGAAGTTGGCCGGCTCCGAGACGAACCCAGGGTTTGTGTCAATGGCTGTAAACGACTGGGAACCCGAAAGTGTGACTAGGCTTGTCGATACCGCAAAAACATTCCACGTTCCAAAATAGTACAGGTGCTCCATGCACAATCATAAATAAAGCAGTAAAGCATGGCATAGGTACATGATAGTAATAAAGCTCCAAACTATTTTGTGGCCCCAAGAAATAAGAAATGAATCAAGCTCTGGCTAAGGGGATTCATGGTCCCACATGCAGATATTGCGATAGTCAAGGAACAGGTATCAAGTACTCGGGGCCTATGGGACACAAGTGAGCAGTTAAAAACCAAATATTATCTATTGCCCACCGGTGCCTCTGCATTAGTTATATCTATTGCCAGCATTTTAATCAAGTTGTATTTAAATTCATGATCATCTCCACCATTAAACATGTGCCAACCTTCCAAGAACGGTGGAACGACAACAACACGAAGCAGCACCTGAGCAAGCAACTACGACTCGCAAGGCCGACTATCTATCAAACAATAGGCAATAGGATGTGTCCAAGGAAATAGAGAGGCTGCAAGGAATATAAAGGGTGCATGGAAACTAAAGCATCGCAACACAGATAGCAATAGATCAACAGAAGGATGTAAAGACTACAAATGTAAAATAGGTAGAAAGGGGGAGAATGCTTGCCTGGGAAACACTATCGAAGATACATTATCCGAAGGACTTGTTGATACTCGCATCAACTCAACGTCCTAATCCGTGAAGAAGCAAATCACTAAAAGAAACACCGGATGCACTATTTAATACTACGACAGAAGATCCGACATGATGTATGTATGATGCATGCCATGACAAAGATGTAGTGCAATTGGGCAATATTAAGCGGAACCAGGGTCCCAATAATTAATTAGAAGGTTCAAGTTATTTAGCTACCCCGCAATTTAAATGTTCTATTAACAAGGCAAAACATGGCATCGGTTCGCTACACAAATTTCAATGGAGCCATTATAAGACTAGAATACCCCGCATATAGCTCCATATTTAATTATGAGGTGAATCGGCATAATGTCCCCAGACCACACAATATGCATGCGAGTATGAATGATTCAATATGCAACAAGTATATATGTCATATTATAAAAATAGGGGTTGGATCAGGGTCACACATTAGGGGCGAAGGTCTTGGATTCGAGAAGTTTGGGTCCGGTGGGATCGGTCTTCGGATCGGGGCTTCAGGGTTTCGGCATCTCCAAGTCCGAGAAGAAGATCTTGACGTTCCATGTTGACGACCTTGAGGCTCCATCTCAGAGTTGTTCGGTTCCACGTCAGTGAGGATTACAACTTCATCCATCGATGGCAGACTTGGATCGGTGCCACAGTTCATCGGTTTTATCTGGGCCACTATCGAACTTGTTGTCGGGCGGGTAGCACTCATCATCACATCAGCACCATAGCATCTCACGAGTACCACTCCATAACCACACTCTTCTTTGTTGTCCAGCTGAACACGGACACACCTAATGGTCAAAGGTATAGTAGGCGGGCCAGAACTGGGCGCACGACCCTGTAGATGGAGGTGGTCGCGCGAGTCCTCGGTGACATGTGGAGTCAGACAGGTCAGGGACGAGATCGTTGACGATGACGGCCGGAACAGGACGTTGCACAGAGGGGATGCGGCAAAGCTGGAGCAACGACCTTGGCCTCAGGGAAGACGAGGAAGCGGGGCGGTGCCGGTCCTCATGGTCGGAGTGGAGGTAGCCCGCCGCAACGCGGCCAACAGCGGTTGGCTGCAGGAGCTCGACGAGGAGAGGGGTGACCAAGGGGGCGGAGAGCGCAATGCCGGCGGTGACCTGCGCCTGCTCGACGCAGAGGCGGGACACGACCAGAGCAGGGGAAGGAGGACGCTGCGGGGCTCGCGCGTGCATCCACGTGAGGCGGCCGGAGCACACACGGGCCCATGGCGGCGGTGACAGGCTGGACCCTTGCGGCAAGCGAGGAAGGCGGAGGAGCTCTATTGCGGCACACACGGCGAGGGGCGCAGGCGCGACATGGAGGAAGGCGGGGGCACCTAGCGGTGGAACATCGTCAAAGCAGCGGCGGCGACGGAGCTTGGCGCCGAAGGGCGGCTCCAGGAGGCGCACAGGGACGAGATGGACTGGGCTCTATTCGCGGTCACGGGGAACGACGAGGAGGCGGCGAGGCAGGGTTCCAGCCGGAGGCGGCGTCGCGCGCTGGAGGCGGGGTGCGACTCGAATGGGGGAAGGCGAGACGAGGACGGATCGAGATGGGGGATGGAACGCGTGAGGAGCGGGGCACATCGCGTGGGATGTACGAGAGCGAGCGGTGCGGTGGCGTGTCGGTGGGGTGGGACCAAGCTTTGACCGAGCGAGGCGTGAGGAGCGTGTCGGTGCGGGGTCCTGGCGGGTAGGGTGCCTGTGTGTTGCGTGTTGGGTCGATCGGGTCAGGTGGGTGCAGGGTGGTTGGTTCGGTCGGTGCGGCTGCGCATGCTGGTGAGCTGGGGTGTGGCGACAGGTGAGGGGATTAGGGTAGGGTAGATTAGATGGTTAGCTAGAGTTTTGTTTTGGGTCGACTAGGTTTTAGCTAGGCCGGTTGTAGGTGGCCTAGCCTAACGGCTGGGCTGCCTCCCCTGTTTGACAAAAAAATAGTTTATTTATCTATTTTTGTTTTTAAATCCTTTTGTAAATTATTTTTAGACAAAACAAAATATCCCGAAGAGGCCCGGGGTTTTGATTTGAAATTAAGATGAGGAATATTTAGAAAACAAAACTAGGCTTTTCGAAAATAGTTTTAGACAAACATATGCATGATAATGACGATGCTCAAATGCAATGTGGCATGAAGACATGATCATGCGGTCATGATGATGCACAAGACAAAAACACAACGATTTTCTAGTAGTGATTTTATCGGGGTGCTACAATTCGACACCACTAAAAATGGATCTCGCCCTCGAGATCCGCCTCACGGTATGGGGCAAAAGGCCGGCGATCCGAATCTTCTCGCTTTGTGTAGATCCTCGCGACACCACTAACAAGGATTCTTTCTCCGTCTTGAAATCGGTGACACCACCAACAAGGGGTCGTTGTCTCTGTTCGTACAGAGAGCACTCCGGATAAACAAAAGACGAAGGTAGAGGCATCAAAAGATAAGGCCACCTCTAACTTCCATGGAAGGAGTAAAATTGCATCGATCCACCCATTCAATATACAGAAGCAAATGATAAGAGTAGTGGTATGGTCACGACTTCATCCCGCACTCAAAGCATTACTTTGCACATGAATAGGAGAATTATGCAACCAACTCTCAGAATTCAGACTGAAGATCTCGACAAGCGAGGTTCGGAAAAAAGGAGTGATGCAGGGTTTCATCGGATCTGATGTAGATGAGGTCGTCGTGTTGGAAAACACCGGAATGCACAAGAAGGAACAAAGAGAAGTCCAATAGATGAAGGATTCCTCAGATAGCATGAAGACTAGATGTAGAAGCACCGTTACCAAAGGAGGAAGCGAAACCCCGAAGGTACGACGGAAACCCAACCACGAGAATTCCTGGACTTGAAGAAAAGATAAGAGAGCAGATTCAAAACACGCAGAGGTAAGAGGAGTATAGCATAAGGGTAAGAAGTAAAAGCAGACCTAATCAGATCTATCCAACCGATTTTAAAAAATAGTTTGACACTCTACAACGTCCGTTAGCTAGGTTATCCTACAGGCTAGACCGGTGGGTATCGCAACTGCGGAGCTGTGATACCACTTTGTAACACCCTTGAATCAGCCCTATGCAGATTTTAGCGCTTCCCACCAAACCCGCATAGAAACAATTCAAGGACACCCACCAGGCACTTGCGTGTGGGTGGAAAACAAAGTAATATCATTACATATTAATTCACGATGGAACCCACAGAACATATATGTACAACAACGACTCCATGAGTCAAAAATACAGATATACAATACAAAGATCCAAATCACCTTGAAAACAATACAACATCCGAGTACAGATAAGATGCAAATGGGGCTAAGAGCCCTGAAGAATAACCAATGGCGTCCATAACCCCGCCGAGGCCAGGCCGGAAGGGTAACCCTGCTAACGACGTCGATCTCATACCCCAAGAGGAAGGCACGATGAATATAGCAGCAAGTTTTCCCTCAGTTATGAAACCAAGGTTTAATCGAACCAGTAGGAGCAAGGAAACACCCCAAAGGTGTTACTAGCTAAGCTTTGGCAGGGCACACTACCGGTGCTAGTAGCAACATGGAGACCTGCACAACACAACCACAGAACTTTGTCCCCAACTTGCAATGAGGTTCTCAATCTCACCGTGTTTTGCGGAAAATGAAGGATTAAACGTATCGAATGGAAAGAAGTAAAAGTTTGCAGAAAGTAAACACAAAGCAGAAACAGATAGTAGATTGTATGTAAAGTAAAAGGACCGGGATCCATAGTTCACTAGAGGTGGCTCTCCTTAGATAGATAACATGCCGAGTGAACAAATTACAGCGGGGCAATTGACAAACACCGAGAAAACAATACATGCATATACTAATCATCTTGATTCCTCTGAGACTTGATTGGGCATTACAAGATAATACATTGACCACCATCCAGTTGCATCTATGACTAATAATCCACCTTCAGGCTATCATCCGAACCCCCTCTAGTATTAAGTTGCAAGCAACAGATTATTGCTTTACGAACTGCGTGTAAAGTAAACAATGCGATTTCTCTATGAACAAAAGATCATTGTTTTGTCCCTAGTAGCAACAGCACATCTAGTACCTTAGAGATTTCTATCACTTCCCCAGATTACCAGAGGCATGAACCCACTATCGAGCATAAATACTAACTCTTGGAGTTGCTAGCATCTACTTGGCCAAGATAGCTACTAACAACGGAAAGCATGCAAGATCTCAAATAACAAAGACATGATAGAATCAATAATCAATCTGAAATAGCATCTCAATATCCATCGATTCCCCGCAAACACAACATGTATGAATTACAAATAGATGATCTTGATCATGAACGGAGCTCACAAGATCTAAACATGAAAGCACAAAGGAGGAGAAACCAGCCATCTAGCTACTACATGGATCTGTAATCCAAGGATGAACTACTCACGCATCACACCGGAGCCTTGCATGGTGATGAAGAAGGCCTCCAGGGTGAATTCTCCTCTCCGGCAGGGTGCCGGGAAGACCTTCAGATGCCCCCGATCTAGGGACAGAGATGACGGCGGCTACAGACTCTTTCGTGGATTTTTGATCGGGTACTTAGGGTTTTCGTCCCGAGGGCAACTTATAGGCGGAAGGAGAGGCCGAGGGGGTGCTGGGGGCGGCCAGACCACCCCCTGGTGCGGGCCAGGCCTGGCCGCGCGGCCAGGTGGTGTGGCCGGCCCCCAGCCCTTCTCTGTCTCGTATTCTGGCACTTGATCCCTTCCGGAAAAATAGGCACTTTGGCTTTTGTCTCGTCCAATTCCGAGAATATTCATTTTCTGACTTTTCTGGAACCAAAAACAACAGAAAACAGGCAGCTGGCATTGTGGCTCTTGTTAATAGGTTAGTCCAAGAAATCATATGAAAAGTACTCCAAAGTTGAACAAAACACAAGAAAGTGGATAAAACCAAGCATGGAACATCAAAAATTATAGATACATTTGCAATGTATCAACATCCCCAAGCTTAACTCCTACTCGTCCTCGAGTAGGTAAGTGATAAAAAGAAATAATTTTTGAGGTGACATGCACCATCAAAGACTTGATCAAAGTATTCACAAAACATTCAAAGCTGGCATCATGGTACTTTAGTCATAACATGAAAGACAAAGTTCTAGCAATAAGCAAAGAAACTATGATGCAACATGAAAAGGCACAAACAAAAGATTCATGAAAAACAATGCTTTGTAAGACGTTTGTTTGTTTCACATAAAGAAATCATAGCATAAAAGTATTCAGCTTGTCCCTCAATAGAGTAGAAAATATAAATGCATAGGACACCTTCAAAGTTCATAAGAGTGACTAGATACAATAGTTTCAAACAAGCAATAACTAGTTATGCGTCAATCCACTAGTCTTGGGACAATGCACATAGAACTAAGAATGGCCACTATGCTCTTAAAGTAGTGCATAAAGATAGAAGGTGGAGACTCAATATAATGGTGGAAGAAAGGCCTTTTGTAAAAGGAAGTAGAGATTCAAGTCTCACAAAGAGCTTCCAAAATTATGGTACTTATAGCTTTCAGCTCTCATTGCCCCTATCAGAAGCATCTTGGAGTGATTAAGGTTAAAGTGAACAAACTATGGTGTACATGCTTGACGAAGTATAAGTCAGAAATTTCATGTCCCTTGTATACGAGGGCCGCTCCTCATGCTACTCAAGTTTAGTCACCGGTACGTTCTTGTCATCGTAAGTACATGTGTATCATTGAGAACCGCAAACGGGGTACCCCTTGCCCGATGATACGGAAGAATCCCCATATAAAAATGACAAGGCAAGCAGACAACGAGCATCTCAGCAATCTTCTTATTTACCATGGGAATATGGTGCTTTTTTCTCTCTTTCCTCTTTTCATAATCTTTTTTTGTTTTCTTTTTCTCTTTTTTTTCTCAATATAGGACTCTTTTTTTATAAGAAGAATGCTTCATAGACAGCTCATTATGGTTACGCTGCAGGTTTCCACCATGTCAGCATGGATTAGACCAGCGGCCCAGGCGTTTCTCTAGCACATATACATAACTCCATGGGCTTACAAGCTCCCCTTTCATTTCACACTGACGACATCCATATACAAAAGAGCATGATATCTACTAGGTAAAAGTACCAAGTGCAATGTTGAAAGCGTTCCCCATGAAAGCATGGTTCTGCTAATTCCCGACAAATAAGTGCATGCATATACAACATAGACGACACAATGGTTCAAGTTTATTAAGGGCAAGTAAAGTAAAGTGTGCCATCAAGTTCGTGAGAGCTTTAATCACTAGTTTTCTCATAACAAGTGGAAGGTAAAGAAAAGCATGAATATTCTTGGAACAGCATAAGCTAGTAGGTAGGTATGGTGGACGTTTTGGAATAACTTGGTTTAGGGAGTTGGATGCATGAGTGGAACTCATACTTTTTTGTGGAGGCTAGCAAACGACTGGGAGCGACAAACTAAGAGAGCAATAATGGCCATAATCATGCAGAGCGACAAAAAATCATTGATCAAAGCATAAAGTGATACTACAAGTTGAAAACTAAAGGATCATAAAGGCTATGGTGACTTGAGATAGTCATAACATGGTGTGAGCATGCGCCAACTCAACCCAAATAAAGCATCAAAGGAGAATACCACAATACTATGCTTTAATATGCTAAAACAACGCATGATTCATCCAAGGCACATTAAGCAATCTCAATTGTTTATAAAAAGTCATGCTACAGCAAATAATACTAAGCATAAAGCCAAAACAATATCAATCATGGCATGACAAAGCATATGCCACAGTCAAAAACGAGCTCTTTTTACCACATAAGCATGAACTTTCCTACTCTTTTCCAAACCAAACCAAACTATTTGAAAACCAATGTATGAAAGAGGGGGTCCAACCAACTTATTCAGAAAACTAAGCAAACCAAGCAAAATAAAAACCAAAACGAAAACGAAAAAGAAGACGCTCCAAGAAAAACACAACTTTGCACGAAACAATAAAATGAAGCGTTTGGAAGAAACCTGTGATTTTTATTGATGAAGAAGGGGATGTCTTGGGCATCCCCAAGCTTTGACGCTTGTAATTCTTGGATATTTATTGGGGTGACACGCGTGGCATCCCCAAGCTTGAGCTTTAGTCCATCCTTCATCTCATTACTCATTCCTTCCATACACCTGAAATTTTTCGTTCATACAAAACTTCACACAATCTCATTAGCAACATTAGTGCACTTAGGATAAATAAGTCTTAAGGTTCAGTTCTAACACCAAATAAACTTCCATTAGAACACTATATACTGTAGCACTTCCCTCATAAAGCTCAATTCCCCAAAGGAACTCAAGGAGGAACTTACAAGAAGCAAATGCAGAAAATGGCAGAAATCTGTCAAAACAGACCAGTAGGTAAAGACGAGTTTTTTCGAAGACCTTCTGTTGCTCAAATAAAAAAGTGTTGAACTAACGAAAGTTATATAACAACCTGGGGCAGAAGCAAAAAAAGTACAGCTCAATCCGATGTACAGAGCTCTCTCAGGAATTTTTACCGTGAAGCACAGAAATCTGTTTTGGGACAGCAACTTTCCCAATCATTACTTCTCTCTCATTAGAGGTTACTGTTGGCAAAAAAATCAAATAAAAAGGATAAGAAGAGGTTATTACAGAGGTAATAACTTCCAAGACTCATCTAAAACTTGTGGGTTATCTCCCAATAAGTACTTTTCTTTAAGGCCTTTAAGTTAGGCATGAAAATTTGAGAAGATGCTCTCATAGGAAATTTGAATTGAAGTAAAAGAGAGTATCAAGAAGCAAATTCAAAACACATTTAAGTCTAACCCACTTCCTATGCATAGGAATCTTGTATGCAAATAAATGCACAAAGAATAAAGTGACAGGCATAGGAAGATAAAACAAAAGTAACTTCAAAACTTTTAGCACATAGAGAGGTGTTTCATTACCATAAAGACTTTTACAACCATATTTTCCTCTCTCATAATAATTTTTAGTAGCCTCATGAATAAACTCAACAATATAACTATCACATAAGGCATGCTTTTCATGATCTACAAACACTAGAGCTTTATTATAAACATTTTCAAAAGAATCCTCGGGAACATAACATTCACACTCCTTTGATAAGCATGGGGAAAATCAAATAATGTAAGGGATAAAGAGTTACCCTCATTAGAAGGTAGGCATGGGTAGATCCATTCTTCCTCCTTTTGTCCATCACTCTCCTCCTCTTTTTCATCTAATGAGCTTTCAGGTTCAGCAATTTCTTCTTCCATGGAGGTTCTAGCAGGCGGTGGTTCATCTATTACCTTAGCAGTCATAATACTGTTCCCAAATAGGAAACTGAGTGAGCTATCCATAATGAAATAGTGATTGGAGCAGAGCTAGTCATAAAGGCAACTTAAGAAAGGAACTAATTTTTTTGTGTTTTTGAAATAAGAAAGCACACTTGCAAAACTATTTTTTTTGCATTTTTTGAAGAACAAAACAAGCAAACAAAGCAAAAAAGAAAACTAAGCAAAAAAAACAACAAAGTAAAGAGATTGGTTATGAGGGACTCCCCTTGTGAAGATGTCCTTGACTCCCCGGCAACGGTGCTAGAAAATCTTGATGCGCTCGACTTTCGATGTAGAGCTCGTTGGGAACCCCAAGAGGAAGGCACGATGAATATAGCAGCAAGTTTTCCCTCAATTATGAAACCAAGGTTTAATCGAACCAGTAGGAGCAAGGAAACACCCCAAAGGTGTTACTAGCTGAGCTTTGGCAGGGCGCACTACCGGTGCTAGTAGCAACGTGGAGACCTGCACAACACAACCACATAACTTTGTCCCCAACTTGCGATGAGGTTGTCAATCTCACCATGTTTTGCGGAAAACAAAGGATTAAACGTATCGAATGGAAAGAAGTAAAAGTTTGCAGAAAGTAAACACAAAGCAGAAACAGATTGTAGATTGTATGTAAAGTAAAAGGACCGGGATCCATAGTTCACTAGAGGTGGCTCTCCTTAGATAGAAAACATGCTGGGTGAAAAAATTACAGCGGGGCAATTGACAAACACCGAGAAAGCAATACATGCATATACTAATCATGTTGACTCCTCTAAGACTTGATTGGGCATTACAACATAATACATAGACCGCCATCCAACTGCATCTATGACTAATAATCCACCTTCAGGTTATCATCCGAACCCCCTCCAGTATTAAGTTGCAAGCAACAGATTATTGCTTTACGAACTACGTGTAAAGTAAACAATACGATTGCTCTATGAACAAAAGATCGTTGTTTTCTCCCTAGTAGCAACATCACATCTAGTACCTTAGAGATTTTTGTCACTTCCCCAGATTACCAGAGGCATGAACCCACTATCGAGCATAAATACTAACTCTTGGAGTTGCTAGCATCTACTTGGCCAAGATAGCTACTAACAACGGAAAGCATGCAAGATCTCAAATAACAAAGACATGATAGAATCAATAATCAATCTGAAATAGCATCTCAATATCCATCGGATCCCCGCAAACACAACATGTATGAATTACAAATAGATGATCTTGATCATGAACGGAGCTCACAAGATCTAAACATGAAAGCACAAAGGAGGAGAAACCAGCCATCTAGCTACTACATGGATCCGTAGTCCAAGGATGAACTACTCACGCATCACACCAGAGGCTTACATGGTGATAAAGAAGGCCTCGAGGGTGAATTCCCTCTCCGGCAGGGTCCCGGGAAGAGCTTCAGATCCCCCCGATCTAGGGACAGAGATGACGGCGTCTACAGACTCTTTCGTGGATTTTTGATCGAGTACTTAGGGTTTTCGTCCCGAGGGCAACTTATAGGCGGAAGGAGAGGCCGAGGGGGTGCTGGGGGCGGCCAGACCACCCCTTGGCACGGGCCAGGCCTGGCCGCGCGGCCAGGTGGTGTGGCCGGCCCCCAGCCCTTCTCCGTCTCGTATTCTGGCACTTGATCCCTTCAGGAAAAATAGGCACTTTCGCTTTTGTCCCGTCCAATTCCGAGAATATTAATTTTTTGACTTTTCTGGAACTAAAAACAACAGAAAACAGGCAGTTGGCACTATGGCTCTTGTTAATAGTTTAGTCCAAGAAATCATATGAAAAGTACTCCAAAGTTGGAACAAAACACAAGAAAGTGGATAAAACCAAGCATGGAACATCAAAAATTATAGATACATTTGCAATGTATCAAGCGGCAGCGTAGCATGCACTAAACTATCTATAGAGACTCAATACAACTATCGGCTATTAGAGAGAGATAAGAAAGACCTATTTGGAACCAACCTTATACTAACACCAATCATACCCATCCTGGTCTTTCCCCCTCGAGACCAAACAAGGAAGTCAAACCAAGGAACTCACACAGTTGGCAGTTTTATTCATTCCATTATAGTTGAAGCACTTACTAGTCAGATATAGATAGCATGAGTTATCCTGGTAGCATAAGTAGTGGGAAGTTTTAGTTAACCATTCAGTTGTAGTTGCAGTACTTACTAGTCAGATACAATTAGCATGTGACATCCCAAACCCAGCAGTTGTTGGCACTTTTATTTCATTCCATTGGAGTTGCGATACTTACTAGGCAGGTATAACATGACACGATACACCCTAGTTCCACCAGTTGTTGGCACTTTTATTATCCATTCCGTTGTAGTGAAGCTGATTACTATTCACATATTAAGTCAAATTTATAGCACTACTTTAGTTATGCTTGTCTATGATCGAGAAACTGTGCTCCAAGTCGTCCATAACTGCGGACACGACTTTCAGAAAGATTTACCCTACAGGGGTGCACAAATAGCAACACACACACGATCAACCTCGGAAAAACCAAATCAAAACCCAACGAGGCTTTCACGACAAAGCAATTACCGGATTCATAAATCATTTCAGGGGGCCACCCCACTAAGCTACCCACAACGAAGTTGGCTGGCTCCGAGACGGACCCAGGGTTTGTGTCAATGGCTGTAAATGACTGGGAACCTGAAAGTGTGACTGGGCTTGTCGATACCGCGAAAACATTCCACGTTCCAAAACTGTACAGGTGCTCCACGCACAATCGTAAATAAAGCAGTAAAGCATGGCATAGGTACATGATAGTAATAAAGCCCCAAACTAGTTTGTGACCCCAAGAAATTAGAAACGAATCAAGCACTGGCTAAGGGGATTCATGGCCCCACATGCGGATAGTGCGATAGTCAAGGAACATGTATCAAGTACTCGGGGCCTACGAGACACAAGTGAGCAGTTAAAAACCAAATATTATCTATGCCCATCGGTGCCTCTGCATTAGTTATATCTATTCCCAGCATTTTAATCAAGTTGTATTTAAATTCATGATCATCTCCACTATTAAACATGTGCCAACCTTCCAACAACGATGGAACGACAACAACACGAAGCAGCACCTAAGCAAGCAACTACGACTCGCAAGGCCGACTATCTATCAAACAACAGGCAATAGGATGTGTCCAAGGCAATATAGAGGCTGCAAGGCATATAAAGGGTGCACGGAAACTAAAGCATCGCAACACAGATAGTAATAGATCAACAGGAGGAAGTAAAGACTACAAATGTAAAATAGGTAGAAAGGGGGAGAATGCTCGCCTGGGAAACACTGTCGAAGATACATTATCCGAAGGACTTGTCGATACTCGCATCAACCCAACGTCCTAATCCGTGAAGAAGCAAAACACTAAAAGAAACACCGGATACACTATTTAATACTACGACAGAAGATCCGGCATGATATATGTATGATGCACGCCATGGCAAAGATGCATTGCAATTGGGAAATATTAAGCGGAACCAGGGTCCCAACAATAAATTAGAAGGTTCAAGTTATTTAGCTACCCCGCAATTTAAATGTTGTATTAACAAGGCAAAACATGGCATTGGTTCGCTACACAAATTTAAATGGAGCCATTATAAGACTAGAATGCCCCGCATATAGCTCCATATTTAATTATGAGGTGAATCGGCATAATGCCCCCAAACCACACAATATGCATGCGAGTATGAATGATTCAATATGCAACAAGTATATATGTCATATTATAAAAATAGGGGTTGGATCAGGGTCACACATTAGGGGCGAAGGTATTTGTTTCGAGAAGTTCAGGTCTGGCGGGATCGGTCTTCGGATCGGGGCTTCAGGGTTTCGACATCTCCGAGTCCGAGAAGAAGATCTTGACGTTCCATGTTGACGACCTTGAGGCTCCATCTCGAAGTTGTTCGGTTCCACGTCAGCGAGGATTACGACTTCATCCATCGATGGCGGACTTGGATCGGCGCCACAGTTCATCGGTTTTATCTGGGCCACTGTCGAACTTGTCATCAGGAGGGTAGCACTCAGCATCACATCAGCACCATAGCATCTCACGGGTACCACTCCATAACCACACATCAGCATAGCCTTTGAAACAATATGACCAAACAGTAACGCAACGAACTCTCCTTTGTTCTCCAGCTGAACACGGACACACCTAATGGTCTGGATTCAAAGGTATAGCAGGAGGGCCAGAACTGGGCGCACGACCCTGCAGATGGAGGTGGTGGCGCGAGTCCTTGGTGACATGCAGAGTCAGACAGGTTGGGGACGAGCTCGTTGACGATGACGGCCGGAACAGGACGTTGTAGAGAGGGGATACATCAAAGCTGGAGCAACGACCTTGGCCTGAGGGAAGACGAGGAAGCGGGGCGATGCCGGTGCTCGTGGTCGGAGTGGAGGTAGCCTGCCGCAGCACGGCCGACAGCGGTTGGCTGTAGGAGCTCGACGAGGAGAGAGGCGACCAAGGGGGCGGAGAGCGTAACGCCGGCGGCGACCTGCGCGTGCTCGACGCAGAGGCAGGACACGACCAGAGCAGGGGAAGGAGGACGCTCCGGGGCTCGCGTGCGCACCCACATGAGGCGGCCGGAGCACACACGGGCCCGTGGCGGCGATGACAGGCGGATCCCTTGCGGTAAGCGAGGAAGACGGAGGAGCTCTGTCGTGGCACGCACGGCGAGGGGCGTAGGCGCGACAGGGAGGAAGGCGGGGGCACCGAGCGACGGAACACCGTCGAAGCAGCGACGGCGATGGAGCTTGGCGCTGAAGGGTGGCTCCAGGAGGCACGTAGGGACAAGGTGGACCGGGCTCTGTTCACGGTTGTGGGGAACGATGAGGAGGCGGCGAGGCAGGGCTCAAGCCGGAGGCGGCAGCGCGCGCTGGCGGCGGGGTGCGGCTCGAGCGGGGGAAGGCGAGACGAGGACAGATCGGGATGTGGGACAGAACGCGTGAGGAGCGGGGCACATCACGTGGGATGTACGCGAGCGAGCGGTGCGATGGCGTGTCGTTGGGGGTGGGGCCAAGCTTTGACCGAGCGAGGCGTGAGGAGCGTGTGGGTGCGGGGTCCTGGCCGGTAGGGTGCCTATGTGTTTCGTGTTGGGTCGATCAGGTCAGGTGGGTGCGGGGTGGTTGGTTCGGTCGGTGCGGCTGCACGCGCTGGTGAGCTGGGGTGTGGCGGCAGGTGAGGGGATTAGGGTAGGGTAGATTAGATGGTTAGCTAGGGTTTTGTTTTGGGTCGACTAGGTTTTAGCTGGGCCGGGTTGTAGGTGGCCTAGCCTAACGGCTGGGCTGCCTCCCCTGTCTGACAAAAAAATAGTTTATTTATCTATTTTTGTTTTTAAATCCTTTTGTAAATTATTTTTAGACAAAACAAAATATCCGAAAGAGGCCCGGGGTTTTGATTTGAAATTAAGATGAGGAATATTTAGAAAACAAAACTTGGCTTTTCGAAAATAGTTTTAGACAAACATATGCATGATAATGACGATGCTCAAATGCAATGTGGCATGGTGACATGAGCATGCGGTCTTGATGATGCAAAAAACAAAAACACAGCGATTTTCTAGTAGTGATTTTATCAGGGTGCTACACTCCATTATCGAGAAATATCACTGAATGTGAACTTTCTCGAGAATACACCAAAAATCCAACCAATACAATTTTTGCTTTCCTTTTGGTTCCAACTATGGATTTCGTATTCAAAGTTTTCCAATGAATACTCTACAAGGACTTATTCGCTATTGTGTTGGTTATATCGAATAACCCCAGAACATTCACGAATTCAAATGGTTCACTACATTCTAATTGAGTGCTAACTATTTCTAACTAATGGTCTCTAAATCTACACTACAACGATTTATTTGGCGCCTTATATTCACCCATTTGATATCAAATATCATATTGTGATGCTTTGCATTTTGACATTTCAAACGCATTGCATCACAATTTCTTTTATGCCAATCTTATAATGTTGAATTTCATTACTATTGATCAAATCATAGTAATTAGATTCTCTTTTATCTTATACCTTTAGTTGATGAAACACTTTGATCATATCAAATAGTTTCATACTTATGTTTTCTTTGGTAAACTACGTTACAAAATTTAAACAATCATATAATGATAATCACCATTTTTGTTAAAACACAATACATCGAATATGTATTCTGTTCTAACAATTCTTCAAACACTTTGTATTCAAGTAATACACGGTGTTCAAGTTATTTCTGCCGAACTTAGGCATGATTCATATGTGACAAGAAATCAAGTGTCTTTCACATTATCAATATAACTTTGAATTTAAACAATGGTTTCATTCATTAATGAACATATCATTAAGTTGGGTAATTTCAAGGCATTTCAATATTTTACAAATGTCCATGTATTATCAATTAGTTTCAAAACTAGGATAGTTCACACATAATCGAACAAGATATGAACACAAATAGAAATCAATTCATAAAAGTGGAACAACTGTTTGTTACAAGCTCATATGAATAACCGTCTCACAAAGTGTGAGACACACTAAAGAAGTTCACAATCTTTTGATTACAATAACTATCCAAAAAACGATAAACTAAGTGATAAATGTCGAGGGAGAGTGTTGTTGGCCATCATCATCATGCTCGCCATCAACATGCAACGTCACCTCCTCTCCAGCAAGCACCTCTATGCAGAAGGACCTATTTGCAAGATTATAACATTTATAAAATTGTATATCAAATATATACCTTTGTCATTGATGACCTCAGCGACAATGGGATCAACCATCACATCCCTGAAATGTGATATGAACTCATGGAAATCCCATGTTTCCGTGTCGCCTCTCATAATGCAAATCCTGGAAAGTGCTTGGTAGCTTGGTGGCCGCGACCGCAGCAACACGCTTATTGCAAAAGAGCTTGCGAACCAGTTGTCCAGGAAGTATGCAAGACTCATGTATGCATCATATATGCATAAGAAGTGATCGTCTAGTGAGGAGTTCTCATCCATCTTTATGGAGAGGAAATCCCCATCAGCTCATACTCCCATATGCGCACTTGTTTCACGAAATGTGATATCATATGTGCCATAACCATTCGGGGATTAAGACTTCCCACAATCGACCATATCCCATCTTCCATCCCGAGGCGCATCATTACTGATATAAATGTGGCCATCACATGATGATAGCAGCGGTGATCCCACTGCTCCTGGGTCTCATGAAGATAGGGCGGCTCCAAGTACATCTCGCAGATCATGTAGTCGACCACTATGTTCTTGCGAAGGAGACCATGAAGGCACATGAACCTTATAGAAAAGTTGGATCCATCTACTTGAGATTTTCTCCTTTTAACCAATTGTCAATACGGAAGGTAATCTTAGGGAGAACCATTTTCTACATTTATAATTGCAAAAAGGAATTTAGACTAAGTTTATAATTAATGAGTTAATAATAATAACTTCACTCAGAAACACCTATCCCCTGAAGGGTTCTAGTGATAAAATGACCCCTTTTCCCCACATCTCCCCCGATCATCATGGACATCAATGTGGGTTCTAGGGTGGACGCTTAAACATCGGTCACATCATTCATGCCGCTCGTGCTTGATCTTTCGACCATCCGTGTTCCGAGGCCATGTCTACACATGCTAGGCTCGCCAACTCAACCTTAGTGTATTCGCTGTGCAACATGGCTTACACTCTGTATGCAAACGTAGATATGTCTGACAAGAGTGCCTCATAATGAAGAACTTTCTTCGTGGTGCACACCAAGGGGGAACACAATCTTTGGTAATTTTTTAACAGGGATCATCTTATTAGGCTACCGTCGAGTATCTAATACTAGCACACAATAAGATATACAAACAATAACATTGAATGTAAATGCGATGTGATATGGTTCTTCACGTCGTGATCTCCATCCGTTGTCACCAGATTCCGGCACCAGGGTTACGGCGCCGTAGACACCAGGGTACCGGTGCCTTTCTAGCGTGGTAGTCCGTCACCTCCGTGACTATCTACTACTACTTTATAACAAAAGGTAATCACTTTACCTTTGCCACAACCATATCACAAAGCAACGCCCCCTGCAAAACAAAGTTAGACCCCTCTACTTTTCTTTGCATGTTTTACATGGCTGAATGGGCATTTGCACAAGAACCGTTCTTACCTATGAACTTTCAACACAACGCTGATCGAGTAGTTGTCTATACTATACCCCTTATGGGGCCCTCCATTGCAAATGGCATACCAACTAATGAGAGAGAGACAGATGATGTCTACGCACTTCTATTCTTGTAGACAGTTGTTGGGCCTCCAAGTGCAGAGGTTTGTAGAACAGCAGCAAGTTTTGTCTTAAGTGGATCACACAAGTTTTGTCTTAAGTGGATCACACAAGGTTTGCTTGAAAGGTATCCCTCTCAAGCAACCCTGCAATCAAGATACAAGAAGTCTCTTGTGTCCCCAACACACCCAATACACTTGTCAGGTGTATAGGTGCACTAGTTCGGCGAAGAGATAGTAAAATAAGAGTGGTATGGATATAAGATAACGGTGCTAGAATATAGCTTGATGGCGTGGAAGAGACTAAAGGCAAACTGAAATAAAGATGGAAGCAAGCAAACATGTAACATATCTAGTTGCAAACGGTGTTTCAATGCTTAGAAACAAGGCCTAGGGATCATACTTTTGCTAGTGACCACTCTCATATAAATATATTATCTTCATGATACTACTCTGAACTACTCTCCGATTGGACACTCTAATCCATAGTAGGGCTATAACAACACACCTCAAAGTAAGCCTTTCCCATCTAGATAACCCACACTGTCACCTTGAGCACTAGATGGCTCCAACAAACACCACAATTTCATAGAGACATCCAACTCCAAATATAACTCATAACAAGTATTTGTAATCTCTGGCCTAAGTGCCACCATGGTGTGCACGCTGTCACTTTCACACACATGGGGAGAGCAGAGATCTATTAAAGCACTTGAGTAGCAAGGTAGATCTACTTGATTACAAAGCTCATGATCACAATATGATCATGCATAGAGAGAGATGAACACATAGCTACCGGTAGAACCCTTAGCCTCAAGGAAGAACTACTCCCTCATCATCATAGGAATCAGGAACGACGATGGAGATGGTGGTGGAGATCGATGGAGATGGCTCCGGGGGCACTTCCCCATCCCGGCAGGGTGTCAGAATAGAGACTTTCTATCCCCCGAATCTCCCCTTCGGTGGCGGCGGCGCTGCGGAACTTTTCGTGGCTGGAGGCTTGACTACCTAGGGTTTATGCATCAGGAGGCTTCTTATAGGCAAAGAGGAAAGGTCAGTGGGCGGCTAGGGGGCCCACACCACCTGGTGGCACGGCCAGGGTGGACCCGTGCCACCACATGGTGTGGCCGACCTATGGCCCCTCTCCGTCTCGTCTTCTGGCTCCGTGAGTCTTCTGGTAAAATATCGACTTTGGCTTTTGTCTGGTCCAATTCCGAGAATATTCATTTTCGGACTTTCTTGGAACCAAAAACAGCAGAAAATAGGCAACTGGCACTGTGCCATCTTGTTAATAGGTTATTCCAAGAAAGTGTATAAAAATACTCCAAAGTGTGGACAAAACATAAGAAAGTAGATAATAACCAAGCATGGAACATCAAAAATTATAGATACGTTAGCAACGTATCAACATCCCCAAGCTTAACTCCTGCTCGTCCTCGAGTAGGTAAGTGATAAAAAGAAAGAATAATTTTTTAGGTGACATGCACCATCATAAACTTGATCAAAGTATTTGTAAAACATTGAAAGCTAGGATCGTAGTACTTCAACATAGCATGAAAGATAAAGTTCTAGCAATAAAGCATAGCAACTATGTTGCAACATGAAAAGGCACAAACAAAAGATTCATGCATAACAATGCTTTGCAAGACGTTTGTTTGTTTCACATAATGAAAACATAGCATAGTGGCATTCAGCTTGTCCCTCATAGAGTAGCAAAAATAAATGCACAGGACACCTTCAAAGTTCATAAGAGTGACTAGATACAAGTAGTTTAAAACAAGGAATATCAAAGTTATGCATCAATCAACTAGTCTTGGGACAATGCACATAGAACTAAGAATGGCCACTATGCTCTCAAAGTAGGTGCATAATGATAGAAGGTGGAGACTCAGCATAAAAGTAAAAGAAAGGCCTTCATAGAAGGAAGTAGAGATTCAAGTTTCATAAAGAGCTTCCAAAAATTATGGTACTTGTTCGCTTTCAGCTCTCATTGCCCCTATCATAAGCATTTTAAGGTGATTAAGGTTAAAGTGAACAAACTATGAAGTATATGCTTGACGAAGTATAAGTTAGAAATCTCATGTCCCTTGAATACGAGGGCCGCTCCTCATGCTACTCAAGTTTAGTCACCGGTAAGTTCTTGTCATCGTAAGTACATGTGTATCATAGAGAACCGCCAACGGGGTACCCCTTGCCCGATGATACGGAAGAATCCCCATATCAAAATGACAAGGCAAGCAGACAACAAGCATCTCAATAATCTTCTTATTTACCATGGGAATATGGTGCTTTTTTCTCTCTTTCCTATATCTTTTTTTTTCTCTTTTTCTCTTTTCTCAATATAGGACTCTTTTTTTATAAGAAGAATGCTTCATAGACAGCTCATTATGGTTATGCTGCAGGTTTCCACCATGGCAGCATGGGTTAGACCAGCGGCCCAGGCGTTTCTCTAACACATATACATAACTCCATGGACTTACAAGCTCCCCTTTCATTTCACACCGACGACATCCATAGACAAAAGAGCATGATATCAACTAGGTACAAAGTACCTGTGCAATGTTGACAGCGTTCCCCATGACAGCATGGTTCTGCTAATCCCCAACAAATAAGTGCATGCATATACAACATAGATGATACAATGGTTCAAGTTTATTAAGGGCAAGAAAAGTAAAGTGTGCCATCAAGTTCGTGAGAGCTTTAATAACTAGTTTTCTCATAACAAGTTTAATTTGGAAGGTAAACAAAAGCATGAATATACTTGGAATAGCATAAGCTAGTAGGTAGGTATGGTGGACTCTTTGGAATAACTTGGTTTTGGGAGTTGGATGCATGAGTGGAACTCATACTTGGTTACAGAGGCTAGCAAAAGACTGGGAGCGACAAACTAAGAGAGCAATAATGGCTATAATCATTAAGAGCGACAAAACATCATTGATCAAAGCATAAAGTGATACTACAAGTTGAAAACTAAAGGATCATCAAGGCTATGGTAACTTTGGATAGTCATAACATGGTGTGAGCATGTGCCAAGTCAACCCAAATAAAGCATCAAACGAGAATACCACAATACTATGCTTTATTATGCTAAAACAACGCATGATTCTTCAAAGGCACATTAAGCAATCTCAATTGTTTATATCATGTCATGCTACATCAAAGATCACTAAGCATAGAGCCAAAAAAATATCAGGCATGGCATGACAAAGCATAGGTCACAGTCAAAAACAAGCTCCTTTTACCACTTAAGCATGAACTTTCCTACTCTTTTCCAATCCTAAACCAGACTTATTTGAAACAACTCACAAAGATAATAATCAATAAAGATCAGTGAGCTTGTCTCACAAATCCACAAAGAAGAACTAAAAAGTTCTAAGCTGAAAGCACAAGAAAACTAAGGCTAAACCCAGTGCTAGCAAAGGAGAACACTCACAAAACAATAAGAATGAAAACTAGAGTGTTCTAAACAATGAAAGCAGAGTGTGTCTCTCTCCAAAAGAAGTGTGTTGGGATCCAACCAACTTATTCAAGCAAACTAAGAAAATGAAAACCAAAATGAAAATGAATAAGAAGACGCTCCAAGAACAACACAACGGTGCACGAAACAATAAAAATGAAGTGGTTGGAAGAAACCTGGGATTTTTATTGATGAAGAAGGGGATGCCTTGGGAATCCCCAAGCTTTGACGCTTGTACTTCTTGGATATTTCTTGGGGTGACACGCGTGGAATCCCCAAGCTTGAGCTTTAGTCAATTCTTCATCTCATTACATCATTCCTTCCATACACCTAAATTTTTTCCTTCATACAAAACTTCACACAATCTTTATTAGCAACATTAGTGCACTCAAGATAATAAGTCTTTGGGTTCACTTTAAACACCAATAAAACTTTCATTAAAACACAAGCTACTGTAGCACTTCCCTCAAAATGCTCAATTCCCCGAAGAGATCCCAAAAATGAACCAACAAGAAGCAAATGCAAATAATGGTTGAAATCTGTCAAAACAGACCAGCAGGTAAAAACCAATTTTTTCGAAGCCTTTATGTTGCTCAAATCAAAAAGTGTTGAACTAACGAAAGTTAGATAACAACCTGGGACAGATGCACAAAACTTCACACCTCAAAACGACGTACAAAGATTTTACACAATTTTTTACGGTGAAGCACAAAAATCTGGTTCGGGACAACAACTTTCCCAAGCATTACTTCCCTCTCATTAGAGGTTACTCTTGGCACAAAAAGCAAATAAAAAGGATAAGGAGCGGTTATTAGTAATAACTTCCAAGACTCATCTAAAACTTTTGGGTTATCTCGCAATAAGTACTTTTCTTTAACACCTTTAAGTTAGGCTTGATATTTGAGAAGATGCTCACATAAGAAATATGAATTGAAGTAAAAGAGAGCATCAAGAAGCAAACTCAAAACACATTTAAGTCTAACTCACTTCCTATGCATAGGAATCTTGTAAAGAAACAATTAATGAAAGCACAAAGCAACAAGCATAGCTAAGCAAAACAACTGCGACTTCAAGACTTTCAACATAAAGAGGGGAAACTTAATATTATTGAGATGCATAAAACCATGTTTCCCTCTCTCATAATAACTTTCAGTTGCCTCATGAATAAAATTAACAATATAACTATCACATAAAACATTCTTATCACGAGCCACATGCATAAAAGAATTAATACCCCCACATAAACATAGTCATTCTTATTAATTGTAGTGGGAGCAAATTCAACAAAATAGCTATCATTATTATTCTCATCACTATAATCATCAAATATAGGAGGAATATTGAATCATAATTAATTTTCTCCTCAATAGTTGGTGGACTGAAAATATGATATTCATCATTGTAATCATCATATATTGGAGGTTTTGTATCATCATAAGCAATATAATAGCTATCTTCTAAAGCTGGGGAACTAAAAAGATCATTGTCATAAAAACTAGCTTCCCCAAGCTTAGAATTTTTCATAGCATTAGCAATAACGTTGTCCAAAGAATTCATACAGACAACATTGCTATTAGCATGCAAATAAAGTTCCATAGGTTTTTTAATTTTTTCTTCAAACACTTCATGTCCTAACTCAAGAAAATACTATAAAGCTCTCTAATTTTGTTGTTGTTTTCCATTAAGCCTAACTAGTGAAAACAAGAAACAAAAAGACAAAATTGCAGAATCTAAAGGAAATAACTTCGAGCACTCACACCGGAGGATGTGAGTACCTTTACCTTACCTCCCCGGCAACGGCGCCTGAAAATAGCTTGATGTCTACGCACTTCTATTCTCGTAGACAGTTGTTGGGCCTCCAAGTGCAAAAGTTTGTAGAACAGCAACAAGTTTTCCCTTAAGTGGATCACCCAAGGTTTATCGAACTCAGCGAGGAAGTGGTCAAAGGTATCCCTCTCAAGCAACCCTGCAATCAAGATACAAGAAGTCTCTTGTGTCCCCAACACACCCAATACACTTGTCAGGTGTATAGGTGCACTAGTTCGGCGAAGAGATAGTAAAATACAAGTGGTATGGATATAAGACAACAGTGATAGAAAATAGCTTGATGGAGTGGAAGAGTCTAAAGGCAAACTGAAATAAAGATGGAAGCAAGCAAACATGTAACAGATCTACTTGCAAACACTGTTTCAATGCTTAGAAACAAGGCCTAGGGATCAGACTTTCACTAGTGAACACTCTCATATAAATATCTTCTCTTTATGATACTACTCTTAACTACTCTCCGGTTGGACACTCTAATCCATGGTAGGGCTATAACAACACACCTCAAAGTTCGCTTTCCCATCTAGATAACCCCACACTGTCACCTTGAGCACTAGATGGTTCCAACAAACACCACAATTCCATAGAGACATCCAACTCCAAATATAACTCATAACAAGTATTTGTAATCTCTAGCCTAAGTGTCGCCATGGTGTGCACGCTATCACTTTCACACACATGGGGAGAGTAGAGATCTATTAAAACACTTGAGTAGCAATGTAGATCTACTTGATTACAAAGCTCATGATCACAATATGATCATGCATAGAGAGAGAGAGATGAACACATAGCTACCGGTAGAACCCTTAGCCTCGAGGAAGAACTACTCCCTCATCATCATGGGAATTAGCAACGGTGATGGATATGGTGGTGGAGATCGATGGAGATGGCTCCTGGGGCACTTCCCTGTCCTGGCAGGGTGCCGGAATAGAGACTTTCTATCCCCCAAATCTCCCCTTCGGTGGCGGCAGCGCTGCGGAACTTTTCGTGGCTAGAGGCTTGACTACCTAGAGTTTATGCATCAGGAGGCTTCTTATAGGCGAAGAGGCAAGGTCGGCGGCGGCCAGGGGGCCCACACCACCTGGTGGTGCGACTAGGGTGGACCCGCGCCACCACATGGTGTGGCTGCCCTGTTGCCCGTCTGTGTCTTGTCTTTTGGCTCCGTGAGTCTTCCGGTATAATATCGACTTTGGCTCTTGTCCGGTCCAATTCCGAGAATATTCATTTTTTTATTTTCCTGGAACCAAAAACAGCAGAAAGCAGGCAACTGGCACTGTGGCATTTTGTTAATAGGTTAGTCCAAGAAAGTGTATAAAAATACTCCAAAGTGTGGACAAAACATAAGAAAGTAGATAAAAACCAAGCATGGAACATCAAAAATTATAGATACGTTAGCAACGTATCAACAGACACCCCCAAAGCCACTTTATACGGTGCAAGCCATATGACAAGCGTGGACTAGTCTCACGAATGAACGCGTAAAGTCGGTTCGGGCCGCTTCATCAAGCATTACTACGGTATACACAAGTACACGTGGGAGGTTAACAACTAAAAGATCAACTGCCACACACTACATCTCGTGTGTTCTACCCGTACTAGCATTACTACACATAAATCTAGCTCTGATACCACTGTAGGGGTTCACGTATGAAAACAATAAAATTTTACCCTACGCCCCTAAACCCCTGATGCTGCCAGGACCTATCTATTAGTAATGCAGTAATGGGAGGAGCTTTTCGCGAACTTATCCTTGAAGATCGAAAAGAGTTATCAACGCTTAGAAGAGTGTGGTTGATGTAGATGAGTCGAAGCCGACCTCAAGGTTGTGATGAAGTGCTTGCGCTCCTACGGCTCCAACGACTGGAGTGCCTCAAGTGTGACACCACGCGGGGAGTTGCATGCATCTGGTGCCTGACAATGACTCCCGCTTCCCTGATCCAGCAGCAGTTGCGGAAGTAGAGCTCCTGGATCCGAATCCCGCAGTGCGACGGTGCTTCACGGTGAAGATGTCTCTCGTTCGCACATTCCGAACTTGGGACCACGGTCACGGAAGAGAGCAAGATAGAATCAACTAGAAGGTCTCACCAAAGGAGAGGGAACCTTTATTGATTATTATGTGTATTTCTTTGGCCAAATACCCCCACTATATATAGGGGAAGAGGGGGTACACCCTCCCTCAAAGTCTTGGGGTGGGACTAATCATGGGAGAGGGGTGGGGAAGCGTGCCGGCCAGCCCCCCACCATGGGCCCCACGTGGGGTATGCCCATTAGGGCCAACCTCCACCCCTAGGCCCCTCCTAGGGGTGTGGTCCCCTCTTGGGCCTTTTCCCCTCCGAGATTTGGCCCATTAAGCCCTTTGACCATTTAATTCATTTTCTCTTTTATTAAATAATGATGAATAAATGGTTAAATCAATATTTTACATTCATTCACATATTATTCAATCTCCGTGGCTATGGAACACCTTCCACCTCCACTCCGGACATCCTCCGGACTTACCGAAACCCTTCCGGTTTTCTCTCTTCTCTTCTTCTGTGATTCTATCAATCCTATAAACACTCTCTAAGTATCATCAAGACCTTAAGCGTGATACCCCACGGTTCAGGAACACTCCAGACATGGTCGGGACACTCCCGAACCAATGATCGATAGAGGGACCTGGATGGCCATGTGAACCCTGTGCATTCCACGAAGATCTTTCGTCGTTTGAACTGGGATAGTCACGTCTTATTTCTATTGTCTCTCGATACTTGCATTTCCCAAGATCTGATCAATGACATCACCATGTTGTGTTCAATATCGTTACCGAACAATGCTACTTGACTCGTTTCAACAAGTGATATCCCTGTGATCAAATCACACGCTGCGCAGCTATTGGATATAACTTCTCCGAGTGGACCTTGAGTATCTTTCCGTCACGCGGATGGATAAATCCCGCTCTTGACATATACTTCCTCTACGGTTCCTACGAATACCTAGACACACCTTTATTGTCACTGTATTACCAAGTGACGTTTGATGCTATCTAAGCATTCTCGGGAGACAGTGATTGATAAAGTCTCACATTCTAAGGAATAGTCTACGAGGTCTATTCTAATCATCGTAACTTGAAGTTCGTGACATGATCGGGTCACGATGTTTAGGTTGGGTATTGGTTCATCATCTCATTCTTAGAATGAGTTGACTCCATTTCCAACTGGCATAAATGCCACATGATCAGGAAACTTTAATCATCTATTGACCAATGAACCAATGACTAGAGTTTCACCGTGTCACATCCCAAAATTTTCCAAATTTTGAACTGTGAAAAATCAAACAAACAAAAGAAATAAAGGATGAAATTTAGGGGGAAAGAAACTTTTTTGTTTCTAAATGGAAACATCAAAACCTTACTTAAACAAAAAAATAATTTTCAATGAGAAAGTGACAAATAAGTTTCCAAAAATTCAAATGCATGTCATGCATCATCATCATTAAGCACTTGCATTTTAAACCTCAAAAAATGATAAACCTAAAACCTAAACACTAATAAGAGAAATCACCATCAAGTTCAATACATGACTGGCTATGTTCCATATAAAATTTTGGCAACGTAATACCTAAATAATCTATAATAGTAAACAACAATGTTACAAAACCATATGATTTGGTTTCACTCTATTTGGAGCCATAGATAAAAAGATATGATTTATTTAAGAAAGGAAAAGAAATAAGAAATAAGAAAATTCCAAGGCCCATAAAGCACCTAGCAAAAATCAATACCTAATTGAAAACAAAGTAATTTAAAATGATATATAAATATAAATATAAATAATTATTAAATAGAATCATAAAAATTGGAATCACCATTTTTAGAACTAAATAAAAGTGAGGATTTATATAAGATAAGAATAAAAAGAAATAAAAATATATTGAAAAGACAATTTGCCATAACTAAAATCCATGTCAAGATGGAACAAAACTAAATTTAAATGATACATAATGGTAAATTATTATTTTATTAAACTTTACAAATTGGTTTGACTGTATTTGGAGATTTAAATCGAAAGATATGTAATATACAAGATACACAAAAATAAATAAGAAAAAGAAATAAAATCATGTAGGCTTATGTGCCATGTTCAAATTATATTTATAAAAATAGTGTGAATGTGCTCTATTTATAATAATCTACCCAAAAATATGCTTTTGTAAATTTTCTGAGAAAGTCTAGTTCAAATTTGAATGAATTTGGGAGGCAAATTCTATAAAAGAAAGTAAAACAAGGGAAAGGAAAAAAAGAAAAAAAGGAGCCGCAACAACCCAACCGACCACGACCCAATTCTTTCTCGAGCAGCCCACCGTGTCGACCCCATCTCTCTACATTTGTTTTCTTTTCTTCTCCTTGTATTTCTCTTGGGCTGAAATTCTTGGCCCATCTTGGCCGACGGAGTCGATCCATGGCTCTTCTTCTTCCTTGTGTTCACGTAGGAACGTTAGAGCCATGGCTACTGCAACCTCTCCCTCTTCTTTATTCTTATCAATTGGGCAACCGTTTCCTCTCGAATTAAATACAAAATATGTTCAGAATTCCGTGGAGGTTCCGTTCAGGAAACTAATTTCACATTTAGGTGAGTAAATACATCAAACCGAACTGATGCCCCGAATGACAGTCGGTGGCATACGTCTCCTAATCTCCCTCCACAGACCACCTTAGCAAAAACCAAAGAGAGCATCATCTTCTACTCTTTCTCCTCCATCATTTTTGTTCTCAGACTTTCTCCAGAGGAGCTCTGTAGATCACATACCAACCATGCCAAGATCAGCATAAAACCAGAGTTCATCGTCAGATTTTGTCATCCATGATGAACAACTTGTCAATTCCTCGAACAAGAATACTCTCCTCATCGTTGCCTACCTCTAGGACATGATGGTGCAACTTCTTGTTGAAGTTCACCGCGCCGCCCGACGTCGCACGTTGCTCCAGCCAAGGATTTCTCTCTCTATTGGACTCTACCAACGACGCCATGGTATCCATCGTGTTAGCCTCGACATTCCCAACGTCGTCCATGTCTTCATCAACTCCGGTTACTTTCCTAGCAAGGAGAATGTCGATGCCAAGCCCGCGCCCTCCATTCCGGCGACCTCTCCGGCAAGTTATTCCGGTGAGTCTACCTGGTCCGTTTGATCTTCATCTAAGGACCATCAATAGATCACTTACCGAAGGGGTATAGGCCAATGAAAATCTTCCACTTGTCACAGAGATTTCTATTTTCGGATTTTTAGGACATAAGAACGTAGGAACTTGCAAAAAGCATATCTTTAGTTCTATTTGTCCAAATTTAGCAAATAATATGTCTATTGATTCATAAAAATGAGTAGAACACTATGAAACCATAATTTGGTACTTTTGTGTCCGTTAAAATCACATTTTATACAGAACCATTTGTGGAGTATTTGGAGTATAAAATTTGTTGTGTAATTTATTTTTGAGTAAATCCTTCTGCAGTAGCTTGTATTTTGAACCCTCTGCCTACTAAGACGAAAATATAAATTTATTTTTGTATAAATAATACCTTGGCAATTATTTTGTGAGAATGGCCTTTCTGAGTGTTAGAAAATATTGCTAATTGTTATAATTGCACAAATGGTTGTATTTGTAATCTTGCAAATATAAAATGTTCAAGAAGCACTTATAATGTTCAGAACCTTGTTATAACAATTTTTACAATAATAATTGCCATCTTACATGCTTGCATATTTTGCATGATTTTTGTATTGCCATTAGTGTTGATTTTGTGCATGTTTGTCTTGGTTGTTTTGTTTGATAGATTGTGTAGATTTCCAAGTGTGTTACTGTGAAGAGTGTACCAACACGATCAACTACTAATGCAAGTTGCACTATCATCCATGTCCTAGTAATTTCATTATACTTAGTGGAATTTGTACTATGCATGATAGGACTACTATATTATTATTATGCTATGGTATATCTCCTATGTAGAATAGGGAATGGTAGTTTCTACTTGGTAGGTGAAACATCGTAAGATTAGAAATGCTTAGCCCTGCTATAGTTCCGGGGTGGAATATCATGTTATTACTATATGAAGTACTGGAAATATATGTTTTGTATAATAAAACAAGTTCTTAATGAAACACCTAGGTCGAAATGGGACTTGTATGGATTATGTTGAGGGGCTACTCAGGGCCCATGTCTATGGTTTACCCTGGTGTATCTCACTTGTGGACGGCCACCCAGGAACAAAGAGATTGGAGACGTTCTTGTCGCAAAGCTTTTAGTGCAGCCACATGGCATATGGGCTCTGCCTTGACCGACTAAGTTGCGAGAACTCAGCCAGACGGATAGAGGGTGGTAGTGATGATAGGATGCAACACGTCCGTGGTGGTCTGAGGGATTGCTTATGAAAAGTCTCGTCTCGATGCATGTCGAATCTTGTGGGGAAAGTGCACCACTTCTCGAGAGGGTAAAACTAAGTATTTAGCCGTGTCCCCGGTTATGGACAATTTCCGAGCATCAAGACAATGAAGCAGTTGAAAAATCTCATCATCCTGATTTCCTAAGTTAAATCTTGATGGGTGAACAAGGGTTATTGGTTCATTGATTTCTATCAATGGAACCTAGGTTCATTGATTTCTAATAGTGGTACCACTATGTTGTGATTGGAAATATTACCTGGAGAGTATCCAGTGTAACTTAGTTGATAATAAGTGTTGCAAACTATATATAAAAAGATAGGGAAAAACTTTCTTGCTGCAAGCTAACCAAAGCTCTACCTTGCCAGATATGCATGTAGTAATAGATTCCACTTTATATCCACATACTAGTGACACTTGCCAATACAATTCAAAATATATTGACCCTTTGTGGCTGTAACTTATCATGTTGCAGGATTACTTGATGATAGTGAAGTTTGATGAGTAGGGATTACGAGTCTACACCCAACATGTTTGACTGTGGCACATGAAGATGAAGGAATCCATGCTATATAGTTATATCTTCTGCCTTGTAATAAGATAGCCATATGAGCTATGTAAGTTGTAATGAACTATTTTATTCCTGGATATGCGATATAATATGACCTTTGTTTCTTGATATTACATCTTAAACTATGGGTGCTAGATATTCGATCCAGGGACTAGCACTATAAACACAGGGCTTCGAACCTTGCCGGGTTCGGGTCGTGACACACCGGGAACCCCTGATTGTTTATATATCACACGCGTATTGACATTTCCTATCAATATAGTTATAACATGATATAAAACTTAATCATAAACTTTATGAAATATGATAATAATCCTTATTATTATTTGTCTCTAGGGCATGTTTCCAACATAAAGCTATATCATACTTATGATTAACAAGTCAAACTTTGGCATGCTCACAAAAACTGCTAAACATTAATTCAATTGAACAAATCTTTTTAAAGCGAGCTATCAAGTCAATCAAGATTTTTAGTGGTGTTGAGTGTCTCTAGAAACAAGCCTTCAAGACTAAGTACTACAACACCCAAGCCTTCAATTGTGAGCCTTTTTATTATTACTATTGTTTAGCAATTTTCAGGCAAGACTTGGTTAATTACGAGAGCTGGAACAAAATGTACCCAACTAAATACGCATGCAAATGAAAATATTACTATAATACAAAGACTCACTCCACCAATATAATATCTCAATATTTACTATTAACTAGCATGGGTTTCTCAAACTTTAAAAGTGGGGAGCCATAAGGCATACCTCTCATGTTGGTTCCACTTCTCTCTTCCTTTTTATTTGCTTCTTGGAAACTCGAAGTCGATCACTCTCCGGCAAATACATGAAAACCTCGAGGCAGAAAGAGAAGAAAGAGGGAAAATAAGGAAAAATGGAGAAATCTTTTTGTGGTTTTTAAGAGAGGGAGTTTAAAGAATAGAAAATTGGCGGCAAAGCTCGGCTAGAAAATTTCAAAAGTAAATAGAAAGAACTAAAAATAAAGTGTTGGCGAAACCAACACGAGTGCTTATAAACTCGAATTAAAAACACAACCTCGAAATAAATAAAAGCAAACGAACTCCAAATAAAGATACATGAGGAAACTTCCCTAAGCTTAGGCTTTTGCAAGCCCTTCAAATCATTGTGGTGGTGGGAAAAAGTCGTTACTCCAATTCGTGAATTGAGTTGAGAGGTTACTAGTTGTTCCTCGGAGGTTCAAAGAGAGGCTATGCATCCTCTCCACAGTCCCTCCAAGTTCTTGGAAGTCTTGGTATGTAGCGAACCGGGTTTGTGGCTGCTCCTGTTGATAAGGAACTTCTTGCTCCTCTGGTCCTCATCCTCCTCTAGAACCTCCTCCTCGGTTTGGTGTTGTTCAACCTGCAAGTCATACAACAAACTTCCTTCCTCGATAGAGAAAAGACCATTAGGCATAGGAGCGGGGTAGAGACGCCCAGCTCCAGCAATATGCAGGTAATAAACACCACCTCTCCTAGTGAGCATTCCACAAGATTTTAAAGTAGATAAAGCAACACGTCGCTCACCTAGCACGGGTTGCAACTCACCTAAGTCGATGCCTAGGGCAGTGGCAAGCATGGTGATGATGGCTCCACCTATGATTGGTCCTTGGCTTTGGGAGGCTTGGTGCTCCAGGTAGCGCACAAGGATGGTGCCCAAGTTGAGTGACAAGCCGCAGGTGATGTAATCAACCTTTGCGAGGACTAGGATATATCAAGCATAAACTTAGGCACAGGGTTAAAATAATTATAAAATATATGGAGAATTAACCAGTCTTCTACCCCATGACTAAGACAGTTTCTCATGCATTCTTTCATCCTCTCCCATGCAAGCGCTAGTGGCTCACGCTCTTTCTGTCTAAAACCAGTAATATTAGACCTGAGTTGCATAGTCTTTGCAGGTGGGAAAAATTTCGTCATAAATAGAGAAGTGCATTCCACCCATGATGTAATAGTATTTCTAGGCAAAGATAGCTACCATTATTTTGCTCTTCCTATAAGAGAGAAAGGAAATAGACGCAATTTGACCGCATCGGGATCAACATCTTTTATACACATCATATCACATGTTTTAGTGAAAGTATTCAAGTGCATACCTATGTCTTCAATAGCAGAGCCTCCAAATTGATTCTTTTGAACCAAACTTAAATAATGGGGTTCATAGTCATCAGCAGCAATTGCTGGCTGAGTAATAGGAGTATGTAAATAATCATTGTTGGGAGTAGCAAACTCCCCAAGCTTCTTTTCAGCCATATTCCTATGTTTTTGGGTTTTTTTAAGCAGAGAATTATAATTGTAAAAGCAAGAATTTAAAGGCTAACTAATTATTTTGGTTTATCAAATAAAGACTGAAAGCAAACTAACAAAATTAAAACAAAAATTAAAACCATCAGGGTTCCTAATAACCTCACCAGGGTAGCTATTGCTTCCCCGACAACGGCGCCAGAAAAAGGGTTGATACCTTCGATCTGGATTACAGATGTAGTATAGCTTATTTTTCCCTAGTAGACCTAGGTTATCGAATCCTCAGGAAGCATATGCGTAGTAAAGTTACTTTAATGGACCTTCGGGAGTTTTAGAATTCCTTTTGTGTTTTTACCGGGCCAAGAGTTTGCATCTTTTTGTTGTTATCGATGATAGAGAGAGAGGGCCTAGGGCGTTCAGTTTCACCTATAGCTGTGCAAAACATTTGATGGGAATAAAAGATAGAGATAAAGTATGCATGTAATTGTTAGAGCAAGATAAATTATACGTGGGCAGTGCATCCACAATTGCTATTGCCTCTGCAACCGCTTATAGCAATAACCTACTAGTCTCATCCATAGAAGAAAGAGAACTAATGATATGCATAGTGATGTCACCATTAATCGCAATTAAATCCCTCACATACAACCGTACTACCCTTTCTGTCACTAGGGTTCCAACCTGCAGATCAGTCATTACTCATACTCCCTATACCTGGCTCAACCCCTAGGGTCTTGGGTACCTGACAAGTACTTGGATTGAGGCAAGAGAGGATACAATAATCATCATGTCATACAAACTAATACATGATCCCATCTATGATACATAACATGCAAAGACGCTACATGGCTAGGCCGAAGCCCTTAGCCCAAGGAGAATTACTCACACATACAGATGAGATCAACAATCATAAACATTGTAACGAAAATCATGAGATTGATAGTAATAGTTTTACAATATCACCAATCGAAAAAGAGATCTACTATTACAAGTGGTGGAATATGGCTATGGAGATGGAGAAGGGTTTTGAGATCTGGAGGCGGCTGGTGATCTGGGGTAGAGACTTTTGGGCGAGCCTAGCTTGTTTTCTCGTTGTCCGAGGCTTCTTTATATAGGGGTCCCTTCACGAAAGTTGTTCTATTTCACCTAATGGTGGTGGCGCCAACTATACAACCGGCACTATACATCCGGAATTTTGCTCCGGTCATATAGTTGGTCGTTAAAGCGTCTGCCTCCGCTTCACGACTCCTGGTTTCTTCTGGTTGTTAGAAATCTCGTATCTTTGACTTTAATATAGTGATTCCCATCTTAAAACGACATTATCTATGCAGGAAAATATAAAAAGAAAGGATTGCATACCCCTTTGAATATTAGGCATTAGTGGCAGGGTTTAGAGAGATATTTCATCAAAAATATGAATAATATCCAGTTTAAATGTGGACGTAGATGGCTATCTTTCAAAGCCATCAGGCCCACAGATTGGGGAGGTCATGGTCTCCTTGGACACACCATAGAATTATGACTGGTCCATCGAGTGTGCGAAGCAGAGTCAACATTCCATCCAATCGCTTACCCTAGCCATCATCATCGATATTTGCCACACGCATCGGCTTCATCAGCGACATTGATTGTCCCCTCGTTCGTTAATCTGCCACATTAATCTCGGATCACCTCCTACCTATTTAATCTCTCCCCTTCCCTGCACCAAATCGTCTCTAATCCCCTGCTTCCAGCAACCATCTCCGTCCTTGTTTATCATCCATGGCCACCTTCCGGCTGCCGCTCGTCGTACCAGAGCGCAAAGACCCCGACATCACCGCATAGGAGGACAATGCCCTGTGCATTTGGACCTTCTCCTAGTGGAGAACAAAGTGGCAGCTGGCGTGCGCCTTCCTCAATGCTAGGTACGATGACCGCAAGTACTAGACGTACGACCTCTACGACAATCCGGACCGGACGTTGAAGGTCAAGTTCGTCAACTTTAGGGACGCCCGTCTCCTCTATGGCCAGGCCTTCCACTATGGCTGTGAGATGGTGGTGTTCACCGGCACCAACATTTTCACCAACTACTGGGACCGGTTCCCAAACAACGGCAACTTCATCCACAGTGTTCTCTCGGAGCTGCCGATGGCTCCTAAGGTGCGGCCTCGTTATCCGGCGGTGCCGCCGATGGCTCAGGAGGTGCCGATGAGTCAGGAGCCGACTCTATTGCTGGACCTGTCATTGGTGCCGATGTCACGAGCTGCCACTGGCGGCGCAGACTAGGTGCTAGGAGGTGCCAGACCTGCACTACTTCATCAGCGAGTCCTTGATACGTTGCTAACGTATCCATAATTTTTGATATTCCATGCTTGATTTTATCTACTTTCTTATGTTTTGTTCCAACTTTGGAGTACTTTTCATACACTTTCTTGGACTAACCCATTAACAAGATGCCTTAGTGCCAGTTGCCTATTTTATGCTATGTTTGGTTCCAGGAAAGTCAGAAAATGAATATTCTAGGAATTGGACCGGACAAAAGCCAATGTCGTTATTTTCTCGGAAGACTCACGGAGCCAGAAGGAGAGACGAAGGGGGGCCACAGGGTGGCCACACCACCCCTTGGTGCGGGTCCCCCTAGCCACGCCAGGGCATGGTGTGGGCCCCCTGGCCGACCATCGACCTTGCCCCTTCGCCTATAAAACCTCCCGATGCAAAAACCCTAAAGGGAGCAGCCTCCAGCCACGAAAAGTTCCGTATCACCGCCGCCACCGAAGGGGAGATTCGAGGGATAGAAAGTCTCTATTCTGGCACCCTGCCGGGACGAGGAAGTGCCCCAGGAGCCATCTCCATCGATCTCCACCACCATATCCATCACCATTGCTGATTCCCATGATGATGAGGGAGTACTTCTTCCTCGAAGCTAAGGGTTCTACCGGTAGCTATGTGTTCATCTCTCTCTATGCATGATCTTGTTGTGGTCATGAGATTTGTAATCAAGTAGATCTACCTTGCTACTCAGGTGCTTTAATAGATCTCTGCTCTCCCCATGTGTGTGAAAGTGATAGCGTGCACACCATGGCGACACTTAGGCTAGAGATTACAAATACTTGTTATGAGTTATATTTGGAGTTGGATGTCTCTATGAAACTGTAGTGTTTGTTGGAAACATCTAGTGCTCAAGGTGACGGTGTGGGGTTATCTAGATGGGAAAGCGAACTTTGAGGTGTGCTGTTATAGCCCTACCATGGATTAGAGTGTCCAACCGGAGAGTAGTTAAGAGTAGTATCATAAAGAGAAGATATTTATATGAGAGTGTTCACTAGTGAAAGTCTGATCCCTAGGCCTTGTTTCTAAGCATTGAAACACCCTTTGCAACAAGATCTGTTACATGTTTGCTTGCTTCCATCTTTATTCCACTTTGCTTTTAGTCTCTTCCACGCCATCAAGCTATTTTCTATCACTGTTGTCTTATATCCATACCACTTGTATTTTACTATCTCTTCACCGAACTGGTGTACCTATACACCTGACAAGTGTATTGGGTGTGTTGGGGACACACGAGACTTCTTGTATCTTGATTGCAGGGTTGCTTGAGAGGGAATACCTTTGACCACTTCCTCCCTAAGTTCGATAAACCTTGGGTGATCCACTTAAGGGAAAACTTTCCGACTGTTCTACAAACCTCTACACTTGGAGGCCCAACTACTGTCTACAAGAATAGAAGTTCGTAGACATCAAGCTATTTTCTGGTGCCGTTGCCGGGGAGGCACGGTAAAAGGTACTCACATCCTTTGGTGTGAGTGCTCGAAGTTATTTCCTTTAGATTCTGCAATTTTGTCTTTTTGTTTCTTGTTTTTATTTTCACTAGTTAGGCTTAATGGAAAACAACAACAAAATTAGAGAGCTTATTAGTATTTTTCCTAAGTTAGAACATGAATTGTCTGAAAAGAAAATTAAAAAACCCATGGAACTTTCTTTGCATGCTAATAGCAATGTTATTAGTATGAATCTTTTGAACACCTTTGTTACTAATGCTATGGAAATGTCTAAGCTTGGGGAAGTTAGTTTTTATGAAAATGATCTTTTTACTTCCCCAGCTT
This sequence comes from Avena eriantha, assembly GCA_910589775.1. Lineage (NCBI taxonomy): Eukaryota > Viridiplantae > Streptophyta > Magnoliopsida > Poales > Poaceae > Avena > Avena eriantha. The sequence continues at coordinate 451,864,878 of OU342741.1, read as the reverse complement.
TAAAGAAGAAAATTTGCTCTAATGATACTTTATCTCCCATATGTGGAGATTCTAATGATACTTGTGATATTTTAAATCCACATACTGAAAACGTCCCTTTTAAAATACCTATGGCAATTATTGAATGTGTTATGAATAACTCTTATTTTGGAGATGGAACTGTCCATCCTGGTGATCATTTACTCTTTATACATGAATTATGCGGGTTGTTCAAGTGTGCAGGTATTTCAATGAACCAAGTTAAGAGGAAGTTATTCTCTTTATCACTTAAGGGCAAAGCAAGGGAGTGGTATGAGCTACTAGATGATCCTCATCATTTGGAGTGGAAGGAACTTGAATCTCTCTTTTACTCTAAATTCTATCCTCCTCATGAAATTCATAAAGATAGGAATTACATTTATAATTTTCATCCACATGATGGAGAAAGTATTGCCCAAGCTTGGGGAAGATTGAAGTCACTAATGCTCAAATGTCCCATTCATGAGCTCCCCAGTAATATTGTTATTAATAATTTCTATGCAAGGCTTTCAGGACATTACAAGGACTATCTAGATATACTTGTTTAGAGGGATCTTTCACAAGTAAGGAGGTCAAAGCTAAGTGGGATCTTCTTGAAACAATTCAAAGCAATACCGAAGATTGGGATAACAAGAAAGGTAAAGAACCAGGTATAAACTATGAGTATGATTGCATTAAGTATTTCGCTGAGACTGCTGATTTTCAAGAGCTTAGTGCTAAATATGGTCTTGATCCTCAAATTCTTATTGATTGTTTTAAAACCTTTGCTTCTCATATTAATGCTCCTAAATAAAAGTGGGACATGTATCATGAGGCTTTTAAAGACACTTGCAGGGAAAATGAAATTGTTATTAATGATAGCAATAAACATGCTCAAACCTCTGAAAGTACTATTTCTTATAAGCATGTTAATTTTTGTGGAATAGATAGACCTTGTGAGAATAATCAAATTGAAGAAGAATATTGTATCACCCACAGGAATGAAAAAACTAGAACGTGGTATAGGGCTCTAAATGATCTTGGTAAAAAAGTTTGTGCCCTCTATCCTTTTATTTGTGAACTTTGCTTTGAAGTGGGTCATTTCAATTTTCAATGCTCATGCCATAATAATAGCCCTTCTAATTCAATAAGTACTGCAAGTTTGTATTGTGATGACATGATCACTCCTAATCCGCATGATGAACTTACATTATTTTTTGGGTGTGAAGAGTTATCAAGAAAAACGTCTTTGGTAGATTTGAGTGATTTTGATATGAATAGTGTCTTGCATGGTTGTCATTTTTATTGTGTTGATAATTGCCACAAAAATACTTACATACAAAATATTATAGAAGATGAGATTTTACCAAAATATGACAGGACTAATATGTGTTTTGATCTTATTAATGAAAAGAAGGAATCCTCCAAAGTTTCTTCTATTGTCTCTAATAATAAACCAGAGTATATGGAGAAGCTTCCTTTCAAGCTCTCCCTCCTAAAGAGTAGAAGAAAAAGAAGAAAAGGAGGAGTAAAAGGAGAGAGGAAACGGTATTCCCCCCTAACATGTTGCTCCTATTATAGTTTTTGACGAGTCTGAACTTGATGATGTTCCTATGCCTATTAACTATAGTAGTGATCATGATTGGGAAAAGCACACTACTTTTGATATTGAAAATCTCTTCGGTACCAATTCCGAAAATGATGATATTAATAATTGCTATACTATTAGTGCTATCTATGATCCTTCCAATGATGATATGTTTACAAATGAACACACTTGGGAAGATAATTATTCTATTTCTTATGAGGGTACTACACCTCCAATATATGATGATTACAATGATGAGTATGATATTTTCAGTCCACCTACTATTGAGCAGAAAATTAATTATGATTACAATATGCCTCCCATATTTGATGATTATGGTGATGAGAATAATAATGATAGCTATTTTGTTGAATTTGCTCCCACTACAATTAATAAGAATGACTATGTTTATGTGGGGAGTATTAATTCTCTTATGCATGTGGCTCATGATAAGAAATTTTTATGTGATAGTTATATTGTTAGTTTCATTCATGATGTTGTTGGGTCCGCAGCATAGAAAACTAAAAAATTCCTACGATGTGAACTACACGCCAAGATCTATCTACTAGGTACAAAGGAACGGGTGGACATACATCCAACGAGAACTTACCCTCGAAGACAACGAGTTTTTTTAACGAGTAGGAACTCATGGTTGATGTAGTCGTACACTTTCCAATCTCAAGATCGTGAGGAAGTCCATTAGGTCCGGCTCCAGCACATCCATCAGATCCAGCTCCAGCAGCACCAAGTCTAGCACCGCAAAGCAGCGGTGCATCCGTGATTGCACACACGTCCGGTACCCCGACAACCTGTTGGAGATATGCCCAAGAGGCAATAATAAAAGTGGTTATTATTATATCTTTGTGTTTTATGATGAATGTTTACATCCCATTCTATAATTGTATTATAAGGAAGCACTAATACATGTGTGTTTTGTAAACATAAAAGAGTCCCTAGTAAGCCTCTTGTTAAACTAGCTTGTTGATTAATTGATGATCATGGTTTCCTGATCATGGAGATTGGATGTGATTAATAACAAGGTTATATCATTAGGAGAATGATGTGATGGACACACACCCATAGTAAGCGTAGCATAAGATCAAGTCATTAAGTTCGTATTGCTATAAGCTTTGAAATGCATAGTAACCTAATCCTTCGACCATGAGGTTATGTTAATCACCATCACCGGATAGATACTTTGACGACATCAAACACCGCTTCATAACTGGGTGGTTATAAAGGTGTCATTGGGTATTCTGAAAGTATGTGTTGAAGCGCATGGACCAAGATTGGGATTTGTCCATCCATATGACGGATATATATGCTCTGGGCCCTCTCGGTGGAATGTCATCTAGTTAGCTTGCAAGCATGTGACTGGGTCACAAGGGATGACATAACATGGAACGAGTAAAGAGTACTTGTCAGTAACGAGGTAGAACTAGGTATGGAGATACCGACGATCAAACCTCGGATAAGTAGAGTATCACGTGACAAAGGGAATTGGTTTCGTATGTTAATGGTTCTATCGATCACGAAGTCATCGTTGAGTATGTGGGAGCCGTTATGGATCTCCAGATCCCGCTGATGGTTATTGATCGGAGAGGTGTCTCCATCATGTCTGCATATTCACGAACCGTAGGGTGACACACTTAAGGTTCGATGCTGTTTGAGGTAGATATGGAATTTGCGTTGGAGACCGAATGTTGTTCGGAGTCTCGGATTGGATCTGAGACATCACGAGGAGATCCAGAATTGTCCGGAGAATAAGATTCATATATTGGGGATCATTTTCTAAGTTAGGAAATGTTCCGGAGTATTTGTATGGAGATTCTAGAAGGTTTCGGAATGTTCCAGAAAGTTCTGGAAGATTTCTTAGAGTTTGCTTGAAAACCAAGAAAGGATCAAGGAATCCTTGTGGGGCAAGACAAGGAGTCGTGGGGGAGGAGGACTCCTCCCCCCCTCCCAATTCGCCGGCCAAGGAAGGGAGGGGAGTCCTACTAGGACTCCTCCTCCCATGGCGCCTCCCTCCTTTAAATAGAGGGTTGGAGGCGCCAACCCTGGTACTCTCCACTCTTGCCCTAGCCGCCTCTCTCCTCCTCATTTCTTCTGCTCAGGCTTAGGCGAAGCCCTGCATAATTCTCTACTCCACCACCACCACCACGCCGTCGTGCTGCTGGGATTCCGTGGAGAAGATCTACTACCTCCGCTGCTTGCTGGAACAGGGAGAGGAAGGTCTGCATCGACTCCTCACATGTGACCGACTGCAGAAGCGCTGCCGGAACGCGGCGCCGGAAGGATCGTCTACTCGATCTTGAGATCGGCAAGTGATCGACTACATCAACCACGAGATCCAAGTCTCGTAACACTTTCGGATCTACAAGGGTTAGTACAGATTTATCTCGTTGCACATGTCTAATAGATTAGATCTTGGCTTTTATCTAGATTAGATCTGGGTTTTGTTCGTTCTTGCGGTAGAATTTATTTGTTTTCCTTGCTACGAACCCATCAGTGGTATCAGAGCCGTGTCTATGCGTAGATCTGTTGCACGAGTAGAACACAATGGTTTTGTGGGCGTTGGTGCTAGTTCTGTGTTTTGCTTTGTGTACTTTGCATCTTGCGGTATGGTGGGATGAAGCGGCTCGGGCTAACCTTACATGTCATCGCACATGAGACTTGCTCCACGCTTGACGTGTAACTTGCTTTGCACAAGTGGCTTTGCGGGTGTCTGTCTCTCTCACCATAGTATAGATCCAATTTACACTTTGCACTTGATAACACTTGTATCAACGTTGTGGTTCAGTTTCGTAGGTAAGATCCGTTCTTATTCGAAAGCCCCAAACCACGTAAAACATGCAAAGAAAATTAGAGGCGTCTAACTTGTTTTTGCAGGGGTTTTGTGATGTGATATGGCCATCATGTGATTGTGATTATATTTGATGTATGCAATGATCCTTGTTGTAATATGGCAACCGGCAGGAGCCTAATGGTTGTCTTTAATTCTGTTAAGACCTACGTGTCTATTCATCTTGTAATAGCTTTATTCCAAGTAGTTGTAATAGTTGCTAGTGATGATGGACAACCATGAAGCGGTGCCACTGACCATGACGCAATGCTGGTGATGATGGATATCATGTCCGTGCTTTGGAGATGGAGATCAAAGGCATAATAAGAAAGGCCCATATCATATCACACTAATTATGAATTTCCTGTGATGTTAATCCTTTATGCATCTTGTATTGCTTAGATCACGACGGTAGCATTATAAGATGATCCCTCTCACTAAATATCAAGTAATAAAGTGTTCCCCCTTAGTTAGCACCGTTGCTAAGACTCGTCGTTTCGAAGCATCTCGTGATGATCGGATGTGATAGATTCTATGTGTGCATACAACGGGTGCAAACCATATTTGCACATGCGGAAACTAAGGTTAATCTTGATGAGCCTAGCATGTACAGACATGGTCTCGGAACACGGAATACCAAAAGGTAGAACATGAGTCATATAAATGATATGATGAACATGAAGATTGTTCGCCAACGAAACTACATCTTCTCTCGTGAAGATCAGACTTGGTGTAGTGGATTTGGTTCGTGTAATCACTAAGACAATGTGAGGGATGTTGTTTTGAGTGGGAGTTCACCTAGTTAATTTAAAAATTTAGATTGAACTCAATTCATCATAAACTTACTCTAAATTACTTGCAAATTTGTTGTAGATTATGGCGAACCTCTCCATCAATTCCAATGCGTTCCTAGAGAAAGAAAAGCTTAAGAACAATGGAAGAAACTTCACGGACTGGTTCCGTGGACTGAAGATCGTCCTTAGGGCTGGTCAGTTGACCTATGTGCTCGAAGCACCGCTGGGTGACCCACCTGCAGAAGATGCCACCGATGACGTAAAGAATGTTTACGCCACTCGGAAAAATCATTACTCCACAGTTCAGTGTGCCATCCTATACGTTTTAGAAGCGGAGCTTCAGAAGCGCTTTGAGCACCACGACCCGTTCAAGATCATTAAGGAGCTCAGGCTGATTTTTGAGACTCATGCGGCCGTGGAGAGCTATGAGGCCTCCGAAAAGTTCTTTAACTGTAAGATGGAAGAGGCTAGCTCCGTTAGCGAGCACGTGCTCACCATGTCTGGGCACACAAACAAGCTCCAAGAGTTGGGGATAACGATTCCTAATGAGTTAGGGATTCACCGTGTCCTCCAATCACTGGCACCAAGTTACAAGAACTTTGTGATGAACTACAATATGCACTGCATGAACAAGACGTTGCCTGAACTATCGTCCATGCTGAAAACTGCTGAAGTGGAGATCAAGAAGGAGCACCAAGTGTTGATGGTCAATAAGACCACCAATTTCAAGAAACAAGGCAAGCCTAAGAACAAGGGCAACTTCAAGAAGGACGGCAAGAAAGCTGCCGCACCTGCTAAGAAGCCCAAGGCTGGTCCTAAGCCTGAAACTGAATGCTTCTACTGCAAGGGTGCTGGTCACTGGAAGCGTAACTGCCCCAAGTACCTGGCGGATCTGAAGAACGGCAACATCAAGAAGAAAGGTATATTCGATATACACGTTATTGATGTATATCTTCCTAGTAATCGTAGTAGTGCCTGGGTATTTGATACTGGTTCGGTTGCTCATATTTGTAACTCGAAATAGGAGCTGCGGAATAAGCGATGACTGGCGAGAGATGAGGTGACGATGCGCGTTGGAAATGGCTCCAAGGTTGATATGATCGCCGTCGGCACACTCCCTCTACATCTACCTTCGGGATTAGTTTTAAATTTGAATAATTGTTATTTGGTGCCTGCGTTAAGCATGAACATTATATCTGGATCCTGTTTATTGCGAGACGGTTACTCTTTTAAGTCCGAGAATAAAGGTTGTTTGATTTATGTGAGTAATATCTTTTATGGTAATGCACCTGAGATAAATGGTTTATTCTTACTGAATCTTGATAGTAGTCATACACATGTTCACAACATAGATGCTAAACGAAGAAAATTAAATGATAATTCTACATACATGTGGCACTGTCGTCTTGGTCACATTGGAGTAAAGCGTATGAAGAAACTCCATTCTGATGGACTTCTTGAATCACTTGATTTTGAATCACTTGAAAGATGCGAAGCATGTCTAATGGGAAAAATGACTAAGACTCCATTCTCTGGAATAATGGAGCGAGCTACAGACTTATTGGAAATAATACATACCGATGTGTGCGGTCCAATGAGTGTAGCATCGCGTGGTGGATATCGTTATGTTCTCACTTTCACGGATGACTTAAGTAGATATGGGTATGTCTACTTTATGAAACATAAGTCCAAAACTTTCGAGAAGTTTAAGGAATTTCAAAGTGAAGTGCAAAATCATCGTAACAAGAAGATTAAGTTTCTGCGTTCTGACCGTGGAGGTGAATATCTAAGTTATGAGTTTGGCATGCATTTAAAGAGATGTGGAATACTTTCACAGTTGACACCGCCGGGAACACCACAGTGTAATGGTGTGTCCGGACGTCGTAATCGAACTCTCTTAGATATGGTTCGATCTATGATGTCTCTTACAGATTTACCGCTATCGTTTTGGGGCTATGCATTAGAGCCAACCGCATTCACTTTAAATAGGGCACCATCTAAATCCGTTGAAACGACACCGTATGAATTGTGGTTTGGTAAGAAACCTAAGTTGTCGTTCCTTAAAGTTTGGGGTTGCGAAGCATATGTAAAGAAGTTACAACCTGATAAGCTTGAACCCAAAGCGGAGAAATGCGTCTTCATAGGATACCCTAAAGAAACAATTGGGTATACCTTCTATCATAGATCCGAAGGCAAAGTTTTCGTTGCCAAGAATGGATCCTTTCTTGAGAAGGAGTTTCTCTTGAAGGAAGTGACTGGAAGAAAAGTAGAACTCGATGAGGTTATCGAACCTTCTCTCGGATTTGAGAGTAGCGCAGCACTGGAAGATGTTTTTGTGCTTCCTGCACCAATTGGAGAGGAAGCTAATGATGGTGATCTTGAAACTTCGGACGAAGTTGCTGCTAAACCTCGCAGTTCAACGAGGGTTTGTACCACTCCTGATTGGTATGACCCTGCCTTGAACGTCATGTTGGTGGACAACACTGATGACCCTACGACGTATGATGAAGCTATGGTGAGCCCAGATTCCGACAAATGGCTAGAAGCCATGAAATCCGAAATGGGATCCATGTACGAAAACCAAGTGTGGACTTTGGTGGACTTACCGGATGGCCGTAAGGCTGTCGAGAACAAATGGATTTTCAAGAGAAAAACAGATGCTGATGGTAATATTACCGTCTATAAAGCTCGACTTGTCGCGAAAGGATTCCGAAAAATTCAAGGAGTTGACTACGATGAGACATTCTCACCAGTAGTGAAGCTAAAGTCTGTAAGGATTTTGTTAGCAATTGCAGCATATTTCGATTATGAGATTTGGCAGATGGATGTCAAAACGGTGTTCGTTAATGGTGACATTGAGGAAGAGTTGTATATGGTACAACCCAAGGGTTTTGTCGATCCTAAAGATGCTAACAAGGTATGCAAACTTCAGCGCTCCATTTATGGACTGAAGCAAGCATCCCGGAGTTGGAATCAACATTTTGATAAAGTAATCAAAAACTTTGGATTTATACAAACTTATGGAGAAGCTTGTATTTACAAGAAAGTGAGTGGGAGCTCTGTAGCATTCCTAGTACTATATGTAGATGACATATTGTTGATTGGGAATGATATAGAATTTCTTAATAGTGTCAAAGCCTATTTGAATAATAGTTTTTCAATGAAGGATCTTGGCGAAGTGGCATATATTCTAGGCATCAAGATTTATAGAGATAGATCAAGACGCCTAATAGCGCTTGCACAAAGTACATACTGGGACAAAGTTCTAAAGAAATTTAGAATGGAAGAGAGCAAGAAAGGGTTCGTGCCCATGTTGTCAGGTAAGACCTTGAGTAAGACTCAAAATCTAGCTACGGCAGAAGATAGAGAGAAAATGAATAATATTCCCTATGCCTCGGCCATAGGTTCTATCATGTATGCCATGCTATGTACAAGACCAGATATAGCACATGTTGTTAGTTTGACTAGCAGATATCAAAGTGATCCTGGAATGGAGCATTGGACAGTGGTCAAGAATATCCTAAAGTACCTAAATAGGACTAAGGATATGGTTCTTTCTTATGGAGGTGATGAACAGCTTGTTGTAAATGGTTACACTGATGCTAGTTGGAACACCGATCCAGATGACTCGAAGTCACAGTCTAGATACGTATTTATTTTAAATGGTGCTGCAGTGAGCTGGAGGAGTGCCAAGCAAAGCGTTGTGGCGAAATCTTCAACTGAATCGGAATACATAGCTGCTTCGGAGGCTGCACAAGAAGCCATATGGATGAAGGAGTTCATTACTGAACTTGCGTGGTTCCTAGTGCGTTGGACCCGATGGCCATCTACTGTGATAACACATGTGCCATAGCTAATGCACAGGAGCCAAGGTCACATAGCAAGCTGAAGCACATCAAGCTACGTTTCCATGCTATTCGCGAGTATGTCCAAGATGGTGACATAAAGATTTGCAAAGTACACACTGATCTGAATGTGGCAGATCCGTTGACTAAACCTCTCCCTAGGGCGAAGCATGACCAACACCAGAACGCCATGGGTGTTAGGTATATTACCATGTAATCTAGATTATTGACTCTAGTGCAAGTGGGAGACTGTTGGAGATATGCCCAAGAGGCAATAATAAAAGTGGTTATTATTATATCTTTGTGTTTTATGATGAATGTTTACATCCCATGCTATAATTGTATTATAAGGAAGCACTAATACATGTGTGTTTTGTAAACATAAAAGAGTCCCTAGTAAGCCTCTTGTTGAACTAGCTTGTTGATTAATTGATGATCATGGTTTCCTGATCATGGACATTGGATGTGATTAATAACAAGATTATATCATTAGGAGAATGATGTGATGGACACATACCCATAGTAAGCTTAGCATAAGATCAAGTCATTAAGTTCGTATTGCTATAAGCTTTCAAATGCATAGTAACCTAATCCTTCGACCATGAGGTTATGTTAATCACCATCACCGGATGGATACTTTGATGACATCAAACACCGCTTCGTAACTGGGTGGTTATAAAGGTGTCATTGGGTATTCTGAAAGTATGTGTTGAAGCGCATGGACCAAGATTGGGATTTGTCCATCCATATGACGGATAGATATGCTCTGGGCCCTCTCGGTGGAATGTCATCTAGTTAGCTTGCAAGCATGTGACTGGGTCACAAGGGATGACATAACATGGAACGAGTAAAGAGTACTTGTCAGTAACTAGGTAGAACTAGGTATGGAGATACCGACGATCAAACCTCGGATAAGTAGAGTATCGCGTGACAAAGGGAATTGGTTTCGTATGTTAATGGTTCTATCGATCATGAAGTCATCGTTGAGTATGTGGGAGCCATTATGGATCTCCAGATCCCGCTGATGGTTATTGATTGGAGAGGTGTCTCCATCATGTCTGCATATTCACGAACCGTAGGGTGACACACTTAAGGTTCAATGCTGTTTTAGGTAGATATGGAATTTGCGTTGGAGACCGAATGTTGTTCGGAGTCTCGGATTGGATCTGAGACATCACGAGGAGATCCAGAATTGTCCGGAGAATAAGATTCATATATTGGGGATCATTTTCTAAGTTAGGAAATGTTCGGAGTATTTGTATGGAGATTGTAGAGGTTTCGGAATGTTCCGGAAGGTTGTGGAAGATTTCTTGGAGTTTGCTTGAAAACCAAGAAAGGATCAAGGAATCCTTCTGGGGCAATACAAGGAGTCGTGGGGGAGGAGGACTCCCCCCCTCCCAATCTGCCGGCCAAGGAAGGGAGGGGAGTTCTACTAGGACTCCCCCTCCCATGGCGCCTCCCTCCTTTAAATAGAGGGGTGGAGGCGCCACCCCCTGGTACTCTCCACTCTTGCCCTAGCCGCCTCTCTCCTCCTCCTTTCTTCTGCTCAGGCTTAGGCGAAGCCCTGTAGAATTCTCTACTCCACCACCACCACCACGCCGTCGTGCTGCTGGGATTCCGTGGAGAAGATCTACTACCTCCGCTGCTCGCTGGAACGGGGAGAGGAAGGTCTGCATCGACTGCGCACGTGTGACCGACTGCGGAAGCGCTGCCGGAACACGTCGCCGGAAGGATCGTCTACTCGATCTTGAGATCGGCAAGTGATCGACTACATCAACCACGAGATCCAAGTCTCGTAACGCTTTCGGATCTAAAAGGGTTAGTACAGATCTATCTCGTTGCACATGTCTAATAGATTAGATCTTGGCTTTTATCTAGATTAGATCTGGGTTTTGTTCGTTCTTGCGGTAGAATTTTTTTGTTTTCCTTGCTACGAACCCATCACAACCTCCATCCCTCGCTCCAGCAAAGCAGCGGAAGCAGCAACTCCTTTCCAGATAAAGCCACCGGGAACATGTATCTCGCTAATCCGAGACCATGGGGAAATAATACTAGAGGGGGACAGAGATCCTTCACAAGGAGGTGTGTGGAAGAAGGGGAGTGAGGGGGGCCTTTTATAGGAGGAGGGGGGTGCCCCTCCTTCAGGGCCGGCGCATGGGGGAGGTGACCCTTCACCTCCTCCATTCATGTGGTGGTAACCCCTCCACATTAAAATGCCCCTTCACATTCTCTTTTAAAGTCTCCAATTTAAATGCATTAAATTTCTCCAAATTTAATGCTCTCTCATTTAATAAAACTCTTTTATTATTTTTATTCAGAATTTTTCTAATTACTTTAATTAACAAACATTCACATAAAACCCCCTGCAACATTTCAATATTACACACAGAACCAATTTCAGCAATTTCACCTGAAACAGTTTCGGTGTCTATTGAAATAATTCCAGCGCTTTCTTAAATCTTTATCTGAAACATATTTGCTCCAAATGGTGTCGGTATCCCTTAAGTGTGTCACACTATGGTTCGCGAATAATGCAGACATGATCGAGGCCCCTCTCCGATCAATAATCAGCAGTGGGACCTGGAGATCCATACTGACTCCTACACATTCAACAATGACTTCTGTGATCGTGAGAACCTTTAACGCTAGTAACTAAATCCCTTTGTCTCGCGGTATATTACATGTCCGAGATTTGATCATCGGTATCTCCATACCTAGTTTGATCTCGTTTCCGACATGCACTCTTTTCTCGTTCCCATGATATAACATTCTAGTGATCACATCACTTGCTTGCAAGCTATCTTAATGTGATATCACCGAGAGGGCCCAGAATATATCTATCCGTCATTGGGATTGACAAATTCCACTCTTGATCCATGAGCCTCAACATAACACCTCCGTAGCACTGAACCCATCTTTATAGTCACCCTGTTACGGTGTGACGTTTGATGTTATCAAGATACTCTTCCAGTGTTAGCAATTAACATGATCTCATGATCTAAGGATAAAGATTACTTCATATGATGTTATAGCAATATAAACATAATGACTTCATATAATGCTATACTTCGGATGAATGTTCATCACATCATTCGACCAATGTTGTGACCTCGTTATTAACAACATCCAATGTCCATGATCAGGAAACCTTGATCATCTTGTTAAGCAACGAGCTATTCTATAAGAGAGGCATAAGTAGGAACCCTTTTTGTTTATTAAACACACATGTATTGACGTTTCCGATCAATACATTTATAGCATGAAAAATAAACATTTATCATAAACATGGAATAAGATAATAACCACTTTATTATTGCCTCTCGGGAATATTCCCTTCAGATGCTACTGAAAGTTATTATGAGAGAGGGAAACATGGTTTTATGCATCTCAATAATATTAAGTTTCCCCTCTTTATGTTGAAAATTTTGAAGTTGCACTTGTTTTGCTTTCCTATGCTTATTGCTTTCTGCTTTCATGACTTTTTTATTTACAAGATTCCTATGCATAGGAAGTGGGTTAGACTTAAATGTGTTTTGAATTTGCTTCTTGATGCTCTCTTGTACTTCAATTCATATTTCCTCTATGAGCATATTCTCAAACTATCATGCCTAACTTAAAGGCGTTAAAGAAAAGTACTTATTGGGAGATAACCCAAAAGTTTTAGATAAGTCTTAGAAGTTATTACCTCTATAATAACCGCTCCTTATCCTTTTTATTTGCTTTTTGTGCCAAGAGTAACCTCTAATGAGAGAGAAGTAATGCTTGGAAAAGTTGTTGTCTCGAAACAGATTTTTGTTCTTCACTGTAAAAATTCGTGTAAAATCTTTGTAGGTCGGTTTGAGGCGTGAATTTTTGTGCTTCTGCACCAGGTTGTTATCTAACTTTCGTTAGTTCAACACTTTTCGATTTGAGCAACAGAAGGTCTTCGAAAGAATTGGTTTTTACCTGCTGGTCTGTTTTGATAGATTTCTGCCATTATTTGCATTAGCTTATTGTTGTTTCCTTTTTGAGTACTTTTTGGGGAATTGAGTTTTTTGAGGGAAGTGCTACAGTAGCTTGTGTTTTAATGGACGTTTTACTTGTGTTGAAACTGAACCAAGAGACTTATTATCTTGAATACACTAATGTTGGTAATGAAGATTGTGTGAAGTTTTGTATGAAGGAAATTTTTAGGTGTATGGAGAGAATGATGTAATGATATGAAGAATGGACTAAATATCAAGCTTGAGGATGCCATGCGTGTCACCCCAAGAAATATCCAAGAAGTACAAGCGTCAAAGCTTGGGGATGGCCAAGGCATCCCCTTCTTCATTAATAAAAATCTCAGGTCTTTCTAGACACTTCGTTTTTATTGTTTCATGCACTGTTGTGTTGTTCTTGGAGCGTCTTTGTTTTTTATTTTGGTTTTAGTTTGCTTGGTTTTATTAGTTTGCTTGAATAAATTGGTTGGACCCCCTCTTTCATACATTAGTTTTCAAATAGTTTGGTTTGGATTGGAAAAGAGTAGGAAAGTTCATGCTTAAGTGGTAAAGAGAGCTTGTTTTTGACTGTGGCCTATGCTTTGTCATGCCATGCTTGATATTGTTTTGTCTTTATGCTTAGTATTCTTTGTTGTAGCATGCCATGTTATAAACAATTGAGATTGCTTAATGTGCCTTGGAAGAATCATGTGTTGTTTTAGCATATTAAAGCATAGTATTGTGGTATTCTCCTTTGATGCTTTATTTGGGTTGACTTGTCCCATGCTTTGTCATGCCATAGCCTTGATGATCCTTTAGTTTTCGACTTGTAATATCACTTTATTCTTTAATCAATGATGTTTTGTCACTCTACATGATTATGGCCATTACTCTTAGTTGGTCGCTCCCAGTCTTTTGCTAGCCTCCATAATCAAGTATGAGTTTAACTCATGCATCCAACTCCATAAAACCAAGTTATTCCAAAGAGTCCACCATACGTACCTATTAGCATTTGCTATTCCAAGTATATTCATGTTTTTATCTACCTTCCGAATTAAATTTGTTATGTGAAAATTAGTGATTAAAGCTCTCACGAACTTGATGGCACACTTTACTTTCCTTGCACTTAATAAACTTGAACCATTGTGTCATCTATGTTGTATATGCTTGCACTTATACGTTGGGGATTAGCAAAACCATGCTGTCATGGGGAACGCTTTCAACATTGCACGTGTACATTGTACCTAGTTGATATCATGCTCTTTTGTCTATGGATGTCGTCGGTGTGAAATGAAAGGGGACTTATAAGTCCATGGAGTTATGTATGTGTGTTAGAGAAACGCCTAGGCCGCCGGTCTAATCCATGTTGTCATGGTGGAAACCTGCAGCGTAACCATAATGAGCTGTCTATGAAGCATTCTTCTTATAAAAAAAGAGATAGAGATTGAGAAAAAGAGAAAAAGAAAAAGAAAAATAGAGATATGAGAAAAGAGGAAAGAGAGAAAAAAGCACCATTTTCCCATGGTAAATAAGAAGATTGCTGAGATGCTCGTTGTCTGCTTGCCTTGTCATTTTGTTATGGGGATTCTTCCGTATCATCGGGCAAGGGGTACCCCGTTGACGGTTCTCTATGATACACATGTACTTACGATGACAAGAACTTACCGGTAGCTAAACTTGAGTAGCATGAGGAGCGGCCCTCCTATTCAAGGGACATGAGATTTCCAACTTATACTTTATCAAGAATATACTTCATAGTTTGTTCACTTTAACCTTAATCACCTTAAAGATGCTTATGATAGGGGCAATAAGAGCTGAAAGCTAACAAGTACCATAATTTTTGGAAGATCTTTATGAAACTTGAATCTCTGCTTCCTTCTATGAAGGCCTTTCTTTTACTTTTATGTTGAGTCTCCACCTTCTACCTTTATGCACCTACTTTGAGAGCCTAGTGGCCATTCTTAGTTCTATGTGCATTGTCCCAAGACTTGTTGATTGATGCATAACTTGATATTGCTTGTTCTTAAACTACTTGTAGCTAGTCACTCTTATGAACTTTGAATGTGTCCTATGCATTTATATTTGCTACTCTATGAGGGACAAGCTAAATGCCACTATGCTATGTTTTCTTTATGTGAAACAAACAAATGTCTTGCAAAGCATTGTTATTCATGAATATTTTGTTTGTACCCTTTCATGTTGCAACATAGTTGCTATGTCTTATTGCTAGAACATTATCTTTCATGCTATGTTGAAGTACTATGATCCCAACTATCAATTGCTATAAATACCTTGATCAAGATTGTGATGGCGCATGTCACCTCAAAAATTATTCTTTATTTTTATCACTTACCTACTCGAGGACGAGCAGGAGTTAAGCTTGGGGATGTTTATACATTGCTAGCGTATCCATAATTTTTGATGTTCCATGCTTGGTTTTATCTACTTTCTTATGTTTTGTTCCAACTTTGGAGTACTTTTCATACACTTTCTTGGACTAACCTATTAACAAGATGGCACAGTGCCAGTTGCCTATTTTCTGCTGTTTTTGGTTCCAGGAAAGTCAGAAAATGAATATTCTCCAAATTGGACCAGACTAAAGCCAAAGTCGTTATTTTCCCGGAAGACTCACGGATCCAGAAGAAGAGACAAAGGGGGGCCACAGGGTGGCCACACCACCCCTTGGCGAGGGTCCCCCTGGCCACGCCAGGGCATGGTGTGGGCCCCCTCGCCAGCCACCGACCTTGCCCCTTCGCCTATCAAATCCTCCTGATGCAAAACCCCTAAAGGGAGCATCCTCCAGCCACGAAAAGTTCCGCCTCACCGCCGCCACCGAAGGGGAGATTCGGGGGACAGAAAGTCTCTGTTCCGGCACCGTACCGGGACGGGGAAGTGCCCCCGGAGCCATCTCCATCGATCTCCACCACCATATCCATCACCATTGCTGATTCCCATGATGATGAGGGAGTAGTTCTTCCTTGAGGCCAAGGGTTCTACCGATAGCTATGTGTTCATCTCTCTCTATGCATGATCTTGTTGTGGTCATGAGCTTTGTAATCAAGTAGATCTACCTTGCTACTCAAGTGCTTTAATAGATCTCTGCTCTCCCCATGTTTGTGAAAGTGACAACATGCACACCATGGTCGCACTTAGGCTAGAGATTACAAATACTTGTTATGAGTTATATTTGGAGTTGGATGTCTCTATGAAATTATGGTGTTTGTTGGAACCATCTAGTGCTCAAGGTGACAATGTGGGGTTATCTAGATGGGAAAGTGAACTTTGAGGTGTGTTGTTATAGCCCTACCATGGATTAGAGTGTCCAACCGGAGAGTAGTTAAGAGTAGTATCATAAAGAGAATATATTTATATGAGAGTGTTGACTAGTGAAAGTATGATCCCTAGGCCTTGTTTCTAAGCATTCAAACACCGTTTGCAATTAGATCTGTCACATGTTTGCTTGCTTCCATCTTTATTTCCGTTTGCTTTTAGTCTTTTCCACGCCATCATGCTATTTTCTATCATCGTTGTCTTATATACATACCACTTGTATTTTACTATCTCTTCACCGAACTAGTGTACCTATACACCTGACAAGTGTATTGGGTGTGTTGGGGACATAAGAGACTTCTTGTATCTTGATTGCAGGGTTGCTTGAGAGGGAATACCTTTGACCACTTGCTCCCTGAGTTCGATAAACCTTGGGTGATCCACTTAAGGGAAAACTTGTTGCTGTTCTACAAACCTCTGCACTTGGAGGCCCAACAACTGTCTACAAGAATAGAAGTGCGTAGACATCAGTCCTATATATGTAAACTCATGCTGTTATGTTAATGGTTGAATGAAGTTTCTTTTGGTACTACTCATAAAAAAGTTTTTTTGGTACTACTCACTGTACCCTGTAGTACTAGTAGTACTGCGAATGGCGATCTATTGAATATCCTTCCCCCTGGATGTTTATGAAGTAAGTGAAAATTTTGAACTAGGAAAGTTTGAATTGCTACTCTATTGTAAGGAGCAACATGGTTCCCACCAACGCAACTGACGAACACGCCAGACAAAGACACGGATCCGCTAACAGAAGGCAGGTCATTGGTCGATGTGCGTGCGCAGCGCCACGTTGTGGACGAGGGAGAGATCATTCGGCCGGGGTGTCGGGTCGTGATGAGGGCGTGAAGGAGAGAGAAAACACATTTTGTTTTGCGTGCATATATATTGTGGTCCTAAAATGTACTCTACTCACTGTACCCTGTACCTCGTGTTAGAAACCCATCCCAACTTTGCTCTGACATTGCACCGCCTTCAAATCCTCCTCTTCGCAACTCTCTCCCGGCCTCCTCTGTGCTCATAGTGTCTTCTCGCTCATTATTTTTTAACAGAAAAAGGAAATAAATTCTTCTTACTTGTTATTCAGAAAATAAATTCCCGTCACTTGGAAAATCGAAATTGATTATTTTTTGTTTTTAATATCTTCGATTATTCTCAAAGATGGCAAAATTTGTTGGCATGCAAATTCTTGGATGTGGGATCATGAGAATAAAGTATAATGTAGAGATATGGCCTTGACCTTGTGGTTGTCCGCCTTGAAATCCAATAATTTTTCATACTCGTTGACAACTATGCTTAAATTCGTTAAAATGTCACCACTTACTTTTAGGTTAGCAGTTTACACGGTCGGTGGGAGTACATTCTACATCAAGGACCTAAAAAGGGAAAATTAAATCAAGGTCCACACATTTAGCACAAAGGACCCTAAAATTGAGCAAAGAAAACCGTTAGGTTCGGCTCCTTCTCAAGAGAGCAGCTGGTCGAGCCATACTCTTCATACTACTTTCTCTTCGATTGTTTTCACAATATGGCCAAATCTGTCGCCATGCAAATTCTTGGATACTCGATCATCAGAATAAAGTATGATGTAGAGATATGGCCTTGACCATTTGGTCATTCGGCTTGAAATCCAAGGATGTTCATACTCGTTAACAATTATAAGCTGAAATTCGTTTAAATTTCACCACTTATGTTTAGGTTAGAATTTTACACGGCCAGTGGGAGTAAATTTTACAAAAAGGACCTAAAAAGGGGGGAAATTACATCGAGGTCCATACATTTAGCACAAAGGACCCTAAAATTAACAAAGCAAAATAGTCAGGTTCGGCTCCTTCTCAAGAGAGTAGCTGATCGAGCCACACTCTTCATACTACTTCATCTTCGATTGTTTTCAAAATATGGCCAAATTTGTCGGCATGCAAATTCTTGGATATGGGATCATCAACATAAAGTGTGATGTAGATATGGCCTTGACCTTGGTCGTTCGTCTTGAAATACAAGAATGGTTCATACTCGTTGACAACTAAGCTTAAATTCGTTTAAATTTCACCACTTACTTTTAGGTTAGAACTTTACACGGTCGATCGGAGTACATTTTACA
Organism: Avena eriantha; assembly: GCA_910589775.1. Taxonomy (NCBI): domain Eukaryota; kingdom Viridiplantae; phylum Streptophyta; class Magnoliopsida; order Poales; family Poaceae; genus Avena; species Avena eriantha. The sequence goes on along the minus strand of OU342741.1, from coordinate 451,846,425 downwards.
TCAGGGACCTCAAAAAAGCAAAAAATACATCGAGGTCCATACATTTAGCATAAAGGACCCTAAAAGGAAAATTTTCTGGTTGGGATCCTTCTCGAGAGATCAGCTGATCTGAGCCAAACTCTTGATACTACTTCATCTTCGATTGTTTTCAAGACATGGCTAGATCTATTGCCATTCAAATTCTCTGACATGGGATCATCATCATATAAAGTATGATGCTAATATGGCCTTGACATTGGTCGTTCGGCTTGAAATCCAAGAATGTTCGTACTCATTGACAAGTAAGCTTAAAATCATCTAAATTTCACCACTTACACTTTTAGAACTGAAAGGGGGGAAATTACATCGAGGTCCATACATTTTGCACAAAGGACCCTAAAATTAAGCAAGGAAAATAGGCGGGTTCGGCTCCTTCTCGAGAGAATAGCTGCTCGAGCCATACTCTTCATACTACTTCATCTTTGATTGTGTTCAAAATATGGCCAAATTTGTCGGCATGCAAATTCTTGGATATGGGATCATCAGCATAAAGTATGATGTAGATATGGCCTTGACCTTGGTGGTTCGTCTTAAAATACAAGAATGCTTCATAATCATTGACAACAAAGCTTAAATTCGTTTAAATTTCACCACAATACTTTTAGGTTATAACTTTACACGGTCAATCGAAGTACATTTTACATCATGGACCTCAAAAAAGCAAAAATTACATCGAGGTCCATATACATTTAGCATAAAGGACCCTAAAAGAAAAAAAAATCTGGTTTGGCTCATTCTCGAGAGATCAGCTGATCTGAGCCAAACTCCTAATACCACTTCCTCTTTGATTGTTTTCAAAACATGGCCAAATCTGCTGCCATGCAAATTCTATAACATGTGATCATCAGCACAAAGTATGATGTTGATATGGCCTTGACCTTGGTCGTTCGACTTGAAATCCGAGAATGCTCATACTCATTGAAAAGTAAGCTTAAAATCATCTAATTTCACCACTTACACTTTTGGACCTAACAAAAGGGGGAAATTACATCTAGATCCATACATTTAGCACAAAGGACCCTAAAATTAAGCAAGGAAAACAATCGGGTTCAGCTCCTTCTCTAGAGAGTAGGTGATCGAGCCATACTCTTCATACTACTTCATCTTCGATTGTTTTCAAAATATGGCCAAATTTGTCGACATGCAAATTCTTGGATATGGGATCATCAACATAAAGTATGATGTAGATATGGCCTTGACCTTGGTCGTTCGTCTTGAAATACAAGAATGGTTCATACTCGTTGACAACTAAGCTTAAATTCATTTAAATTTCACCACTTACTTTTAGGTCAAAACTTTACATGGTCGATCGAAGTACATTTTACATCAGGGACCTCAAAAAAGGAAAAATTACATCGAGGTCCATATACATTAACATAAAGGACCCTAAAAGAAAAAAATCTGGATCGGCGCATTCTCGAGAGATCAGCTGATCTAAGCCAAACTCTTAATATTACTTCCTCTTCGATTGTTTTAAAAACATGGCCAGATCCATTGCCATGCAAATTCTCTAACATGGGATCATCAACATAAAGTATGATGTGATATGGCCTTGACCTTGGTCGTTCGGCTGGAAATCCAAGAATGTTCATTCTCGTTGACAACTAAGCTTAAATTCGTCTATTTTACATGGTCGGTGGGAGTACATTTTACATCAAGGACCTAAAAAAGAAAATTATTACATCGAGGTCCATACATTTAGCACAAAGAACCCTAAAAGCAAAACTTTCTAGTTTGGCTCCTTCTCAAGAGATGAGCTGATCTAAGTCAAACTATTCATATTACTTCTTCTTTGATTGTTTCAAAATATGGCTAAATCTATTGCAATGCAAATTCGCTGATATGGGGTCATCAACATAAAGTATGATGTTGATATGGCCTTGACCTTGTTCGTTTGGCTTGAAATCCAAGAATGTTCATACTCATTGATAAGTGAGCTTAAATTCGTTTAAATTTCACCACTTACACTTTTTGGTTAGAATTTTAAATGGATGGTGGGAGCACTACATTTTATACCAAGGACATAAAAAAGGGAAAATTACATCGAGGTCCATACGTTTTGCACAAAGGACCCTAAAATTAAGCAAGGAAAATAGGCGGGTTCGGCTCCTTCTCGAGAGAATAGCTGCTCGAGCCATACTCTTCATACTACTTCATCTTTGATTGTGTTCAAAATATGGCCAAATTTGTCGGCATGCAAATTCTTGGATATGGGATCATCAGCATAAAGTATGATGTAGATATGGCCTTGACCTTGGTGGTTCGTCTTAAAATACAAGAATGCTTCATAATCATTGACAACAAAGCTTAAATTCGTTTAAATTTCACCACAATACTTTTAGGTTATAACTTTACACGGTCAATCGAAGTACATTTTACATCATGGACCTCAAAAAAGCAAAAATTACATCGAGGTCCATATACATTTAGCATAAAGGACCCTAAAAGAAAAAAAAAATCTGGTTTGGCTCATTCTCGAGAGATCAGCTGATCTGAGCCAAACTCCTAATACCACTTCCTCTTTGATTGTTTTCAAAACATGGCCAAATCTGCTGCCATGCAAATTCTATAACATGTGATCATCAGCACAAAGTATGATGTTGATATGGCCTTGACCTTGGTCGTTCGACTTGAAATCCGAGAATGCTCATACTCATTGAAAAGTAAGCTTAAAATCATCTAAATTTCACCACTTACACTTTTGGACCTAACAAAAGGGGGAAATTACATCTAGATCCATACATTTAGCACAAAGGACCCTAAAATTAAGCAAGGAAAACAATCGGGTTCAGCTCCTTCTCTAGAGAGTAGGTGATCGAGCCATACTCTTCATACTACTTCATCTTCGATTGTTTTCAAAATATGGCCAAATTTGTCGACATGCAAATTCTTGGATATGGGATCATCAACATAAAGTATGATGTAGATATGGCCTTGACCTTGGTCGTTCGTCTTGAAATACAAGAATGGTTCATACTCGTTGACAACTAAGCTTAAATTCATTTAAATTTCACCACTTACTTTTAGGTCAAAACTTTACATGGTCGATCGAAGTACATTTTACATCAGGGACCTCAAAAAAGGAAAAATTACATCGAGGTCCATATACATTAACATAAAGGACCCTAAAAGAAAAAAATCTGGATCGGCGCATTCTCGAGAGATCAGCTGATCTAAGCCAAACTCTTAATATTACTTCCTCTTCGATTGTTTTAAAAACATGGCCAGATCCATTGCCATGCAAATTCTCTAACATGGGATCATCAACATAAAGTATGATGTGATATGGCCTTGACCTTGGTCGTTCGGCTTGAAATCCAAGAATGTTCATTCTCGTTGACAACTAAGCTTAAATTCGTCTATTTTACATGGTCGGTGGGACTACATTTTACATCAAGGACCTAAAAAAGAAAATTATTACATCGAGGTCCATACATTTAGCACAAAGAACCCTAAAAGCAAAACTTTCTAGTTTGGCTCCTTCTCAAGAGATGAGCTGATCTAAGTCAAACTATTCATATTACTTCTTCTTTGATTGTTTCAAAATATGGCTAAATCTATTGCAATGCAAATTCGCTGATATGGGGTCATCAACATAAAGTATGATGTTGATATGGCCTTGACCTTGTTCGTTTGGCTTGAAATCCAAGAATGTTCATACTCATTGATAAGTGAGCTTAAATTCGTTTAAATTTCACCACTTACACTTTTTGGTTAGAATTTTAAATGGATGGTGGGAGCACTACATTTTATACCAAGGACATAAAAAAGGGAAAATTACATCGAGGTCCATACGTTTTGCACAAAGGACCCTAAAATTAAGCAAGGTAAATAGTCGAGTTCGTCTCCTTATCGAGAGAGTGGCTGATCGAGCCATACTCTTCATACTACTTCATCTTTGATTGTGTTCAAAATATGGCCAAATTTGTCGGCATGCAAATTCTTGGATATGGGATCATCAAGATAAAGTATGATGTAGATATGGCCTTGACCTTCGTGGTTTATCTTGAAATACAAGAATGCTTTGTAATCTTTGACAACAAAGCTTAAATTCGTTTAAATTTCACCACAATACTTTTAGGTTATAACTTTACACGGTCGATCGAAGTACATTTTACATCATGGACCTCAGAAAAGCAAAAATTACATCGAGGTCCATATACATTTAGCATAAAGGACCCTAAAAGAAAAAAAATCTGGTTTGGCTCATTCTCGAGAGATCAGCTGATCTGAGCCAAACTCCTAATACCACTTCCTCTTCGATTGTTTTCAAAACATGGCCAAATCTGCTGCCATGCAAATTCTATAACATGTGATCATCAGCACAAAGTATGATGTTGATATGGCCTTGACCTTGGTCGTTCGACTTGAAATCCGAGAATGCTCATACTCATTGAAAAGTAAGCTTAAAATCATCTAAATTTCACCACTTACACTTTTGGACCTAACAAAAGGGGGAAATTACATCTAGGTCCATACATTTAGCACAAAGGACCCTAAAATTAAGCAAGGAAAACAATCGGGTTCAGCTCCTTCTCTAGAGAGTAGGTGATCGAGCCATACTCTTCATACTACTTCATCTTCGATTGTTTTCAAAATATGGCCAAATTTGTCGACATGCAAATTCTTGGATATGGGATCATCAACATAAAGTATGATGTAGATATGGCCTTGACCTTGGTCGTTCGTCTTGAAATACAAGAATGGTTCATACTCGTTGACAACTAAGCTTAAATTCATTTAAATTTCACCACTTACTTTTAGGTCAAAACTTTACATGGTCGATCGAAGTACATTTTACATCAGGGACCTCAAAAAAGGAAAAATTACATCGAGGTCCATATACATTAACATAAAGGACCCTAAAAGAAAAAAATCTGGATCGGCGCATTCTCGAGAGATCAGCTGATCTAAGCCAAACTCTTAATATTACTTCCTCTTCGATTGTTTTCAAAACATGGCCAGATCCATTGCCATGCAAATTCTCTAACATGGGATCATCAACATAAAGTATGATGTGATATGGCCTTGACCTTGGTCGTTCGGCTTGAAATCCAAGAATGTTCATTCTCGTTGACAACTAAGCTTAAATTCGTCTATTTTACATGGTCGGTGGGAGTACATTTTACATCAAGGACCTAAAAAAGAAAATTATTACATCGAGGTCCATACATTTAGCACAAAGAACCCTAAAAGCAAAACTTTCTAGTTTGGCTCCTTCTCAAGAGATGAGCTGATCTAAGTCAAACTATTCATATTACTTCTTCTTTGATTGTTTCAAAATATGGCTAAATCTATTGCAATGCAAATTCGCTGATATGGGGTCATCAACATAAAGTATGATGTTGATATGGCCTTGACCTTGTTCGTTTGGCTTGAAATCCAAGAATGTTCATACTCATTGATAAGTGAGCTTAAATTCGTTTAAATTTCACCACTTACACTTTTTGGTTAGAATTTTAAATGGATGGTGGGAGCACTACATTTTATACCAAGGACATAAAAAAGGGAAAATTACATCGAGGTCCATACGTTTTGCACAAAGGACCCTAAAACCAAGCAAGGTAAATAGTCGAGTTCGTCTCCTTATCGAGAGAGTGGCTGATCGAGCCATACTCTTCATACTACTTCATCTTTGATTGTGTTCAAAATATGGCCAAATTTGTCGGCATGCAAATTCTTGGATATGGGATCATCAAGATAAAGTATGATGTAGATATGGCCTTGACCTTCGTGGTTTATCTTGAAATACAAGAATGCTTTGTAATCTTTGACAACAAAGCTTAAATTTGTTTAAATTTCACCACAATACTTTTAGGTTATAACTTTACACGGTCGATCGAAGTACATTTTACATCATGGACCTCAGAAAAGCAAAAATTACATCGAGGTCCATATACATTTAGCATAAAGGACCCTAAAAGAAAAAAAAATCTGGTTTGGCTCATTCTCGAGAGATCAGCTGATCTGAGCCAAACTCCTAATACCACTTCCTCTTCGATTGTTTTCAAAACATGGCCAAATCTGCTGCCATGCAAATTCTATAACATGTGATCATCAGCACAAAGTATGATGTTGATATGGCCTTGACCTTGGTCGTTCGACTTGAAATCCGAGAATGCTCATACTCATTGAAAAGTAAGCTTAAAATCATCTAAATTTCACCACTTACACTTTTGGACCTAACAAAAGGGGGAAATTACATCTAGGTCCATACATTTAGCACAAAGGACCCTAAAATTAAGCAAGGAAAACAATCGGGTTCAGCTCCTTCTCTAGAGAGTAGGTGATCGAGCCATACTCTTCATACTACTTCATCTTCGATTGTTTTCAAAATATGGCCAAATTTGTCGACATGCAAATTCTTGGATATGGGATCATCAACATAAAGTATGATGTAGATATGGCCTTGACCTTGGTCGTTCGTCTTGAAATACAAGAATGGTTCATACTCGTTGACAACTAAGCTTAAATTCATTTAAATTTCACCACTTACTTTTAGGTCAAAACTTTACATGGTCGATCGGAGTACATTTTACATCAGGGACCTCAAAAAAGGAAAAATTACATCGAGGTCCATATACATTAACATAAAGGACCCTAAAAGAAAAAAATCTGGATCGGCGCATTCTCGAGAGATCAGCTGATCTAAGCCAAACTCTTAATATTACTTCCTCTTCGATTGTTTTCAAAACATGGCCAGATCCATTGCCATGCAAATTCTCTAACATGGGATCATCAACATAAAGTATGATGTGATATGGCCTTGACCTTGGTCGTTCGGCTTGAAATCCAAGAATGTTCATTCTCGTTGACAACTAAGCTTAAATTCGTCTATTTTACATGGTCGGTGGGAGTACATTTTACATCAAGGACCTAAAAAAGAAAATTATTACATCGAGGTCCATACATTTAGCACAAAGAACCCTAAAAGCAAAACTTTCTAGTTTGGCTCCTTCTCAAGAGATGAGCTGATCTAATTCAAACTATTCATATTACTTCTTCTTTGATTGTTTCAAAATATGGCTAAATCTATTGCAATGCAAATTCGCTGATATGGGGTCATCAACATAAAGTATGATGTTGATATGGCCTTGACCTTGTTCGTTTGGCTTGAAATCCAAGAATGTTCATACTCATTGATAAGTGAGCTTAAATTCGTTTAAATTTCACCACTTACACTTTTTGGTTAGAATTTTAAATGGATGGTGGGAGCACTACATTTTATACCAAGGACATAAAAAAGGGAAAATTACATCGAGGTCCATACGTTTTGCACAAAGGACCCTAAAACCAAGCAAGGTAAATAGTCGAGTTCGTCTCCTTATCGAGAGAGTGGCTGATCGAGCCATACTCTTCATACTACTTCATCTTTGATTGTGTTCAAAATATGGCCAAATTTGTCGGCATGCAAATTCTTGGATATGGGATCATCAAGATAAAGTATGATGTAGATATGGCCTTGACCTTCGTGGTTTATCTTGAAATACAAGAATGCTTTGTAATCTTTGACAACAAAGCTTAAATTTGTTTAAATTTCACCACAATACTTTTAGGTTATAACTTTACACGGTCGATCGAAGTACATTTTACATCATGGACCTCAGAAAAGCAAAAATTACATCGAGGTCCATATACATTTAGCATAAAGGACCCTAAAAGAAAAAAAAAATCTGGTTTGGCTCATTCTCGAGAGATCAGCTGATCTGAGCCAAACTCCTAATACCACTTCCTCTTCGATTGTTTTCAAAACATGGCCAAATCTGCTGCCATGCAAATTCTATAACATGTGATCATCAGCACAAAGTATGATGTTGATATGGCCTTGACCTTGGTCGTTCGACTTGAAATCCGAGAATGCTCATACTCATTGAAAAGTAAGCTTAAAATCATCTAAATTTCACCACTTACACTTTTGGACCTAACAAAAGGGGGAAATTACATCTAGGTCCATACATTTAGCACAAAGGACCCTAAAATTAAGCAAGGAAAACAATCGGGTTCAGCTCCTTCTCTAGAGAGTAGGTGATCGAGCCATACTCTTCATACTACTTCATCTTCGATTGTTTTCAAAATATGGCCAAATTTGTCGACATGCAAATTCTTGGATATGGGATCATCAACATAAAGTATGATGTAGATATGGCCTTAACCTTGGTCGTTCGTCTTGAAATACAAGAATGGTTCATACTCGTTGACAACTAAGCTTAAATTCATTTAAATTTCACCACTTACTTTTAGGTCAAAACTTTACATGGTCGATCGGAGTACATTTTACATCAGGGACCTCAAAAAAGGAAAAATTACATCGAGGTCCATATACATTAACATAAAGGACCCTAAAAGAAAAAAATCTGGATTGGCGCATTCTCGAGAGATCAGCTGATCTAAGCCAAACTTTTAATACTACTTCCTCTTCGATTGTTTTCAAAACATGGCTAGATCTGTTGCCATGCAAATTCTTTAACATGGGATCATCAGCATAAAGTATGATGTTGATATGGCCTTGACCTTGGCCGTTCGGCTTGAAATCCAAGAATGTTCATACTCGTTGACAATTAAGCTTAAATTCGTCTAAATTTCACCATTTACTTTACGTTAACATTTTACACGGTCGGTGGGAGTACATTTTACATCAAGGACCTTGTCGGGGGGATGACCCCCGGGTAGGCCAAGTCGGGACCAACCGGTCGGCTCCAAGGAGCACATGCCGTCTGGACCTAGATCAAGGAACCACAGCCAGGTGGAATCCCCACCCGGTCTGCATTCAAGTTTCCCCGGCTGGCCCATCTAGCCGGGTAGCCAGAAGAACCGGCTGGGAGGCCGCTCCTAGCCGGGTGCCTCGGATCCGCTGGTTATGGTACGATGGGGATGACACTCCTTGCTGAGCGCACCCTTGACCGGACAGGCTGGCTGGCCTGGCCGACGCTACTGGACAACTGCACCAAAGCTGGAGGCTGACGAGCAAAGCAAGGGCTAACGAGGAAAGCCCCGGCTTACGCATAAAGAACCGGCTGACGGATAAAGAGCCGGATGACGAGTAAAGCAGGGGCGCTGAACACTAAAGCGTGGTCCTCCCCTTTATTGGAGGCTTGACTGGACCCAGGCCTATCATTTGGCCCTGTCCAACCGACCCACTTTGTAAGGCCCAAATCCAAACAGTAAACCCTAGAACCCAGCTTGTAAGCTACCTCCTAAACCTGTATATAAAGGGGGGTAGTGCTAGGGTTCTAGGTAAGCAGAAAATAGACACGAGAAGAAGAAGGACTTAGACAATTCCAAGCAAGAAGTAGCTAAGGAAACAACTTAAGGAGCATCTGTATTGGGCATTCGCCCCCTTTAATAGTAGATCCTTGCAGGAGTAGGAGTTTTACCTTGCCAAGAGGGCTCAGAACCTGGGTACATCACTGTGTTTGCAGTATCTGTGCCCAACCCGTTGCGAGTAGCCACCGATAGCATCCTGATTATCCCCTTCATGCCATCCCCGATGGTACTGCCGTGTTCCACACCACGACAGTTGGCGCCCACCGTGGGGCACAACGCTTTGGCTGGGATCATCTTTCGCACGGGACTTCCACTCGTCACCGGTGAGCGAGTCACGTCTGGCCTCGTCCTCACCCTCGGTTCATATGACTATGTCCTCAACAACGCGTCCTGCTTCACTGAGGGGGTTTTCCCAAGATGGGGCTCCATCATGCACTTCGGCGAGCACCGCGTCTACGTCGTCATCATCCCTGAGGCCTTCCCTCGTGAGGTCGTCAACATCTTCAGCGCGCCCCCTGGCTTCTCCACCTCGCGCATTGCTAGCGGCTGTGTCGAGGTCATGATGACAGGCTCGGTTGAGAACGGTCGCCCACCTCTAGAGCACAACGTGGACGGCTGCCACTAACTCACGCCTCCCGAACCCGGACTTGATCAACGCGTCCATCAAGCACCTCCGCAACCCCATCACCCCCATCAAGGCGGATCCAGCAGCAGCTGCGGCGGCCCTGGAGACTACCCGCCAGAACCTTATGGAGGAAGCTGGCAAGGTGGCGGCCGCCCAGCAACGGATGAACGCCACCATGCGAGAGAACAACATCGTGCACGGTTTCGCATGCTTGCCTAGTACCAGCCGCCTGGCCCAACCACAAGGCCGGAACCTTGGTTCGGAGATGGATCGCACCGCTGATCCGTGCACGCCCACAGTGCAGCCGGTCTACAGCTCCCCCGCCAAAAACATGAGGGCCGCGGAGGCGGCAGTTTGCAGAGCTAAGCCACATGGAGGGCGAGGAACTACTCCTTTAACTGGCGCGTGTCCAACTCCTCGTGGTCACAACGAACAAGCAGCATGCCGAGGTAGAACTCAGTATGGCTGGCAATAGCAGAACCCAACCGGCTCGCCGTATGGCAGATCCAGCTGGAGGTGGCAGCAAGGTATCTTCGCCAAACGGAGCGAGGCAGAGAAACCGCCCACGCGTTGGATCTGTAGGCCATGGGCACAATGCCCACAGCGCGGCAGCTGTTACCAGCAAAAACCGTGAGCCAGCCGACAAAGCCGGAAAGGGCCAAGCACTCCCCAAATCCTGCCTATCTGGCCGATCAGGACCGCTCGAGCCGGATGAACAGCAAGATGCGCGCGCGTGCGAATCGACCTGCTGGTCCAGTCATGCGCGCTAGAGGAAGAAAGCCCAGCCGGACCAAGATGTTTTGAACCGTACATCCGGAACGAACCGTTTCTGAAGGGATTTTTGCTCCCAAGGGATACGCCAAAGTACAACGGCTCGGTCAAGCCGGAGGACTGGCTGGTGGATTACACCACCATCGTAGGCATCGCCAACGGTAACCACCGGGTAGAAGTACGCTACGCCACTCTCATGCTCCTCGACTCATCCAGAACATGGCTAAACAGTCTCCCCGACAATAGCATCAACGCTTGGATCGATTTCGAGAAAGCGTTCGTTCGCAACTTCACCGGCATCTATAAGCGCCCAGGCCGGCCTGGCGAGCTTGCTCTGTGTGTGTAGGGCCCGGATGAATCCGATTGCTCCTACATCACCGGATGGACGAGCATGCACAACTCCTATGAGGGGATACGCGAACATCAGGCGGTTGATTTCTTCATCAATGGCTGTAGAGACGGCACTATGCTCAAGCATAAGCTTCGCCGGGTGGAACCCATAACCATGACATAGACAATGGCCATCGCGGACAAGTACGCCACGACCGACATGATAATGAAAAGATCCGTCCGGGTGGATGACCAAGGGCAAATAATCGTCGACGTCGCTGTAGATCGGCGCCAGCCGGAGGGAAATGGTCACAATTCTAGGCGGCACGACAACCGCCACGGTAAAAGAAAAGACGACCAGCCGGATAACCAATACGGCTCCAGGCAGGTGGTGGAAGTGCAGGAGGATCCAGCTGCAGGCGGAAGCTAGAGACAGAAGCCAGATAATCGGCCTCCAAGGCCCAAGTACACCATCGAGTCGATGCTTGATGGGCCATGCAAGTTCCATAGCGGAGGCAACAAGCCGACCACGCATACTACACGCCAGTGCACCTGGACGAAGAAAATGGCGGAGATTGCTGGCGCACCGGCTGGACACGCGCCACCTCCTCCAGACGGCGGGCCGCTAGGCGATTGCAATAACCAGCATCGAAGGGAAGAAAATGACAACAACTACCCCCGCCAGGTGGGAAGCTACCACATCTTCACCACGGAGCCGGAGACCAAGAACAACAAGAGGCTCGCGAGGCAGAAGTAAACACAATCGTTCCTCCCGTTCCCCAGTACCTCAACTGGTCGGAGCAAGAAGTTGCATGGAGCCGGAAGGACCAGCCAGTTGAGATGCCTCACCCAGGCACCTACACAATGGTTCTGGATCCTATCATTGTCTCCCAGAAGCATTCCTGCAGGTTTTCCCGCGTCCTCATAGATAGAGGGATCAGCATCAACCTCTTGTACCATAGCTCGCTCGACCCGCTCGGTACCAGCGAGTCACAGCTGGAGCCATCAAGCACCTCCTTCTACGGAGCCGTCCCTGACCCGTCGCACTCTCCCATCAGAAAAATCCGGCTGGACGTCATCTTTGGCATGGAGGACAACTTCCGCCGCAAACCCATCTGGTTCGAGGTGGTCAACCTCTGCAGCGCGTACCACACAATCCTGGGACGCCTAGCGCTCACCAAGTTCATGGCAGTACCACATTACGCGTACCTCAAGATGAAGCTACCAGGGCCCAAGGGAGTCATCACCGTGGCTGGTTGCTACAGACGGTCTGTGGAGTGCACCACAGACGAGTCCAAGATAGCAGAAGCCATGATCATCACGGAAGAGAAGCGCATAATCATGCAGAACATGGTAGCCCTAGAGAAGGACATGCCTGCTGGTGAGCCCAAGCCAGCCGGAGAGGCGCAGTTCAAGCCATCCAAGGGCACGAGAAAGATCCTGCTGAATGAGGCCGAGCCGTACAAGTTCGTCCTGGTTGGAGACAACCTTGACAACAAATAGGAAAGCACGCTCATCGACTTCCTCCGTGAGAATCGGGATATCTTCGCATGGTCCCCTAAGGATATGCCAGGTGTTCCGAGGGAGCTCGCCGAGCACTCTTTACATGTCAGGCCGGACGCAAAGCCGGTCAAACAATCACTACGGTGCTTCGCGGAAGAAAAAAGAAGAACAATTGGGGAAGAGATGACCCAACTGCTCACAGGTGGATTCATCATGGAGGTTTTCCACCCGGAATGGCTGGCAAACCCCATACTCGTGCTAAAGAAGAACAAGACTTGGCGCATGTGTGTTTACTACACCAGTCTGAACAAAGCATGCCCCAAAGATCCATTCGCTCCACTAAGGATAGACCAAGTGATCGATTCCACGGCTGGCTACGAGCTGTTGTCGTTTTTGGACGCGTATTCCGGCTACCACCAGATCCGGCTGAACCCTGCTGATCAAATAAAGACAGCATTCATCACTCCTTACGGAGCCTACTGCTACACCACAATGACGTTCAGACTGAAGAACGTTGGAGAAACATACCAGTGCTGCATGCAGAAATGCCTGCAGACTCAGATTGGCAGAAACGTACATGCCTACGTGGTGATGTGGTGCTCAAGACCAAGGAGAGCTAGACACTCCTTCAAGATCTGAAGGAAACATTCACCAACCTCTGCCGGTTCCAGATGAAGCTAGACCCAGAGAAGTGTGAGTTCGGCGTCCCAGACGGCCAACTCCTCGGTTTTCTCGTATCTGAGCGAGGAATCAAGGCGAATCCAGAGAAGATCGGCGCAATCGAGCACATGCAGCCACCCAAGAACTTGAGAGATGTCCAAAAGTTCACCGGATGCCTGGCCTCCCTCAGCCGGTTCATCTGGACATCATAGGCGGATGAAGCCTTCCGCGACCTCAAGCGCATGCTCACTTCACCACCTATTCTGGTAGCACCAGCAGCAAAGGAACCCATGTTGATGTACATCGAAGCAACAAACATGGTTGTCAGTGCGGTATTGGTGGTGGAGAGGCCGGAAGAAGGAAAGGCGCAGCCGGCGCAACGACCGGTGTATTACCTAAGTGAGGTACTCTCGCTCTCGAAGCGCCACTTTCGGAGATCATCGGCAAAAGAGACGCCACAGGCCAGGTGGCGAAATGGGCCATAGAGCTCGCCGCCCACAACATACAGTACGAGCCAAGAAGGGCGATCAAGTCTCAGGCATTGGCAGATTTCCTCGTCGATTGGGCGGAAACACGGTACCTGCCACCTTGCCCTGACTCCACGCATTGGAAGCTGCATTTCGACGGTTCCAAGATGTACAGAGGACTCGGAGCTAGAGTGGTCATCATGTCCCCAAAAGGAGACTGGCTGGAATACATGCTGCAGATCCACTTCCGCACGTCCAACAACGTCGCTGAGTATGAGGCGCTCGTCCACGGCCTCAAGATGGCAACTCTGATGCACACTATGCTTCGGCGACTCTGATCTGGTGGTGCAGCAAGTGTCGGGCGATTGGGACGCCAGAGATGCAAACATGGCTCTATATCGTTTCTTCGTATAGCAGCTATGTGCCTGTTTCGAAGGGTGCAAGTTTCACCATGTTCCCAGGGTAAACAACGAGGCCGCGGACACGCTCTCCTACATCAGGTCAACAAGACAAGCAATTCCGCATGGAGTCTCCCTTGAGCACCTACGCAAGCCATCAATCACGCCGTCTCCCGAATCCGACTCCATAATATTGGATGCGGACCCGAGGACTGTCGGCTCCAAGATCTGCGCGACGACTGCACCACACCCAGGGACTGCTTCGCTGCACCCGGGGACTGTCGGCTCTAAGACCTCTGCAACGACTGCACCACACCCGGGGACTGCTTCGCCGCACTCGGGGACTGCCGGCTCCAAGACCTCCGCGACGGCTGCACCGCACTTGGGGACTGCTTCGCCGTACCCGGGGACTGCCGCCTCCAGCCTTGAGGCTGCCGACTCCACCTCCATCCTTCAGGATGCCAGCTCCGCTTCTCCACCCGATCGGCCTCCGGACAAGCCTGAACCGGCCATCCGGGCAGAGGTGAATCTGCTAATGCAGGCGGTATGCACCATCCGGGAAACCCCAACATGGGCCAAGACGTTCATGGACTTCCTAGCCAAAGGAGAGCTGCCTGAAGAGGAGGTACATGCAAGACAGGTGAAGCATAGAGCCAACGCATACACCATCATCAACAAAAAGCTCTACAAGCACAGCGTTGGCGGTATCTATCAACGATGCGTGAGCCAAGAGGAAGGAATCCGGCTGCTGGTCGACATCCACAAGGGCGAATGGGGACACCACATGTCATCACGAGCCATAGTGGCAAAGGCATTTCGCCACGGTTTCTACTGGCCCACGACACTGGAAGACGCTGAGCAGATCATCAAAGCATGCAACGGGTGTCAGTGCTTCAGCCAACAGAAGCACACTCCGTCTGCGGCACTCAAGACGATTTCCATCACCTAGCCGTTCGCCGTCTGGGGGCTGGACATGGTTTGCCCTTTCAAGACGGCCAGATCCGGCATGACCCACTTATTGGTGGCGGTGGACAAATTCACCAAGTGGATGGAGGCAAAGCCAATAAAGAAGCTGGATGGGCCAACGGTGGTCAAGTTCTTCACATACATAATTACACGCTTTGGCTACCCCAACAGCATCATAACCGACAACAGCACAAACTTCGCCAAGGGAGCTTTCGCGCGATTCTACAAAGATAAGGGCATCCGCTTGGACCTTGCATCTGTGGCACACCCCTAGTCCAACGGGCAGTGTGAGCGAGCAAAATGGCATGGTCCTAGCCGGAATCAAGCCCCGGCTGATCGAACCACTGATGCGATATCCTAGCTGCTGGATTGAGGAGCTGTCGGCTATACTCTGGAGCCTTCGCACCACGCCAAACTGGTCCACCGGCTATACCCATTTCTTCCTCGTCTACCCATCGAGTTCGACGCAGCTCGCAAACTGCTCTACACAGAACAGCAAGCCAAAGAAGCACGGGAAGACAACGTTGATCTCCTGGAAGAAGCACGCGAACTGGCCTTGTCCAGAGCTGCCATCTACCAGCAGAACTTACGCCGCTACCACGCTAGACGGATACGCAACGTCTCGCTCCGCAAGGGCGACCTGGTGCTAAGGCTAGTTCAAGACACCGAGGAGATGCACAAGCTGTCTCCGCCTTGAGAGGGCCCATTCATAATCAGCCGGGCACTGCACAACAACTCATACTACATCATCCACGCCCCCAAGCCGGAAAAGAACAAGATGGATCGCTCAGGCGAAGAAACTGAACGCCCATGAAACATGAGCCTGCTCCGCCCCTTTTACACTTGAGCAAAAGTGTATGTATCTTACTTTCATGTAATGAACACGCATGGGAGCCTTGACACAGTTTCGGGGACTCCGCAATAAACAAACAAGTCATGATGCACAAATTGGTTTTCCGGCTGCATTACTCTAACCCGGAGCTGGTGATCCATCTCTGGGACTCGCCGGTTGGCCCAGACGGCTGCGCGACCCACGCGGCAAAATAATGTACGCGGTTCCTAAGGCTTCCTCTTCGGTTCCGGCTGCAGACCACAAGCCGGCTGACAGATCCGGCAAGAGCAGAACACTCAAAGACCCCTACATGAAAAAGCCACGAGGAAAACAAAAACGTCTGGACGACCCGGTTGCGCTGCTCGCTCAAAGACAATGACCCAAACCTGAAATATCGTGCAGTACCCCTACTAAGCTACCCCTTCGACTCTAGCTTAAAGCCAGCAAGGGAACAACATCAAAACTGTCCAATGCTCACTGAGAAAAGGGCAAAGACATTGGATTTGCGCGAAACATCAAAAATTTCAAAACTAGTTAACCTAAGATTACAGTTCGAACTTGCATTTGCTTAAACAAGCAAACAACTTGTTTGTTTATATGTTTGCATGAGCCAAAGTTTAACGACGAACACCCAAGCCGGAGGCAGATAGCTTCCAGACTGCGGCAGAGCAGGTCAAGGATCTTCGACCCGGCTGTATTCTCCAACCAACCCAAACCTCGGGGACCACACCCTGTGGGTGCGCTCGCGCGCCTCCACACAGAAACCTGCAAACAAACAACACAAAGGAGCTTCGACCCGGATGTATTCTCCAGCCGTCCTGAACCTCAGGGACTACACCCTGTGGGTGTGCTCGCGCGCCCCCACACAGAAACAGGCATGCAAAAAATGCAAAGCAGAAAGTGCAAGCAAAAGAGCACGAACAAATACACAAAGGGAGGCGATGCTCCCACAAAAGTTCAATAACCAGAGAACGGACAATTGTTCCCACGACACAAAGAAAATATAAGTGCAGGGGCGGAGCTACAGTAAAAAACTGGGGTCAATTGACCCCATCGACTTTGGTCTAGACCCGTGTACGTATAGCCCAGTACAAAAACTTGACCCAAGTAAAAACTAATTTTGACCCCACTAATTACACTACATTCACGTGTCCAGACCCAATACACGCACGCCCAGCTTTGTCATCCCATAGTTTGTTGAATCCTTCGATTGCCTCGCTCTGATTTTACGCTCGCTCGTTATTTCCTTGTATTCCCTTTTTTACGAATAGGCTGTTCGTCCATGGTTCGGCGCCATGGCTAGTTCCCATCTCCTCTGGTGGATCGCAGCCTCGCCGGCACTGCCTCGACTCGCGCCACTCTCAACCTCCGAGAAAAACAACAATTTCTTCAGCAAGATCCCTAAGTGCCACTAACTAAAACTTGATCCAAAGCATTCTCGTTCTCAATTCTCGATCTATCTTAGGGTTCCTCTTCCTCATGTGATGACTGTTTTTCTTTTAATTGCTTGAAGGTCTGGACTAGGATTAATAATCAGTGGGACACTACGGTGGATTAGAGAATTTAAATTAAGCCTCAAATTCCCCCGGCAGTCTAGCATAATGTCAGGTAATCAAACAAGGACATTGTACAATAACTTTTATCTACTTCCTCCTATCCAAATTAGTTGACTTAGATTTTCCTAGATTCGGTTGTATTTAGATATAATTTAGTACCCTCTCTGACCCATATTAGTTGACTTAGATTTGTCTAGATACGGATATATAGCACTAAAACTTGTCTAGATACATTCATATATAGATAAATATAAGTCAACTAATATGGGTCGGAGAGAGTATTAGATTTATCCATATCTTGACAATGTAATTCATATATACTTTATAATTCATACGTACTTTTGTAATAGCCCCTTGATAAATTGATCTATGGTATAATTCATACGTACTTTTGTAATAGCTTTTTGCACTCTCCTGATTATAATGGCCTCTCGCTAATTTTACACGTAGTAGAAAATTTATGAAGTGTTTCTTGAATTTGAAAAGAAAATCACCACCACTCACGACCAATGATCCTGATCATGAAGGTTCATCCAACACTAGTCGTATCATACGTCCTTGTCCTTTACCGGCCCCTCCAACTCCAAGAGAGGTAACAGTTAATCTAAATGAGCTTCCTTATGACCCGGCAGATAGGAAAAGGATAACAGAATATATAGGGTCGAAGCTACAAGATGAGATAAGAAGGAAATATTTGGTTAGAGGTCCGTTTAGGCTAGAGGAGCACATGAGATCTCCAACACCGGTTTAGTACTAAGTGGTATAAGAAATATGACTAGATAGAGTATAGTGTGAAGAAGGATGCTGCAATTTTCCTATATTGCTACTTGTTCAGAGATTGTATTGAAGGTCAAGGGGGAATGATGCATTTTAGTCGAGGTTTTAATTATTGGAACAAGGGTGAACGATTAAAGGTCCATGTGGGTGAATCTCCTAATAGTTTTCATAACACGACAATCAAAAGATGTAATGATTTGCTAAAACATGGCCAGCCTATTGTTGTTGCTCTAGAAAAACAAAGTAAAGTCACTCAAGAGGAGTATACGATCTGGCTGAATAATTCCATAACTGCTGCCCAATACTTACTGCATCAAGGTTTAGCATTCCGTGGCCACGATGAGTCTAAAGAGTCTAAAAATAGAGGAAATTTTCGGGAGTTGGCACACACTTTGGAGGAGCAAAATGGGGACACAAGGAGGATCGTGTTGATTGATACTCCTAAAAATAATAAAATGGTTGTTCCAGAAATTCAAAGAGACATTGCTGAATGTTATACCGAGGTAATAATTTATTGCTTTCGTCATTTACTTTCATTTCTTATTTACATGTGACAAATGGCATGAGTTAGTATGGTTATGAAAATATTTTATGTGTGCAGATCATATTTAAATCTATTATTGATGAAATTGGAGGTGGTGTGTTCTATTTGTTGGTTGATGAGTTTGCTGATGTTTCTGACAAAGAACAGATGGCAGTAGTTCTGTGGTATGTCGACAATTTTGGAGCAATTAAAGAGATATTTATTGGTGTTGTTCATGTGAATGAGACGTCTGCTTTATGTCTCAAATCTAATATTGATTACTTGTTTGGTAAGTATGGATTGAGCATGAAACTGTTGGAGATATGCCCAAGAGAAAATAATAAAAGTGGTTATTATTATATCTATGTGTTTATGATGAATATTTACATCCCATGCTATAATTGTATTATAAGGAAACACTAATACATGTGTGTTTTGTAAACGTAAAAGAGTCCCTAGTGAGCCTCTTGTTGAACTAGCTTGTTGATTAATAGATGATCATGGTTTCCTGATCATGGACATTGGATGTCATTGATAACAAAGTTATATCATTAGGAGAATGATGTGATAGACACACACCCGTAGTAAGTATAGCATAAGATCAAGTCATTAAGTTTGTATTGCTACAAGGTTTTAAATACATAGTAACCTAATCCTTTGACCATGAGGTTATGTTAATCACCATCACCGGATGGGTACTTTGATGACATCAAACACCGCTTCGTAACTGGGTGGTCATAAAGGTGTCGTTGGGTATTCTGAAAGTATGTGTTGAAGCGCATGGACCAAGATTGGGATTTTTCCATCCATATGACGGATAGATATGCTCTGGGCCCTCTCGGTGGAATGTCATCTAGTTAGCTTCCAAGCATGTGACTAGGTCACAAGGGATGACATATCATGGAACGCGTAAAAGAGTACTTGTTAGTAACGAGGTAGAACTAGGTATGGAGATACCGGCGATCAAGCCTCGGATAACTAGAGTATCGCGTGACAAAGGGAATTGGTTTCGTATGTTAATGGTTCGATCGATCACGAAGTCATCGTTGAGTATGTGGGAGCCGTTATGGATCTCCAGATCCCGCTGATGGTTATTGATCGGAGAGGTTTCTCCATCATGTCTGCATATTCACGAACCGTAGGGTGACACACTTAAGGTTCGATGTTGTTTAGGTAGATATGGAATATGCGTTGGAGACCGAATGTTGTCCGGAGTCTCGGATTAGATCTGAGACATCACGAGGAGATCCGAAATTGTCCGGAGAATAAGATTCATATAATGGAGATCATTTTCTAGGTTCGGAAATGTCCCGGAGTGTTTATATGGGGGTTCTAGAAGGTTCCGGAATGTTCCGGAAGGTTCTAGAAATTTCTATGGAGTTTACTTGAAAACCAATAAAGAAAAAGGGGAAACTTGGGGGGGAAGGAAACTCCCCCCAAGCCCCCCTTGTGCGCCGGCCCTAGGAGGTGGGCCTAGGGGTGAGAACCCTAGGCCGCATCCTCCCTCTATATATAGAGGGGTGGAGGCGCCACCCCCTTGCCCCTCCACTCCCTACCCTAGCCGCCATCCTCCTCCTCCTTCCCTCTGATCAGGCTTTGGCGAAGCCCTGCAGAATTCTCTACCCCACCAACACCACCACGCCGTCGTGCTTCTAGGATTCTGTGGAGAGATCTACTACCTCCGCTACTCGCTGGAACGGGGAGAGGAAGGTCTGCATCGACTCCGCACGTGTGACCGACTGCGGAAGCGCTGCCGGAACGCGGCGCCGAAAGGATCATCTACTCGATCTTGAGATCGGCAAGTGATCGTCTACATCAACCACGAGATCCGATCTCGCACAAGATTTTCGGATCTACAAGGGTTAGTACAGATCTATCTCGTTGCACATGTCTAATAGATTAGATCTTGGCTTTTATCTAGATTAGATCTGGGTTTTGTTCGTTCTCGCGGTAGAACTTTTTTGTTTTTCCATGCTACGAACCCGTCAGAAACAAGTTCGAGGTCAAGGTTACGACGGTGCGAGCAACAGGAGAGGTGAGTTCAATGGCTTGAGAGCTTTGATCATGAGGGAAAATAGCTCAGCATATTATGTCCACTGCTTCGCTCATCAGCTTCAGTTAGTCATTATGGCAGTAGCTAAAAAGAATGATGATGTTAGCAACTTTTTTGACATGGTAGCTCTTCTGATGAATGTGGCCGAAGCTTCTTGTAAGCGAAAAGACATGATAAGAGAGAGCCAACAGGAGAGAGTGAAGAAAGCCATTGGATGTGGACATATTAGCACTGGTACATGATTAAATCAAGAGCAATCTCTTCAAAGAGCCGGAGACACTCGTTGGGGATCTCACTATAAAACTTTTCTAAGCATAAATAACTTATTCTCAAATGTTATTGATGCGCTCAGATATGTTGAGAAAGATGGACCAAGTGATGCAAAGAAACGCCAAGCTCGTGGTCTCTTGGATTATGTCAATGATTTTGACTTTGTGTTTCATCTACAATTGATGTTTCTTATCTTAGGACATGCGAATTCTTTGTCTCTATCTTTGCATAGGAAAGATAAGGACATCTTGGAGGCTATGCAAGAGGTGAAGTTAATAAAGAAAAAATTTCAGCAAATTAGAGACGATGGTTGGGACTCTTTATTAGAAAAAACTTACTCGTTTTATGTGGAGTATGGTATTCCAAAGTTGGATATGGAAGAACAATATATAGACCGGCATAAACCAAGGAAGAAGACCAACCACACTAACTATGAGCACTACAAGTTTGATTGCTTGAACCCTGTTATTGACTTGCAGCTTGGAGAGTTCAGTGGCCGTTTTACTCAGGTAAACTCGACTCTCCTTACCCAGATGGCTGCATTTAGTTCCAAGGATTCCTTTGTTTCTTTCAAAATTAAGACCTTAGTGGAATTGGCTAAGTCATATCCATATGATTTTGATTCCATCCAATTGAAGGATCTTGCCCATGAGCTTTCATTCTACATTGATAACGTGCGATCAGATGAAAGATTTGTTGGTCTGAAAACTATCTCTGAACTTGCTAAGCTGATGGTTAGTACAAACAAGCATTTGGCGTTTCCTTTGGTATATCAACTGCTCAAGCTTGTGCTAGTTCTTCCCGTTGCCACTGCATCTGTTGAGAGGTGTTTTTCAGCAATGAAGATAGTGAAGACAGTGCTACGTAGTCGCATTGGTGATGACTTCATGAATCACTGTATCATTTGCTTTTTGGAGCAAAAACTTCTATATTAAATACCAAGTAATGTTGTGATAGACCGCTTTCTAAATATGAAAGACCATAAAGGCCAAAAGAAATAGAGCTAATTTTGTAATCCGACTTTATTTTGATATGATATATCAACAATTATTGTTTTTTGATTTATATAAGTTTTCTACAATATACACTATAGAATTTTAAAGTAATATACTAGCTGTGAATCTAGCCATGCGAGTTATGCAAATATATATTAGTGGTACGTTTTACGAGTATGTATTTTTTCTCTTTGTTGGTGTTGACCCTAGCGACCTTTATTTCTGGCTTCGTCCCTGTATAAGTGCTTCAAGTCACAAATACTCCTGGCATACCGGGGATCAAGTTCACTGGGGGGCAGAAGGCCCGAAGGCATCAGCTGGAGCTTGGCTGCTGCAGGCGACGTCTGTCAAGGCGGTCTGTGGCGCAGCGGGAGCATCCGTGCGCGGTGCATCCGGGCTGTGATAGTGCCGCTCCGTGCCGGCTGGGTCGCTGAAGTCCCTATCCAGCGCAACGAAGCTCCCGATCGTCACGCTACATGAGCGGATGTCAGGAACCTCGGCGCGAAGCTAGTTATAACTGGTCCCTTGGAGAAATCTGCGGGAAAGGCTCCGCAGATCCACATCCGGGTACCAGGACTTCAGCAGCGCCAGCACCATCTCCGTGCCGCCCCGAGGCGCCCACTCCCGGGCCACATTCATGAGGTCCGGAGCACCCAAAATATGCTCGGCCAAGGCATCCATGGTGGTAGGCGGCGCGGCTTCGGGACAGACATAGTCAAAGACCTCGAGAGCGGCGGTGCGAAGCTGGTTCGCGTCCTCGCTGACGACCGCCACTAGCTCCCCCGGGTGGAGATCCCGCTCCGGATCCGTCTCGGGAATCCGGCCCAACGCCTAATCTGTCGCCTCAGGATACTGAGCTGTAGCCGGAAAAGAAATAGTAATCAGTACTGAATACAAAGGACACGACTGCAAAATTGGATCAAGTCAAGGACACTTACTGACAATGATCTCAGCGATCTGGCAAAGCTCCGACAGCACTACCACGTCCTTGGACTTGGAAACCTTGAGGGCATCCGTCTAGGCGGCGTAAAGCCCCTCCAGGTTCTTCAGCGCCCCGACCCGGGTGTCCGCCGTTTTCTTGGCCCTACCAGCCTTGATCTCCATCTGCTGCTGTTGTGCAGTTAGTTTGGCGATCTGGTCTTGGCGGGTCTTGTTGGACTCCTCCAGCGGGCGACCTCCTCCTTCAGCCGGGCCACCTCGCGGTCCCGGTCCGCCAGCATAGCTGCAGGAGGGTAACCAATATTCAATAAGAACCGCGAGCAATCGCGCAATTGAGAAGATACGACAGAGCGAGCAATCTTACGGCCCAGGTCCCGCGAGGTCTTGGCGGCGTCAGCGAGAGCCCTCTGTACAAGAAAAGGGAGATAAGAACCAAAAGAGCCAGCTGCATCGTAAGTCAGCGAAAAAACCAAGATTGGCGACAGAGAACATACCTCGACGGAGGGCCCCAGCGCCCTGGTTTGGTAGAGCCCCTGCGCCAGCACCCCCACCAGCTGGCGGGCCTGGCCAACGGCCAGGGGCGCCGCCTCTGACAACTGCACCAGGAGAGCGTCCAGCGGCGGCGCGGCCCGAGCCGGCGTCCAACCGGTGACCTAGAGGTCATCGTCGCTCACTGGAGCCGCGGAGGGTTCACCTTCTGGCTGGACGGGGTCCTCCGGCTGCAGCACCTCCACCCGGTAGGCACTAAAGTCAGCTCCCACCGTAGAGCCAGGGGAAGGCGCGTCCATGCCGACGCGCCCAAGCAGTAGACCCTCAGCAAGCCGAGAGACGGCCCTGGCCCAGTGAAGCGTCGCGGGAGCAGCCGGCGGCACCACCTCCATCGCGTCCGCACCGGTCCCAGCTGGTTGAGCCTTGGGGGCCAGAGCCAGCGCAGCATCGGGAGCCGGAGCCGGTGCAACATTGGGGGCCAGAGCCAGCGCACTCGCCTCCGCAGCAGGCGGAGGGGCGGATGCGGTGGCGACGGTCGTGGAGCTAGGCAAGGCCATCGCCTCGCTGCGGAAAACACAAGCAATGAGCAACAAAGATGTGAGCAAGTCAACATAAGTGCCAGGAGGACAAGAGCACCTACCCGGCAATGCTCGGCATGGTGGCCGCGGGTCTGGGGCGGCATGCCTTCTTGGCACCGCCTCCGGCCGGAGCAACGCTGGTGGGGGCGGCCCGTTTCCCCTTGCCCCTAGGCGCGGCAACCTCGGCCAGGTCCACATCCTTGCCATGTGCGGCTGTTCTAGTGCAAGCAAAACGTCAGGTTCATGGATAAAAGCGTAGCAAGCGCAGAGCAGACAAGGACAAAGGACAAACTCTCACCGGATGGGAACTCGTAGCCCTCATCGGCCCGCATGGGGAACCTCTCCGGCTCCACCGGCTTGAAGTCCACGGCAAAATTGGGGAGCTCGGTGTCCCCCATACCGTCCTCTGCTAGCTCCGCCGTGAAAAGCTACTCAACAAGGGAAGAAAGGAGGCATGAAACAGGAGTCCCTCAGGAAAATGCACCTGGAGAAGAGCAAGGAAGGCATAACTTCAGCGTAAGCCGGCCGTGGTGGTACGACCGACAGGAGAACTCCCAGTCCTCCTCTAGCGCCTCCTTCGAGATGGTGGCGAGCCATTCACGGTGGGCGGCGTATGGCACATCCAGCCGGGATACCCGGGTGGGATCGAGATGGCCAGAGAGGTGGCACACCTTGTGTGACCAATGCTGCAGCGAGAGCACGCAAGTCGGCATCCAGGACAACAGAATGTCCTGGGCGGTGGGCCGCTCCTTCTCCATGAGGACGGCCAGCCGGGCGCCCATCCGGTCGATGTCTCCCTGGGCGCCCAAGTGCTAGACGCTCCAGGCCTTTCGGCTGGAGGGGACGTTGGCAAAGGCGGGGACCTTGATGAAGTCCACCTCGGTGTTGTTGCGCACGTAAAAATACGAGTGCTGCCAGAGCTTGATGGTGTCGAGGAGCTTGAGGCTCGGTATGGGCGCCGACGGCCGTGGGTAGATGGCGCAGCAGCCCGTCTCCGTCAGCGGTCTGCCCTTCCCGACCACCTGAACCTTGAAGTAGAAGAACTTCAAGAAATTCGTGGCGTCGGGGCAGACACCGAGGAACGCCTCGCAGCAGGCCGCGTGATGCAACAGCATCGACACGATGTTGGCTCCGAGGTGGTGGAGCTGTAGGTCGAAGGTGACTAGCAGCTCCAAGACGAAGCAGCTCAGCGACAGCCCAAGGCCGCGAGCAAAGTGGGCGAGGAAGACGACGGCCTTGCTAGGCTGGGGGTTGGGCACCCGCTCGCCCTCCAGCGCGAGGCGATGCTTCACCAGCCGCTCCGACGACAAGAACTTCCCCCGCCGGTACTTCTTCACCAGCTCTTCAGTAACATACGAGCCACACCACCTGCCAAGGACCTTAGGCAGCATGTTGCCTGGAAAGGTGGTCGTGGTTGAAGCGCGGGAGACTGCTGCTGGAGAAGAGGAGTGGCGCCGGAGAATAAGAAACGGTGGCGTAGAAGAGCAGTGAAAGGATAGAGCACAAGGGAGAATAGGGACGGCAGGCGCAGGGAGACGAAGTGAGGAACCGTCGCACCTTGGCGCATGTATTTATCGGAGAAAAATAGCCACGCCGATTCCCCTCCCTCCGCGCCACATGGCAAGCAACGACCCCACTACACCATGCCGGTACCCCTCCCTCTGCGCCACATGGCAAGCAACCACCCCACTATCCCACGACGGTTCGGGGCGGATCGCGTGCGCCAGCACCATGCGCATAGAGGATCCCACAGAAGTTACTACGGGAGGCAAACCGTGCCCACAATATGCAAGGAGACGCAATGATGAAGGCGTGCGCGCAGTTACCAAAAACTACAGCGGTAGACCCAGAAGTCAAACTGACGCGATGTGCGCCAGAAACGGCACGCATGGCTGACGCAAGCACCAACACAACAAACTGGCGATCCCTCTCCTGGCCAGGTGCGGCAACCGGTCAAGAACATCACCGCTCACACCCTGTGGGTGGGACCATCGGCTTCGTAGCCGGTGAACCCCAGCCGGGAAACAACACAGAATCTCAAGCCGGTACAGGACAACGACTACAGGACAAAGACTACAAAACAAAGACTACAAGACAAATCAAAGTGAGAAAGCATCTGCATCATCAACCATTTCAAATAAGCACGCAAGAACTTCTCCATGGGGCCAAGTCCTAACGCGCTCGGGGACTAGTATCGGGGGGATGACCCCCGGGTAGGCCAAGACGGGACCAACCGGCCGACTCCAAGGAGCACATGCCGTCTGGACCCATATCAAGGAACCACAGCCAGGTGGAATCCCCACCCGGTCCGCATTCAAGTTTCCCCGGCTGGCCCGTCTAGCCAGGTGGCTAGAAGAACCGGCTGGGAGGCCGCTCCTAGCCGGCCGCCTCAGATCTGCTGGTCATGGTACGATAGGGATGACGCTCCTTGCTGAGCGCACCCTTGACCGGATAGGCTAGCTGTCCTTCCTGGCGCTACTAGACAATTGCACTTGAGCTGGAGGCTGACGAGCAAAGCAAAGGCTCACGAGGAAAGCCCCGGCTTACGCATAAAGAACCGACTGACGGATAAAGAGCTGGATGACGAGTAAAGCAGGGGCGCTGGACACTGAAGCATGGTCCTCCCCTGTACTGGAGGCTTGACTGGACCCGGGCCTACCGTTTGGCCCTGTCCAGCTGGCCCACTTTGTAAGGCCCAAATCCAAACAGTAAACCCTAGAACCCACCTTGTAAGCTACCTCCTCAACCTGTATATAAAGGGGGGGTAGTGCTAGGGTTCTAGGTAAGAAGAAAATAGACACGAGAAGAAGGACTTAGACAATTCCAAGCAAGAAGTAGCTAAGGAAACAACTCAATGAGCATCTGTATTGGGCACTCGCCCCCTTTGATAGTAGATCCTTGTAGGAGTAGGAGTTTTACCTCGCCAAGAGGGCTCCGAACTTGGGTACATCGCTGTGTTTGCAGTATATGTTCCCAACCCGTTGCGAGTAGCCACCGATAGCATCCTGATTATCCCCTTCATGCCATCCCCGATGGTACTGCCGTGTTCCACACCATGATAGACCTAAAAAAGGAAAATTATTACATTGAGGTCCATACATTTAGCACAAAGAACCCTAAAAGGAAAACTTTCTAGTTTGGCTCCTTCTCGAGAGATCAGCTGATCTAAGTCAAACTATTCAT
Organism: Avena eriantha; assembly: GCA_910589775.1. Classification (NCBI taxonomy): domain Eukaryota; kingdom Viridiplantae; phylum Streptophyta; class Magnoliopsida; order Poales; family Poaceae; genus Avena; species Avena eriantha. The sequence goes on along the minus strand of OU342741.1, from coordinate 451,819,207 downwards.
ACTACTTCTTCTTCGATTGTTTCAAAATATGGCTAAATCTATTGCCATGCAAATTCACTGATATGGGGTCATCAACATAAAGTATGATGTTGATATGGCCTTGACCTTGTTCATTCGGCTTGAAGTCCAAGAATGTTCATACTCGTTGATAAGTGAGCTTAAATTCGTTTAAATTTCACCACTTACACTTTTTGGTTAGAATTTTAAATGGATGGTGGGAGTACTACATTTTATACCAAGGACATAAAAAATGGAAATTTACATCAAGGTCCATACGTTTAGCACAAAGGACCCTAAAACCAAGAAAGGTAAATAATTGGGTATGGCTCCTTCTCGAGAGAGTGGGTCAGCGAGCCATAATCTTCATACTAATTTTGACTAAGGTATATGTCCCGAGGGAGCGAGATTCTTCAATTAATTAACACGGTAAGTGGATATGTACATGTTACACAAAGGACCTCAAAAAAATGAAAACTACATCCAAGTCCATACATTTAGCATAAACAACCCTAAAGTCAAATACTTGAAAATTTTGGTAACATGGTCTATAGAAACAAGGGGAAGATTCTAGAATGATGGAGAAGTGTGTTTTGAGGTTTGTGAATATAGCATTTCATTGTGATGAGGACTATCAATAGAATCTTGTAGATGCCAGAATGGAAAAGAAGATCCAACGGCTGGAAATGTTGGGATTCGTGAGTCTTAATCCAACAATTAATATTCAAAGTTTTTCGTACACCATATAGTGTTAAGATAGTGGTAATGGTAAGACTAGTATACTTGCTTAACAAAAGAAAATATCGCACTACTCACTTTTAGCAGATCTTGTTGAATAAAATGCACGAATCTACTAGATGCAAGAACTGTATCATAAACTATATATATGATGTCAAAATGATCATGACCTTGGCTGTTCGGGTCAAAACCAGGAATGTTCATACACCGTAGGCCAATACACATTGTGAAGAAGCCAGAGCATTTTTTGTATTCAAAGGTGTCAAAACACATGTTTCTCATTTTTTCTTAGCATTGTATAGTGTACGAATAACTTTGAATATTGACCGTTGTATCAAGACTCGAATCCCAACATTGTCAGATGTTAGATCTTCATTTCTATTTTAGCACCGAGAAGATACTATTGATAGTCTTTCTTTTATTATCTTACCACTATTATATATAGTGCGCGGACAAAAATATGAAAATTAATTTATGCAAATTTGTTAAAATTCTATGTCAGTATTTTTTAATAAATACATGCATGTATTTGAACTATTAATGATTGACAAGATTTTTTTATTGTCTAGTGTCTAAAAAATTAAACACAGTTGAAAACTGTGGCGTAAGTGTGAGATGTTTTCTTTTCTACGTTGCTTTGGATCACTTTTTTTCCATCGAATGAATATTGGATGGTAGATACAGGGGGCATGTTGATCCGAGACCCCCTAGAAGTGGGCACATGGAGTAGTAGTTGAATAATTTCAGAAAACACTTAAAATCCAAAATATAAACATTAGCAGCAAAGACAGTTTACAGCCAAAATACAGCCTTTGTACTGCCAAATAAGACCCTGCCTCCGACTACTACTACATTAACTAGTAAATGAGTGGTACTTATCTCCAACTAAATTAACTAGTAATACATCATTGCCATCGCCATAGGATCACTTAGCTGAAGATTAAGATTAATTCATCCTGTTGATGCAAACGCAGAAAGAGAACACCTTGATCGTCCGATACTGTCCATCAGCCACGGTAATGTACCACATTGATAGCGTGAGGAACGTCAGATTTTCGAGGCCAACACTGTCGGGCGACGCGAAGCTTGTCGGCTCAATGACCCTATTAAGGGTGTCCGTTGAAAAGTCCGTCGGCGACTGCGAGCCAGACGCGCACAGCTTCACCTGTACTGGGGCCACGAGCACGAGGCCGCCCTGACGCACACCAAGGAAATGGCAGCAGCCTGGCCGAGCTCACCGATGGTGAGGCTGAACACGGTAGCGTCATTACCATAGACGATGACCATGGATGGCAGAAAGGATGGTAACAACATCGTTACTATACACTCCATGGGCAGGCCGTACGATAGCCTATGCACTTGTACCAGTTGGACGCCATTGAGGTGTGATACATCATAAACGTATCTATAACTTTTGATGCTCCATGCTTGTTTTATATCAAATTTCTTATGTTTTGTTTATACTTTGAGGTATTTTTATACATTTTCTAGAACTAACCCATTAACAAGATGCCCCTGTGCCAGTTGCCTGTTTTCTGTTGTTTTTGGTTTCAAAAAATCTAGTAAGGAAATATTCTCGGAAGAGGATGGGATAAAAGCCAAAGTCAATATTTTACCAGACGGAACACAGAGTCTGAAAGGCAGCCAAAGTGGGGCCACGAGGCGGCCACACCATAGGGTGTCGCGGGCCTTAAGCACGCCAGACCCTAGTGTAGGACCCTCGGGTGGCCACCGACCTCACCCCTTCGCCTATAAAAGTACCCCGATGCAGAAACCCTAAGCACCCGATCAAAAATCCACGAAAGAGTCTGTAGCCACCGCCATCTCCATCCCTAGATCGGGGGGAATCTGAAGCTCTTCCTGGCACCCTGCTGGAGGGGAGAGATCATCCCAGAGGCCTTCTTCATCACCATGCCAGCCTCCGGAGTGATGCGTGAGTAGTTCACCCTTGGACTATGGGTCCATATAGTAGCTAGATGGTTGGTTCTCCTCCTTTGTGCTATCATTCTTAGATCTTGTGAGCTCCATTCATGATAAAGATCATCTATTTGTAATCCTATATGTTGTGTTTGCGAGGATCCGATGGATATTGAGATACTATGTCAGATTGATTATTGATTCTATCATGTCTATGTTATTTGTGATCTTGCATACTCTCCAAGAGGGAGTATTTATGCTCAATAGTAGGTTCATGCCTCTAGTAATCTGGGGAAGTGATAGAAATCTCTAAGGTTGTAGATGTCCTATTGTTACTAGGGAGAAAACAACAATCCTTTGTGCATGGGGCAACTGTAATGTTTACTTTACACACTTTGCTTAATGCAATTATCTGTTGGTTGCAACTTAATATTGGAAGTGGTTCAGATGATAACCTGAAGGTGGATTATTAGTCATAGATGCAGGTTAATTATGGTCTATGTATTATGTTGTAATGCCCAACCAAATCTCGTAGGAGTCAAGATGTCTAGTATATGCATTGTTATGCTTTCTCAATCTGTCAATTTCCCCGCTGTAATTTGTTCACCCAACATGCTATTTATCTTAAGGAGAAACACCTCTAGTGAACTATGGACCCCAGTACATTCCTTTACCATTGATATACCATCTACTGTTTACCGTTTACTATTTACTTTCTGCAAGCAATTACTATCTTCCACACTATACGTTTAATCCTTTGTTTTCAGCAAAACTAGTGAGATTGACAACCTCACTATATGTTGGGGCAAAGTTCTGTGGTTGTGTTGTGCTGGATTCCAAGTTGTTAGCAACACCTTGGAGTTGTTTCCTTACTCCTACTGGTTCGATAACCTTGGTTTAATAACTGAGGGAAACTTGCTGCTGTGCTCATCATACCTCCCTCTTGAGGTTCCCAACGAGCTCTACATATCTTCAGCTATCAAGGTGCAAAAGGAGCTCGACCAGAGAGGCGGTGAATATGCAGCCGACCTCCGTGCAGTCGCATGGGCTGTATGGGCACAGGCTGTATGGGCACGCAGGCTTGTGGTCGTCGAGCTTGAGGTAGGCGACCATGGTGAGGCAACCGTCATGGGGGCATAGAAGAGTTATCGGTGCTAGCTCGTCTTTGTCCATCGCCGACTAGCTCTTGATGGAATCCGCTGACGGCCCAGCGTTGGAGTGGTTCCCTAGAAGCTTGGCTCGCTGATGTAGTGCCCACAGTCCAGAATGTTTATGCAGCATTGAGTTTTTTTTGAACAAAGGCTGCAGAAAGTTGACAGGTGAGATTAAATCAGGCACTTATTAACCTATACAGTACTATACAAGACAAACAGATCCTACCCGTGTGAGTGGTAAGAAGGTCTACGCCTCTTTTTTTGGAAATGGAGAAGGTCTACACCTAGAGAGAGACAGAGAAACCTAGGGCCTGGCACAAAGTGTACAGTGCCGCGGGAGAGAGAACAAGGACTGCATGCATGTCTTCAACACCATCTGCATTTTATTCTATCTACTTGTCTCTTCTGGCTCTTTCTTTCTCGGCATGGCAGACTCGTTTCTCTTCTCCATTTCTTTCTTGTGGTTAAAGCTTGTCCAAATACAGAGTACTAGAGTAGTACATTTGAACTAGTACTCCAGTAATATGGAGTATATGTATTTTTATACTCGAGTTGTACTACCAGTACTCCAATAGTAATACATATGTCTTCTATTTACTATACTACTACTCCAGTAGGTAGGCATCTGTGGGAGGTGGGTGGCGGGCGGCGGTGGATATTTGCGGATTCTTACTAGTGCTAGGACAGCAGGCGGCGGGCAGCGGTGGTAGTAGGGTTCTAGAAGTACGGAGTAGTAGTCGAGTACTCCTGCTCACTGATTCATGAAGACTTCAGTAGTGTACTGCAGTCCTGTACTACTTAGATGCAGCTGTCATCATACCATGGTTCCTAGGGAGATGCCAGAGACATAGGTGCTCGAATGCACGTCCCAGGTGGGCCCCGATACCTAGAGATTGGATAAAGCCTTGCTACCTGACCAAACAACCAAGGAAATTCATTTCGCTACTCTCTACTACTATTTCTCGGTGATTTTCTTCTGTCTGCTCGTCTCTGCTCACTCTTCATTTCTTGGCATGGTGCGCAGCCTCCTGATTATAAAAAGCATCATAAAAGCTTCAAAATTTAAAATTATAGAGGGAGATCATGGAGTCAATGTATCGAAAACGAGTGAGAGTTGTTTGGCAAGATTCAACTTCATGCTAAGAATATGCATGCCTAGAAATTTGACCGTCTTTTGAAAACATCCAAAGAGACTATAACTCACCGTGTTTTGAAATTTTGGCTGTGTTTCAAAATTAACTTCTCACCTTGCGATAATATGTTCAATGGACCCACCAGGCAGTCAATGTATCGAGAACTAGTGAGAGTTGTTTGGCAAGATTAAACTTCTTGCTGACAATATGCATGCCTAGAAATTTGACCGTGTTTTGAAAACAATCAAAGAGACTATGACTCACCGTGTTTTGAAATTTGGTTGTGTTTCAAAATTAACTTCACACATTGCAATAATCTGTTAAGTGGACCCACCACCAGGTAGTCAATGTATCGAGAATGAGTGAGAGTTGCTTGGAAAGATTCAACTTCTTGCTAAGAATATGCATGCCTAGAAATTTGACAATATTTTGAAAACAATCAAAGAGACTATGACTCACTGTGTTTTGAAATTTTGGTTGTGTTTCGAAATTAACTTCACACCTTGCTATAATTTGTTTAGTGGACCCACCACTAGGAAGTTAATGTATCGAGAACGAGTGAGAGTTTGGATAGATTCAACTTCTTGCTAAGAATTTGCATGCCTAGAAATTTGACCGAGTTTTGAAAATAATCAAAGAGACCATGACTCGCCGTGTTTTGAAATTTTGCCCGTGTTTCGAAATTAACTTCACACCTTATGAAATTTTTTTCAGTGGACCCACCACCAGGCAGTCAATTTATCGAGACGAGCGAGAGTTTGGAAAGATTCAACTTCTTGCTAAGAATATGCATGTCTAGAAATTTGACCGTGTTTTGAAAACAACCAAAGAGACTACGACTCACCATTTTTTGAAATTTTGGCTGCGTTTGAAATTAACTTCACACCTTGCGATAATCTATTCACTGAACCCACCACCAGGCAGTTAATGTATCGAGAATGAGTGAGAGTTTGGAAAGATTCAACTTCTTGCTAAGAATATGCATGCCTAGAAATTTGACCATGTTTTGAAAATAATCAAAGATACTATGACTCACCGTGTTTTGAAATTTTGCCCGTGTTTCGAAATTAACTTCACACCTTGCGAAAATTTGTTTAGTAGACCCACCACAAGGCAGTCAATGTATCGAGACGAGTGAGAGTTTGGAAAGATTAAACTTCTTGCTAAGAATATGCATGCCTAGAAATTTGACCGTGTTTTGAAAACAACCAAAGAGACTATGACTCATCGTGTTTTGAAATTTTGGCTGCGTCTCGAAATTAACTTCACACCTTGCGATAATCTATTCACTAGACCAACCACCAGGTAGTTAATGTATCGAGAACGCGTGAGAGTTTGGAAAGATTCAACTTCTTGCTAAGAATATGCATGCCTCGAAATTTGACCATGTTTTGGAAACAATCAAAGAGACTATGACTCACCGTGTTTAGAAATTTTGGCTATGTTTCGTAATTAACTTCACACCTTGTGATAATCTATTCAGTGGACCCACCACCAGGCAGTCAATGTATCGAGAACGAGTGAGAGTTTGGAAAGATTCAACTTCATTCTAAGAATATGCATGCCTAGAAATTTTGACCATGTTTTGAAAACAATCAAAGAGACTACGACTCACCGTGTTTTGAAATTTTGCCCGTGTTTCGAAATTAACTTCACACGTTGCAAAAATCAGTTTAGTGGACCCACTACTAGGAAGTCAATGTATCGAGACGAGTGAAAATTTTGAAAGACTCAACTTCTTGCTAAGAATATGCATGCCTAGAAATTTTACCGAATTTTGAAAACAACCAAAGAGACTATGACTCACCATGTTTTGAAATTTTGGCTGTGTTTCGAAATTAACTTCACAATTTGCGATAATCTGTTCAGTGGAACCAGCAGGCAGTCAATGTATCGAGAACGAGTGAGAGTTGTTTGGAAAGATTCAACTTCTTGCTAAGAATATGCATGACTTAAAATTTGATTTTGCTTTGAAAATAATCAAAGAGACTATGACTCACCGTGTTTTGAAATTTTGGCTATGTTTCGAAATTAACTTCACACCTTGCGATAATCTGTTCAGTGGACCAACCACCAGGCAGTTAATGTATTGACAACGTGTGAGAGTTTGGAAAGATTCAACTTCTTGATAAGAATATGCATGCCTAAAAATTTGACCGTGTTTTGAAAATAATCAAAGAGACTATGACTCGCTGTATTTTGAAATTTTTCCCGTGTTTCTAAATTAACTTCACACTTTGCGACAATCTGTTCAATGGACCCACCAGGCAGTCAATGTATTGAGAATGAGTGAGAGTTGTGTGGCAAGATTCACCTTCTTGCTAAGAATATGCATGCCTCAAAATTTTGACCGTGTTTTGAAAACAATCATAGAGACTATGACGCACCATGTTTTGAAATTTTGGTTGTGTTTTGAAATTAACTTCACACCTTGCGATAATCTGTTTAGTGGACCCACCACCAGGCAGTTAATGTATCGAGAACGAGTGAGATTTTGGATAGATTCAAATTCTTGCTAAGAATATGCATGCCTAGAAATTTGACCGTGTTTTGAAAATAATCAAAGTGACTATGACTCACCGTGTTTAGAAATGTTTCCCGCGTTTCGAAATTAACTTCACACCTTACAAAAATCTATTCAGTGGACCCACCACCTGGTAGTCAATGTATTGAGACGTGTGAGAGTTTGGAAAGATTCAACTTCTTGCTAAGAATATGCATCCCTAGAAATTTGACCGTGCTTTGAAAACAAACAAAGAGACTATGACTCACCGTGTTTTGAAATTAACTTCCCACCTTGCGATAACTTTTTAGTGGATGCACCAGGCAGTCAATGTATCAAGAATGAGTGAAAGTTTGGAATGATTCAACTTATTGCTAAGAATATGCATTCCTAGAAATTTGACCGTGTTTTGAAAACAATAAAAGAGGATATGACTCACCGTGTTTAGAAATTTTGGCTGTGTTTTGAAATTAACTTCACACCTTGAAAAAATCTATTCAGTGGACCCACCAGGCAGTCAATGTATCGAGAACGAGTGAGAGTTTGGCAAGATTCAACTTCTTGATAAGAATATACATGCCTAGAAATTTGACCGTGTTTTGAAAATAATCAAAGAGACTATGACTCACCGTGTTTCGAAATTTTACCCGTGTTTCTAAATTAACTTTACACATTGCGATAATCTGTTCAATGGACCCACCAGGCAGTCAATGTATCAAGAACGAGTGAGAGTTGTGTGGAAAGATTCAACTTCTTGCTAATAATATGCATGCCTCGAAAGTTTGACCGTGTTTTGAAAACAATCACAGATACTATGACCTACTGTGTTTTGAAATTTGGGTTGTGTTTCGAAATTAACTTCACACCTTGCGATAATCTATTCGGTGGACCTACCAGGCAGTCAATGTATCGAGAACGAGTGAGAGTTTGGTATGATTCAACTTATTTCTAAGAATATGCATGCCTAGAAATTTGACCGTGTTTTGAAAACGATCAAAGTGGCTATGGCTCATTGATACATTGCAAATGTATCTATAATTTTTGATGTTCCATGCTTGGTTTTATCCACTTTCTTGTGTTTTGTTCCAACTTTGGAGTACTTTTCATATGATTTCTTGCACTAACCTATTAACAAGAGCCACAGTGCCAGCTGCCTGCTTTCTGCTGTTTTTGGTTCCAAGAAAGTCAGAAAATGAATATTCTCGGAATTGGACGGGACAAAAGCCAAAGTGCCTATTTTTCTGGAAGACATCAAGTGCCAGAATACAAGACGGAGAAGGGCCAGGGAGCCACCACACCATCTGGCCCGCGCGGCTAGGCCTGACCCGCGCCAGGGGGTGGTGCGGCCGCTCCCGGCACCCCCTCGGCCTCTCCTTCCGTCTATAAGTTGCCCTCGGGACGAAAACCCTAAGTACCTGATCAAAAATCCATGAAAGAGTCTGTAGCCGCCGTCATCTCCATCCTAGATCGGGAGGGATCTGAAGCTCTTCCCGGCACCCTGCCGGAGAGGGGAATTCACCCTGGAGGCCTTCTTCATCACCATGCAAGCCTCCGGTGTGATGCGTTAGTAGTTCATCCTAGGGCTATGGATCCATGTAGTAGCTAGATGGCTGGTTTCTCCTCCTTTGTGCTTTCATGTTTAGATCTTGTGAGCTCCGTGCATGATCAAGATCATCTATTTGTAATCCATACATGTTGTGTTTGCGGGGATCCGATGGATATTGAGATGCTATTTCAGATTGATTATTCATTCTATCATGTCTTTGTTATTTGAGATCTTGCATGCTTTCCGTTGTTAGTAGCTATCTTGGCCAACTAGATGCTAGCAACTCCAAGAGTTATTATTTATGCTCGATAGTGGGTTCATGCCTCTGGTAATCTAGGGAAGTGACAGAAATCTCTAAGGTACTAGATGTGTTGTTGCTACTAGGGAGAAAACAACAAATCCTTTGTTCATAGAACAATCGTATTATTTACTTTACACGCAGTTCGTAAAGCAATAATCTGTTGCTTGCAACTTAATACTGGAGGGGGTTCGGATGATAACCTGAAGGTGGATTATTAGTCATAGATGTAGTTGGATGGCAGTCTATGTATTATGTTGTAATGCCCAATGAAGTCTCAGAGGAGTCAAGATGATTATTATATGCATGTATTGCTTTCTCGGTGTTTGTCAATTGCCCCGCTATAATTTGTTCACCCAGCATGTTATTTATCTAAGGAGAGCCACCTCTAGTGAACTATGGATCCCGGTCCTTTTACTTTACATACAATCTACAATCTTTTACTGCTTTGTGTTTACTTTCTGCAAACTTTTACTTCTTTCCATTCGATACGTTTAATCCTTTGTTTTCCGCAAAACACGGTGAGATTGACAACCTCATCGCAAGTTGGGGACAAGGTTCTCTGGTTGTGTTGTGTAGGTCTCCACGTTGCTACTAGCACCGGTAGTGCGCCCTGCCAAAGCTCAGCTAGTAACACCTTTGGGGTGTTTCCTTGCTCCTACTGGTTCGATTAAACCTTGGTTTCATAACTGAGGGAAAACTTGTTGCTGTATTCATCGTACCTTCCTCTTGGGGTTCCCAACGAGCTCTACGCCGAAAGTTGAGCGCATCAAGGATTTCTGGCGCCATTGCTGGGGAGTCAAGGACATCTTCACAAGGGGAGTCCCTCATAACCAATCTCTTTACTTTGTTGTTTTTGTTTTGCTTAGTTTCTTTTTGCTTTGTTTGCTTGTTTTGTTCTTCAAAAAACAAAAAAAATAGTTCTACAAGTTTGCTTTCTTATTTCAAAAACACACAAAAAAATTAGTTCCTTTCTTAAGTTGCCTTTATGACTAGCTCTGCTCCACTCACTATTTCATTATGGATAGCTCACTCAGTTTCCTATTTGGGAACAGTTTTATGACTGGTAAGGTAATAGATGAACCACCGCCTGCTAGAACCTCCATGGAAGAAGAAATTGCTGAATCTGAAAGCTCATTAGAAGAAAAAGAGGAGGAGAGTGATGGACAAAAGGAGGAAGAATGGATCTACCCATGCCTACCTTCTAATGAGAGTAACTCTTTATCTTTACATTATTTTATTGTCCCCAATGCTTATCAAAGGAGGGTAAATGTTATGTTCCTGAGGATTCTTTTGAAAATGTTTATAATAAAGCTCTAGTGTTTGTAGATCATGAAAAGCATGCTTTATGTGATAGTTATATTGTTGAGTTTATTCATGAGGCTACTGAAAATTATTATGAGAGAGGAAAATATGGTTGTAGAAGTTTTCATGGTATTGAGACACCTCTCTATGTGCTGAAAGTTTTGAAGTTGCTCTTGTTTTATCTACCCATTCTTGCTACTATGTGCTTCTTTGATTTATTTTCTTACAAGTTTCCTATGCATAGGAAGTGGGTTAGACTTAAATGTGTTTTGAATTTGCTTCTTGATGCTCTCTTTTACTTCAATTCATATTTCATATGTGAGCATCTTCTCAAACTATCATGCCTAACATAAAGGCGTTAAACAAGAGTACTTGTTGGGAGATAACCCAAGAGTTTTGGATGAGTCTTGGAAGTTATTACCTCTGTAATAACCTCTGCTTATCCTGTTTATTTGCCGTTTGTGCCAAGATTAACCTCTAATGAGAGTGAAGTAATGATTGGGAAAGTTGTTGTCCCGAAACAGATTTCTCTGCTTCACCGTAAAACTTCCTGAGAGAGCTCTGTACGTCGGATTGAGCTGTAATTTTTTTGCTTCTGCCCCAGGTTGTTCTATAACTTTATTTAGTTCAACACATTTTGATTCGAGAAACAGAAGGTCTTCGAAAAAATTTGTCTTTACCTGCTGGTCTGTTTTGACAGATTTCTGCCATTTTCTGCATTTGCTTCTTTTTAGTTCCTTCTTGAGTTCCTTTGGGGAATTGAGCTTTTTGAGGGAAGTGCTACAGTAGCTAGTGTTCTATGGAAATTTATTTGGTGTTAGAACTGAACCTTGAGACTTATTTATCTTAAGTGCACTAATGTTGCTAATGAGATTGTGTGAAGTTTTGTATGAAGGAAAATTTTCAGGTGTATGGAAGGAATGAGTAATGAGATGAAGGATGGACTAAAGCTCAAGCTTGCGGATGCCACACATGTCACCCCAAGAAATATCCAAGAAGTACAAGCGTCAAAGCTTGGGTATGCCCAAGGCATCCCCTTCTTCATCAATAAAAATCCAGGTTTCTTCCAAATGCTTCATTTTTATTGTTTCATGCACAGTTGTGTTTTTCTTGGAACGTGTTCTTTTTCATTTTTTTTTGGTTTTTAGTTTGCTTGGTTTGCTTAGTTTTCTGAATAAATTGGTTGGACCCCCTCTTTCATACTTTGGATGAATCATGTGTTTTTCTGAATAAATTGGTTGGATCCCCTCTTTAACTTTGGTTTGCATTTAGTTTCGTTTGGTATGGAAAAGAGTAGGAAAGTTCATGCTTATGTGGAAAAAAGAGCTCGTTTTTGATTGTGGCCTATGCTTTGTCATGCTATGCTTGATATTGTTTTGGTTTTATGCTTAGTATTCTTTACTGTAGCATGACTTGTTATAAACAATTGAGATTGCTTAATGTTCCTTGGATGAATCATGCGTTGTTTTAGCATATTAAAGCATAGTATAGTGGTATTCTCCTTTGATTCTTTATTTGGGTTGACTTGGCACATGCTCACACCATGTTATGACTATCTCAAGTCAGCATAGCCTTTATGATCCTTTAGTTTTCAACTTTTAGTATCACTTTATGCTTTGATCAATGATGTTTTGTCGCTCTGCATGATTATGGCCATTATTGCTCTCTTAGTTTGTCGCTCCCAGTCTTTTGCTAGCCTCCACAACCAAGTATGAGTTCCACTCATGCATCCAACTCCCTAAACCAAGTTATTACAAAGAGTCCACCATACCTACCTACTAGCTTATGCTATTCCAAGTACATTCATGCTTGTTTACCTTCCTCTTGTAATGAGAAAACTAGTGATTAAAGCTCTCACGAACTTGATGGCACACTTTACTTTACTTGCCTTTAATAAACTTGAACCATTCTGTATTCTATGTTGTATGTGCTTGCACTTATTTGTTGGGAATTAGCAGAACCATGCTTTCATGGGGAACGCTTTCAACATTGCACTTGGTACTTGTAACTAGTTGATATCATGCTCTTTTGTATATGGATGTCGTCGGTGTGAAAGGAAAGGGGACCTTGTAAGTCCATGGAGTTATGTATATGTGTTAGAGAAACGCCTGGGCCACTGGTCTAATCCATGCTGACATGGGGGAAACCTGCAACGTAAACCATAATGAGCTGCCTATGAAACATTCTTCTTATAAAAAAAGAGTCCTATATTGAGAAAAAAGAGAAAAAAAAGAGATACTATGAAAAGAGGAAAGAGAGAAAAAGCACCATATTCCCATGGTAAATAAGAAGAATGCTGAGATGCTCGTTGTCTGCTTGCCTTGTCATTTTGATATCGGGATTCTTCTGTATCATCGGGCAAGGGGTACCCCGTTGGCGATTCTCAATGATACACATGTACTTACGATGACAAGTACTTAACGGTGACTAAACTTGAGTAGTATGAGGAGCGGCCCTGGTATACAAGGGACATGAGATTTCTGACTTATACTTCGTCAAGCATCTACACCATAGTTTTTTCACTTTAACCTTAATCACTTCAAGATGCTTATGATAGGGGCAATGAGAGCTGAAAGCTACAAGTACCATAAATTTTTGGAAGCTCTTTATGAGACTTGAATCCCTACTTCCTTTTACAAAAGGCTTTTCTTCCACCATTATATTGAGTCTCCACCTTCTAACTTTATGCACCTACTTGGAGAGCATAGTGGCCATTCTTAGTTCTATGTTCATTGTCCCAAGACTAGTTGCTTGATGCATACTTTGATATTGCTTGTTTTAAACTATTGTATCTAGTCACTCTTATGAACTTTGAAGGTCTCCTATGCATTTATATTTGCTACTCTTTGAGGGACAAGCTGAATACTTTTATGATATGTTTTCTTTATGTGAAACAAACAAACTTCTTGCAAAGCATTGTTATTCATGAATCTTTTGTTTGTGCCTTTTCATGTTGCATCATAGTTTGTTTGCTTATTGCTAGAACTTTGTATTTCATGTTATGATTGAAGTACTATGATCCTATCTTTGAATGTTTTGCAAATACTTTGATCAAGTCTTTGATGGTGCATGTCACCTCAAAAATTATTATTTCTTTTTATCACTTACCTACTCGAGGACGAGGAGCTAAGCTTGGGGATGTTGATACATTGCAAATGTATCTATAATTTTTGATGTTCCATGCTTGGTTTTATCCACTTTCTTGTGTTTTGTTCCAACTTTGGAGTACTTTTCATATGATTTCTTGGACTAACCTATTAACAAGAGCCACAGTGCCAGCTGCATGTTTTCTGCTGTTTTTGGTTCTAGGAAAGTCAGAAAATGAATATTCTTGGAATTGGACGGGACAAAAGCCAAAGTGCTTATTTTTCCGGAAGACATCAAGTGCCAGAATACGAGACGGAGAAGGGCCAGGGAGCCACCACACCACCTGGCCGCGCGGCCAGGCCTGGCCCGCGCCAGGGGGTGGTGTGGCTGCTCCCGGCACCCCCTCGGCCTCTCCTTCCGTCTGTAAGTTGCCCTCGGGACGAAAACCCTAAGTACCTGATCAAAAATCCACGAAAGAGTCTGTAGCCGCCGTTATATCCATCCCTAGATCGGGAGGGATCTGAAGCTCTTCCCGGCACCCTGCCAGAGAGGGGAATTCACCCTGGAGGCCTTCTTCATCACCATGCAAGCCTCCGGTGTGATGCGTGAGTAGTTCATCCTTGGACTACGGATCCATGTAGTAGCTAGATGGCTGGTTTCTCCTCCTTTGTGCTTTCAAGTTTAGATCTTGTGAGCTCCGTTCATGATCAAGATCATCTATTTGTAATCCATACATGTTGTGTTTGCGGGGATCCGATGGATATTGAGATGCTATTTCAGATTGATTATTCATTCTATCATGTCTTTGTTATTTGAGATCTTGCATGCTTTTCGTTGTTAGTAGCTATCTTGGCCAAGTAGATTCTAGCAACTCCAAGAGTTAGTATTTATACTCCATAGTGGGTTCATGCCTCTGGTAATCTGGGGAAGTGACAGAAATCTCTAAGGTACTAGATGTGCTGTTGCTACTAGGGAGAAAACAACAATCCTTTGTTCATAGAACAATCGTATTGTTTACTTTACCCACAGTTCGTAAAGCAATAATCTGTTGCTTGCAACTTAATACTAGAGGGGGTTCGCATGATAAGCTGAAGGTGGATTATTAGTCATAGATGCAGTTGGATGGCGGTCTATGTATTATGTTGTAATGCCCAATCAAGTCTCAGAGGAGTCAAGATGATTAGTTTATGCATGTATTGCTTTCTCGGTGTTTGTCAATTGCCCCGCTGTAAGTTGTTCACCCAGCATGTTATTTATCTAAGGAGAGCCACCTCTAGTGAACTATGGATCCCGGTCCTTTTACTTTACATACAATCTACAATCTTTTACTACTTTGTGTTTACTTTCTGCAAACTTTTACTTCTTTCCAACCGATGCGTTTAATCCTTTGTTTTCCGCAAAACACGATGAGATTGACAACCTCATCGGAAGTTGGGGACAAGGTTCTGTGGTTGTGTTGTGCAGGTCTCCACGTTGCTACTAGCACCGGTAGTGCGCCCTGCCAAAGCTCAGCTAGTAACACCTTTGGGGTATTCCTTGCTCCTACTGGTTCGATTAAACCTTGGTTTCATAACGGAGGGAAAACTTGCTGATGTATTCATCGTACCTTCCTCTTGGGGTTCCCATAGAGCTCTACGTCGAAAGTTGACCGCATCACTCACCGTGTTTTGAAATTTTGCGTGTGTTTCGAAATTAACTTCACACCTTGCGAAACTCTGTTCACTGGATCCACCAGGTAGTCAATGTATCGAGAACAAGTGAGAGTTTGGAAAGATTCAACTTATTGCTAAGAATATGCATGCCTAGAAATTTGACCGTGTTTTGAAAACAATCAAAGAGGCTATGACTCACCGTGTTTAGAAATTTTGGCTGTGTTTCGAAACTTACTTCAAATCTTGCAAAAATCTATTCAGTGGACCCACCAGGCAGTCAATGTATCGAGAACGAGTGAGAGTTTGGCAAGATTCAACTTCTTGCTAAGAATATGCATGCCTCGAAATTTGACCGTGTTTTGAAAACAATTCTAGAAAGCAAAACGGATTCATAAACAACCTCACAAATTTCAAATTATAAAAAGCAACACAAAGAGCCTCACAATTTTCAAAATTTAGAAGGGTCATATATTTATAAACATCCTCTCAAATTTCAACTTATAAAAAGGATCAAAAAATCCTCACAAAATTCAAATTATAAAATGGATCCTGTATTCGTAAACATCTCATAAATCTTAGCTTATAAAAAGGACCACAAAATTACTCACGGATTTAAAATTATAAAAAAACATCATAAAAAGACTCACAAATTTTAAATTACAAAGGGAACGATTCCCAAAAAGCCTCGCAAATTTCAAATTATAAAAAACATAATCGGAAAAAGCCTAGGGTTTTTTGAGGAACTTTTTTTATGGCTTCGGTGTCAACCTAGTGCTCTAGTGCCAAATTAGAACAAAAAGGGAGATAGCATGGAAATATCAAGCTCGTTGGATCGTAGAGGATCCTAAAGTGGGTGGCCAAAATCCATGCGAGGTAGGTCTCGACCAATCAGGGCCCGACCCTACAACACATAGAAGAACACCTTGTGCACCCAAAAATGTGTTTTGTGAATCTTTTTTGGAAATTTTGATGAAATGACATATTGTGGAGTTACCAATGTTAAAAAAACATGAGAAAAACTATGCAACACCTATAGTGCAAACGGAGGATGTTTCAAGTGAAAATCGGCATGAACTTAGAAAATGGAAGAAAGAGGAGAGAGGGAAAATCAATTTTCTATTTCTTGTGGGCAACCCACAAGCTTGAGGTGCACCTTAATGCTGATGTAATCACAGGTGCCTTGATGGTGAGCATCGATGGGACCGAGGCTATCTAGGGCTATGATTCTGATGTTTGCGTGTCTGCTGGATTCTTCTGGCGTATATAGACCAATGTTTCGTGCTTGCTTGATTTTTTAGGTGACACAACCTTTTTGGCGTGCCACGGTGAGGGCCAGGGGATAGGGGAGAGCACGTGGCACTTTGGGCGTAGTTGAGTTTTCAAATCAATGTGACATTAAATAATTTCAAATCAATGCCGCACAAGGAGATGATTTACGTGGACTGTACATAGGTTATTTTTTATCCATGGACTTTGATATACTACTAATCCGTATTTCACTTATAATGATTGATATTAGTACTTAAAGAATACATGCGGGTTCCCAAGCTTCTTCCTTTTAGTATTAATTACCTGAATTCACGTGAGTAATTAACGTGGGTTTCTCTGTATTGGCATCCTTCTTTCCTTGAACGCATACATAAATTAAGGGGAGGAAGTAATTTCACCTTATTCGGTAATACAAGAGGTTTTATTGCATCGTAGTGGAAGATAAAATGACAAACGGAGTACTTATGCTAGTACTAGATCGCAAACACCGTTCCTATTTGGACTTGATAATAATATTCAATCTCTGAACATTATTACATGAAGGAAGTAGAGGTGAAACTAAACAAAATTAATCCTAAGACTTCTTCATCTTTAAAGGGTTCGCAACATAGAAAACAAATTTTTTCCTACGATGGGAACTATACGCCAAGATCTATCTACTAGATACAAGCAACAGGTGGATATATATCCATGGAGAACTAACCCTCTAAGATAACAAAGTTTTGTTAACGAGTAGGAACTCATGGATGATGTAGTCATTCGCTTGCCGATCTCAAGATCGTGTGGAAGTCCTAGCGCCACAAACCAGCAGCGCATCTGCACTCGCACACACGTTAAGGCCACCGAACAACCTCTGCCTCCTCGCTCCAGCGATGCAGCAGAAGCAACAACTCCTTCCAGACCAAATGCCACTAGTAACATGTATCTCGCTAATCCGAGACCATGGGGGGATAATACTAGAGGGGGAGAGAGATCCTTCATGAAGAGGTGTGAGGAAGAAGGGTGAGAAGGGTGGCCTTTTATAGGAGGAGGGGGGTACCCCTCCCCATGGCTGGCGCCCCATGGGGGGTGACCCCTCACCTCCCCCATTCATGTGGTGGTAACCCCCTCCACATTAAAATGCCCCTTCACATTCTCTTTTAAAGTCTCCACTTTAAATGCATTAAATTTCTCCAAATTTAATGCTCTCTCATTTAATAAAACTCTTTTACTAATTTTATTCAGTTTTTTGTTAATTACTTTAATTAACAAACATTCACATAAAACTCGCTGCAACATTTCAATATTACATGCAGAAATTTCACCCGAAATAGTTTCGGTGTCTATTGAAATAATTCCAGCGCTTTGCAATTCATTCATCTGAAACATATTTGCTCCAAATGGTGTTGGTGTCCCTTAAGTGTGTAAACCTACGGTTCTTGAATAATGCAGACATGATCGAGACCCCTCTCAGATCAATAATCAGAAGCAGGACCTGGAGATCCATACCGACTCCTACACATTCTACGATGACTTCTGTGATCGTGAGAACCTTTAACACTAAGTAACTAAATCCCTTTTTCTCGTGATATATTACATGTCCGAGATTCAATCATTGATATCTCCATACCTAGTTTGATCTCGTTACCGACATGTACTCTTTTCTTGTTCCCGTGATATAACATTCTATTGATCTCATCACTTGCTTGCAAGCTAACCAATGTCATATCACCGAGAGGGCCTAGAGTATATCTATCCATCATCGGGATGGACAAATCCCACTTTTGATCCATGAGCCTCTACATAACACTTTCGTAGTACTCAACCCACCTTTATAATGACCCTTTCACGGTGTGAAGTTTGATGTTACCAAGATACTCTTCCAGTGTTAGTGATTAACATGATCTCATGGTCTAAGGACTAGTATTACTTCGTTATATGTTATATAAATATAAACACAATGACTTTGATCGTAATGCTACACTTCAGATGAATGTTCATCACATCATTCCACTAATGTTGTGACCTCGTTGTTAACAACATCCAATGTCCATGATCAGGAAACCTTGATCATCTTGTTAATCAACGAGCTAGTTTATAAGAGAGGCATAACTACGAACTTTCCTTTTGTTTATTAAACACACATGTATTAACATTTCCAAATTAATACAATTATAGCATGCAAAATAAACATCTATCGTATACTTGGAATATGTATAATAACAACTTTATTATTGCCTCTTAGGGCATATTCCATTTAGTCTCCCACTTGCACTAGAGACAATAATCTAGTTACATGGTGATAAATCTAACACCCATGGAGCTCTGGTGTTGATCATGTTTTGCTGTAGGGAGAGTTTTAGTCAACGGATTTGCTACATTGAGATCCGTATGTACTTTACAAATCTTTATATCTCCATCCTTGACATGCTCACGGATGGAGTGAAATCGGCGCTTAATATGCTTGGAATTCTTGTGAGACCTTGGTTCCTTTGCGTTGGCTATGGCTCCATTGTTGTCACAATAGATCACCATTGGATCCAACACACTAGGAACAACACCCAGTTCGATAATGAACTCCTTCATCCAAACTGCTTCCTGTGCTGCTTCTGAAGCAGCAATATATTCCGCCTCCGTTGTTGACCTTGTTACCACGGGTTGTTTGGAGCTCCTCCAACTAATTGCTGCTTCGTTCATGAGAAATACGTATCTGAATTGAGACTTAGAGTCATCTGGATCAAAGTCAAAGCTAGCGTCAACATAAAAATTACCGACCAGCTCTTCTTCACCTCCGTATACAAGAAAAATTTCCTTAGTTCTTCTCAAGTACTTAAGGATATTCTTGACCGCTATCAAGTGTTCCAAACCTGGATCAGATTGGTACCTGACGAGGGTTCAACTCGTCAATCCCCATTGTTATGGACTTGGGTTTTGGAGAAGGAGGGAGCGCTAGAGGCATCAATCGGCTAGCAAACAAGCACATAGGGCCGCAAGTACCCAGGTTCAGGCCTCGTAGAGGTCCCTACTCCTGCTTGTCTGCTCTTGGAATTAATGAAGGAATCGAAGATTAGAGGGGCGCGCAGATGCAATCTGGCGAGAGTTGTGGAAACTAGGGTTGTGATTATCCTCCTCTCTGCCCCCTCCTAGCCTTTATATAGATAGGCTTGGTCTCGGGTAGCAGGTCGAGTCGGTTACAGATTAGAGTTTTCCCTTTGAACTTTCTATCTTAAGCTTCTTCTTGTTTCGCAAGTAATCAAGAGTCCATGGGCCACTCGAATTCCTTATTGGGCCTTGGCAACGCTGTGGGCTCACGCTGTATCTGGACCTTATATGCCACACTCGAGTACCTATAAGGTATGCCCATGTCAGTGGCCCCTGAGTGTCAGTGGCCCCTGAGTGTCAGTGGCCCCTGAGTGTCCACACTTTATGAAGCCTTTTTGAGTGTGTGGCTGAGCATTTATTTAAGTGTTCTATTTGTGTCATAGGGATTGTTCATATACGTGACTGATTTAACCTATGTATCGGTATAAGTTAACTGCCTTAGGGCAAAACAACGCAATCTACTCAAACTTGAGTCCTTGGACTCGAATTTGGAAAAGTGCTGGCGTAATTCGACTCAGGCCGCGGAGGTCTTACATGAGTCGAATTCCAGTGTATAAGTGTGAGCACTCGACGCGTCCGTCAAGGCATGTTCATCATACCGGCAGGCACGGATATATTTCTGGTAGTGCACAGCAGATGCGTTGCTAGGCCTTATTCATGTCTTATCTTCACGCTGTAAGCGCGGCATCCGAATTTTGTCATCGCGGAGATGATTTGGGTGGCCTAGGAGACGTAGTCTCTTTGTAGGGAAAATGTGAGACAGAGTCGCCATAACATTCGAGTGTGGATGTTATCTACACACATTATGATGTACAAGGAGAGATAATCATAGGGTGCGCGACCAGCGCTCCCTATGGGAGTAGCCCCTGAGTGCCTACTCGAGTCGTAGACTTGAGTGGGGACTAAAAACAGTTGCGATTGCTGTCGTCTTTTGTTGCTTGTTTCAGTCGAATATGCTTTCAGCGCTCCCTATGGGACTAACCCGTAGTTCATAGTCAGATCGATGATTCAAGTGAAGGGTTTGTCTTGAATTTTTGTATACCTGCATAAAAAATCTTTTGGGTGCGCGGCCAGCGCTCCTGTTAGGAGTAGCCCCCGAGTGCTTGGTTGAGTCGAAGACTCAAGCAAGGACTAAAGTAGTCAAAATCTTCTGCTGCTCGAATCGATGACGTCAGTGTTGACGATGTGATGACCTCAGTTGCCCACGTGAGCGGCTTTGACCGGGCGTGCGTAATCTTCTGTTTTAACTGCATCTCCGCGATTTCCGCGTGTAATGGGAGTAGTGGGGGACGGTTCGTGCTTCAGCTTCACCATGTGTCGATGGCGATGTGCGCCACACATGTAGTAGGGTTTCTGTTGGCCATTGGATGGTATCCGCGAGGAGGTTAAGTAGCAGCGCAGCTGCGGTAATTTTCCCCATTTGTCTTCTTTGCTCGTGCCTCCATCGCCATTGCTGCTACTCTCTGCTTCCTTGCGCACTTCCTCTTCGCGGCACTGCCAGCTCCATGTCTTCCCTAGTTACTTCCTCCATTCACACCGCCTTCGAAAGATGGGCAAGAAGAAGGGAGGCACCGCCGCTGGATCCGCGACCACCATTGTCGCCGCCAAGAAGAAGGGCGGTACCACCACCGTGAGCACCAGCGCTACCGGCGCTGGGAAGAAGAAGGGTGTGGGCACCCGCGTCACCAATGGCGCCTGGCGAGCGTCCATCATCAAATCCTCCGAACTGCATCTTCATCGCCAAGACGGGGTTCTTCCACCCGTGGAAGACGACTCACGGGTGCCCGACGATGAGGTAATCCCTTGTCCTCCTCCGGGTTTCCAGGTGATGTTCCTTGCGTTCATCATTCGAGGTCTTTCTCTCCCCCTTCATCCTTTCTTTAGGGGTCTCCTTTGCTTCTATGGGCTCCAGCTGCATCAGCTGTCCCCAAATTCCATTCTCCACATTTCCTGCTTCATTATGCTTTGCGAGTGCTGGCTTAGAATCGAGCTGCACTTTGGCCTTTTCAAGAGGCTTTTTAAGCTAAAACGCTAGTCGGCGTCCGGTTCGGTAGTCTATGATGTACGAGGCTGTGGGATCCACGTCGACTCTTCTGTCACCTAATTTTCCATCAAGCTCACCACGTCTGTCCAAGGGTGGAGGGACAAGTGGTTTTACATCCGCGACCAGAAGGCTGATGGAGACCACTACGGGCTCGCGCCCTTCGATCCCGCAGCAACTTGCAAGAGGAGGCGCTCCTGGAAGAACATCGTGATGCCTGGTGAGTCTGAGGAAACAGAGGTGCTGTACAAGCGCGTCTGCGACCTCGAAAGCCGCATAGGTAAAGAAGAGGGTGGCGCCACTCTCATTTGCACGTTGTTGTGCCGCCGCGTCCAGCCTCTGCTGAAGCATCTGGCGCCGCAGAGCTCAGTCTCGTCTTCTTCTAAGTCAGTCGAACGAGCACGTCTTGCCTGCATCTTGTCGAATTTGTGTTGTGTGAGGTCATCGCACGCATCGTATTCGCGGTCATGACGCCGTGAGCAACGTCGCCGTGACAGATTGTGACTGTCATCACTTGAGGAGTACGAGTAGTACTTTTCCAGAGCCTTGCTTTTCTTTGACTCTGGTGTTGGTTCTTTGTCGAGGGCGGCCTCGATTAGCCCCAGGCCCGCGATCGTAGATCAGTGCATGGCAGCTCACGGATCTCCAGCCGGAGGCTGGTTGTTGAGGCGGTACATGGTGGCCGCCATTACCGCGGCCTGCGGCATTTGTTGGAGCACGTTGCCCCGCGTATCCACCATCATAGAGCTAAAGTCGAGTACTTTCGCAGCTTCTACGCGTTCTTGCTCGGTGAGGTGGGCTAGTCGAGATCGCCTCTTGTTGGCCACGTACTCGTTGCCTTTGGAGGAGGATCCTCCATGGGAAGAGAGCCCGGCTCGTTGAAGACTCGACTCGTCCGCCGCCTTTCTGCGCGCTTTGAGTTGCATGATCACGTACTGCTGGCGCTTGAATTCCTCCTTTAGCAGCCAATGGTAGCCCATCAGCATGTCCTGCGGTGTGTTGGGGGAAAGAGGATTCCCCCGTAGAGCTTCGCGACAGCGGGCCCACTCGTTGTCGTTGAGCTTGATCAGCATGCGCTCGCCGGTGTTCTCATTCGCCGTGAGCGATGGTTCTCCACTTGTCCCGCTATTGACGGGCACGCCGTTACCACCGTTGGTGGGGCCACTGTTTGTGACTGGTATGCTGCCATTGGGCGTGCTGCCGTTGGGCAGTCGGTGTCAGATCTGGTGCCAGTGTTTTCGCGATTAGCGATGGTATCGCCCGCGTTGATGACGGCGCACATGAAGTGGTTGGGGAAGCTGTTGCTCCCGCAGCTTTCAGATCCGGAGCCATAAGCTCCATCTTTTGTGGCTAGGTCACCCAGATCGGATCTGCGACTGCTGCCGCTGTCCTTACTCCCAGCTGCTGCTGAGGTGTTGAGCTCGCTGAGGGTGCCGATTGGTGGAGGGAACCACGATGCTGGAGCAATCGCGGGTGTCGTTGGCTCGTCAGGCATGCGAAGCGTGCCTAGTTGACCAACCTAGAAGCGGAAGCTCCCAATCGCCAGGCTGATTCCATCGCCCATGGACTTGAAAGCCGGGCGAGTGGCCGGCGTGTGAACAGTGAAGTCGAACACGCCGAAGAGCTGGCGAATCTCCGCTATTGTAGAGTTGTAGATCGTGGTTGACGCGGCTAAAGAAGCCGCGACATCAGCACTCCCAGTTCCCACAGAAGGTGCCAATTGATGAGGGTTCAACTCGTCAATGCCCATTTTTATGGACTTGGCTTTTGGAGAAGGAGGGAGCGCTGGAGGCATCAATTGGCTAGCAAACAAGCACACAGGGACGCAAGTTTTACCCAGGTTCAGGCCTCGTAGAGGTCCCTACTCCTGCTTGTCTGCTCTTGGAATTAATGAAGGAATCGAAGATTATAGGGGCGCGCAGATGCAATCTGGCGAGAGTTGTGGAAACTAGGGTTGTGATTGTCCTCCTCGCCGCCCCCTCCTAGCCTTTATATAGATAGGCTAGGTCTCGGGTAGCAGGTCGAGTCCGTCACAGATTAGATTTTGCCTTTTGAACTTTCTATCTTAAGCTTCTTCTTGTTTCGCAAGTAATCAAGAGTCCGTGGGCCACTCGAATTCCTTATTGGGCCTTGGCAATGCTGTGGGCTTCCGCCATATCTGGACCATATATGCCACACTCGAGTACCAGTAAGGTATGCCCATGTCAGTACCTACTAGTCAAACTAATAGCATGTGCCACATCCGGTCTTGTCATAGCATGTCGTACATTATAGAGCCTATGGCTGAAGCATAGGGGATCTTATCCATTATCTCTCTTTCTTCTGCCATAGCCGGACTTTGAGTCTTACTCAATGTCTTGCCTTGCAACATAGGTAAGAACCCCTTCTTACTTTCGTCTATTTTAAACTTCTTTAAAATCTTATCAAGGTATGTACTCTACGATAGCCCTATTAGGCATCTCGATCTATCTCTATAGATCTTTATGCCTAATATATATGACGCTTCACCAAGGTCCTTCATAGAAAAATTTGCTGTTTAGATAACTTTTAACACTGTTTAAAAGATCTATATCATTTCAAATCAATAATATGTCATCCACATATAATATCAGAAATGCCACATTGCTCCCACTCACTTTCTTCTAAATACAAGCCTCTCAATAAGTTTGGACAAATCCAAACTCTTTGATCACCTCATCAAAGCGAAGATTCCAACTCCGTGATGCTTGCTTCAGTCCATACATGGATCGCTGAAGCTTGCACACCTTGTTAGCATCCTTAGGATCGACAAAACCCTTTGGTTATATCATATACAACTCTTCTTCAATAGTACCATTGAGGAACGCAGTTTTGACATCCATCTCCCATATTTCATAATCAAAATATGCAGCAATTGCTAACATAATCCTAACTGACTCTAGTATCGCTATGGGAGAGAATGTCTCATCATAGTTAGCTCCTTCAATTTCTCGAAACCCTTTTGCGACATTTCGAGCTTTATAGATGGTTACATTACCATCAGCATCAATTTTTCTTTTGAAAATCCATTTATTCTCAACGGCCTTTCGGTCGTGAGGTAAGCCCACCAAGGTCCAAACCTGGTTTTCATACATGGATTCCATCTCGGATTTCATGGATTCTAGCCATTTGTTGGAATCCAGGATCCTCATCGCTTCTTCATACATCGCAGGGTCATCCCTTTCATCAACCATGAAATTCACAACAGGATTCTCATACAGTTCAGGAGCTGCACGTGTCCTGCTTGACCTGTGAGTTTGGTAGTGTCCTCTTTTGGAGTTTCATGATCATTACCATTAGTTCATTCTTAATTTGGTGAATTCAACTCCGAAAAAACTTCTGGTGTTGTGCCATTCGCCATTTCATGAAGAGAAGGTTCAATAACCTCTTCGAGTTCTACCTTTCGACTACTCACACCTTTCGCGAGAAACTCTTTCTCTAGAAAGGATGCATTCTTGGCAACGAAAACCTTGCCCTCGGATCTGTGAGAGAAGGAATACCCAATTGTTTGTTTAGGGTATCCTACGAAGACGCATTTTTCTGCTTTGGGTTCGACTTTATCCGGTTGAAGTTTCTTCACATAAACATCGCATCCCCAAACTTTAAGAAATGATAGCTTAGGTTTGTTTCCAAACCATAATTCATACGGTGTCATTTCAGCGGATTTAGATGGTGCCTGATTTAAAGTGAATGCAGCTGTTTCGAGTGCATAACCCCAAAATGACAGTGGCAAGTCAGTTAGAGACATCATAGATCGGACCATATCCAATAGAGTACGATTGTGACGTTTCGACACACCATTACATTGTAGTGTTCCGGTAGGTGTGAGTTGTGAAACTATTCCATACTCTTTCATGTGTGTGCTAAACTCGTAACTTAGATACTCACCTCCACGGCCGGACCACAGAAATTTGATCTTTTTATTACGATGATTTTCCACTTCATTCTGAAATTCCTTGAACTTTTCAAAGGTTTTAGACTTATGTTTCATCAAATAGATATACCCGTATCTACTCGAATCATCCGTGAAAGTAAAAAAAATAACAATATCCACCTCGCGCCGACACACTCATTGGACCGCATACATCAGTATGTATGATTTCCAATAAATCTGTCGCCCATTCCATTGAACCAGAAAACGACGTTCTAGTCATCTTGCCCATAAGGCATGGCTCACATGTATCAAATGATTCAAAATCAAGTGATTCCAAAAGTCCATCAGAATGGAGTTTCTTCATGTGTTTAACACCAATATGACCTAAACGGTAGTGCCACATATATGAAGATATATCATTATCAAGTTTAATTCTTTTAGCATCAACATTATGAATATGTGTAACACTATTATCGAGATCTGATAGAAATAAACCATTCATCACAGGTGCATGACCATAAAAGATATCATTCATATAAATCGAACAACCATTGTTTTCGGATTTAAACAAACAACCACATCGCATCAAACAAGATCCAGATATAATGTTCATGCTCAGTGTAGGCACCAAATACCAATTATTTAAGTTTATAACTAATCCCAATGGTAGGTGGAGAGACAGCGTTCCAACTGCGATCACATCAAATCTTGATCCATTGCTGACACGCATCTTGACCTCAACCCTTGCTAGCGGTCGCTTGTTCCGCAACCCCTGATTCGAGTTACATATATTAGCAACCGATTTAGTATCAAATACCCAGCTGCTACTGCGAGTACTAGTCAAGTACACATCAATAACATGTATATCATATATACCTTTGTTTGCCTTGCCGGCCTTTTTGGCTGCCAAGTACTTGGGGCAGTTGCGCTTCCAATGGCCAGTCCCCTTGCAATAGTAGCACTCGACATGAGACTTAGGGCCATCCCGAGATTTCTTTTCAGGCGTAGCAACAGATTTGCCGCCCTTCTTTCCCTTCTGTTTACCCTTCTTGTCTTTCTTGAAACTGGTGGTCCTATTGACCATCAACACTTGATGCTCTTTCCTTATCTCCACTTCTGCAGTCTTAAGCATTGACAGAAGCCCGGTGAGAGTCTTCTTCATGCCTTGCATGTTATAGTTCATCACGAAGCTCTTGTAGCTAGGTGGCAGAGATTGGAGAACACGATGTATGCCTAAGTCAACGGAATCATTATTCCCAAGGACATAAGCTTATCGGCATACCCCAACATTTTGAGTACATCATGTAGCTAAAGAACTTTTCTGAAGCATTATAACTCTCTGCGGCAGCATGGGTATCGAAAATAATTTTCAATTCACCCATGGTATCAAAGGAATTGCCATTTTTGAAACACTTTTGAAGTTCTGGCTCTAGGCCATACAATATGCTGCAATGAACTAAGTTGTGGTCTGCCTAACGAGTCACATAGACATTCTTTTCCTTGCCAGGGGCATCAGGAGCTGATGGGGGGCCTAGCGGCGCTTCTAGCACATATTGCTTTTGTGCAGCACAGAGGAGAATCCTCAAATTCATGGCCCGGTTGGTGAAGTTGCTACCATTCGTAGCAAGTTTCTCTTTCTCAAAGAACACATTGGAATTAAAAGCTGGTGGTGCCATCTACAAAAGAGTTTGTAAAGTTTATTTAGACTAAGTTTATGAAAGATTGAGTTCAACTAAACTCTCACTCAAAAACCACATCCCTCGTGTCTTTTTGGTGATTACATGAATCAAATTCACTACACCAAGTCCGATCATCACGTGAGTTGGTGTAGCTTCAAAGGCGAGCATCTATATGGGCATCATATCAACTATATGACTCATGCTTAACCTTTCGGTCCGTGTTCCGAGGCCATGTCTGTACATGCTAGGCTCGCCAAGTAAGAACCTTAGTACTCGCGCGTGTAAAACTGTCTTACACCCGAAATATGATCGTGGATTCAAGTACACCCGATCATCACGTGATGTCTTGAAGCGGCGAAACATAAATGGTGCGTACTTAAGGAATAACACATTTTTATCTTGATATCTAAATGAGGGATCATATTATAATGCTACTAAAATGCCAAACAAGCAATATATGATGCAAACATCATATGTGTAAAGTGGGATGATATGGTCCATGCATTTGATCACCATCACATGCATCGTGGTATGATCTCTATCATTCCTTTGTGTGTAAGGCCAAGGTATATGGAACTTACACATTAAGTGTGTTGTAAGGGTATCAACTATACATCAACTGAAAACATTACCATATCATGACACAAGCCCAGCAACGATCTAAACTAGATGCCTCTAATTTCTCAATTCTAAGTTTTATGTGGCTTTAGGGCTTTCGAAGATAGAACCGTTCTTACCTACGAACATGGAACCACAACGATGATAACCAAATTATTAGCAACTCGTTGTAAATCAGATATTGACTATAGTAGGAGAGACATACACACGCCAACCACTTATGCAAAACTAGTTGCATGCCAGTCGTGGAACCGGTCTCATGTGCGATGACCTGTAAGGTTGGTCCGGGCCGCTTCATCCCACTATGCCACCAATATCCAAAGTACATATAAGAAGCAATACCAAGATCATCACCGCCCACATACTCTTATGTGTTCTACCCGTGCAAAGAATCTACGCATAGAAAACAAAAAAATTCCTAGGATGGGAACTATACGCCAAGATCTATCTACTAGATACAAGCAACAGGTGGATATATATCCATGGAGAACTAACCCTCTAAGATAAAAAAGTTTTGTTAATGAGTAGGAACTCATGGATGATGTAGTCATTCGCTTGCCGATCTCAAGATCGTGTGGAAGTCCTAGCGCCGCAATCCAGCAGCGCATCTGCACTCGCACACACGTTCAGGCCACCGAACAACCTCCGCCTCCTCGCTCCAGCGATGCAGCAGAAGCAACAACTCCTTCCAGACCAAATGCCACTAGTAACAAGTATCTCGCTAATCCGAGACCATGGGGGATAATACTAGAGGGGGAGAGAGATCCTTCATGAAGAGGTGTGAGAAAGAAGGGTGAGAGGGGTGGCCTTTTATAGGAGGAGGGGGGTACCCCTCCCCATGGCTGGCGCCCCATGGGGGTGACCCCTCACCTCCCCCATTCATGTGGTGGTAACCCCCTCCACATTAAAATGCCCCTTCACATTCTCTTTTAAAGTCTCCACTTTAAATGCATTAAATTTCTCCAGATTTAATGCTCTCTCATTTAATAAAAATCTTTTATTAATTTTATTCAGAATCTTTTTAATTACTTTAATTAACAAACATTCACATAAAACCCCTTGCAACATTTCAATATTACATGCATAACCAATTTCAGCAATTTCACCCGAAATAGTTTTGGTGTCTATTGAAATAATTCTAGCACTTTGCAATTCATTCGTCTGAAACATATTTGCTCCAAATGGTGTTGGTGTCCCTTAAGTGTGTCACCCTACGTTTCATGAATAATGCAGACATGATTGAGACCCCTCTTAGATCAATAATCAGAAGCTGGACCTAGAGATCCATACTGACTCCTACACATTCTACGATGACTTCTGTGATCGTGAGAACCTTTAACACTAAGTAACTAAATCCCTTTGTCTCGCGATATATTACATGTTCGAGATTCGATCATTGGTATCTCCATACCTAGTTTTATCTTGTTACCGACATGTACTCTTTTCTTGTTCCCATGATATAACATTCTAGTGATCTCATCACTTGCTTGCAAGCTAACCAATGTGATATTACCGAGAGGGCCCAAAGTATATCTATCCGTCATCAAGATGGACAAATCCCACTCTTGATCCATGAGCCTCTACATAACACTTTCGTAGTACTAAACCCCTTCTTTATAATCACCCTTTCATGGTGTGACGTTTGATGTTATCAAGATACTCTTCTAGTTTTAGTGATTAACATGATCTCATGGTCTAAGGACTAGTATTACCTCGTTAGATGTTATAGCAATATAAACACAATGACTTTGATTGTAATGCTATAATTCGGATGAATGTTCATCACATCATTCCACTAATGTTGTGACCTCGTTATTAACAACATCCAATGTCCATGATCAGGAAACCTTGATGATCTTGTTAATCAATGAGCTAGTTTATAACAGAGGCATAACTAGGAACTTTCCTTTTGTTTATTAAACACACATGTATTAATGTTTCCAAATTAATACAATTATAGCATGCAAAATAAACATATATCATATACTTGGAATATGTATAATAACAACTTTATTATTGTCTCTCAGGGCATATTCCCTTCAATCTTCTTGGACCTGGATCCTTCCACTGTCACCTTCGTGCTAGTGTAGTCCTTCCGCTTCCCGTGGCATCCTCCATCTCTTGCCGTCTTCTTCTTCAAGTCTCCCGCCTTCTTCTCCTTCCTCTTCTCATTACCGATGAAGGCGGTATCGAGTGCACTCTTCTTGGAGACGAACTTGAGAAATGGCCATAAATCTTCTGAACCCTCATCCTCCTGCCCCCTCTTATTCTTGACGATGGAAGATGGATCGAGTGAACTCTTCTTGAAGAAAATGTCTCCTTCATAGATGAAAGACCAAGGATCCTCCTGCCCCTCCTCCTTCTCCTCCTTTTTGCTCTCTGCCAGCAGCATCCCCTCCATCAGATGACGGTAAGCAGGGTCCTCGTTGGAAAAATTACCTTCTTGTGTGTAGGAATAGTACGGCCCGTCAATGGACTCCCCACTATCACCATGGTAGGGACTGATATCCCCGTTCGCCCATGCGTTGGACTCTTCAATGGAGGTGCACTGATCGAAGCAGCTGCGTGACATTTTTGTGTGTGTGGTGGCTTGGCCGGCCTAAAGGGATAGGGAGAAATAGAGAGAGTTTTTTGCTGTGTGCGTCGTGCCTGGATGGGAGAGGTGGTCGTTGTTGATGGCCGGTTAAAAGGCTTGGTCGAGACATCCAGGAGTTGCCACGTGCCGTAGGAGCAGCCTGGTCGTTTCCTTCCATCGTTTTTATACAAGAGTTCCCTTCCATCGTTTTTCACAAGAGTTCCCTTCCATCGTTAAAACAAGATCGAACGGTTGGTACTCGTTCGCCCCGAGAGCATCAACAACGAGGATATTGCAAGTACCACCATATGTTGGGGAGGTTTTTGCACATAACAAAAATGATAGACCTTTTCTGCGCAAAATACAGACATTTTCTGTAATCGTTGCACATAATACATAACCAATCATTGAATGTTTCTTAGTTCTTTTGGGGAAATGTTTCATAGTTAATTATATAATATAGTACTAAAATATAATTTTTATCTAAATTAATAATAGGTAAAGCTCAAAAAATAATTATAATTTTGAGCCACATCCATAAAGTATCTGGTGTATTTTTGGTTCTTATAAGTTGTATCATTTAGAAATCAACCTATTAGTAGGTACATAATTCCTGACATGCTCTAGAGAAATGATATATAGATTCTATAATGATGGAAAGTGTGTTTTGAGGTTTATGCATAGCGTTCATTGTGCTAAAGAATATATCAATAGAATCTTCTAAATGTTAGAGTGGAAGGAAAATCCATCGGTTAGCAATGTTGGGATTTCCAATCTTCATCCAACGGTTAAAGTTCAAATCTATTCGTACACTATATACTGGGTATGCTAAGATAATTAAATGTATAACATGTCATTGTAATCTTTGTGGTTTTTTGCATAGCATTCATTGTGCTAAGGACTATCGATAGAATCTTCTACGTACTAGAATGGAAAAAAGATCCTAGAGTTAACATTGTTGGGATTTGCCAGTCTTGATTCCATTTTTATTGTTCAAAGTTACTCGCACATCATATAGTGGCAAGGTTTGCAAGAAGTCACACACTACTTCCTACTATTAAAAGGCACATGCCACACTCATATATACTGTATGAAATGTGATTTAATGAACATTAAGTTGTTATTAACCAATAGTCTTGTTAGAGAAAAAAGGCATAGATTAAGTATATTAATAATAACTATCTACACAATTGAGAATACAACCTACTGTGCTATGAACTTTTTTTGCGGGGTAGGGGGTGACATGATGGTTTTAGAACACGGTGGAGTTTGCTCTAGGTACTACTACTTCAACACGAATCCAGCTGCTCTAAACCATTGGATCTAACATCCCAATAGTCAGGATTGGTGTTATGAATCCAATTCAAAACTGCTCCATTATAGTAGTAGAGATAATTCAAAAACATTGGCGATGATGCTATATGTGCATGACCGAACAACTTTAGGATAATCTTAAGTAAAAACAAGGTCGCATGTATCAATGAGCGTGAATGGACAATAAGAGTTGTGAGGACAGATTACTTGTGGGGCCTAGCAACCCCACATTTCTTCTTGTTTTTAATGAGCTTACCCCATGGGTGGCTTCGATGTCGTTGCTCAGGCGCACTATATTATTCTTGTTAGCGGAATAGTGGTTTCCTAAAATTTTCTTTTAAACATAAGGTTGAACACTCCCAGCCATAGTGATTCAAAATTTATCGATAAAGGGGATTTATTAATTGGGTGGCCGAGTGGTTGACTCCTCATGTCATTGTCATGTACTCCCTCCGTTCATAAATATAAGACGTTTTAGCTTTGTGAATCAAATGTAGCTAGACGTCATTTAGTGTATAGGTTCATAGAGGTTCGGAGTGAACCTTTACACTAAAAGGCATCTAGATATATTTATTTCACAAAGTTAAAATGTCTTATATTTCGGAACAGAGAGAGTAGACATGATTTTTGCTAGGAAGGGCAAACACTAATTAATGCTTATAGGAAGGCTAGGAAATTGGAAATTGTGTTCCATTGATAAACCTTCGTGCTCCTCTTCCTAGAGTCAGATTGTAGCAATTCAATACAAAAAGGTTGTTGGACATGCTCCAAAACCCAATAATTTTTATTTTTAAATAAGAACAATAGTGATTAGCTCGAACAATTAATTGTGGTCTACGTATATTGTACTACGGTACTTCATAGAATATGCTATGTGTGCATGAATGAACAACTATCAAAAAACCTGAAGGAAAACATGGCCGCATTAATGAATGAGCGCTAAGTAAGGATGGTAATGGGTAGGGTATGAGTAGGGTAGAGCAATATCATACCCACTCCTGTTTAGTCGATGGGTAGAAAGTTTTACCCATACTCGTACTCGTGGGTATAAAAGTTTACCCATGCCCGTACCAATGAAAAATATCAAACTTTAGAAGTCACATTATCATACTCTTCCCTAGGTTGCTTGGCCCCATAGGTTGTAAATCTATAGGTAAGTTTTACTACTATGTCTGTTTAAATGGGTAGGGTATGGGTCTATCCACTTGTGCCCGTATCGATGACTTAACGGGTTAGGGTATGGGTATTACCTTTGGGTATAAAATTGTGCCCATGCCCTACGATCATAGGTACAGTACCTGCGGGCACTCGTGGGTAAAATTGCGATCCTTAGCGCAAAAGGACAATAAGAGTTGTGAGAACAAAGTACTTGTGGGGCCTAGCAACTTTCACATTTTTTTTCGATCAAAACACCGTCGCTGCTTACCTTATGAGTGGTTTGATGTCGTCCCTCAGGCGCTAGATTAGTCACGTTAGCAAAATAGTGGGTTCCCATATTTTTGTTTAGAATAGAAGTATGAACACTCCCAACCATAGTGATTGAAAAGTTATTGATAAAGGGCGCTTTATTTTTTTAAAGCTCATCGCGCTTTATTATTACCCTCGATTCCCCATACCACCGGCCTACCATTCTGCTAATATTAGTTAGACTATGGATAAATTCAAATTCACTCGCGTTGGTTGGGGCTTTAATCATAATTTTCGGGCTCACTACCTATCTTGGTGACAACACCTTCAAACGGATCATCGTTGATGAATAGATATAATACGGAAATATATTAATGCCATAGTATTTTAGTGCCTACCAAAGTAATACTTCAGTTTTCTCTCTTCTCAGTTTCTTCAAAAAGGTGTCTGATCTCTTTCTCAATTATTTTAAAAAACATACTTTTGGATAATACTTCAGTTTAAACCCCTATTATTTGTTGGAACAAAACACTAAAAGGTATTCAATAGTTTAGTTTATTCAAAAATCAAAATGTTTTCTAAATAATTTAAAAATACTTTGATGCCAAAATCGGCCTTAATATCTGAACCGAGCCCATCTAGGCCATGTATGATCAATATTTAGATACCAAATGGCCAAATGGGCCCTTAATTTCTAAACTGAGGCAGTATGGGCCATGGATGATCACCGGTGTGACTGTCGGCCTTTGATTCCAGGGAGTACGGCTTACCAATTTACTACTACTTGGACTATACATAAATCTGAATTTAGTCGAGCGGGAAAATCTCCCGCTATCCAATGTTTCAAACATCTTGGAATCCCCCTTCTACCCCTAGTGAAGTCGGTCCATTGGGGCTTCAATCGTAATTTGCCTGTTTAGTACCTCTATGGTCCCGCCCCTACCACCGACCCCCACACCCACAGCCACACACAATCCTCGCCCCCAGCTGCGCAAGCCCTGTGGAAAACCCTAGATCTACCTTCACCACCTTAGATCTGATTCACCATCGCCGCCGTGTACTACACCAGATCTGCTTCACCGACCCACTCTCCTAGCGCGCCGAACACATTCCCACCGCTAGAAATCTGCTTCTTTGTTGTTGTCGTCCAGCGCTCGAATGAACCCCTGTTCTGCTTCACCTTCGCCCACAAGCACCGCAACCGCAACACCCTCGATAACCTCGACGTCACCACCCAGGATTCGCAGGATGCCTAAACACCGTCACGACCAAGGTAACCATATCTCCTTGGAGTTTGGTAAGATAAATATGTAGCAATTAACTGTATTTTTTATTGGTGCTACTTTTGTAGTAACTTACAAGTACTATACTTGTTACCCATATCTTCCTAAATAATTTTTTGTAGTCAGGTTTAACTATAAGGCATTCAACTACGATTTTGTATCTCATGGCAAAATATGGGTCAGCCAACGGTTAACACATTTGTTTCCATTATCTACTTTAGTAAGTGCCCATATGTGATGCGGTTATAATTTCTCTCCGGCTTGGCGTAGGCTATGGAACTAATTTTTATTTGTTGCTTGATGCTTTTGTCCTATCTATGCAGTACACGTTTACATTCGTTATACTGCTTCCACTAAGATGTCTGTTTCATTTGTGTCTGCTTACGCCACTATTCCTAACCGTTTACTGTTGTTACTTAAGGAACAGGTGCAGTTTACACCAGAAATTGTAGAATGAATGGCCCCTATAATCTCGTAAGTATCTATTCTTTTGCATGACTTCATGCTAACATCGGTGAGACTGGAACCTTTTTATGTTTACTATTCATTGCTTCATTATGCAGAGGACCAACACTGAATTATGGAGACCACCAGTCCAATTACTTGATGCAGCAGACATAGAGCTACTGTAAGGACGTCCCCCTCTTTTTTAAGATTTAAGTCATGTGGTGTCATGCCATTGACTCTAGTTGAGTTGTTATTTTTGTCGGAGGCACTAGGGTGATTATAACAAGGCCAGAAATGCAACGGAATCCAATATAACAGAAACGGAAGGATCATAAGAAACTGTGCACTTCAAATCTCACTCTGGTATCTACACGTGTATGAATATTTTAATACGAGGCACATGATAGTACACTTTGTC
This sequence comes from Avena eriantha, assembly GCA_910589775.1. Classification (NCBI taxonomy): domain Eukaryota; kingdom Viridiplantae; phylum Streptophyta; class Magnoliopsida; order Poales; family Poaceae; genus Avena; species Avena eriantha. The sequence goes on along the minus strand of OU342741.1, from coordinate 451,783,853 downwards.
TTTGGGCAGACAATCAAAAAATTTAAACATTTTAACTGTTCAATAGATTGTTTGACTATTTATCTAAAATGATTTGGCTAGTCTATTAGAGGCACACGTCTGCATGAGGTCCTTGTGTTGAGTGCTTACATTGCTATAACAGACCAAATAATCTTTTGAAAATCTTTGAGAATGAACATGGTAGTTTTGTTTCTTTGTATGATGTTGTAACTTATTTTATCTGAGTTTCAGCCTTCATCAAGTAGAGCAGTCATTTCACAGGACAGAAGTGACAGTTGCACACTATCTCATCCCTCTATGAAGTCAACTGTTCCAATTATTCCAGAAGAAAGAGATGTATGGTGCCCTGTCGTTACTAATTTCTTTCTTCCTTTAGCAAAATGACTTATTTGAAATTGGTTGGTTTTTCTTTTCCTTGGTAATGATGTTATATGACATTTCTTTTTGTTTTAGGTTGCAAATATAAATATGAAGGCTGAACAGAAAACAACTAATTCAAGTGTAGATCTCTTTGGACAGAGAAGTAGTGACAGTACGTATTGCTCACGTAGGTACACGATCTCGACTGCTCCATACATTCCAGCAGAAAGAGTTTTTGGTGCTACAGTACAAGATGCACTTGATGTAGTTGGACAGGAAGCCAATAGAATAGATGTAGTAGTCTCCATAGTATGGAAGGAGTTATCCGAGTTAAAAAACAGGCAAGCTTTGACGGAGAATCTACTTAATAATATCCTCAACAAGTCTCGTGGTAATCCCGTCGTTACATGTGAGGCGGCACGAGCTCCCTAAAAGGAACATTTTTGAAATAGAAATTATATTGTTTATCAGCTGTGTTGTACTCTGATGAGGCTTTACAAGCTAGGAAATTTTTTAAGATTGTAATAATTTACTAATTTTCCAGTTATAAGTTTTTCCACAGTTCCAGAATTTATTTAGCATTTTAGAGAACTTGTGTTCTTTGTTTATCCACCTTTATGTCCTAGCAATGGATCTAAGTTAGATAGGCTTAAACAGTAGCAGGCCCACAACGTTTTATAAGTCCTTGATGGGCCACCAATCAACAGTGACGGGACTAGACTGAGGCCATTATATGTAGAACCTGACCGCAAAAGAACAGAACAGTGAAAGGCCAGAATAGTGAAAGGCCAGAACAATACAAGAAAACTATAGGACGCCAGCATAGTAACAGGCCGGAAACAGTAATAAGGCCAAAACAGTAGGAGGCTAGAACTTTAGCAGGCCAGAAATTTCGCAGCCCGTTTATGGGACTGAATAGTAGAAGGCGGGAACAGTGAATGTCTAGAACAATAAAGGGTCGTAACTGTAGAGGGTCGTAAGGGCCCACGATGGGTGCGAGAAAAGTGACGGGCCGACATAAGGCCATAACATTAACAACCAGACTTGGCCCAGGCTGAGAATGGGCCGCACAGTACTGGACCAAGGTGGGACTTCTGTAGACTAAAACATTGTCGGGCCCGAAAGTTCATGGGTCATGCATGGATTCACTAGTTGGCCCATTTCAAACAGTGCTGGACGAAACAATAACGAGCCTTCTTCTTATTGGGCTTTCCTCATGGGTCGGCCCACTTAATATTTAGCAGGCCTTGTCTGGGCCTGGCTTCTGCCATGGTTTCTCTGACTGTTAACCACGATAATTGGGCATTAACGGTGTTCGCCACGTGGCATCTTGCAAGACGTCAGCAGTCAATGGGGCTAGCAAACAGATCTACGACGGAACAAGATTTCGTTGCTGAAGGGTGTGATTCGCCATAGTCAGGGAAAAAACGTGGTAGATTCTTTTGTGATGGGGCTTTTACCACGATGGGCATCCTTCGTAGAAGATTTTTTAGCCAGGAAAAACGGGCCTTCAACCACGAAAATCGTCCGTTGTAAAAGCCAACTTTTCTTGTACTGACACGAGAGAGAGCTCCCCTTTCAAAATAAACTAACAACGGTGCAAGGAAAGGAATAAAAATGAGAGAAATTCATACCTTGCATCAATACCGATGGTGAGAATACCAATGTGGAGAGACAATATCCACATAATAACCAACCACTACAACAACACATAGATATCATAACACATAATCTCACCAAACATAGTAGCATACATAAATAAGGTCCACAAACACATAACCAACGGAGGTACACAAGCATACATAAATAAGGAAAAGCATGCACGAGCATAAAGGATCAAAGAAAGAGCAAGCACGTGACACGACCCATGCAAATCCTGAAGCCCTAAAGGAACAATTTCTCCTCCTTTGGCATCAAGATGCCAAAAAGGGACAAAGTAGACAATCTAAGCGCCCCACCCACCAACATACGGAGGAGGAGACTTGGGGTCCCATGAGGCATTGTTCTAATCAGGCGGAAAAGGACCCGTGACCTCAGGCTTTTCATCACTATCAGTCCACTGATAGCTATGAGATTCGACATATTTTTGATGGTTTTATTGATGGTTTTCCTCTGGATTTGATCGTTTTCTAGCTTTACCTAATGATAATACTTCGATAGCAAAGGAAACTTGGTTTTTAATGTGTGTTTCAGGTTCTTAACATCAACAGAAGGTTTTAAAAAGATAAACACAATATTTAGGCGAAAACAAGCAAGTACCTTTTTGGAAGCAATCAAGGGAGGCAAATGATACATTGCAAATGTATCTATAACTTTTGATGTTCCATGCTTGGTTTTATCCAGTTTCTTGTGTTTTGTCCACACTTTGGAGTACTTTTCATATGATTTTCTTGGACTAACCTATTAACAAGAGGCACAGTGCCAGCTGCCTATTTCTGCTGTTTTTGGTTCCAGGAAAGTCAGAAAATGAATATTCTCGGAATTGGATGGGACAAAAGCCAAAGTGCCTATTTTTTCGGAAGTCATCGGATGCTAGAGTACGAGACGGAGAGGGGCCAGGAGGACACCACACCACCTGGCCGCGCGGCCCATCCTGGCCCACGCCAGGGGGTGGTCTGGCCGCCTCCGGCACCCCCTCGACCTCTCCTTCCGACAATAAGATGCCCTCAGGACGAAAACCCTAAGGGCTAGATCAAAAATCCACGAAAGAGTCTATAGCCGCCGTCATCTCCATCCCTAGATCGGGAGGGATCTGAAGCTCTTCCCGGCACCTTGCCGGAGAGGGGAATTCACCCTGGAGGCCTTCTTCATCATCATGCAAGCCTCCGGTGTGATGCGTGAGTAGTTCATCCTTGGACTACGGATCCATGTAGTAGCTAGATGGCTGGTTCTCCTCCTTTTTGCTTTCATGTCTAGATCTTGTGAGCTCCGTTCATGATCAAGATCATCTATTTGTAATTCTGCATGTTGTGTTTGCGGGGATCCGATGGATATTGAGATGCTATTTCAGATTGATTATTGATTCTATCATGTCTTTGTTATTTGTGATCTTGCATGCTTTTCGTTGTTAGTAGCTATCTTGGACAAGTAGATGCTAGAAACTCCAAGAGTTAGTATTTATGCTCGATAGAGGGTTCATGCCTCTGGTAATCTGGGGAAGTGACAGAAATCTCTAAGGTGCTAGATGTGTTGTTGCTACTAGGGAGAAAACAACAATCCTTTGTTCATAGAACAATCGTATTGTTTACTTTACACGAAGTTCATAAAGCAATAGTCTGTTGCTTGCAACTTAATACTGGAGGGGGTTCGGATGATAACCTGAAGGTGGATTATTAGTCATAGATGCAGTTGGATGGCGGTCTATGTATAATGTTGTAATGCCCAATCGAATCTCAAAGGAGTCAAGATGATTAGTATATGCATGTATTGCTTTCTCGATGTTTGTCAATTGCCCCGCTGTAATTTGTTCACCCAGCATGTTATCTATCTTAAGGAGAGCCACCTCTAGTGAACTACAGATCCCGGTCCTTGTCTTTTACATTCAATCTATAAACTGTTTACTGCTTTGTGTTTACTTTCTGCAAACTTTTACTTCCTTCCATTCGATATGTTTAATCCTTTGTTTTCCGCAAAACATGGTGAGATTGACAACCTCATCGCAAGTTGGGGACAAAGTTCTGTGGTTGTGTTGTGCATGTCTCCACGTTGCCACTAGCACCGGTAGTGGGCCCTGCCAAGGCTTAGTTTGCAACACCTTTGGGGTGTTTCCTTGCTCCTACTGGTTCGTTTAAACCTTGGTTTCATAACTGAGGGAAACTTGCTGTTGTGCTCATCATAGCTTCCTCTTGGGGTTCCCAATGAGCTCTACATCAACATCGCACCAGCATTTTTCTGGCACCGACACTGAGCCATCAGCAAACATAAGCTTTAACGAGCAACTATATGGCAGGATTATTTTCCCGGTCGTATAGTTCCCTCCGTATAGCTGCCGGCGCCTCCGTCTTGTCAAAAGGGACAACTTCCGTGAAGAGGCCTAACGTGAAATCATAACACAGCAGCTGCCATCCCATCCAGGAGGGAGAAAGAAGAGGTCCGGAGAAGAACGGGAAGACGTTCTTCATCTCGCTCCACGATCTTCGACCTCCTAGCCACCATAGCCCCATAGCCATTATTTGTACTTGAGAGAGCGAGAGAGAGAGAGAGATCTTCACCTCGCAAGACTAGGGTTTGAGATTGTTTCTTCCTATCTTGAATTGTGTTAGATTACTTTTCTATTCTTATTGTGGATCTCCACGATAGCATTGAGAAGAACTCCCTTTATTTAATTATATTGATGATGCTTTCTTCTTTCATGTGTGAGTAAGTTCCTTGGGCGTGGGAAATGTAAGGGATTGGTGAGATGTGATGTTCCTCCATATATTTTCCATTAGTTTGTGATTGATTTTAATTACTATATTATGTGTGCTTGACTATCTGTGGGATGCCTAATGCTTGTTGTCCAATTACGGGCCTAGACAACATGATGCTTTGTTCTACATGGATAGGATCTTGCTCGCTAGCAGACCGGCGACCCCCGAGTGACACGGGGATACCAATGGAAAACTAGTAGACTCGAGGATAACGAGGAACCACTATGCTTATTGCATTAGTCTAATCCAAGGAGCTTAATTGCTAAGCAACCTAAAGGGTCTTAATCATCTAGTGTCTGACCATGGTTTTGGCAACACACTAGTAGGATTATTGAAGTTGGGATGAAATCTACCAAGAGGAGTTCTGGCTAATTATGGGTTCCTCACTTACACATATACTTATAAGATTACAATTGTTACACTTATCACTCGTCCACCTGGCACAGTCACTATCACCATGAACTGTAACTCACCACGCCTTCTTTGTCATCTGCAGAAAATAACAAACAATCAGATCATTCTTTACTTTTATGAAGTTTACATTTTAGTTTTATTTAAATACATCCAATTTAATCCAAATTTCAATATTATTTCATACTTGTAGTCAATTCACTCGAAGACCTGTGACAACTTGAGTGTGATAGAGACTTCACATATAAACACTTACCGTTGGGCTCTCCGTGGGATTGACATCAATACTTCGAAACTACCTACAAACGATCTGTGCACTTGCAGACATCAAGCTATTTTCTGGCGTTGTTGCCAGGGAGCTAAGCGCTAAGTGTTTGTCTCTTGACATTTTAGGTATTACTACTACAAAATGGTCTCCCTAGGAGACAAAGGGTCTACAAGCTCTGGTAGGACCTATTTACTAGATTATTTTGATCACGTGCCTATTTAAAGGTGCGAAGAAATTATTGAAAAACTTTTAAGGTCAGACAAAGTTGAAGTTGAAAACCTGAGTGATTTTATGGAAATCATGTCCATTTAAAATACAACTCCCAAGAAACTTGAGAAAACTCTCAGAGAATACAGTGCTCCAAACGCTGCTTTCCTTAAACAACCAATAGAATTTTCTAACCCTAGAGTTAGAGAATATTGGTTTGATGGTGGAATTATTTAAATTTTGCAGGAAAAAACTTTTAGTGGAAGGGAAGATGAAGACCCAGGAAGACATATTAGAGAGTTTGACGATTTGATGACAACACTTGGACCAAAAGGTTTGCCAAGAGATTTCTCTCATCTAATTTTTTTTGTTGGTCTCTTAAAGGTAAAGCTCTAGACTGGTTATATTCCCTCCCTCTTCATTACATTAAATATTGGGAAAACTATATTGTCAAATTCATAAACAGGTTTAATCCTTTTAAAAACGTAACTGAAACTAGAAAGAATATAAGCAACTTTAGTCAGAACGTGGGAGAAAATTACCCACAAGCCTGGGATAGATTCTTTGGAATGATCAATAGAATTCCTAATCATGGATATTCTGAATCAACCATTTGCCATTTATTTTATCATGGTCTTAATACTCAGAGGAGAGAGTTGCTTGACTTATCAGCAGGAGGATCGATTAATACTTTAACTGTTAAAGCATTTTTTGGAATTAATGTCTACTAGGGTTAAGAATGATTCTATATACAATCCTAATTTCGACACTAAGCTGGAAAAAGGGATGCTTCGTATAAATCCTGATCTTATGCCTAAAGTATGCAAAACAATGAAAGAAAAATGTATACCTTCTGAACTTGTTAAGGAAAACAAAGTACACTTGTTACAAGTTTTTACTGATTCTATTCCTGAAGTTTACATTTTAGTTTTATTTAAATACATCCACTTTAATCCAAATTTCATTCTTATTTCACACTTGTAGTCAATTCACGCGAAGACCTGTGAAAACTTGAGTGTGATAGAGACTTCACCCATAAACACTTACCTTTGGGATCTCCGTGGGATTGACATCTATACTTCGAAACTACCTACAAACGATCTGTGCACTTGCAGACATCAAGCTATTTTCTGGCGATGTTGCCGGGGAGCTAAGCGCTAAGTGTTTGTCTCTTGACATTTCAGGTGTTACTACTACAAAATGGTCTCCCTAGGATACAAAGGGTCTACACGCTCTGGTAGGACCTATTTACCAGATTATTTTGATCGCGTGCCTATTTAAAGGTGTGAAGAAATTATTGAAAAACTTTTAAGCTCAGACAAAGTTGAAGTTGAAAACCTGAGTGATTTTATGGAAATCATGTCCATTTAAAGTAGAAATCCCAAGAAACCTGAGAAAACTCTCAGAGAATACAATGCTCCAAACACTGCTTTCCTTAAACAACCAATATAATTTCCTAACCCTGGAGTTAGAGAATATCGATTTGATGGTGGAATTATTAAAATTTTGTAGGAAAACGCTTCTGGTGGAAGGGAAGATGAAGACCCAGGAAGACATATTAGAGAGTTTGACGATTTTATGACACACTTGGACCAAAAGGTTTGCCAAGATATTTCTCTCATCTAATTTTTTTCGTTGGTCTCTTAAAGGTAAAGCCCTAGACTAGTTATATTCTCTCCCTTGTCATTAGATTAAATGTTGGGAAAAATGTATTGTCAAATTCATAAACATGTTTAATACTTTTAAAAAGGTAACTGAAACTAGAAAGAATATAGGCAACTTTAGTCAGAACGTGGGAGAAAATTACCCACAAGTCTGGGATAGATTCTTTGGAATGACCAATAGAATTCCTAATAATGGATATTCTGAATCAACCATTTGCCATTTATTTTATCATGGTCTTAATACTCAAAGCAGAGAGTTGCTCGACTTATCAGCAGGAGGATCGATTAATACTTTAACTGTTAAAGCATGTTTGGATTAATGTCTACTAGGGCTAAGAATGATTCTATATACAATCCTGATTTCGACACTAATCTGGAAAAAAGGATGCTTCGTATCAATCCTGATCTTATGCCTGAAGTATGCAAAACAATGAAAGAAAAATGTATACCTTCTTAACTTGTTAAGGAAAACAAAGTAGACTTGTTACAAGTTTTTACTGAAAAAGATGAAACTACAAAAGTTTTTCAAGAATTAAAACATCGACAGGCAAAATCTCATAATAACCTTATAAGCATTTTCAAAAACATAAAAAGATTTTTACGGAACTCACGGAAAATCATGATGAGATTGGCCAAGAAATAAAATTATTTCACAAGTATCTTAATATGATTGAAACCCAATGTGAACAAATAGCATTTGGTTATCAAAATTTTGTTTGAGATGATATAGATATTCCTGTTTCTACTAACTAGAAAAGTGGCCCGTGCATTTGCACGGGCAGCCCGCAAATACAATTTTATAGAAATTCATAATTAAAACAATTTTTTAATATGTTTACATTCATATATTGTCTTGTTTAATTTTATTCAATATAAAACCTTTGGTCCTTTGCCTAAAGCCACACATAGGTAGACATGAGATGAGAACAAATTGTGGAGATCATGTGATGATAAACAGTCTAAATTTTGATTGACACTTGTGTGGTGAAGAATCATTTGTGTTATTATTATGAAAATTAACAAAGTAATCATGAATGACATCAACAATTTCTCCAAATTTAGTATAGTGGTTGTTATGGAGACATGGGGTAATTAATAATCCATCTATTACATGTAGTAAAATATATCCTGCATTGTATACCGATTGATGCAAAACATCGAATTTTCAAAGTGAATATAGTGTCATCAAGATTTATTAAATATATTTCCATATTATTTTTTAACCTTTATGACAAGTATGTGCTTATAAATTGTAATGGTCAAAGAATCATGCTTATAAATTATATAGCCATAGTGTCATGAATAAAACCCGTAGTGTCATGAATAAAACCAACTTTCTTGATGTACTGCAACCTCCAAGATACAACATCTGGTATCCTAAATAATATGTGTGTCAATGATATTAATAGTATTTTTCTATATATTTTTTAATTATTGTGTATTCCAAGATAACTAACCTGTGATCGGATAGTTAGCAGGACTGTGATACCCCCATCCCACCAGAGTTCAAACTCCAGGTTTGACGCTTTGGTGTCTTATTAAAGGTGGAATATTCTTTAGTCGGAGGCGATATTCCCGTCGATAGCAAGGCATCTGTGGTGACTTCGTCAAGCACAAAACCCGCTGGATCAGTTATCCGACTCAGTCTTTCGGAGGTGCTCATTGGGGTAGGATATGTGTGTGTGCGTTCATAGGGTGAGCGTATGTACGATTTATGAGCTTCCATGTTTGTACTGGGTTTTGCAAAAAAGAATATTGTGTATTCCAAGGAAACACAACCACTATGTGGCTAGAAAAAAACTTGTGAGACTAAAATTCAAAGTGATGGAACTGTTTCTCATACTTCTAAAATACTGGCCTAATATATTACAATCTAAAACTGAACTTATCTGAATTAAAAAATTATGAACCTTCAGTGATCAATCTTGTGGTTAACCTCACCTTGTAACAAACACTATTTTATAAGAAGAATTTTTTTTTTCATCATAAGATTGATATTAATCATATTACCTATAAAAAAGATGTAGCTAGGCTAAGATGCATCAATGGAATATTTTTGTAGTGATCAAAGCTAATTTTGGCATTGCTTCAGCAAAACAAAAGATGAGCAATTATGCGTCAAAATACGACACGGTCATGGATTGTCATATATAATTATATGTATCCTTTGAGTTAGTTTTACATAGTCCATGTGAACTCCACATATCTGTTTGGAAAACCTAAGATCACAAAAGGAATAGGTTTGCACATAGTAATAAGCATATTTATTTCCTTAACTATGTCACATGTTTTGTGGAATGCTTAGTGAAACAACTTTCTGTAACAACAACACATATAAGATATTATTTGATTAACAATATAATTTATCATGATTTGTGGATTGCTTAATGACATGATTCTATGATGAGGAAAAATATGTTGCTTCTTTTTTAACGGAATTGCGATATTATTAGAGCTCTAAAATAAAAGTCAGGATATACCATATGTAAATAAGAGCAACCAAAATGCCATAATATTGCCTATCAAATCGTTGAAAGAGTTAACGTGGTGAACAACCTAATATTTTATCATAGGAAATATTGCCTATAGTTGATCTAACAACTATTAGTCACACGTATAGAGCTCGCTCTGATTTGTTAACCCACGTACTTTGATCTGCAACTATCAATATCTTGTAGCTTGGTTCTTGAAAGTGGTTTCCACAATCCCAAAGTAGTTTTCATTGACGTGCTAGCTTCCAATGGTAAATCAACACCATGCATGTCAACTTCGATAACTTCCAGAGCATATCAATATTTAACCAAAATCTAAAATTAAAATGAGGAGGATAAACGATTTTAATGAAAATAGATATCATAATACTACTCTTTTAACCAAACAAATCGAGAAAATGAAATCACAGAACAAATTCGATAAAAAGACCCTATTGGGTATAATTTTTTTATTTTCCATACATGTAATTTTTTGTGTTTTCTTGCCTTCTACATCTCGGCGGTTTGTACATTTATTTATTTTGTGAGAGCTCATCCAACTTTTGACTTTTTGTATTATTTATTTTTTGGCATCGTACCTTTCTAGATTATTAGTGTGCAATAAGCTAACTAATGAAATTTTCAAAAGGATCTTCATGATGTCATAGACACAAGTTTTATTTAGCATGTCAAACCTGCTTTGGAGGACAAAAAATTACATCGTATATAGTATTCATGGGGAAAAAGTGTCTGATTTAATACTTGATAAGGCAATTCTATACTTAGTTAATAATTGTACCTTGTAAATAGAATAAATTTAACCTCAAAAAGAAATAGATAACAAGAATACTTTTGAGGGAAGAGACCTAACTGCGACACTTAAATTGTACGTGATAGACAAAAAATCCCCTGACACCATGATTTCTTATCAATTAATTATTTCATTGTAGTGCAATTGCAAAGGAGGCTAGCAAATAAATATTTGGAAATTATGATGGAAAAAATCAACGATATGTTGCACAAATTATAGAGATTAAAACGAACAATTGTTTACCAAGTAGGTACCGCTAGGGCCTTTCACTCGTTTGTTCAACCAACAATTTCTTGGATCAGTATATAGTTGTAAGCGCATCTGGATGATGGATTTTACACTGTTGACAAATCCTTTATCAGAGGTGCAGAGATATTCCAACCACACAGATCACAATTCTTAGATGCTCGCACTACACAGAAGGCTAGCTCATCATCTTACCATGATTGTAGGGCATACTAATCCAAAAGTCGCCAAACGCATTTTTCTCTCCCGTGCTGCTATAACTCCTCATGCAGCCACCGGCAAAGCATATACACAAAAGATCGACCATGTGCGCATGGTAACCTAGGGAGTGATATCACAGTACCGTGCCAATCCCCTGTCTATCATAGGTCTCCACCGGCTGCAAGCATGCTTGCATGTGTTGGTTTCCTCCAACCTTGATAACAGATTTGAAGACCTAATTAGAAATCCCTAGAATGGAACTACATTTTGGTATTAGGAGAATCCAATAGTTCCAATGTTTTCACTTCTCAATCGGCTAGGCAGACTAATTAACTCACTACCTATTGACACCAATATCTAGCAGCAATTGATACCTGATATCGCCGGAGTATTGGAAAACAGCGGAAGGCGCCGGCACCCATCCAGGGACGTCAAGCTGGTGCAAGGATAGCCTAATCGATCTGCTCTATATGAATAAAATAGTCCCCGGAAAAATCAGAAGTGAAAATTAGCAAACTTTACCTGAGGTTGGCAAATTACCTTGAGCAGTAATATCTAGAAATTTCTCATAAAGATTATCTAAATATACCTGCAAAGAAAATCATCTAAATCTGTCACATCCCAAAATTTTCCCAATTTTGAAATGTGAAAAATCAAACAAACAAAGGAAATAACGGATGAAATTTAGGGGGAAAAGAAACTTTTTGTTCCTCTATTGGAACCTTACTTAAACAAAAAGAATTTTGAATGAGGAAGTGACAAACAAATTATCCAAATATAAAATTCAATCATCCATGACATGTATCTTGTCAACCCCTGAAGAAAAAGGATAGACCTGAAACCTAAACACTAATAAGAGAAGTCACCATCAAGTTCAATACAAGACTATGGCTTTGTCCCATATAAAAATTGAGCAAGAGCATTCCTAAATGATCTATAAGAAAAAATAACAAAATTACAAAACCATAGGAATTGGTTTCACACTATTTGGAGCCATAGATAAAAGCTATGGTTTATTTAAGAAGAAAGGAAAAGAAATAAGAAATAAGAAAATTCCAAGGCCAATAAAGCACCTTCCAAAAATCAATAACTAGATGAAATAAAAGTATTCTTAAATGGTTTATAAAGATAATTATTAAATAGAATTATACAAATGATAATCACCTTTTTGTTTTTTGAAACTATAAATCAACATATATAATTTATTTGGTAAAGAGAAAAAGAAATGGGATTATATTGCAAATGCAAGATAAGCCATATCTAAAATCCATGTCTAAATGGAACAAAAGTATATTTAAATAACATATAATGGTAAAGCATTATTTTATAAAACTTTGTAAATTGGTTTGACCCTTTTTTGGAGTTTTAAATAAAAAGATATGAAAGAAAGTAACTAAGTAAAAAAAGAACCATATAGGCCAAAGTAAATATTTATAAATGATATTGTTTGAATTGGATAATAAATAATATTGATAATATTCTAAAATGATCTTGTTGATTTTACAAATTTTTAGAAATCTGAATGAATCTATTTAGAGCTCTAAATCAAAAGTTATTGAAGAAAACAGAAAAAAAAGAAAAACGAACAAAAAAAGAGTCGACCCAGCCGGCCACGGCCCAATTTCCTCCCAAGCCAGCCCACCAACTCAACCCCATCTCTCTATTTTTTTCTTTCCTTCTATTTCTCTTGGGCTGAAATTCTTGGCCCATCTTGGCCGACCGAGTCGATCGGTCTTCTTCTTCCTTGTTTTTACCTACAGAGAACCTGGAATGTACAGCCATGCCTCTGCAACCTCTTCTTCTCCTCCTCCCATAAAATCTAGTGGATGTTTCCATTAACTGTAAAGACGAAAGTTGTTCAGAATTCCGTGGAGGTTCCGTCCAGGGTATTACTTCCCCGTTTTATTGTGTTAATTGCCCAAACCAAAGCGGTGCTCCGAATGCCACCCGTCGGCATACGTCTCCCGATCTCTCTCCATAGACCACCATAGCGAAAACCGAAGAAAGCATCATCTTCCCCTCTTTCTCCTCCATCATTTTCTTTCTCAGACTTTCTCCAGAGGAGCTCTGTAGATCACATACCAACTTCAGACCCAAATTCAAGTTCATCGTCAGATCTTGTCGTCCACCGTGAGAATCTTATCAATTCCTTGAACTGGAATACACTACTCATCGTTGTCTATCTCCAGGACATGATAGGGCATCTTCTTGTTGCAGTTCCCCGCACCACCGACGTCGCACGTTGCTCCAGCCAAGGATTTCTCTCTCTCTTGGACTCTACAAACGACGCCATGGTCACCATCGTGTTCGCCTCGACGTCCTCTACGCCGTCCATATCTTCTTCAACTCCGGATAGGTTCCTAGCGACGAGAACGACAACGCCAAGCCCGTGCCCGCCATTCCGGCGATCTTTTCGGCGAGCTTTTTCGGTGAGTCTACCTGGTCCGTTTGATCTTCATCTAAGGTCTATCAATAGATCACTTACCGAAGGGGTACATGCCAATAGAAATCTGCCACTTGACTTATCATTTTCTATTTTCGGATTTTTAGGACATATGAACATAGGAACTTGCAAAAATCATATCTTTAGTTCTGTTTGTCAAAATTTAGCAAATAATATGTCTATGGATTCACAAAAATGAGTAGAACATAGTAGAGAAACAATTCGGTACTTTTGTGATGGTTAAAATCACGTTTTATACAGAACTATTTGTAGAGTAAATTGGCTATAAAAATTGTTCTATAATTTATTTTTGGGTGAATCTTTTTGCTATGGATTGAAAATTGAACCCTCTGTCCAGTAAGACAAAAACATAAATTTAGTTTAGTATAAATAATACCGTGGCAATTATTTAGTGAGAATGGCCTTTCCAAGTGTTAGAAAATATTGCTAATTGTTATAATTGCACAAAAGGTTGCACTTGTAATCTTGCAAATATTAAATGTTTAGAAAGGAACTAGTAGTGTTCAGAACCTTGTTGTAACAATTTGTTCAATAAAATATTTTGTTGTATCCTTGCATGCATTTTGTTGTATTCATGTGTTGTTTTGTGATGCTAGTTTTGACAATGTGTTTTTTGCTTGAGTGTATTGTTGTAGACTTTGAGGACTATAATCTTTGAAAGATCAAGAAGAGTACCTAAATATTCTACTACCAAGGAAAGTGGCAGTATCATCAAGTCCTACTGTTTTCATTATAGTTAGTGGATTTTTGTACTATATGCATGATAGACTATATTATTATGCTATGCTATATCTCCTATGTAGAATAGGGAATGGTGGTTTCTACTTAGTAGGTGAAACATCGTAGGATTAGAAGTGCTTAGCCCTGCTATAGTTTTCGGGATGGAATATCATATTATGATTATATGGAGTATTGGAAAATATATGCTTTCTATAATAAAACAAGTACTTAATGAAACAACAGGGTGGAAATGGGACTTGCTTGGATTATGTTGAGTGGTTACTCAGGGGCCATATCTATGGTCGTATGGTGTATCGCACCTGTGGACGGCCACCCAGGAACAAAGAGATTGGAGACATTCTTGTCGTGAAGCTTCCAGTGCAGCTACATGGCATATGGACTCTGCCTTGACCGACTAAGTTGCGAGAACTCAGCTAGACGGACAGAGGGTGGTAGTGATGATAGGATGGAACGCGTCCCTGGTGGTCTGAGGGATTGCTTCTGAAAAGTCTCATCTCGATGCATGTCGAGTCTTGTGGGGAAAGTGCACCACCTCTCGAGACGGTAAAACTAAGTATTTAGCCGTGTCCCCGGTTATGGACAATTTCTGAGCATCAAGACAATGAAGCAGAATCAAGAATCTCATCATTCTAATTTCCTAAGTTAAAACTTGATGGGTGAACAAGGGTTGTTGGTTCATTGATTTCTATCAATGGAACCTATGTTAACTGATTTCTATCAGTGGTACCACTATGTTGTGATTGGACATATTACCTAGAGGGTATCCAGTGTAACTTAGTTGAGAATAAGTGTTGCAAACTATTTATAAAAAAATAGGAAAAAAATTTCTTGCCGCAAACTAGCCAAAGCTCTATCTAGCCAGATATGCATGTAGTAATAGGTTCCACTTTACATCCACATACTAGTGACACTTGCCAATACAATTCAAAATGTATTGACCCTTGTGGCTATAACTTATCATGTTGCAGGATTATTTGATGATAGTGAAGTTTGATGAGTAGGGATTACGAGTCTTCACCCAACATGTTTGCCTGTGGTACATAAAGATGAAGGACTCCATGCTTTATAGTTTTATCTGCTGCTTTGTAATGAGATAGCCATGTGAGCTATGTAAGTTGTAATGAACTGTTTTATTCATGGATATGCGATGTAATATGACCTTTGTTTCTTGATATTACATCTTAAACTATGGGTGCTAGCTATTCGATCCAGGGACTAGCACTATAAACACAGGGCTTCGAACCTTACTGGGTTCGGTCCATGACAGATGGTATCAGAGCATTGTGTTTCCTGTAGGTTCGTAACCTAGGATTTGGACAACCCCTTTAGAAAAATAAGAGTTGAATTTACTCAAAGTTATTTACAAATAATCTTGTAAACTCTCTCCTTAGTATTCTGTTTTGTTCCCGCGTCTCTCCCTTTTTCAACTTGATGACAAAGGACTTGAACACCATCACCGCAAAGGAATTCAACTTTATCTCAGAGGACGTTCAACTTCATCATTGCAAAGGGCCTCAACTTCATCATCACTAAGGAGTTCATCTTCAGCATCACTAAGGATTTTAGCTTCAACATCACCAAGGACTTCAACATCACAAAGGACTTCAGCTTCAGCATAGATAAGGACTTCGACTTTAGCATTATCAAGGACTTCATGTTCAGCATGGCTGAGGACTTAAGTCTCAACACCTCAAAGGACTTACGCTCCAGGATCAATGAGGACTTCAAGAACACCTACTTTGGATTTGGACTTCTGAACATTGTCAACATACTAGATCAACATATCTCCATCACCAAAAGAAGCCGAGAGAAGAAGTTTTAGAAGGAAGATTTATTCTTTAGTAATTCTAGGACTTAGAAATTTTATATAGGATCTTGTTGATAATAGGAGTAATCAACTACTTAGGAAATGATGAGCTACACACCTAACTCAATAGGAAGGATAGGGCATTCTAGGATCAAGAAGAAAAGTCAAGATCAATGGAGGAGAAGTTAAAGGATCATACAAGGATTTCAAGAAAGAAGAGAAGTTCAAGTTTTGCAGGAAATAAGATGAGAGAGAAATCAGGAAAGATCTTAGGATTAGAAACTTATCTATTATGGTTTTACTAGGTTATATTAGCTTTTGTTCTCGTGGAACTATCTTGATTCATTTGGATATCTTCAAGAAGTCTATCAAGGAAGACAACAACAAGATAATGGGACTTTGGATATTCACCAACTTGGAACCTCACTCTACGGGAAGTGCTGCATGGAGGGATATTGAAGAACTTGGAGAAATACTTAGGCATAGACTTCACAACACTTGGAAGGACTTCAAGGAAGAGAAGAAATATACTCAAGACCTGGAGACTAAGGAAACTCAACTTAGGAGGACCTTGTGACAAGATGACATAAGGACACCTTGATCTCATTCCTAATTCATTAGCTATGGAGAAGGATGGAATAATCCCAAGGGAATAATATCAAGTAGAACCCTATAGTTGGACCACCACATTAGTTATTCATTTAAATAATCGATTTTGTGATTGTTTATGGGTCATACCAATCTATGTGGTATGGCAATAATATTTTGTTTGCCTAAGTGATGTTTGAACTTTGTTGTTGTATGTATGATTGAAATTGCGTGCATATTTCTTGGTGTGATCTATTGTGTATGAGTAGAATTCTTTCCCTAGAAATAATTTGTCTATTCTAATCCCAATCCCAATCTAGCCCAAGCAAATGACTTATCCAAGAAACCAAAACTCCAACATCAATCTTGAGATGCCCATTACAATTCAACCGCTAATAACTCAAACAAAGTTAACTCAAGTGACAACCTAGTTTTTAACCAACAATCGCAACAACTCTAAGTTATACCAACATGATCAACAACCCTTTCTAGAGAGACCATGACAACAATGAACCCAAGGATAAATTTGTGGAAATACCACGAGCCAAAAAAATCTATGGAGACATAGGACACTTATAAAGAGCTTAGTGACCAATTCCCTAATTGTGAGAATGCTCCATATCTCAAGTTATCGTGTTTCCAATGTGAAGTCATTGATCATGTCCCTGTCCAGTGCCACATCTATCTTATAGTTCAAAAGATAAAACATCAAGTCAAGGATGGAAATTTTCAGTCTCCCAATGATAAGCCAAAGACTGAAGTCAAAGTAAATTCTCAAGAGACAACCTAGTCAAATTCCTATTAAGGGTGGTAGTACCCTAGTTATCCTGAAACCAACATGTTGTTTCTAGCATTCCCGAATCTTGGGATGAGATTCCTTTTAAGGGTGGTAGCCTGTTGAACCCAACAAGGAGCAGAAGGTGCTGGCTAGTGGTATGGATCAGGAATTCTCTACAAATACTTAGCAAACGGATTTTTAGGGTTTTTTGATAAAGCAAGTAAATAAAGTACGAGTAAACAAAATACAATAAGAATAAATGCAGCAAGTGGCCCAATCCTTTATGTAGCAAAGGACAAGCCGGTTGTATTACTTAAGATGACCAAACGTTCTCGAGGACACATGGGAAGATTGTCAAGTGCTTTCGCTTCATATAGTTGATTAATCTTGTTTAGCTTGCTAAGTGTTGTGTGGGTGAACCTGTGCTAATGTACCGACCTTCCTAGGACTAATACATACTTGTGATTATACCCCTTGCAAACATCCGTAAGTACAAGAAAGTAATTAAGGTAGAAACCTAACCACAACTTTAAACTCTAAGACCCTTATGTCCCTTGTGCAACGGTTTCCTAACAGGGGTTAAGGTTTCTGTCACTCCGGCAACCCCTACGATTAGTAGCCAAATACAAAGTGCATTCCCCTAGGCCCATAAAGTTGAAGTGTCATGTAGTCGACGTTCACATGACACCACTAGAAGAAGCACCACATATAATATCAAACTATTGAATCTTTCTCAACACAATTCCACTACTAACAACATGACTTCTCCCATGTCCTCAAGAACAAAACAAACTACTCACAAGACATCATATGGATCATGATCAGAGATGGAATAATGATGTATAACAATCTAAACATAAACAATAATTCAATGGTTCCACTCAATAGCATCAACTACAAAGAGTAATCAACACCGGAAATGTTTCCCCTAAGAACTATGCAAGATTGAACCCAATTGTTACAACAATATGGAGATGGTGATGAGGGTGTTGATGGTGATGATGGTGGTGATGATGATGATCCTGATGAAGTCCAGCTTGATGGTGGTGTTGATGGCGACGATCTCCCCTCTCCGGGAAGGAATTCCCCTGGCAAAAATCTATCTACCGGAGAGATCTTTCTCTCTCGGTGTTTTCTGCCCCGCAGAGGCGGCGGAATATTTCTGTGGTCGCTCCCCGAGTCTTAGGGTTTCAGGAGGAATATATACGCCAGAGGGTAGAGCCATAGGTGGGCCAGGGCGGCCACACCACCTGGTGGCGCGACCGCCAGGGAGTGGTGTGGGCCCCCCGTGGCCCATCCCCAATCCTCCTTTTGGCTTCCTTTGTCTTCTAGAAAAATAGGATTTTCCGTATATTTTCCCGGATTTTTGATCTTCGCGAATTTTGCCTCCAAACAACACCTTTTCCATTAGAATCCTGACTGTAGCGATCCATGCTCCAAAAGTCGTCAACCATGCAAAAACAGATGAAATAACATAAGTATCACCTCTTAATATGAAATATATCAATGAATAAAAGTGAATTATGACATAGAGTAGTGATGCAAAATGGACGTATCAACTCCCCCAAGCTTAGACTTTGCTTGTCCCCAAGCGAAACTGAGCTCAATAAACACGACCTCAGGTTTATGGAGTGAAGAGTCGATAAAAGAATACGGACAAGAAGCATCACATTCATCAATACATAGATCATAATAGAAGACAACTCACTATTATATAACTTCACTTGCAATAAGTAAAGGAAACACAATAGAGATACATGAAGTAAATCATAATTGGTAATGGCAAACTTAGCTCTTGGTCGAAGAATAGTTGATAATTTGCTGGAGTTCACAAATAACTGATTTTCAATGAAAGCTTTCAAAGTAGTAAACATCCAGATAATTGCAATGTGCAAAACAAGGAACACAAGAAACATGATTGAATAAATCATCATATGGATGAATGAAACATAACAACTCAAAATACTTGATGAGATAAAAGGGAATAGGTTTACTGACTCGACTAAAAAGTAAAAGAAAGGCCCTTCGCAGAGGGAAGCAGGGATTGCAAGTTTCATAAAGTGCTCCCAAAAATTATGATACTTACTAGCTTTCGGCTCTCATTGCCCCTATCATAGGCATCTTTAGGTGATTAAGGTTAAAGTGATCAAATATGAGGATATGAATTGACTAGTTGTAAATTGAGAATCTCATGTCCCTTGAATACGAGGGCCGCTCCTCATGCTACTCAAGTTTAGTCACCGGTAAGTTCTTGTCATCGTAAGCATATGTGTATCATAGAGAACCGCCAACGGGGTACCCCTTGCCCGATGATACGGAAGAATCCCCATATCAAAATGACAAGGCAAGCAGACAACAAGCATCTCAGCAATCTTCTTATTTACCATGGGAATATGGTGCTTTTTTTCTCTCTTTCCTCTTTTCATAATATATCTTTTTTTTCTCTTTTTCTCTTTTTCTCAATCTCTATCTCTTTTTTTATAAGAAGAATGCTTCATAGATGCTCGTTATGGTTACGCTGCAGGTTCCACCATGTCAGCATGGATTAGACCAGCGGCCCAGGCGTTTCTCTAACACACATGCATAACTCCATGGACTTACATGCTCCCCTTTCATTTCACACTGACGACATCCATAGACAAAAGAACATGATATCAACTAGGTACTAAGTACTAGTGCAATGTTGAAAGCATTCCCCATGACAACATGGTTCTGCTAATTCACAACTTACAAAGCGCAAGCATATACGCAACATAGATGGGCACAATGGTTCAAGTTTATAAAATGCAAGAAAGTAAAGTGTGCCATCAAGTTCGTGAGAGCTTTAATCACTAATTTTCACATAACAAGTTTAATTTGGAAGGTAGATAAAAACATGAATTTACTTGGAATAGCAACAATGCTAATAGGTAGGTATGGTGGACACAAATGGCAAAGGTTTTGGTTTAAAGGAGGTGGATGCACGAGAAGAATTCCCTCTCAGTACAGGTTTTTGGCTAGCAAGGCTGGGTAGCAAGTATAAGAGTTGAAGGAACAAACAAACATACAAGTGATAAAAACAAACATGCAATATTTCTTGGAAGCACAAAAGATCTTAACTAGAGAATACTAAACTTATGAGAAAATCAAGAAAGAAAGATGATGAAATTATATTTCTTTAGAGTACTTTTATCGTTTCATTCAACTTTCAAAAATAGTGTTGCTACTGACCAAGCCAGGTTTGCCAAAACCAACTAAATTAACTCAATGATCCCAAAGTGCTACCTATACTAACAACAAGATCAATCACATAACCACGAATTGAAAACTAATATAAGCTTTGCAAAAGAGTAAATGATAGAACTTCTCATTAATAATCCATAACGGCAACTCACACCAAGGGATACATATCTAACGAGAGAGGGAACACTTCCATAATGCAAACCATCCTACATGATAACTTCTCTATTCATGATATGACTCTACTAAAAGGGTAAAAAGATAGAAGATAGTGATGTGATACCGCGACACCCCCAAGCTTGGAACAAACCAAGGGGATGCCAAACCTGATGACGAATTACTCCTTTGGTGGTGGTGGTATCCTCTCGATGAGCTCTTTGATCAGTTTCCCCAAGTCCTCGATCTCAAAGGTGAGATTACGAATCAGGGGTGAGTTTTGCTCAATGCGGCTCATTATCATGTCAGGTTGAGAATTCCATCTCTTGCTATTCTTTCCCCACTCTTCCTCCTTAAAGTCCTTTTTTCCTACATGGCTAGAACCAGGCAAATCCCAATTGGGGGGTAATTTCCCCTTGGGCATATTCTTGGTATTGATGCTCATGGATAAGGGTATGGAAAGGATTCTTGGTGCGTGGAGGAAGTGACCCTGGAGCCAAGAAGTGACGAGGAGTTTTCCCCCCAGTCTGCATTCGTGTAGTCCTTCTAACCCTAGCAGGTTTTGTCACCACTCCAATGCTTGCAATGATAGTGCTAGTGTGCAGATGTTGGCCTTGCTCCTCTTCATCTTCACTCTTGATCTCCTCCTCCTGACTGGGGTCTTGGAGATCTTCCAACATAGGCTCCTTCCCTTTATCCTTGGCGGACACCATTGTGCTTCTAAGCTTTCAAAGAGTATGTCCTGGCAGAAATAGATCGAAATGAAAACACGATGAAAACACGATATACGAACCTCGGGAGATCCAGGGGATTATATATTACGAAGTTTCACAACAAAAGGAAGGTACTGGGAGAAAACGAGTCGGAGGCGGAGTCCGGAGTGGCCACACCACCTGGTGGCGCGGCCAGAGGTGGGCCCGCGCCATAGGGTGGTGTGAGACACCCTGGCTCTGTTTCCGTCCCTCTTTCGCTTCGTAGCTTCCCTTATTGACTAAAAACTGCAAAAATATAGTTGGATAGTATTTTCGTGGAACTTTTCTTACCAGAACTGTTACCTATTTGAAAACAGACTCTACAGGTCTCTGAATTTGGTATCTAGTAGATTATTTTGGAGTCACCACTTGAATAACATCAATATCTTCATCTTCATACACTTATTACTTGAGTCATAAAACCTTTCACTTCCTTATTACACCATTGTCTCCAGTACCTGGAAATTTCTTTCACACAAAACTTCACACGGTTCTCATTAGCAACATTAGTATAAGCGAAGTGATAAAAACTTTTGAGTTCAACTTCAACGGAAAACCATCAAAACATAATCTACTGTAGCAACTCCTTCCGAAAACCCAAAAAGAATTCAAAAAGGAAATCTAATAAAGAGGCAAATGCAAGAGTGGCAAAATCTGTCGAAACAGACCAGCAAGTAAAGGTCATTTTTTCGAAAATCTTCTTTTGCTCAAATAAAAAAGTGCAAAACTAAAGGAAGTTAAATAACAACCTAGGGCAGAAGTACAAAAATTACAGGTCAATTCGACATACAGAGATCTCTCATGATTTTTTACGCTGAAGCACAAAAATCTGTTTTGGGACAGCAACTTCCCCAAATATTACTTCTCTCTCATTAGAGGTTGATATTGACACAAAAACCAAACAAAAAGGATGAGGAGAGGTTATTACCGAAGTAATAACTGTCGAGAATCAAAGAAACAAAAACAAATTGAAAGCAAAAAAAATTGGGTTGTCTCCCAAAAAGCTCTTTCTTTATAGCCATTAAGATGGGCATGATGCTTTTGATGATGCTCACTCAGGAATATGAATTGAAGTGAAAGAGAGCATTACGAAGCAATAATACACACATTTAAGTCAAACCCACTTCCTATGAAAGGGAATTTTGTAAACAAACAAGTTGTTGAAACCAGAGGCTACTAGCATAGGAAGGCAAAAGAAGTGTAACATAAAAACTTTCAACATAAAACAAGGAAACTTGATATTATTGAGATGCATAAGAACACTTTTCTCTCTCTCATAATAACTTGCAGGAACACTCTTAGCAACATCTTTATAAGGTTCATGATACTTATTCCACTTCTTTTTAGGCACTTCAATGTTGGAAGCAAAAGCCTTAAAATAGTAAGCAATAGCTTGAGAGTCTAGACCATAAGCATTTTTTATGTTTTGAAAGTCATCAGTTCCCATAAAAGATTCAATGCATTCATAATCATAATTTATACCTGACTTTCTACCTTTGTCATTCTCCCAAGCTTCAGCATTGTCTTGAATACGGTCCAGAAGTTCCTATTTATCTTGTTCTTCCATGCGAGTGAATGATCCAGCACAAGAAGCATCCAATAAATCCTTATCATAAAGATAAAGCCTTGTATAAAAGTTATTGATAATAATATTGTTGGGGAGCTCTTGAATGGGACATTTGAGTATTAGTAACTTCAATCTCCCCCAAGCTTGAGTTGTACTCTCTCCATCAAGAGGCCAAAAGTTGTATATTTGATTCCGATCTTTATAAATCTCACTAGGAGGATAAAACTTTGAATAAAAGAGAGGTACTATTTCCTCCTATTTGAGAGGTTGACCATTCTTCAGCAGCTTATACCATTCCTCAGCTCTTCCTTTCAGTGATAATGAGAATAACTTCTTCTTAACTTGATCTGTAGTAATACCTGCACACTTGAACAACCCGTATAATTCGTGTATAAAGAGTAAATGATCACCGGGATGGACAGTTACATCCCCAACATAGTAGTTATTCATAACACGATCAATAATTCTTATAGATATTTGAAAAGCATCATTCTCAGCAGGTGGTGGCTCATCTACTACCTTAGCAGTGGTATTAGCATTACCAAATAAGAAACTCAGCGGATTATCCATAACGAAAATAAAGCAACTAACAGAAGTAAACAATAATCACAGTAGAAGTTTCCTTTACTAGTTCAACTCTCCAATAGCGTTTCACTCCCTGGCAACGGCGCCAGAAAACAGTATTGATGACCCACAAGTATAGGGGGTGTATTGCAGTATTTTTGATAAGTAAGAGTGTCGAACCCAACGAGGAGCAGAAGGTGCTGGCTAGTGGTATGGATCAGGAATTCTCTGCAAATACTTAGCAAACATATTTTTGGGGTTTTTTGATAAAGCAAGTAAATAAAGTACGAGTAAACAAAAGACAATAAGAATAAATGCAGCAAGTGGCCCAATCCATTATGCAGCAAAGGACAAGCCGGTTGTATTACTTAAGATGACCAAACGTTCTCGAGGACACATGGGAAGACTGTCAAGTGCTTTCGCTTCATATAGTTGATTAATCTTCTTTAGCTTGCTAAGTGTTGTGTGGGTGAACCTATGCTAATGTACCGACCTTCCTAGGACTAATACATACTTGTGATTATAACCCTTACAAACATTCGTAAGTACAAGAAAGTAATTAAGGTAGAAACCTAACCACAACTTTAAACTCTAAGACCCTTGCGTCCCTTGTGCAATGGTTTCCTCACGTATCACCTGTCACATCCCAAAATTTTCCCAATTTTGAAATGTGAAAAATCAAACAAACAAAGGAAATAAAGGATGAAATTTAGGGGAAAAAGAAACTTTTTGTTCCTCTATTGGAAGCTTACTTAAACAAAAAGAATTTTGAATGAGGAAGTGACAAACAAATCATCCAAATATAAAATTCAATCATCCATGACATGTATCTTGTCAACCCCTGAAGAAAAAGGATAGACCCGAAACCTAAACACTAATAAGAGAAATCACCATCAAGTTCAATACAAGACTATGGCTTTGTCCCATATAAAAATTGAACAAGTGCATTACTAAATGATTTATAAGGAAAAATAACAAAATTACAAAAACATAGGAATTGGTTTCACACTATTTGGAGCCATAGATAAAAAGATATGGTTTATTTAAGAAGAAAGGAAAAGAAATAAGAAATAAGAAAATTCCAAGGCCAATAAAGCACCTACCAAAAATCAATAACTAGATGAAATAAAAGTATTCTTAAATGGTTTATAAAGATAATTATTAAATAGAATTATACAAATGATAATCACCTTTTTTGATTTTTGAAACTATAAATCAACATATATATTTTATTTGGTAAAGAGAAAAAGAAATGGGATTATATTGCAAAGCCAAGATAAGCCATATCTAAAATCCATGTCTAAATGGAACAAAAGTATATTTAAATAACATATAATGGTAAAGGATTATTTTATAAAAATTTGTAAATTGGTTTGACCCTTTTTGAAGTTTTAAATAAAAAGATATGAAAAAAAGTAACTAAGTAAAAAAAGAACCAATAGGCCAAAGTAAATATTTATAAATGATATTGTTTGAATTGGATAATAAATAATTTAGACAATATCCTAAAATGATATTGTTGATTTTACAAATTTTTAGAAAGTTGAATGGATCTATTTAGAGCTCTAAATCAAAATTTATTGAAGAAAACAGAAAAAGAAAAAGAAAAACGAATAAAAAAAGAGCCGACCCAGCCGGCCAAGGCCCAATTCCCTCCCAAGCCAGCCCACCAACTCAACCCCATCTGTCTATATATATATTTTTCTTTCCTTCTATTTCTCTTGGGCTAAAATTCTTGGCCCATCTTGGCCGACTGAGTCGATCGGTCTTCTTATTCCTCGTGTTCACCAACAGAGAATCTGGAACTTACAGCCATGCCTCTTCAACCTCTTCTTCTCCTCCTCCCATAAAATCTAGTGGACCTTTCCATTCACTATAAAGACAAAAGTTGTTCAGAATTCCGTGGAGGTTCCGTTCAGGGTATTAGTTCCCCATTTTATTGTGTTAATTGTCCAAATCGAAGCGGTGCTCAAAATGTCACCCGTCGGCATATGTCACCCGATATCCCTCCATAGACCACCGTAGCGAAAACCGAAGAGAGCATCATCTTCCCCACTTTCTCCTCCATCATTTTCGTTCTCAGACTTTCTCCAGAGGAGCTCTGTAGATCACATACCAACGATGCCAACTTCAGCCCTAAATTCAAGTTCATCGTTAGATCTTATTGTCCACGGTGAGAATCTTATCAATTCCTTGAATTGAGAATACTCTACTCATCGTTGCCTACCTCCAGGACATGATGGTGCATCTTTTTGTTGTAGTTCGCCGCGTCGCCGACGTTGCACGTTGCTCCAGCCAAGGATTTCTCTCTCTCTCTTGGACTCTACAAACGACGCCACGGTCACCATCGTGTTCACCTCGACGTCCTCTACGCCGTCCACATCTTCTTCAACTCCGGATACGTTCCTAGCGACGAGAACGGCAACGCCAAGCCCGTGCCCACCATTCCGGCGATCTTTCCGGTGAGTCTACCTAGTCCGTGTGATCTTCATCTAAGGGCTATTAATTGATCACTTACCGAAGGGGTACATGCCAATAGAAATCTTCCACTTGTCTTATCATTTTCTAATTTCGGATTTTTAGGACATATGAACATAGGAACTTGCAAAAATTATATCTTTAGTTCTGTTTGTCAAAATTTAGCAAATAATATGTCTATGGATTCACAAAAATGAGTAGAACACAGTAGAACAACAATTCGGTACTTTTGTGATGGTTAAAATCACGTTTTATACAGAACTATTTGTAGAGTAAATTGGCTACAAAAATTGTTCTATAATTTATTTTTGGGTGAATCTTTTTGCTATGGATTTCAAATTGAACACTCTGTCCAGTAAGAAAAAAAATATAAATTTAGTTTAGTATAAATAATACCGTGGCAATTATTTAGTGAGAATGGCCTTTCCAAGTGTTAGAAAATATTGCTAATTTTTATAATTGCACAAACGGTTGCATTTGTAATCTTGCAAATATTAAATATTCAGAAAGCACCTAGTAGTGTTCAGAACCTTGTTGTAACAACTTGTTCAATAAAATATTTTGGTGTATGCTTGCATGCATTTTGTTGTATTCATGTGTTGTGTTGTGATGCTAGTTTTGAGAATGTTCTTTTTGCTTGATTGTATTGTTGTAGACTTTGAGGAATGTAATCCTTGAAAGATCAAGAAGAGTACCTAAATATTCTACTACCAAGGCAAGTGGCACTATCATCAAGTCCTATTGTTTTCATTATACTTAGTAGATTTTTGTACTATATGCATGATAGACTATATTATTATGATATGCTATATCTCCTATGTAGAATAGGGAATGGTGGTTTCTACTTAGTAGGTGAAACATCGTAGGATTAGAAGTTCTTAGCCCTGTTATAGTTTTCGGGATGGAATATCATATTATGATTATATGGAGTATTGGAAAATATATGCTTTGTATAATAAAACAAGTACTTAATGAAACACCTGGGTGGAAATGGGACTTGCTTAGATTATGTTGAGTGGTTACTCAGGGGCCATATCTATGGTCGGCTGGTGTATCGCACTTGTGGACGGCCACCCAGGAACAAAGAGATTGGAGACATTCTTGTCGTGAAGCTTCCAGTGTAGCCACATGACATATGGGCTCTGCCTTGACCGACTAAGTTGCGAGAACTCAGCCAGACGGATAGAGGGTGGTAGTGATGATAGGATGGAACGCGTCCCTGGTGGTCTGAGGGATTGCTTCTGAAAAGTCTCATCTCGATGCATGTCGAGTCTTGTGGGGAAAGTGCACCACCTCCCGAGAGGGTAAAACTAAGTACTTAGCCATGTCCCCGGCTATGGACAATTTCTGAGCATCAAGACAATGAAGCAGAATCAAGAATCTCATCATTCTAATTTCCTAAGTTAGAACTTGATGGGTGAATAAGGGCTGTTGGTTCATTGATTTGTATCAATGGAACCTAGGTTCACTAATTTCTATCAGTGGTGCCACTATGTTGTGATTGGACATATTACCTGGAGGGTATCCAGTGTAACTTAGTTGAGAATAAGTGTTGCAAACTATTTTTAAAAAGATAGAAAAAACTTTCTTGCTGCAAACTAGCCAAAGCTCTACCTAGCCAGATATGCATGTAGTAATAGGTTCCACTTCACATCCACATACTAGTGACACTTGCCAATAGAATTCAAAATGTATTGACCCTTGTGGCTGTAACTTATCATGTTGCAGGATTATTTGATGATAGTGAAGTTTGATGAGTAGGGATTAGAAGTCTGCACCCAACATGTTTGCCTGTGGCACATAAAGACGAAGGACTCCATGCTTTATAGTTATATCTGCTGCTTTGTAATGAGATAGCCATGTGAGCTATGTAAGTTGTAATGAACTGTTTTATTCCTGGATATGCGATGTAATATGACCTTTGTATCTTGATATTACATCTTAAACTGTGAGTGCTAGCTATTCGATTCACGGACTAGCACTATAAACGCAGGCCTTCGAACCTTACTGGGTTCGGGCCATAACAAAATCTTCTCACATCAAGCTTCCACTGACAATCATGAAGGGACATTGAAGAGGTGAAACGAATGGCCTAATTAATCTACTGAATATGATTATATAACATACACTGAAAAATCAGAAGTAAAGATTAGCAAACATCGACTGAGGTGACACTGATAACATCAGCAGTAATATCTAAAAATATCCCATAAATATTATCAAGATCTACCCGCAAATTTTTCTTATGAAAAATCTCTCTCAGAAGGACCTAGATAATTTAGAGATATGCACGATGATAGAGGGCTAATAGACACACGTACACACATGATGCCTTGATACGAAGTAGATTCGTTCCTATTTCGGTGACTCTATATGCAGCGAAGCTAGCTCAAGTTGAAGCCATGATATACCATGTAGATTCGTTCCTGTTTCGGCGACTCCACATGCAGTGTAGCTAGCTCAAGCTGTCTTCGTCTCCCTCGAGTTCCTTCGGTCCTTCAACCCTAGTCGCATGTGCCGTTAGCCTACTCGCATGCCAGTTGGCGTTGGCCTCTATACCTACACGCTACCATCCTCTAGGATTTGATGGAGGAGTAGGATGTTGTTGGCCGGCTGGCCGGCCATCCGTCGAAGGGAGATGGACGGGACTGGCACATCGCTCGGGCAGTCGTACAATGACATCCCGACGGCAAGGCCAGGGTTTCCTTCATGTTATTTCATTAGATGGGTTCTGTTCTCGTGTTTTTTTGCGTGTTTCCAAATGGATTTTGTTTAGGTGTCCTTTTGTTTTGCGGGATACACATGAAGTTTCCAGGGCTTCTGGTTGAGAGACGTATGTTGATTTACCTGTTTCCATTGACCGCCCCACTTTTTTTTCTTGACACATGTGCGTGTACATGTGACATGGTAAATTTTCTAAGGCCACCATGTTACATTAATCGTACGGACAAATATTCATAATTTTGAGAGGTCCACCAGATCTAGGGCAGGTTTTTTCTAATTAACATGGGATTTTCTAGCTAATTATCCTGCTCCTGGTTAACCTCTATTTTACTTTTAGTATATAATAAATGTTGTTACAAGAAGAGATGCAGTTGTTACATGACCATTAGGACCAACAGAGTATGAAGCTGAAAAAGAGTGAAAAGTGAAAGCCTTGCTCAAAATAAGCCAAGAAGATGATACACTGGTGGATCCTCAAGATGAAACTACTTAAGAAACACAAGATTAAACCAAAGAGGACCTAAATGATGCACATGATGACCGTTATGACTCTGATGCAAAGACGTTTGATCCAAGAGAAGAAAAGGAGACAAGCAATGAAGATGAAGTTGTTGTAGTAGAAAAGAAGAAAAGCGATAAGAAACAACAAAAGAGCCCGACCCTCCACAAAAGGTAAAATACAAGAATAAGAAAGGTGATCAAAAGGTTCCTTATCCAGATCAAACAAAGAAAGTACCAGATCAGGTAATCTATGATTCTTTCAAAAAGACACTTGGTGATCTTCATCTAGAAATTCCATCTGCGGATGCAATAAAAGTTCCCACCTATTCTAAATTCCCCCGTGATACTCTTAGTAGAAAGAAAGAAATAACTGAAACCGTTGCCATGGTGACTAGTTATCCTGCTAATGAGAAGCTATTGTCTAAATCGGGAGAACCCGGAATACCAGATATTTCATGCTCAATTGGCAAAACTGATATTCATAATGCCTTGTGTGATTTAGGTGCAGGAGTTAGTGTAATGCCATATTCCCTAGGGGAGTATTCCCCTACTAGTATCACTTTGCAGGTGGTTGACAAGTCCACTAAACAACCCATTGGTATGATTCAGAATGTTCTACTTAGAATAAATGAGCATGTTATTCCCACTGATTTTTATTATTCTTGAGATGTCAGAAGATGAAAAATTATCTATAATACATGGAAGATATTTCCTTAGTACTGTAGGAGCATCAGTTGTGAGGGAAAAATAATCTTCAATGTTTATGATGCTGAAATTATCCGATATTTTCCAAAGAAGCTAGAAGCAGGAGAAAGATATGTTCCACCGGCAAAACGAGTTCATGTGGTAAGTGCCTTTGATAAGAGGCAACCAAGGTAAGAATTTGAGAACACATAAGGGGTTGAGTTATTCAGCCATTCTTAATAAAATGTTTAATAGGAGTCAACCCATGACGTCAATAAAATAAACTAAAGAATAAAATGTTCATCGCATTCCTACAACTTTTTCACACACATTCTTGCGGAATTGCGCCAGTGAAGATGCAGTTGTAAAAAAGTAGTAGAAACATCGATTGAACAAATATAGAATAAGTATAAAAATAAAAGTTTGAGTTTTATCTACAAAGACTAGCTCCATCATTTAGTTCAGACTAAAAACTAAATTTCTGCTCTTTACATGCTATTTTTGGTCGACAAATTTTACTGTCATTTTTCTGTCAAAAATAGGGTATTTCGCTAAGTTTCGGGATAAGAATGTATTCTCGAAGAAATAGAATTTTTTTGATGACTACTGATGGTTTAATGACCAACTATACGGTCGGAATAAAAACTCTAGTCGTATAGTTTGGCCGTATAGATATTTTTGCCATCAACAAATTTTCTTTCGAAGGTACAGATGATTTAATAACCAACTATACGGCAAGAATAAAAATTCCGATCTTATAGTTTCGGTCGTATAGATATCGATGTCTACGTCAAAGTTCTTCTCAAAAGTACTGATGGTTTAACGACCAACTATACGGCGGGAATAAAAATTCCAGCCGTATAGTTACAATCATATAGATATCGATGCCTGTTTTAGAAAATTTATCTCGAGGATATAGAGGGTTTGACGACCAACTACAGCGGGATCATTATGATCCGGCCGTATAGTTGTGTCCGTATTTCTGTGTTCTGGTATAAAGAAACCCTAGTTGGCGGCGCCGCCACAACTATATGGTGGGAACAACATATCCCGTCTGTATAGTTACGGTCGTATAGTTTGGCGCGACCTCATAATCACATCGGGGTGGCTAGGTTTCTTCTCCCTCCTCACCTTTTCTCTCATATTCTCTCTCCAAACCTCTCAAAACCCACATAGAACTCTTGATTCTTCGCGGATTTTGTTCGTTTGAGTGGAGGAATCAACATATCGATATGTTTCTCTCCCTATCCATGCTTTATTTTCAGAATTCCATGGTTGAAGCTCTCACATTGATCTAGTCGATGAACTCAAGCTTGTTTTGTTCTTCCTATTGATTTCTCACGTTAGGATTGAATTTTTCCACGTAGAATTGTTCGTATATCATGTACAAACTATATGCCTAAGGTTTTATGGTGAAATTTTTCAGTGCATCAAGATGAACAAAAATTGGTAATATTTTTCGCTAGAGCAAGCACCAACGTAGTTAGAGTTCGGGGCACCGGGCCTAGGTCAAGCCCAAGTTGGCCATAGTTTCATCAAGGAGGATATTGCCCACACGTTGGGCCGATGCTAGCTTTCTCACCGCGGCAGGGTTGAGGGTGGACTTCGACCTCATGTGTGCAAATTGAAGGCTTGCAGTACTCGCCTATGCAAGCCACAATACCTACGCTGAGCTCACCTATGAGTTCCTTTCCT
Organism: Avena eriantha; assembly: GCA_910589775.1. Lineage (NCBI taxonomy): Eukaryota > Viridiplantae > Streptophyta > Magnoliopsida > Poales > Poaceae > Avena > Avena eriantha. The sequence continues at coordinate 451,752,087 of OU342741.1, read as the reverse complement.
CCTTTTACGATGACCACAGGGAGAAAGGTAATGCGTGCACAGTAAGCTTCACCATGAACTAGCAGGATTATGAAATAACTTTCCAACAATTTTGTGATGCTTTTGGTTTCCCTCACGACACGGAGCCAACTGTTACAAACTTGTATAGCGTCACAATGGAGAAACTTGGGATGTTGTTTCTGTTAATGGTAGCAAGGAATTCTACCAGAAGAAGATGTCCATCATTCATAACCCAAAAATTAGCTACTACGCCTTGTTCCTCGCCAATACACTGTTGGGAAGAGGAGATACCGGTTCCATGGCCAATGCGTACATGGCGATGATCACCAAGGCACTCTTCCCCAATGCACCGCAAAGCCCCAGTCCCGCGGCTCTACTTATCCAAAACTTTCATCACCAGAGGAACAAGACGAAAGGTGACATTCGCATTGGTGGATTGGTAACCCACCTTGCCCATGCATTAAATATTACATTACCTATTATGCAACCTGTTGACGACTCCAAACTTATGGACGTCAAGTATTTAACTGCTTGTGGCCTCCTTGGTGTTTACCAAGCTAACAAGAGGCTCCAAGCATATCTGTTTGGTTATCTTGGTGATGCACAGGGTGAGCAGGTTCCGTTGCCCTGTCCACAAGCCTTCTCGATTGTGGAGAAGGACACTTGGATCCTCACCAAGGATCAAGTGATGGAGATCATGGCTGAGCTCCAGCTTGATCAAGAGGAAGATGAAGAAGGAGAGCAGCAAGATGAGGATGAGGCGGAGCATGAGCAGGAGCAGGAATACAATCCTGCTTGGGAGGGATAGCAGCAGTAGAAGCAGGGGGATCCTGGTACCCATGGCCCAATCAGCCACAGCAGGGGTTCAACTACGTCCCCTATCAAGAATTTCAGCAGCTCAACCAGCGTGTTGGGGAGATCGACCACACTCTACAAGAAGGGAATGAAGATGTGAGTGCTTTAACTCAAAACTTCAGTCACTTCATGACCAACTTCCCCAACTACTACTAGCAGTATTCGCACTAGCCGTCGAATGATGGCAACAACTGAGCCTGACAATAGCCTAAGCTTGGGGGAGGTTTGAAAGCCTCCAAACTTTGCATTCATATTTTTATTTCTTCTTTTGATTTATTTTACTTCTTAAAAATTGCATGTTTACTTTCAGTTTGCATTCTTAAACCAAGAATCCAAAATAAAATAGTTGTAACTTTTATTGCAAATTCGTTTCTTTGTTTCTCTCGAAGATTGCTCAATTACAAGTGACTTGGCAATAGGGAAATATATAGGAGGTTCGACTCAAGTACGAGAATGAAGAAAGCAAGAGGAGGTATCACATTCCTTTCATCACCTTTTTCTGCAACTTTAAATTGATCCTATAAGTATTTACTCGCTTGCACTAGAGTCACTCCCCACTTAGTTTGCTATCCTATAAATTCTATTCCTTTGCTAGTGTCTCCTTTTTAGCTTTGAAGAAATGAGCAATGAACTCGGTTAAAAATATTTCTACACTTTTACAACAAGAAAAAGCATCCAAAAGATGACTTGAGTCCATGTTTAGCCCAAAGGATTTGATTTTAGAACTACTCCATCCCATTTGAGCTTAATATAAATAGACTCGATAACACCCTTGAATGAAATTGTCTGATAAAATGGATGTTTCGAAGTAGTAGAGATTATGCCACAACTTTTTCTAATAATTACCATAAGATATTGCTTTACGCGTGTCATTACAATATTATCGTGCTCCATGGGGAACTATTAACTCCGCTGTCCAACGAACGATCTAAATGTGGGAAACCACTTGATTTCGGCTATTGAGTTATGTAAACGTCTGTAGCAGTAATGCTATGACAAGTAAAATTTTAGTCTCCTCGTGGTTTCACGTTCCAAGTGAATTTGTAGTACTCCTCTGACCCATTATTGCTCAACAATTATTTATTGGCATGGTCACGAGTGCACAACACAGTCCCAATTAACATGTTAAAAATAGTGGCATGATTTTTGTATGAAAGAGTTGAAGTTTTTGAAAGGCAAGGAAAGGAAAAAGATGCTTTGACAGTCTTGAAATTTTGACGTGGGGTTAGATGAGTTGTTCCTAAATTGAATTTTTTTATGCCAACTTGAGTACTCTTAATTAATTAAAGAAACAAGAGCAAAAAGTTTTCATCTCTCAACAAAGAGAGAGATCAAAAGAATTTGTCTCACTTTCTAGCTAAACTTTTGACACTCGCTTGGGCATATGATTTATTTGCGAGCAAGATATACGTGGTTAGGAAGTGGACTCAGTGCAATCTTGTGAATACTTGTATGATCATGTTTAAGATTGCAAGAATTGTGAAGAAAAGAATCTGACACCAATTCGAGCTTCTAAGTTCTTTTATTTTAGTCTCGAATCTGACACCAACATCTAAGCTTGGGGGAGTTGATAACTGTGAGATTTGACATATTTTTGATGGTTTTTATTGATTGTTTTCCTCTAGATTTGACGTTTTCTAGCTTTACCTAATGCTAATACTTCAGTAGCAAAGAAAACTTGGTTTTTAATATGTGTTTCAGGTTCTGAACATCAACAGAAGGTTTTAACAAGAGAAACACAATACAAGCAAGTATCTTTTTGAAAGCAATCAAGGGAGGCAAACATAAGATTTAACAAGCAACTATATGACAGGAATATTTTTCCGGCCCTATAGTTCCCGCCATATATCTGCCGCCGCCTCTGTCTTGTCAAAAGGGACAACTTCCGTGAAGAGGCCTGACGCGAAATCATAACACAACAGCCATCATCCCATCCAGGAGGGAGAAAGAAGAGATCCGAAGAAGAAGGGGAATACGTTTTTCATCTCACTCCACGTTCTTCGACCTCCTAGCCAACACACCCCCATAGCCATTACTTTACTTGAGAGAGAGAGAGAGATCTTCACCTTGCAAGACTAGGGTTTGAGATTGTTTCTTCCTATCTTGAATTGTGTTGGATTACTTTTCTATTCTTGTTGTGGATCTCCACGGTAACATTGAGAAGAACTCCCGTTATTTAATTATATCGATAATGCTTTCTTCTCTCATATGTGTGTAAGTTCCTTGCGCGTGGGATATGTAAGGGATTGGTGAGATGTGATGTGCCTCCATATATTTTCCATTAGTCTATGATTGATTTTAATTACTATATTATGTGTGCTTGACTATCTGTGGGATGCCTAATGCTTGTTTTCCAATTAAGGGCCCAGACAACATGATGCTTTGTTCTACATGGATAGGTTCTTGCTCGCTAGCAGACCGGCGACCACCGAGTGACACGGGGATATCAATGGAAAACTAGTAGACTCGAGGATAACGAGGAACCACTGTGCTTATTGCATTAGTCTGATCCAAGGAGCTTAATTGCTAAGCAACCTGAAGGGTCTTAATCGTCTAGTGTCTGACCATGGTTTTGGTAACAGACTAGTAGGATTATTGAAGTTGGGATGAAATCTACCAAGAGGAGTTCCGGCTAATTATAGGTTGCTCGCCTACACATATACTTATAAGATTACAATTGTTACACTTATCACTCGTCCACCTGGCACAATCACTATCACCATGAACTGTATCTCCCCGCGCCTTGTTTGTCATCTACAGAAAACAACAAACAATCAAATCACTCTTTACTTTTATGCTTTCTATTCCTGAAAAATACATTTAAGTTTTATTTAAATACATCCAGTTTAATCCAAATTTCATTCTTATTTCACACTTGCAGTCAATTCACTCGAAGACCTGTGAAAACTTTGAGTGTGATAGAGACTTCACCCATAAACACTTACCTTTGGGCTCCTTGTGCAATCGACATCTATACTTTGAAACTAGCTACAAACGATCTGTGCACTTGCAGACATCATCCACCTGCAATGTGTGTTTACCCACTGATCCTTGGGCACGGTGATAGAGCTGGACTCAGGAGATACCTCAATATCAAGCTTCCTCATGATAGCCTTCTCCCTCTTGACACGATGCCTCTGAGCAACATATGACTAATACTCACAGTCCTGAATGAAACAGAATGTCTTCTTAACTTTCCTCAGGAACTTCTTGGCCCAAGATGGCTATCTCTCAAGTCAGGGTGGAGGAGAAGCCTCAGCACGGTCCCCATCACTAGCATGTCCTGAAGAGTCAGCAACTTCCCTGGCATCCCTCGCAGAAGCAGCTTCCCTTTCAGCTTGAGAACATAGTTTCTTATGCTTCATCACACAGAAGGTCTTCTCCTCATGAATAGTACATGCATCCCGAGGATAAGGTGAACATGTGGCCTGTCGCATCCCATCTGTCTAACATATGTAATGCTACATGGTCTAGTAATATAATTGCTACTTCCTACATATAATTGTTGCATCATAATTATATCATGCTCATGTCATCATGCCACCTTGCATTTGAGCATCATATAAAAACCTTTTCATTTGGTTCTTCTCTCATATGCATTAGTAATTGTATTTGTCTCTTGATATATTGTATTTGGTTCTTGATAAATGCTTGATGCCCAAGTTGAGTTGGGGGCATATCTTTTATTCCACTCCACCACCTTTTCCTTGTCACCACCTTATAATTCCACCATCCTAATTATCCATGAGCTTTTACCTTTTCCTTTGGCATTTAATCCAGCTCATGTGGGTTGGGATGGATCCACTTCTAATTCCACATGCTCTCATATTAGCATCATGTTGTTTTCACATTAGTGATATGTGGAGCCACGTTTGCATGCATTATGAGTGGCATTCCTCTTTCTAGCTTCCATATGGATTGTATTGGAATTTTGCTCATGTTGGGATATTATTGGGGATATTATGCCCCTAGTGGAACACACACAATAGCATGTCCAAATTATATTAAAATTTGAGCATCTCCATACACTCCACATGGAACATCCATTTTAATTCCACTTTAATTCTTTTGGCTTGGCCTAGCTCCATATTTTTGGAATGCATGTGAATAAATGCAATGTAAATTTACCTATTGTTTTCACAAGAATAGACATGGCATTTGATGCTCATGCATGGGCCATGCAACAAAACTCACCATCTTTTCTCCTTTGGTTTTCTTTGGTTTTTGAGTGGTTTCTTCTTTTTGTTAAGCTTCTCTTTTCTCTCTCACTCAATCCTCCTCATGCTTGATCTTGTCTTGACCATGCTCAAAACTCTACCCATCATCACCCCTTGCTTGTTCTTATTTTGGCCATGATGAACTTTAAACTCTAAACCCTCATAACCCCCTACCCCTCTTTCCAAACCCTAACCCCTTACCCTAACCCTCACCTCACCACCCTCCTCTCACCATGCCGAGGCACCTCTCCCTCTCTCTGCCAGCAAGGTCCCACCCTAGCCCCTCTCTACCCCATGCTGAGCTACAACAACCCTAGCTAACCACTCCCTCCAACCCTAGCTAGCCCTCTCGGTCTCTCTCTCTCGCTGCCAAGCTGGCCCCACCCGAGCCTCTCCTTAGCCTCGCCCTGGCCCCACCTGGCAGTCCCTGACCACCCCTCCCATGCCTTGGCCGAACCATGCCCCAGCACGTGAGGGAGAAAGGAGAAAAGGTGGCCGAGCCACCTTTTTCCTCCACCACGCCTCCCACGGCACCCCTATCCCCGTTCCTATCTACTCCCTCTCTCTCGCCTGTTTGCAGCCCAAGATCTCCAGGGCCTCCCCTCTGCTTCCTCCCTTCTCCCCTGCCACCGCTCTTCTCCAACTCCGGCCACCACCTCGGCATCTGCCACCATCCTCTGCATCAGGCGGCGGGCGCGGTTGTGTTGGTGTCGGGGAAGACCGCGGCAATCCTCTACGACGCCCCGTGCATAGCAGCGAGGAGGAGGAGCCGCAGGATCTGCTGCACACCGACGCGCTGATCCGAAAACCCTAGCTCGCTCGGCCTCTGCATCGCTGTCGTCCTGCTGCTCCCCGGCCCGATCCGTCACCACTGTTCTCTCCGCGGTGAGCCCTTTTCCCTCCCTGACATCCTCTGCCTCGCCGTAACCTTCTCGCCTCGCCGGACGTTGCGCCGAGCACACTCGATGCAGCGGCAGGCACTGGCGTCTGCCCGTCTCCGCGCTGCATCACGCCTTACCTAGACGCCTATCCCCCTCCTAACAACATCCTCCACCCTACCGCACTGGTGCCACCCCGCTGCGCGCGTGCCACAGGTCGCAGGTTCGATCCCCCGCGCCGCGCTCTGTCCCTGCCGATCACGGATCTCTCGTCAGTTAAATCAGAGAAGAACAACAGTAACGATGCGAATCTTGCAGATAACCCCCCTTTTATTTCTCCCTCAACCCGCGGTCCAGCCCAGGCCCACATGTCGGCGGCTGTGTCCGTTTTACAAAAAGTACCCCGGGTTTTGGAAACCTCAACCCGCGCCCCCTGTCTGCGCCACGTGGCTGCGCTTGGTTCGCAAGCCCGCGCGTGGCCCCGCAGACCGCCGGTCCCACCTGTCAATCGCTCTGGCTGAATACGGCCTCGGTGAGAAAAGCCACGCGTAGCCGCTGCGTCCCACCTGCTGCTGAGTTAGCGCTGGTCCCACCGTCAGTGGCTGGGGCTAGCTCGTCCTGTGTATAAAAAGTTCTGCAGTTTATCTGTTTTAATAAAACGATTTCAGAAATGTTTAAATACAAATTTAAATCTGTTTTTAATAACTTTTAAATGGTAATTCCAAATGATACAAATAAAATATGTTTTGGAATCAGAAAAATGTGAGGAATTCAAATATGCCATTCAAAATATCTTTTGTGCAAATTAAATTTTCGAAATTGTTTAAATGCATTAAAAATGCCTTTTCTTAAATAATTAATAACTTTAAAACTATAACTCCAAATTCGACAAATAATATGTATAAATCGATCAGCACGAGGAGCCTGTTCTAACTATGCATTCCATGTTCTGAATTGCAGAATGCATCATATCAATATAAAGTATACAACAACTTATTTGGAAGTAAAACATGACTAAAACTCAATAAAATGCTTTATTCTTGTACCCCACACCTCACCCATGCCATGCTACATTATTGCCATGCAAATTGTGAATCATTCATCATGGCATGCTTGTTTGCTTGTCGCATTTTAATTCATATGCTTGTGCACTTTATTTATGTTGGCCCTTGTTTGTTTGGTTCTTCTTCGAATAGACACCGAGCAGGGGATATATCAGGAATCTCAGGAGCACTACCCAGATCCGTCTCTCGCTTCAACTGAGCTGCCAGGCAAGCACTACCCCATGCTTGCATACATATAGTACCTATTGCCTCTATCTTATTCTTGCATCATTGAGTCGCGATTGCATTAATTTGAATCCCAAGTACTGCATAGCCTTTACTTTTAAACCCCACCAAAGCTTGTTCCTCCATCCCATGAGCCATTACTACAGGAGTTGTTTGAGGCACGCGGGTCGTAGAACAGCATGTGTAGGGTATGTGAGTGTCTGATGGATAACGAGGTACCAAAACAACTTAACCTGAGTAGTAATGGGATAACTAATGAAAGAGGCACCGGTGAGCAATATCTGCTATTTGGTTTTTCATGCTCACTTGTGTCCCGTAGGACCCCGAGTACTTGATTCATGTTCCTTGACTATTCGCACTATCCACATCCGGGAGGCCTTATGGACCCCCCTGAGCCAGAACTTGATTCATTTCTATTTCTTGGGGCCACAATTAGTTTGGGGTTTTATTACTATCATGTACCTATGCCAATGTTTACTATTTATTTATGATTGTGCGTGGAGCACCTGTACTGTTTTGGATCGTGACACGTTTTCGCTGTATCGACAAGCCCATTCACACTTTCGGGTTCCCAGTCGTTTACCGCCGTCCACACAAACCCTAGGTCTGTTCCGGAGCCGGCCAACTTCGTTGCGGGTAGCTTAGTGGGGTGGCCCCCTGAAATATTTCTGGTTGTTCGTTTTGGGTAGCTTAGATGGGTTGTTCGTCCGCTTTCTCATTGGTAAGCGAGAAGGAGGATGGATCTGTTAATTATACTGTTATAACTGTTGTTAGTAATTAACGGACATCCGTCTATCATTGGTTAGGCGAATGGTTAGCGAGTATCTAGAGACTTGTTAGTTATTATATTTTTGCTGCAATTGCGTCACCCCAGGTATATGTCCCCTTTAGACGCATAAAGACTTGCTATGTACCCCTAGGGTCTCACACGATAAATTGTTTGATTCAGATGAACAGGTGTACTCGCAAGAGGGATACTGGGTGGAGGAGACGGATGATGTTGGCAACGATCACTCGGTGTAGAGATTCTGGGATGGGGATCCGCGAGATCTGTGGGTGGGATGTGTTTATTTATGTGGCATCTTATGCCGATTTGCTTCTTATCCGTACTCGAATCTTGTTATCCGCTTCCGCCTGATACACTGATGTTTGATGTATGAGAAGCTATCCAAAACTATTATCTCTATCTAGGATATTTGGATCTTGCCTTATGGCGTTGCAATATTTCTATTTCTTTTAGATGAAATGGCTTGAAAACTGTTGTATGGTGGCTTGCATACATACTCACTTGTGTATGTAGTTGATCCCTTCGCCTGCCAATTACGCCGCTCGTTCTTGTCCCGATGTTCTGGAAGTGGTTAGGACGGCCGACAGGTCTACCTGTGAGTGGCCCCTGGGCCCCACCGTACTATTTTAACCACTTTTGCTCATCCAGGCATACAACTTAGAGCGTAATTCACCGAGGTAGTTACAACTAGTATCAGAGCCATCTCGCCCTTCAGGGTCTCAGCCAAATGGTCGTTGTCAGTCTAGCAAATATTTTTGGTAGTTATGTATACTAGGGAAAAACAAAACATGAGAGTAGGACTGCTTCCATTTTTGTTCTTACCCACCCACCCACCCTTTTTTGGTAAGGAAGTGTAACGTTTTCAATCCTCTTCTAAAAATTCAAACTAGGATTCACGTGTTCTGGGTTCCGTAGTACCATAGGTTGTGTGTGTGTGTGTGAATTCCTTGTCTATCTGTTGCATCCAAATGTTATCTCTATCTGCCTTTTGGTTATCAACTGTTGGTACATTCCATACCAACAGGCCTTTGTAAACCGACGCGATCTATCTAATTCATTGTATACCGGCGCGATCTGTCTTACTCTTTGTTATCCGACGTTATCTTGTTTGGGGTGTTCGTTTCCGTAGTTACTAAACTTTAGGTACATCTTAAAAAGAAGGTGTTGGGATATGTGTTTTACCGATTCATGTGCGGAGTAATGATTTGAGTGTGGGATGGAGTCACGACCATACCACTACTTTTATCATTCGCTCTTGTATATTGAATCGGTAGAGTTACTAATCTTGATTCGTTAAGTGGGTTTGCGCATATAGTGGTATTTTAATGCCGAAATTGCGGAAATTTTTTCTTTGATAGCTTTGTGTACCACACTCCTTGTTCAGTCGTGTGCGATATGCTTAATATCTTCTAGGTGCTTTGAACTTTGTTGATATTTTTATATCATCTTAGTAATTTGTATCCTTTAATCTTGGTTAATTCCATTTTGGTACTATTTTGGATTATTATTATTCTCCATTATGGTACTGACTTGAGTTTTATATCAATCACAGGATGGCACCACCACGCCGTTCTGAGGAGGACATACCACCTGAACTGGGGGTTGCGTTGGCAAGTATTGCTAATGCCTTGGGAGCAATGCAGCAGAACCAACATCGATTTGAAGAAAGTGTCAAGAGGAATGAGTTTGTTCCGCTACCTCCACCTCCCAAGCGAGGAGACATAAAGAGTTTTCTAAAGTTCAATCCGCGCCACTTTGAGGTGTCTGATCAGCCACTTGATGCTGATGATTAGTTGCGTGAGATGTCAAGGTTGCTGATGACTGCTGATGTTCCTGAGCAAGAATGGGTAAAATGTGCCACTCACCTTCTGAAGGGAGACGCAGCTCTGTGGTGGGAGAATTACCTCAAGGCAAACCACTCTGATTTTCAGCCTACTTGGGAGCAGTTCACTGGGGCTTTCAAAGAGCAATACCTGTCAGAAATTGTCATGGAAAGGATGAAGGAAGTGTTTCTCAACCTCAAGCAGGGCAATGACAATGTCAATACCTATATCAGAAACTTCATGAACCTTTCTCGGTATGGTGGCGATGAGATCTCTGATGACAAGAAGAAGAAAAAGAGGTTCAGGCAAGGGCTCAATGCATTAATCAAATATGCAATCACTCATGCAATACCCGGGTCTTTTCTAGGACTCCAACATACAGGTCTGCAGGAAGAAGCAAGTAGGCAAGTGTTTGAGGAGTCCAAGAAACACAGCCGTGATGCAGCAAGCTCTTCAGCTATGACAGCTCCTTCTAAGCGCCGCGTGTGGGTTCCTAACACCCCACCGTCGCTCCCGGCTCCACCAAGACCGTCAAGCTACGCGGCAAGGCCACCAAACTCCTTCACCGCGTCTCCTAGGGGCTACAACCACAACTACCCTGGAGCTCCTAGTTACGCTGCTCCAAGTCCACCTGGTGCCTGTTACACCTGTGGAAACACTGGGCATCAGCACTTGAATTGTCCCATGAACAACAAAGCTCTTCCACCACCACCTCCAAGACCTGCGGCAAGCTCTTCTATGGTTCGTGCACCTCCACCTCGGTCTCTCAACATCAACACCAAGCCCGGGTCTACGGTTGCTCGTGCCAACTATGTCAACGCCGCTCAAGCTGAGCATGCACCTGGAGTTGTGATGGGTATGCTTCCTGTTAACTCAGTCCCTGCATGAGTTTTGTTTCATTCTGGTGCTTCGCATTCTTTTGTTTCTCACAAGTTTGCGCATGAGCATGATCTGGCTATGGTTCCCTTATTGCATCGTCTTGTGGTACAATCTCCTGGGTCAAACATGAGGGCTGCTCATATCAGCCATGGCAATCAAATTGAGATTGGTGGCTCTTCGTTCCCGGCTTCCTTAATTATTCTGGGAAACTCTGATATTGATGTTATCTTGGGCATGGATTGGTTAACAGCAAATGTAGCTGTGATTGATTGTGCTGAACGCTTGATTTCTCTGAAAATTCCTGAAGGCCATATAGTCTATTCTCCAAGACTGACTCCTGCAATCCAGCTTTTCTCTTTGGCGGCTCTGAATGATGATGCTATGGAAGCTATTCAAAGTGTTCCGGTGGTCTATGAGTTCCCAGATGTTTTTCCTGAAGAGTTGCCAGGTATGCCTCCTGATCGTGAGGTTGAGTTTGTGATTGAGCTTGAACCTGGTACCGCTCCTATCTCCAAGCGGCCTTATAAAATGGGTCCTGCTGAATTGGCTGAACTCAAACGTCAGCTCGATGAACAAGAGAAGTTGGGTTTCATTCAGCACAATACTTCTTCTTGGGGTAGCCCAACCATCTTTGTGAAGAAGCGAGATAAGACTGATAGACTTTGTGTTGACTATCGGGCTCTCAATGCTAAAACCATCAAGAATAAATGTCCCCTTCCGCGGATTAATGATCTCTTCGATCAGCTAGCTGGTGCTGTGGTATTCTCTAAGCTTGACTTGAGAAGTGGATATCGTCAAATCAAGATTCGCAAGGAAGATGTTCCTAAAACAACTTTCACCACCCCCTATGGCCTGTATGAGTACACGGTCATGTCTTTCGGTCTCGCCAACGCACCAGCCACTTTCTCGAGGCTTATGAACTCGGTTTTCATGGAGTATCTTGAATAGTTCGTTGTGGTCTATCTGGATGAGATCCTAGTCTTTTCTAAGTCAAAGGAAGACCATGAAAGACACCTTCGGTATGTCCTAAACAAGCTTCGTGAGAACCGCCTGTATGCAAAGTTCTCCAAGTGTGAGTTCTGGCTGCCTCAAGTCACCTACCTTGGTCACGTCATCTCTGCCAAGGGCATTGCCGTCAACCCAGAAACTGCTAAGAGAATTGTTGACTGGCTTCCACCCAAAAATGTCAAAGAAGTCCGGAGTTTCCTTGGTTTGGCTAGTTACTGCCGTCGCTTCGTTCAGAACTTCTCTAAGATTGCGAAGCCTCTTACCGATCTCCTCAAGAAAGGTAAGAAATACCTTTGGTCTCCTTCATGTCAAGCAAGCTTTGAAACACTCAAACAGAAGCTCACTTCCACACCAGTCTTGATTCCTCCAGATACATCAAAGCCTTTCCAGATATTCTGTGACGCCTCATTGCAAGGATTGGGTGCGGTCCTTATGCAAGAAAAACAAGTTGTTGCTTATGCCTCTCGACAGTTGAAGACGCTTGAGATCAACTATCCTACACATGACCTCGAACTCGCAGCAGTTGTCTTTGCTTTGAAAGTATGGAGGCATTACTTGCTTGGCAACCGCTGTGAGATCTTTTCTGATCACAAGAGTCTGAAGTATATCTTCACATAGCCTGATCTCAACCTTCGTCAGAGAAGGTGGATTGAAGAAATTAATGATTTCGATTTGACCATCAACTACACTCCGGGCAAAGCTAATGTCATGGCTGATGCTCTCAGCCGAAAAGCTTATGTCAACAACCTCATGGTGGAAGAACAACAGCCTCTCTTGTGCGAGGAATTCTGCAAGCTCAACCTGGAAATTGTGGATCAAGGATATCTTCTGAACCTTCTGGCAACACTCCTCTTGGAAGAAAAAGTTCGCTCCAGTCAACTTGGTGATCCTTACACTAAAAAGATCATCTCCAACATTCAGCTTCCGAAGTATGAGTCCTTCCACGCCGACGACCAAGGCGCTCTTTTCTTTGAATACCGGATGTTTTTTCCGAACTACCCGGGTTTAAGAGAGCAAGTTCTCAAGGAGGCGCATGATTCTGTTCTTTCTATCCACCCTGGCAGCACTAAGATGTAAATGGACTTGAAAACAAAGTATTGGTGGCCTGGGCTAAAACGATATTGTGCCAAGTATGTCTCGGAGTGTGATGTCTGCCGCAGAGTTAAAGCTGTCCATCAGAAACCTTCCGGTCTTCTACAGCTATTGAAGCCTCCGGAATGGAAATGGGAGAAAGTAGAGATGGACTTCATAACTGGTTTTCCAAGGTCATAGAAGGGCAACAATGCAATCTTTGTTGTCATCGATAGGCTTTCTAAAGTGGCTCACTTCTTTCCCGTCAAGGAAACAATTTCTGCAATTCAGTTGGCTGAGCTCTATATCAACAGAATTGTCTCTCTGTATGGGGTTCCTCTTGAGATCAGCTCAGACCGTGGAAGCATCTTCACTTCCAAGTTCTGGGGAAGTTTCCAGAATGCTTTGGGAACAAAATTGAACTTTAGCACAGCTTACCACCCTCAGTCGCAAGGACAAGTGGAAAGGATCAATCAGATTCTAGAAGATATGCTCCGTGCTTGCGCTATCTCTTTCGGCATGAAGTGGGAAGAATGCCTTCCTTATGCTGAATTCTCTTACAACAACAGCTTCTAGAAAAGTCTAAAGATGGAACCATTTGAGGTTCTCTATGGTCGCAAATGCAGAACTCTGATTGGTTGGTCGGGCGCAGGTGAAAGAACATTGTTTGGCCCTGACATTGTAACTCAAGCGGAGGAGAAGGTTCACATCATTCTTGAAAATCTGAAGGTTGCTCAAAGTCGCCAGAAGAGCAACTATGACAGAAAGCACATGGACATGGAGTATGTCCCTAGTGATCTCGTTTACCTTCGTGTCACTCCCATGAGAGGCACGCACCGCTTTGATATCAAAGGAAAGCTGGCTCCTAGATACATTGGTCCTTTCAAAGTTCGTGGAAGAAGAGGAGAAGTCGCTTTGGCTCTTGAGCTCCCTGAAAAACTCAAGGTCCATGATGTTTTCCATATCTCTCAACTCAAGAAGTGCTTCAAGGATGCCGGCAGGACCGTGGACCATGAACTCATCAATCTCCAAGAAGATGTGTCTTATCAAGAACACCCCATGAAAATTCTGGAAGTCGCAGAAAGAAGGACTCGCAACAAGTCCATCAAGTTCTGCAAGGTGCAGTGGTCGCACCATTCCGTTGATGAAGCCACTTGGGAACACGAGGATGAGCTCCGTGCCAAGTATCCTACCCTCTTCGTGTCTTCTTCTTCTTCCTAGAATCTCGGGGCGAGATTCTTGTTTAGTGGGGGAGAGTTGTAGCATCTCATCTGTCTAACATATGTAATGCTACATGGTCTAGTAATATAATTGCTACTTCCTACATATAATTGTTGCATCATAATTATATCATGTCATCATGCCACCTTGCATTTGAGCATCATATAAAAACCTTTTCATTTGGTTCTTCTCCCATATGCATTAGTAATTGTATTTGTCTCTTGATATATTGTATTTGGTTCTTGATAAATGCTTGATGCCCATGTTGAGTTGGGGGCATATCTTTTATTCCACTCCACCACCTTTTCCTTGTCACCACCTTATAATTCCACCATCCTAATTATCCATGAGCTTTTACCTTTTCCTTTGGCATTTAATCCAGCTCATGTGGGTTGGGATGGATCCACTTCTAATTCCACATGCTCTCATATTAGCATCATGTTGTTTTCACATTAGTGATATGTGGAGCCACGTTTGCATGCATTATGAGTGGCATTCCTCTTTCTAGCTTCCATATGGATTGTATTGGAATTTTGCTCATGTTGGGATATTATTGGGGATATTATGCACCTAGTGGAACACACAATAGCATGTCCAAATTATATTAAAATTTGAGCATCTCCATACACTCCACATGGAACATCCATTTTAATTCCACTTTAATTCTTTTGGCTTGTCCTAGCTCCATATTTTTGGAATGCATGTGAATAAATGCAATGTGAATTTACCTATTGTTTTCACAAGAATAGACATGGCATTTGATGCTCATGCATGGGCCATGCAACAAAACTCACCATCTTTTCTCCTTTGGTTTTCTTTGGTTTTTGAGTGGTTTCTTCTTTTTGTTAAGCTTCCCTTTTCTCTCTCACTCAATCCTCCTCATGCTTGATCTTGTCTTGACCATGCTCAAAACTCTACCCATCATCACCCCTTGCTTGTTCTTATTTTGGCCATGATGAACTTTAAACTCTAAACCCTCATAACCCCCTACCCCTCTTTCCAAACCCTAACCCCTTACCCTAACCCTCACCTCACCACCCTCCTCTCACCATGCCGAGGCACCTCTCCCTCTCTCTGCCAGCAAGGGCCCACCCTAGCCCCTCTCTACCCCATGCCGAGCTACAACAACCCTAGCTACCACTCCCTCCAACCCTAGCTAGCCCTCTCGGTCTCTCTCTCTCGCTGCCAAGCCGGCCCCACCCGAGCCTCTCCTTAGCCTCGCCCTGGCCCCACCTGGCAGTCCCTGACCACCCCTCCCATGCCTTGGCCGAACCATGCCCCAGCACGTGAGGGAGAAAGGAGAAAAGGTGGCCGAGCCACCTTTTTCCTCCACCACGCCTCCCACGGCACCCCTATCCCCGTTCCTATCTACTCCCTCTCTCTCGCCTGTTTGCAGCCCCAGATCTCCAGGGCCTCCCCTCTGCTTCCTCCCTTCTCCCCTGCCACCGCTCTTCTCCAACTCCGGCCACCACCTCGGCATCCGCCACCATCCTCTGCATCAGGCGGCGGGCGCGGTTGTGTTGGTGTCGGGGAAGACCGCGGCAATCCTCTACGACGCCCCGTGCATAGCAGCGAGGAGGAGGAGCCGCAGGATCTGCTGCACACCGACGCGCTGATCCGAAAACCCTAGCTCGCTCGGCCTCTGCATCGCTGTCGTCCTGCTGCTCCCCGGCCCGATCCGTCACCACTGTTCTCTCCGCGGTGAGCCCTTTTCCCTCCCTGACATCCTCTGCCTCGTCGTAACCTTCTCGCCTCGCCGGACGTTGCGCCGAGCACACTCGATGCAGCGGCAGGCACTGGCGTCTGCCCGTCTCCGCGCTGCATCATGCCTTACCTAGACGCCTATCCCCCTCCTAACAACATCCTCCACCCTACCGCACTGGTGCCACCCCGCTGCGCGCGTGCCGCAGGTCGCAGGTTCGATCCCCCGCGCCGCCCTCTGTCCCTCCCGATCACGGATCTCTCGTCAGTTAAATCAGAGAAGAACAACAGTAACGATGCGAATCTTGCAGATAACCCCCCTTTTTATTTCTCCCTCAACCCGCGGTCCAGCCCAGGCCCACCTGTCGGCGGCTGTGTCCGTTTTACAAAAAGTACCCCGGGTTTTGGAAACCTCAACCCGCGCCCCCTGTCTGCGCCACGTGGCTGCGCTTGGTTCGCAAGCCCGCGCGTGGCCCCGCAGACCGCCGGTCCCACCTGTCAATCGCTCTGGCTGAATACGGCCTCGGTGAGAAAAGCCACGCGTAGCCGCTGCGTCCCACCTGCTGCTGACTTAGCGCTGGTCCCACCGTCAGTGGCTGGGGCTAGCTCGTCCTGTGTATAAAAAGTTCTGCAGTTTATCTGTTTTAATAAAACGATTTCAGAAATGTTTAAATACAAATTTAAATCTGTTTTTAATAACTTTTAAATGGTAATTCCAAATGATACAAATAAAATATGTTTTGGAATCAGAAAAATGTGAGAAATTCAAATATGCCATTCAAAATATCTTTTGTGCAAATTAAATTTTTGAAATTGTTTAAATGCATTAAAAATGCCTTTTCTTAAATAATTAATAACTTTAAAACTATAACTCCAAATTCGACAAATAATATGTATAAAACGATCAGCACGAGGAGCCTGTTCTAACTATGCATTCCATGTTCTGAATTGCAGAATGCATCATATCAATATAAAGTATACAACAACTTATTTGGAAGTAAAACATGACTAAAACTCAATAAAATGCTTTATTCTTGTACCCCACACCTCACCCATGCCATGCTACATTATTGCCATGCAAATTGTGAATCATTCATCATGGCATGCTTGTTTGCTTGTCGCATTTTAATTCATATGCTTGTGCACTTTATTTATGTTGGCCCTTGTTTGTTTGGTTCTTCTTCGAATAGACACCGAGCAGGGGATATATCAGGAATCTCAGGAGCACTACCCAGATCCGTCTCTCGCTTCAACTGAGCTGCCAGGCAAGCACTACCCCATGCTTGCATACATATAGTACCTATTGCCTCTATCTTATTCTTGCATCATTGAGTCGCGATTGCATTAATTTGAATCCCAAGTACTGCATAGCCTTTACTTTTAAACCCCACCAAAGCTTGTTCCTCCATCCCATGAGCCATTACTACAGGAGTTGTTTGAGGCACGCGGGTCGTAGAACAGCATGTGTAGGGTATGTGAGTGTCTGATGGATAACGAGGTACCAAAACAACTTAACCTGAGTAGTAATGGGATAACTAATGAAAGAGGCACCGGTGAGCAATATCTGCTATTTGGTTTTTCATGCTCACTTGTGTCCCGTAGGACCCCGAGTACTTGATTCATGTTCCTTGACTATTCGCACTATCCACATCCGGGAGGCCTTATGGACCCCCCTGAGCCAGAACTTGATTCATTTCTATTTCTTGGGGCCACAATTAGTTTGGGGTTTTATTACTATCATGTACCTATGCCAATGTTTACTGTTTATTTATGATTGTGCGTGGAGCACCTGTACTGTTTTGGATCGTGACACGTTTTCGCTGTATCGACAAGCCTAGTCACACTTTCGGGTTCCCAGTCGTTTACCGCCGTCCACACAAACCCTAGGTCTGTTCCGGAGCCGGCCAACTTCGTTGCGGGTAGCTTAGTGGGGTGGCCCCCTGAAATATTTCTGGTTGTTCGTTTTGGGTAGCTTAGATGGGTTGTTTGTCCGCTTTCTCATTGGTAAGCGAGAAGGAGGATGGATCTGTTAATTATACTGTTATAACTATTGTTAGTAATTAACGGACATCCGTCTATCATTGGTTAGGCGGATGGTTAGCGAGTATCTAGAGACTTGTTAGTTATTATATTTTTGCTGCAATTGCGTCACCCCAGGTACATGTCCCCTTTAGATGCATAAAGACTTGCTATGTACCCCTAGGGTCTCACACGATAAATTGTTTGATTCAGATGAACAGGTGTACTCGCAAGAGGGATACTGGGTGGAGGATACGGATGATGTTGGCAACGATCACTCGGTGTAGAGATTCTGGGATGGGGATCCGCGAGATCTGTGGGTGGGATGTGTTTATTTATGTGGCATCTTATGCCGATTTGCTTCTTATCCGTACTCGAATCTTGTTTTCCGCTTCCGCCTGATACACTGATGTTTGATGTATGAGGAGCTATCCAAAACTATTATCTCTATCTAGGATATTTGGATCTTGCCGTATGGCATTGCAATATTTCTATTTCTTTTAGATGAAATGGCTTGAAAACTGTTGTATGGTGGCTTGCATACATACTCACTTGTGTATGTAGTTGATCCCTTCGCCTGCCAATTACGCCGCTCGTTCTTGTCCTGATGTTCTGGAAGTGGTTAGGACGGCCGATAGGTGTACCTGTGAGTGGCCCCTGGGCCCCACCGTACTATTTTAACCACTTTTGCTCATCCAGGCATGCAACTTAGAGCGTAATTCACCGAGGTAGTTACAACTAGTATCAGAGCCATCCCGCCCTTCAGGGTCTCAGCCAAATGGTCGTTGTCAGTCTAGCAAATATTTTTGGTAGTTATGTATACTAGGGAAAAACAAAACATGAGAGTAGGACTGCTTCTATTTTTGTTCTTACCCACCCACCCACCCACCCTTTTTTTGGTAAGGAAGTGTAACGTTTTCAATCCTCTTCTAAAAATTCAAACTAGGATTCACGTGTTCTGGGTTCCGTAGTACCATAGGTTGTGTGTGTGTGTGTGAATTCCTTGTCTATCTGTTACATCCAAATGTTATCTCTTTCTGCCTTTTGGTAATCAACTGTTGGTACATTCCATACCAACAGGCCTTTGTAAACCGACGCAATCTATCTAATTCATTGTATACCGGCGCGATCTGTCTTACTCTTTGTTATCCGACGTTATCTTGTTTGGGGTGTTCGTTTCCGTAGTTACTAAGCTTTAGGTACATCTTAAAAAGAAGGTGTTGGGATATGTGTTTTACCGATTCATGTGCGGAGTAATGATTTGAGTGTGGGATGGAGTCACGACCATACCACTACTTTTATCATTCGCTCTTGTATATTGAATCGGTAGAGTTACTAATCTTGATTCGTTAAGTGGGTTTGCGCATATAGTGGTATTTTAATGCCGAAATTGCGGAAATTTTTTCTTTGATAGCTTTGTGTACCACACTCCTTGTTCAGTCGTGTGCGATATGCTTAATATCTTCTAGGTGCTTTGAACTTTGTTGATATTTTTATATCATCTTAGTAATTTGTATACTTTAATCTTGGTTAATTCCATTTTGGTACTATTTTGGATTATTATTATTCTCCATTATGGTACTGACTTGAGTTTTATATCAATCACAGGATGGCACCACCACGCCGTTCTGAGGAGGACATACCACCTGAACTGGGGGTTGCGTTGGCAAGTATTGCTAATGCCTTGGGAGCAATGCAGCAGAATCAACATCGATTTGAAGAAAGTGTCAAGAGGAATGAGTTTGTTCCGCTACCTCCACCTCCCAAGCGAGGAGACATAAAGAGTTTTCTAAAGTTCAATCCGCGCCACTTTGAGGTGTCTGATCAGCCACTTGATGCTGATGATTGGTTGCGTGAGATGTCAAGGTTGCTGATGACTGCTGATGTTCCTGAGCAAGAATGGGTAAAATGTGCCACTCACCTTCTGAAGGGAGACGCAGCTCTGTGGTGGGAGAATTACCTCAAGGCAAACCACTCTGGTTTTCAGCCTACTTGGGAGCAGTTCACTGGGGCTTTCAAAGAGCAATACCTGTCAGAAATTGTCATGGAAAGGATGAAGGAAGTGTTTCTCAACCTCAAGCAGGGCAATGACAATGTCAATACCTATATCAGAAACTTCATGAACCTTTCTCGGTATGGTGGCGATGAGATCTCTGATGACAAGAAGAAGCAAAAGAGGTTCAGGCAAGGGCTCAATGCATTAATCAAATATGCAATCACTCATGCAAGACCCGGGTCTTTTCTAGGACTCCAACATACAGCTCTGCAGGAAGAAGCAAGTAGGCAAGTGTTTGAGGAGTCCAAGAAACACAGCCGTGATGCAGCAAGCTCTTCAGCTATGACAGCTCCTTCTAAGCGCCGCGTGTGGGTTCCTAACACCCCACCGTCGCTCCCGGCTCCACCAAGACCGTCAAGCTACGCGGCAAGGCCACCAAACTCCTTCACCGCGGCTCCTAGGGGCTACAACCACAACTAACCTGGAGCTCCTAGTTACGCTGCTCCACGTCCACCTGGTGCCTGTTACACCTGTGGAAACACTGGGCATCAGCACTTGAATTGTCCGATGAACAACAAAGCTCTTCCACCACCACCTCCAAGACCTGCGGCAAGCTCTTCTATGGTTCGTGCACCTCCACCTCGGTCTCTCAACATCAACACCAAGCTCGGGTCTACGGTTGCTCGTGCCAACTATGTCAACGCCGCTCAAGCTGAGCATGCACCTGGAGTTGTGATGGGTATGCTTCCTGTTAACTCAGTCCTTGCACGAGTTTTGTTTCATTCTGGTGCTTCGCATTCTTTTGTTTCTCACAAGTTTGCGCATGAGCATGATCTGGCTATGGTTCCCTTATTGCATCGTCTTGTGGTACAATCTCCTGGGTCAAACATGAGGGCTGCTCATATCAGCCATGGCAATCAAATTGAGATTGGTGGCTCTTCGTTCCCGGCTTCCTTAATTATTCTGGGCAACTCTGATATTGATGTTATCTTGGGCATGGATTGGTTAACAGCAAATGTAGCTGTGATTGATTGTGCTGAACGCTCAATTTCTCTGAAAATTCCTGAAGGCCATATATTCTATTTTCCAAGACTGACTCCTGCAATCCAGCTTTTCTCTTTGGCGGCTCTGAATGATGATGCTATGGAGGCTATTCAAAGTGTTCCGGTGGTCTATGAGTTCCCAGATGTTTTTCCTAAAGAGTTTCCAGGTATGCCTCCTGATCGTGAGGTTGAGTTTGTGATTGAGCTTGAACCTGGTACCGCTCCTATCTCCAAGCGGCCTTATAAAATGGGTCCTGCTGAATTGGCTGAACTCAAACGTCAGCTCGATGAACAAGAGAAGTTGGGTTTCATTCAGCAGAATACTTCTTCTTGGGGTAGCCCAACCATCTTTGTGAAGAAGCGAGATAAGACTGATAGACTTTGTGTTGACTATCAGGCTCTCAATGCTAAAACCATCAAGAATAAATGTCCCCTTCCACGGATTAATGATCTCTTCGATCAGCTAGCTAGTGCTGTGGTATTCTCTAAGCTTGACTTGAGAAGTGGATATCGTCAAATCAAGATTCGCAAGGAAGATGTTCCTAAAACAGCTTTCACCACCCGCTATGGCCTGTATGAGTACACGGTCATGTCTTTCGGTCTCGCCATAGCACCTGCCACTTTCTCAAGGCTTATGAACTCGGTTTTCATGGAGTATCTTGAATAGTTCGTTGTGGTCTATCTGGATGACATCCTAGTCTATTCTAAGTCAAAGGAAGACCATGAAAAACACCTTCGGTATGTCCTAAACAAGCTTCGTGAGAACCGCCTGTATGCAAAGTTCTCCAAGTGTGAGTTCTGGCTGCCTCAAGTCACCTACCTTGGTCACGTCATCTCTGCCAAGGGCATTGCCGTCAACCCAGAAACTACTAAGAGAATTGTTGACTGGCTTCCACCCAAAAATGTCAAAGAAGTCCGGAGTTTCCTTGGTTTGGCTAGTTACTGCCGTCGCTTCGTTCAGAACTTCTCTAAGATTGCGAAGCCTCTTACCGATCTCCTCAAGAAAGGTAAGAAATACCTTTGGTCTCCTTCATGTCAAGCAAGCTTTGAAACACTCAAACAGAAGCTCACTTCCACACCAGTCTTGATTCCTCCAGATACATCAAAGCCTTTCCAGATATTCTGTGACGCCTCATTGCAAGGATTGGGTGCGGTCCTTATGCAAGAAAAACAAGTTGTTGCTTATGCCTCTCG
The DNA here is from genome assembly GCA_910589775.1 of Avena eriantha. NCBI lineage: Eukaryota > Viridiplantae > Streptophyta > Magnoliopsida > Poales > Poaceae > Avena > Avena eriantha. Next base: position 451,730,106 of record OU342741.1, on the reverse strand, counting down.
ACAGTTGAAGACGCTTGAGATCAACTATCCTACACATGACCTCGAACTCGCAGCAGTTGTCTTTGCTTTGAAAGTATGGAGGCATTACTTGCTTGGCAACCGCTGTGAGATCTTTTCTGATCACAAGAGTCTGAAGTATATCTTCACATAGCCTGATCTCAACCTTCCTCAGAGAAGGTGGATTGAAGAAATTAATGATTTCGATTTAACCATCAACTACACTCCGGGCAAAGCTAATGTCATGGCTGATGCTCTCAGCCGAAAAGCTTATGTCAACAACCTCATGGTGGAAGAACAACAGCCTCTCTTGTGCGAGGAATTCCGCAAGCTCAACCTGGAAATTGTGGATCAAGGATATCTTCTGAACCTTCTGGCAACACTGCTCTTGGAAGAAAAAGTTCGGTCCAGTCAACTTGGTGATCCTTACACTAAAAAGATCATCTCCAACATTCAGCTTCCGAAGTATGAGTCCTTCCACGCCGACGACCAAGGCGCTCTTTTCTTTGAATACCGGATGTTTTTTCCGAACTACCCGGGTTTAAGAGAGCAAGTTCTCAAGGAGGCGCATGATTCTGTTCTTTCTATCCACCCTGGCATAACTAAGATGTACATGGACTTGAAAACAAAGTATTGGTGGCCTGGGCTGAAACGATATTGTGCCAAGTATGTCTCGGAGTGTGATGTCTGCCGCAGAGTTAAAGCTGTCCATCAGAAACCTTCCGGTCTTCTACAGCCATTGAAGCCTCCGGAATGGAAATGGGAGAAAGTAGAGATGGACTTAATAACTGGTTTTCCAAGGTCGCAGAAGGGCAACAATGCAATCTTTGTTGTCATCGATAGGCTTTCTAAAGTGGCTCACTTCTTTCCCGTCAAGGAAACAATTTCTGCAATTCAGTTGGCTGAGCTCTATATCAAAAGAAATGTCTCTCTGTATGGGGTTCCTCTTGAGATCAGCTCAGACCGTGGAAGCATCTTCACTTCCAAGTTCTGGGGAAGTTTCCAGAATGCTTTGGGAACAAAATTGAACTTCAGCACAGCTTACCACCCTCAGTCGCAAGGACAAGTGGAAAGGATCAATCAGATTCTGGAAGATATGCTCCGTGCTTGCGCTATCTCTTTCGGCATGAAGTGGGAAGAATGCCTTCCTTATGCTGAATTCTCATACAACAACAGCCTCTAGAAAAGTCTAAAGATGGAACCATTTGAGGTTCTCTATGGTCGCAAATGCAGAACTCTGATTGGTTGGTCGGGCGCAGGTGAAAGAACATTGTTTGGCCCTGACATTGTAACTCAAGCGGAGGAGAAGGTTCACATCATTCTTGAAAATCTGAAGGTTGCTCAAAGTCGCCAGAAGAGCAACTATGATAGAAAGCACATGGACATGGAGTATGTCCCTAGTGATCTCGTTTACCTTCGTGTCACTCCCATGAGAGGCACGCACCGCTTTGGTATCAAAGGAAAGCTGGCTCCTAGATACATCGGTCCTTTCAAAGTTCGTGGAAGAAGAGGAGAAGTCGCTTCGGCTCTTGAGCTCCCTGAAAAACTCAAGGTCCATGATGTTTTCCATATCTCTCAACTCAAGAAGTGCTTCAAGGATCCCGGCAGGACCGTGGACCATGAACTCATCAATCTCCAAGAAGATGTGTCTTATCAAGAACACCCCATGAAAATTCTGGAAGTCGCAGAAAGAAGGACTCGCAACAAGTCCATCAAGTTCTGCAAGGTGCAGTGGTCGCACCATTCCGTTGATGAAGCCACTTGGGAACGCGAGGATGAGCTCCGTGCCAAGTATCCTACCCTCTTCGTGTCTTCTTCTTCTTCCTAGAATCTCGGGGCGAGATTCTTGTTTAGTGGGGGAGAGTTGTAGCATCCCATCTGTCTAACATATGTAATGCTACATGGTCTAGTAATATAATTGTTCCTACATATAATTTTTGCATCATAATTATATCATGTCATCATGCCACCTTGCATTTGAGCATCATATAAAAATCTTTTCATTTGGTTCTTCTCCCATATGCATTAGTAATTGTATTTGTCTCTTGATATATTGTATTTGGTTCTTGATAAATGCTTGATGCCCAAGTTGAGTTGGGGGCATATCTTTTATTCCACTCCACCACCTTTTCCTTGTCACCACCTTATAATTCCACCATCCTAATTATCCATGAGCTTTTACCTTTTCCTTTGGCATTTAATCCAGCTCATGTGGGTTGGGATGGATCCACTTCTAATTCCACATGCTCTCATATTAGCATCATGTTGTTTTCACATTAGTGATATGTGGAGCCACGTTTGCATGCATTATGAGTGGCATTCCTCTTTCTAGCTTCCATATGGATTGTATTGGAATTTTGCTCATGTTGGGATATTATTGGGGATATTATGCACCTAGTGGAACACACACAATAGCATGTCCAAATTATATTAAAATTTGAGCATCTCCATACACTCCACATGGAACATACATTTTAATTCCACTTTAATTCTTTTGGCTTGGCCTAGCTCCATATTTTTGGAATGCATGTGAATAAATGCAATGTAAATTTACCTATTGTTTTCACAAGAATAGACATGGCATTTGATGCTCATGCATGGGCCATGCAACAAAACTCACCATCTTTTCTCCTTTGGTTTTCTTTGGTTTTTGAGTGGTTTCTTCTTTTTGTTAAGCTTCCCTTTTCTCTCTCACTCAATCCTCCTCATGCTTGATCTTGTCTTGACAATGCTCAAAACTCTACCCATCATCACCCCTTGCTTGTTCTTATTTTGGCCATGATCAACTTTAAACTCTAAACCCTCATAACCCCCTACCCCTCTTTCCAAACCCTAACCCCTTACCCTAACCCTCACCTCACGACCCTCCTCTCACCATGCCGAGGCACCTCTCCCTCTCTCTGCCAGCAAGGGCCCACCCTAGCCCCTCTCTACCCCATGCCGAGCTACCCCAACCCTAGCTAACCACTCCCTCCAACCCTAGCTAGCCCTCTCGGTCTCTCTCTCTCGCTTCCAAGCCGGCCCCACCCGAGCCTCTCCTTGGCCTCGCCCTGGCCCCACCTGGCAGTCCCTGACCACCCTTCCCATGCCTTGGCCGAACCATGCCCCAGCACGTGAGGGAGAAAGGAGAAAAGGTGGCCGAGCCACCTTTTTCCTCCACCACGCCTCCCACGGCACCCCTATCCACGTTCCTATCTACTCCCTCTCTCTCGCCTGTTTGCAGCCCCAGATCTCTAGGGCCTCGCCTCTGCTTCCTCCCTTCTCCCCTACCACCGCTCTTCTCCAACTCCGGCCACCACCTCGGCATCCACCACCATCCTCTGCATCAGGCGGCGGGCGCGGTTGTGTTGGTGTCGGGGAAGACCGCGGCAATCCTCTGCGACGCCCCGTGCACAGCAGCAAGGAGGAGGAGGCGCAGGATCTGCTGCACACCGATGCGTCGCACCGAAAACCCTAGCTCGCTCGGCCTCTGCATCGTCGTCGTCCTGCTGCTCCCCGGCCTGATCCGTCACCACCGTTTCCTTCGCGGTGAGCCCTTTTCCCTCCCTGACATCCTCTGCCTCGCCGTAACCTTCTAGCCTTGCCGGACATTGCGCCGAGCACACTCGGTGCAGCGGCAGGCACTGGCGTCTGCCCGTCTCTGCGCCGCATCACGCTTTACCTAGCCGCCTATCCCCCTCCTAACAACATCCTCCACCCTAACGCACTGGTTTGATCCCCCGCGCCGCGCTCTGTCCCTGCCGATCACGGATCTCTCATCAGTTAAATCAGAGAAGAACAACAGTAGTAATGTGAATCTTGCAGATAACCCCCCTTTTGATTTCTCCCTCAACCCGTGGTCCAGCCCAGGCCCACCTGTCGGCGGCTGTGTCCGTTTTACAAAAAGTACCCTGGGTTTTGGAAACCTCTACCCGCGCCCCCTGTCTGCGCCACGTGGCTGCGCCTGGTTCGCAAGCCTGCGCGTGGCCCCGCAGACCGCCGGTCCCACCTGTCAATCGCTCTGGCTGAATACGGCCTCGGTGAGAAAAGCCACGCGTAGCCGCTGCATCGCACCTGCTGCTGAGTTAGCGCTGGTCCCACCGTCAGTGGCTAGGGCTAGCTCGTCATGTGTATAAAAAGTTCTGAAGTTTATCTGTTTTAATAAAACGATTTCAGAAATGTTTAAATACAAATTTAAATCTGTTTTTAATAACCTTTAAATGGTAATTCAAAATGATACAAATAAAATATGTTTTGGAATCAGAAAAATGTGAGGAATTCAAATATGCCGTTCAAAATATCTTTTGTGCAAATTAAATTTTCGAAATTGTTTAAATGCATTAAAAATACCTTTTCTTAAATAATTAATAACTTTAAAACTATAACTCCAAATTCGACAAATAATATGTCTGAATCGATCAGCGCGACGAGCCTGTTCTAACTATGCATTCCATGTTCTGAATTGCAGCATGAATCATATCAATATAAAGTATACAGCAACTTATTTGGAAGTAAAACATGACTAAAACTCAATAAAATGCTTTATTCTTGTACCCCACGCCTCACCCATGCCATGGTACATTATTTCCATGAAAATTGTGCATCATTCATCATGGCATGCTTGTTTTCTTGTCGCATTTTAATTCATATGCTTGTGCACTTTATTTATGTTGGCCCTTGTTTGTTTGGTTCTTCTTCGAATAGACACCGAGCAGGGGATATATCATGAATCCCAGGAGCACTACCCAGATCCGTCTCTCGCTTCAACTGAGCTGCCATGAAAGCACTACCCCATGCTTGCATACATATAGTACCTATTGCCTCTATCTTATTCTTGCATCATTGAGTCGCGATTGCATTAATTTGAATCCCAAGTACTGCATAGCCTTTACTTTTAAACCCCACCGAAGCTTGTTCCTCCATCCCATGAGCCATTACTACTGGAGTTGTTTGAGCCATGCGGGTCGTAGAACAGCATGTGTAGGGTATGTGAGTGTCTGATGGATAACGAGGTATCAAAACAACTTAACCTGAGTAGTAATGGGATAACTAATGAAAGAGGCACCGGTGAGCAATATCTGCTATTTGGTTTTTCATGCTCAATTGTGTCCCGTAGGACCCCGAGTACTTGATTCCTGTTCCTTGACTATTCGCACTATCCACATCCGGGAGGCCTTATGGACCCCGCTGAGCCAGAGCTTGATTCATTTCTATTTCTTGGGGCCACAATTAGTTAGGGGTTTTATTACTATCATGTACCTATGCCATGCTTTACTATTTATTTATGACTGTGTGTGGAGCACCTGCACTATTTTGGATCGTGACACGTTTTCGCTGTATCGACAAGCCCAGTCACACTTTCGGGTTCCCAGTCGTTTACCGCCGTCCACACAAACCCTAGGTCCGTTCCGGAGTCGGCCAACTTCGTTGTGGGTAGCTTAGTGGGGTGGCCCCCTGAAATATTTCTGGATCCTGTGATCGCTTTGTCGTGAATGCCTCGTTGGGTTTTGATTTGGTTTTTCCGAGGTTGATCGAGTGTGTGTTGCTATTTGTGCACCCCTGCAGGGTAAATCTTTCTGAAAGCCGTGTCCGCCGTTATGGACGACTTGGAGCACAGTTTCTCGATCATAGACAAGTATTACTAAAGTACAGCTTTTAATTTGACTAAGTATCTGACTAGTAAATAGTGCAGTACTCATGGAATGGTTAATAAAACTACCAACTGATGGGTTGTTCGTCCGCTTTCTCGTTGGTAAGCGAGAAGGAGGATGGATCTGTTAATTATACTGTTATAACTGTTGTTAGTAATTAACGGACATCCGTCTATCATTGGTTAGGCGGATGGTTAGCGAGTATCTAGAGACTTGTTAGTTATTATATTTTTGCTGCAATTGCGTCACCCCAGGTATATGTCCCCTTTAGAGGCATAAAGACTTGCTGAGTACCCCTAGGGTCTCACACAATAAATTGTTTGATTCAGATGAACAGGTGTACTCGCAAGAGGGATACTGGGTGGAGGAGACGGATGATGTTGGCAACGATCACTCGGTGTAGAGATTCCGGGGATGGGGATCCGCGAGATCTATGGGCGAGATGTGTTTATTTATGTGGCATCTTATGCCGTACTCGGATCTTGTTTTCCGCTTCCGCCCGATACTCTGATGTTTGATATATGAGGAGCTACTAAACTATTATCTCTATCTAGGATATTTGGATCTTGCCGTATGGCGTTGCAATATTACTATTTCTTTTAGATGGAATGGCTCTGAAAACTGTTGTATGGTGGCTTGCATACATACTCACTTGTGTATGTAGTTGATCCCTTCGCCTGCCGATTACGCCGCTCGTTCTTGTCCCGATGTTCTAGAAGTGGTTAGGACGGCCGACAGGTCTACCTGTGAGTGGCCCCTAGGCCCCACCGTACTATTTTAACCACTTTCGCTCATCCAGGCATGCAACTTAGAGCGTAATTCACCGAGGTAGTTACATGGCCTCTCTCCACTTAGCATTGATGAGGGTCTGGATGTATGGAGCATAGGGACAAGATCTCTTCTCTATCAGTGCTAACCAAATCTCCTCAAACAGATAGTCCATAACATCAATGTGCTCATGAGATTTTCTATGGCGATATGTCTAATACATGAGATCAATCTGGAAGGCATGAAGTTGATTGAAGTTACCTGCCTTGGGAGCAATGGTGTTCTGATAGACCTTGCACATGATATCATAGGTTGGAAGGAGATAGGAAACATTACCATTGACGCCCTAGCCCTCAATGTACAAGGGCTCCAGAACTTCAGGCTCGGAGGTCTTCCCCCTATGAACATCCCATCCATTTGGGCGAGGGCCTTGCAGAATAGGATAACCAAGAAGAGCAGCAAACTCAGACCATTTGGCAGTCAGATACTTGTTTTGAGTCATTCACTTTAGAGTTCTATCCTAGGCATCATGATTAATGTAGAGGGTGGAGTAGAATTGAGCAATGGCCCTCTCATCATAGTTCTCATGGTGTTCCATAATCTTAATGATCCCAAACCTCCTGCACATGTTGACAGCCTCACCAAAGTACTCGGGGTTGCTCTCCATCTTGGCCATGTTGATGTGTTTCTGGGGGCAACCACATTCTTCTTCTTGGAAGCATACACCTCAGAATAGATTTTTCTTGGTGCTTCATATGGAAGAAAGGATCTTGAGCCAGACGATCACGGGGAACACTGTAGGGGTCAATCTTGCGAAACGCTTCATAAGCTGCCTAGTGCCATGAAGAAATCTTCTTCTTGTTCATGTCGGGCCCGGAGGTGGTCTCATTCTGGCTAGCTAGGACATGCCTCTTCCCTTCAGCAGTAGCAGCACAACGCTCAGCAATAGCTCTCTGACGGATAGTCTTAGCAGGAGGGCGAACAACCTCGAGATCATCATCATCAATCTTGGAAGGACCACGAGACAGAACAGAGACCACTTGGAGCCACCACGAGAACCACCTTGCCCTAAGAATAAAGCATAGAATTGGGAGGAACAGGGGGTAAGTGCACAAGGTTGAGGAAGGAAAAACGGGAACAAATTAACAAAATACCTAGGGAGATGATGAAAAATTGCGCAGCGGTAGTACCGCCGACCTGCCGGAACTACCGGTGGTGCGGGGCCACCAGAAGTACCGTTCGTGTCCCACCGGTAGTACTGGTGGAGAAGCCCACCGGAAGTACAGGCCAGGCCCACCGGTAGTACCAATCAGGGCACGAATAGGGCATTTTGTCCGATTTCACTGTGCAAAGGATCTAGGTGCACCAAAAATCAAAATCTAGCCAATGTATTGAGGCAATATGTTCTACCAACGAATCCTAGCCCTACCATTATCTCCCGAAATAGTTCTAGCCAAAGAAGATCCCTAGACATGGCAAGCCCTACTCAAGCACAAAAATGGACCGATCTCCATGAACAGACAGTGAGAGGAGCAAATACCAGGCTCCATGGCGGGAGATCGAGGTGGGGAAGAATCCCATAGAGTAGATCTTAAGAGGAGCGGACGGAATCCATGGTGTCGGCGACGCCACCATGGAGATCTTCCTGGGGCGTGCGAGTTTGTAAGCAGGGGGTCAGGGGGCAAGTGGGGAAGAAGATCCCATGGCCTCCTAGCCCGTAACTTAAAGGACCCTCACTCGGCCGGTAGTACTGGCCAAGGGCCGGAACTACCGGTGACATGGGTAGTTCGAAATGGAGCGGTAGTACCGGTCCGAACACAACTTATGGGGAAGTTAGGCCCAGAGCGGTAGTACCGACTAACGGCCGGAACTACCGGTGACGCCCAGAAAAACTGTCCAGATTTGGAATGGCTAGGAAATGACCTTGTGCAGGAAAGAGAGTGGGTTTAAGGGGAGGAGCAAATGCTTGGGATAGATGGTACAAACTGTGAAGAGCCAAATTAAGATCCAAAAACGAAAAACAACACCAAAAACATGGAAAACAAGGTGAAACACCACAAAAGAAAAACAAAGAGAAAAACACAATGTCAGTGGCCTAGGCCACCATATATGAATATATTTGGCTTGACACCGTGAAGATATATCTTGGGTTCATTACCAAAACTCATCAGTTAAGCTCATATTGTCTCCTTGAGAGACCATAGAGAATGAATACATCAATATGTGCATAATAGCGAGAGTGTTGGTTCATATGAGGAACTACACTCCCCATAAATCCATGCGTACATCCAAACAAGATATTCTTTGAGACCTGGGTAGGTGTGCAAGATACTCAAACCACATTGCTCAAATCTATGATATTTAGTTCATGCCTCAACTCCCGGAACCTTGCTTAATCAAGTGGCTTCGTGAAAAGATCCGCAAGATTGGCCTTGGTAGGAACATACTCCAATGAAATGTCTCCTCTTGCAACATGATCCCGAGTGAAATGATGATGAATCTCAATGTGCTTGGTCTTGTTGTCACTAAAAGAAAAGTTTGCTTTTACAACGGACGATTTTTGTGGTTCAAGGCTCATTTTTTATGGCTAAAAAGTCTTCTACGACGGATTCCCTTCGTGGTAAAAGCCCCATCATAAAAGAATCTACCACGGTTTTTTTCTGACCATGGCGGATCGCACCCTTCAACCATGAAAACTTTTTCCGTCATAGATCTATTCGCCAACCGCGTTGACTGCTGACGTCATGCAAAATGCCATGTGGCAAACACCGTTAATGCCTAGTTACCACCGTTAATGGCCACAGAAATCGTGGTAGAAGCCAGACCCAACCAAGGCCTACTAATAATTAAGTGGGCCGACCCATTAGGAGAACCCAATAAGATTATGGCCCGTTACTATTTCGTCTGGCACTGTTTGAAATGGGCCCAAAACATGCGGCCAGCAGCGACCCATGGATGTCAGGCCCGTTACTGTTTCGACCTACAGAAGCCCACATTGTTCGAATGTTGTGCAGCCCGGTAACAACCTGCGTCAAGTAGGCCCGATACTGTTAAGGCCCACGGTCAGCCTGTCCCTATTCTCATAGCTCGTCCTGGGCCGCCTACAAACGGCCCACTTTTGAGAATGTCCGATACTATTCTACCCTTTTACTATTCTAACTCATTACTATTCTGGCCGTCTACTGTTCATGTCTATTACTGTTGTGGTCCTTTACTATTCTGGCCTGTTACTGTGATGGTTGCCACTGTTCAGGCCTACTATTGTTCATGCCTGTTACTGTTCTAGTCTGTTACTTTTCTGGTCTGTTAATGTTCTGGCCTATTACTGTGCTGGGTTGCCACTGTTCTGGCATGTTGGTGTTTTGGCCTGCTACTGTTTTGACCTGTTTCTGTTTTGGCATGTTACTGTTTTAGCCTATTACTGTTTCTCCTATTACTGTTTTGGCCTGCTACTGTTTTAGCATGTTACTGTTTTGGCATGTAATTGTTTTCGCCTATTACTGTTTTGCCCTGTTACTATTTTGGCATGTTACTGTTTTGTCCTGTTACAGTTCTATCCAGTTACCGTGACCGTTTCAGTCTTTTTGAAGCCCATGCAAATATCATAAAAGGAGTATAATTAGCAAGCATCTTTTACTGTTCATGGAAGGCGCAAAACAAGAAGGGCAAATAACAAAACCCTATACAGTTACCTGATCGACCTGGCTAGCGTAGTTATGGTACTGCCATGCGTGGACGGTGTCAACTAAATGCCTACATGGCCTATGCGAGTTATCTAGATATTACATCAGCTACAAACTTCTTAAAAATATTACATAATATGAACAAAAAGGGAAAGAAAATTCAGCATTTCAGTTGCGAATCAAGTTGATAGGAGAGTCCTCAATTTGCTTTCTCAATCCATCAACTACATTTCCCTTTGAGTGTGATAGCTACATTAGAAAACCACCTTGAGACATGATCTTGCAGTCCCCTCTTTGGTGGCGATAGCAATAATTGCAGTCTGAAACTAAGTAATAACAAGTTAATACAGCAAACAAGACAAACTACTCATAGCTACGAATGAACCAGATAGGAATTATAACTACATAATACGAACTTGTAGAGCAGGAAGGCAAACCATGAATGAACTATACAGTAGAGGATAGTTATGTCGTTGCCTAGGACGAACCAGAACCAGATACAAGATATAATGGTGTGGCTTGTGAACTTGTAGAATAGGACAAACAAACATTAGACAAGTATGCCAACAATGAAATGAGCAATCAAACAAAGTATTTCTTAGAATTTCAGTATAAACTAGCCAGGTCATTTCAGCAAATATATATGGAAGTAGTGGTATCTCCTGGAATGCAAGAGACGTTGGGTGACTCGGAATTTGCGGTGAGCTACACAATGGCATGCAGTTACTATTGTAGCTAAGGATGAACCACATAGAAATTATAACCGTAGCATACCAGAACTTGTCGAGCAGGAATGGAAACACGAATGAACTATATAGTAAAGAATAATTATGCTGTTGATTAGGGCGAACTAGGACCAGATACAGAAAATATATAATGGCATCACTGGTGGACCTATAGGCTATGCAAACCAACATGTTCAGTGTTGCCTTTTTTAGCTCTACACAAAGAAAAAGAAAATAGTCAGTGTTGCAGCTTTTGAAGAACCAGATGGCAGCAACAATATTATAATCGAACTAGTACGAAGAGTTTGAACGGGTACAACAGGATAGCAGAATGATGCCAGGGAGGAAATAATAGCAGGAGCTTAGCTCAGGAATAACCAGATAGAGTCAGTAACTATGGAGGAGGGAATATACACTAATATTTTCCACTGACATTACATTTTGCAAGAACTACACAATAACAGGCAATTACTGGTGTAAGGAGCAGCTAAGATAAGAACATGTGCATGAAAAAATAACAGACATGAGCATGACTTGAAATTTATTGAGCAGCGAATGCAAACCACCATATCTAATGACATTGTATGTACTAGCACGAAGAACATGCATGCCCAGTGACTTGTATGTACTAGCACGATTACAAAAATACAGTTTACTGCGACAGGCTTGAACCTAGTATACCGCTGACAAAACAAAAATGGGTTGGAGATTTGGTTACCTTGGTCAGAGAGGTGTCTAAGCATCATCGGAACCGTGCGAGTGACGTCCAGGTCACCAAGGGTGTTGCGGTTGCGGTGGCTATTGGCGTCGGGAAGCAGAACTTGGGCGGTCGATGCTAGTGCAGTCAACGACGACGACCGTGTAGCTGGTCTTGTGAAGTGGACATGGAACTTGTTGAACTAGATCCCATCTGGTGGACAACGATGAAGCTGCTCCGGTACGGTTGGGTAGCTTTCGACGGCAGGTAAGTAGAGTGTGGGCGGTCGACGACGCCATAGGGACGGTCAGCGAGACCACAACTCTAGTGGAGTGGTAGAGAGACCCGGTGAAGTAGATCCAATGGGGTGGGCGTTGATGAAGCAGCTCCAGCATCCATGGAATTGCTGCTAGGCGGTGCGCGTGCTGAACGTGGAGGAGATGGCATGGGAGAGAAGCCTGGGATTTTGGAAGGGCCAGCTAGAAAACCTGTGTGAATCAGGACTATGGAGGTGAACAGAAAAATAATTATGATCATGCCCCCAAGCTATCGACTTTAGCATGGCCATAGGGCGTCTAAACAATGGATAGAATGGGAATTTTAAAGTCAAAAGTTTTTGAAACGTAGGGGCGCAAAATGCTTCAAAGTCGGTGTGTTATTTTGCCGCACGACAGAGATTTTGAATTTGGCTACCAGCCAAATAATAATAATAGAAAAGTGGTACCCCCCGGTGGGAGATTTCGCCTGAAAGTTTTTGAAACAGTGGGGCAGGAAATGCTTCAAAGTTTGTGTTTGATTTTTCCCCTCGACAGAGATTTTGAATTTGGCTACCGGCCAAATAATAATAATAATAGAAAAATGGTACTCCCCGATGGGAGATTTGGCCTCAAAGTTTTTGAAATGGTGGGGCGGGAAATGCTTCAAAGTCGGTGTTTGATTTTGCCGCTCGACAGAGATTTTGAATTTGCCTATCGGCCAAATAATAATAATAGAAAAATGGTACTCCCCAGTGGGAGATTTGGCCTCAAAGTTTTTGAAATGGTGGGGCGGGAAATGCTTCAAAGTCGGTGTTTGAGTTTTCAGCTCGATAGAGATTTTGAATTTGGCTACCAGCCAATAATAATTAATAGAAAAGTGGTACTCCCCGGTGGGAGATTTGGCCTCAAAGTTTTTGAAATGGTGGGGCAGGAAATGCTTCAAAGTTGGTGTTTGATTTTGCTGCTCGATAGAGATTTTGAATTTGGCTACCAGGCAAATAATAATTAACAGAAAAGTGGTACTCCCCGATGGGAGATTTGGATTCAAAGTTTTTGAAATGGTGGGGTGGGAAATGCTTCAAAGTCAATGTTTGATTTGCCACTCGACAGATATTTTGAATTTGGCTACCGGCCAAATAATAATAACAGAAAAATGGTACTCCCCGGTGGGAGATTTTCCCACAAAGTTTTTGAAACGGTGGGGCGAGAAGTGCTTCAAGTTTGGTGTCTGATTTTTCTGCTCGATGGAGATTCTGAATGACTATCGGGCAAATAATAATAGAAAAAAGCTAGAATACCGTACGCTATCTGTCAAGGAATTCAAGTCCTAGAGTCACATCAACTAATCATCCATAAGCATAATAATTGCATAGACTGATATTTGGAATTTGGCTAGCATCCAAGCAATATTTGGATAAAAGGTGTCCTCCCTATTCAGGAATTGAAGGCTGAGAGTGACATTAACTTATCATCCATAATGAAAATTGGATAACTCTGATTCAAACAGGGTTGGTTGCAGGTTTTGCCGCTCGACTGAGATTTTTTAATTTCGTTAATGGTACTCCTTCGGTATGAATTTAAGGTTGATTCACATCAACTGATCATCAAAATACTGACCATATTGGCAAAGAAATTGGATACAGAATCTCCGATTCAAACGGGGTAGGCGGTAGGATTTGTCGATGGACTGAGATTTTGAATTTGGTGGTTGTCCAAAGAAGAAAAAACCTTTATGAGGTCCATGAATCCAAGGCTGAGAGAGTGAGGTTGGGGCACATGATTTTTGTGCATCGAGCATACGGTAAACAGATAAAAGCATGATGCAAAACAAATACTCCCTCCGTTTTTGTTACATGGCCCCAAACACGATCAGGGCTCTATAGCAGGAACCATTTCACATGACCATTGTACTCACCTGTCATTGTCAAGGTTCATCATCAATTTAGAAGAGTCTCTTCATCTATGGGCTCTTGATAATTCTGCTGATCTATTAACATCTTCAACTCCGCATCACTTGCTAATGCTTTCAGTCTCATATCATTGATTGCTTGTCTATGCATTTCCTGTTCAGCCCGTAGTGCTACAATTTCTTCCTGACTAGACAAATACGGTGACTTGGACTTGGACTTGGACTTGCACTGCGACAACCCAGCATTACGCAGGAACATGCTTTTACGATGACCTTCACCTTTTAGTAACATTTTAATTGTTTCCAAACATTCTTCTTGGGTTTGTTCCAAACCATCTTTCCCAGGTTTTGCCATCTCCTCATTCAATTTAATCTGTAAGGTTATCAGTTGGTAGACATGGGTGAGAGAAGAAAAGCTAATACAAAGAAACATGCAGACAACACATTTAACCTGTATATGAACAAATCTTATAAGTTGGCAAGGCTGATTACGCATCATATATATTATAGTAAAAGTATAGCTATCCGATCATACTGATAATAATTTTATCACTAGCACGCAATAACGGGACTATGCCAACATGGCATCTGTCTGTTTCTTCATCGTTGGGTGCATGATATACACAAGACAACTCTTTGTATAGCTCAAAACTGAAACTCACACTAGTTGGAAATCATCTACTTAAATTGAAAAGAAAATTGGGCAGCAGTTTAGGCAGTGTTGCACATCTAACTATACATATAAATCACTGAGGGTGTGTCATCACAAAATATCAATCGAACAGAAGACTTACAATAACACTCTCAGCGGAGGTATTGAGCCCTTCTTTTTTGCTTCTCTAGCATGCCTGGAATTTTCGCTGTAGACTTATCACACCTTTCTACAAAGTGGGCAGAACACATTATCAAAATACAAGAAGCACAAAGTCTGTAGAAGATTAAAAACTAATTATTCTTACTATTGCGCTCAGGTGGCCAACCAATGCACGAGATCTAGTTCGGTTTGTTAAGCGTTGTGCGACACAATTTCTCTTGTTGTTTTCAGAGTTCATCTGCAAAAGGATACTAGTGATACAAATGTGCAAATAGGAATTGTGAATGTGATATGGTATCAGTCTTCACAAACCATACCGTAATATTTGGATCAAACTAACGGTCGAGAAGATCTCTCAAGTGTTGGTCAGTCATAGTGTGTTCCATAGGAGTCGCTCTTTGAATATCCTTGCTTGACTTACCATCAAAGTATTTACTCTTTAGCCTATGGCACTGCTGGCGCAAAGAACAGGAGAACATGTCCATGAGAACATACTCTACATCCTCATTATCATGATCGAAGTTGAATTTTTTCTATCAGCAAGAATGGAACATTTGTTGTGTTATGTGACTTAGAATAGAACCAAGATCAAGCTTGAACGCATGGGACATATCACCATTACTTACATGTAACTTCTGCAGTAATGAATTGTAATGGTCAGGGTTTGTTGGTGGAGCTTGAGCGATGCAAAGATGGGAATATCATTCCTGACAAAAACGCCTATTTCAGATGCTAGAAAAGCAGGTTCTTCTGGATCTTCTAGCCTTCGCTTGCTAGGCACAATAGAATTGATGCAATATCTAGATTGCGTTCCGGAAATTTTAGCTTCAAACTTTTTTCTTACCATTGGCCCCCTTTTCTTAAATCTTCGTGTAGCTGCCAATTCAACCGTTACATCAAGCTTGCACGGTATATATAAGGAAGCATGCATCGATAATCCTTGGAACACATACCTTGTTTGGCGACGGGCTGATCAACAGGTTGGTGATCATCGCTAGCTTGTTGGTGTTGTGCCAGCAATGTTAGGCAAGTAGAGGTCAAAACTGGTTCGGCTGTCAATTGTTGCTCGGTATCTTGATTGGCAATTGGTGATTGTGGAATGTGTTGGATGGTATTTGCTGCGTCTACTACTGTTGGAACCTGTGGTGTGTCGCCAAGACAACACTTTTTAGCCATATGTGAGTTTCTTGATTTTTGTTTATTGTATTTCATGGCGTGTGTTTGTGTTCCACCGGTAGCATTAGCAGGATGACTTGTCGACGCTTCACGTTTGGTACCTGAACGTGTCTTACATGAACCAAATGATTCCTGACACACATAAACAATACTTCAATCTGTAATAGTTCTATATGTAATGACAGACAGATGGAACAGAAGAATAGTAAGGCAAAATGTGCTCTATATATGTGATGCATGAACTAGGCAGAGGGCATTGCAAAATATTTGGTGGGATTGAAATACAAAACATGGAAAATGCAATAGATATCACAATGAAAAAATAGAGCGAGCACCTTGGGGGGTGGACAAGCGGGCGGACTAGCAGGGAGGTCCTCGACAGGTCCAACTTCCTCAGTCAGGTCTCCCTCAAAATATTGTTCATCAACAGAAACTAATGCTGAATCAGACACTTGCCGATCATAGTTTTTCTCACTGCTGGTACCTGGAAGAGTCTTAGGTGAACCAGCTGATTCCTGACACACATAAGCGATACATTAATCTATCAAAGTCCTATGTAAAATGAGACATCGATAGGACAGAACAACCGTAAGGCAAGATATGCTAAACATATATGATGAATGAACTAAGCAGATGGCATTGCACAACATTCGGTGGGAATTAAGGTACGAAACATGGAAGATGAAACAAATATCACAATTAAAAAATAGATCAAGCACCTTGGGGGGTGGACAATCGGATGGACTAGCAGGGAGGTCCTCGACAGGTCCAACTTCCTGAGTCAGGTCTCCCTCGAAGTATTTTTCATCAACAGAAACTAATTCTGAATCAGACACTTGCCGATGATAGTTTTTCTCCCTACTGGTACCTGGAAGGGTCTTAGGTGAACCAGCTGATTCATGACACACATAAGCGATACATTAATCTATCAAAGTCCTATGTAAAATGAGACGTGGATAGAACATAAGAACAGTAAGGCAAGATATGCTGAACATATATGATGCATGAACTAAGGAGATGGCATTGCACAACATTTGGTGGGAATTGAGGTACAAAACATGGAGGATGAAACAAATATCGCAATGACAAGACAGAGCAAGCACCTTGGGCAGTGGACAAGCATGCAGATTAGGGAGGTGGTTCTCGACCGGTCCATCTTCCCGAGTCAGGTCTCCCTCGGGGTTTTGTCGATCTTGAGGATCAAATTTTGCATCAGAATCCTGGACTTCATGATTGGTGGTGGTAGCTATGAAAGATCTAACTCTCTGCGGGCCGAGCGAACTTGCATATTTCGAATTCTTTAGTAATCTATCTTCCCTAATCTTCCGTTCTCCCTCATCAGTCGACCGCAAATCACCTTACATGCATCAGCAAAAAATATATCTTATGAGATTTGAGAGGGAGGTGTGTGTAGAAGAGCAACTTAGTACAGTGCTAGCAAGCTGTTGAAAGCTCTAAAGGAACAATGATAGACATATGCATATATGATGCCTCGACAAGAAATGTCAAAGTACAAGATAAAATACTCAGTGCGAGAATGCAGTGAAACAAGCGATGAACTACTTTCAGACATCAAATGCGTAAAGAGCATATGAAGTGTATGGCGGAAACATTTGTGACCACGATTACGCGATTTCCTTCATGTGCCTTTGCCAGACTTATGGTGAGGTACGACCTTGTTATTTGCCCTTGAGAGGATTTGCCTCCCCATCTCTCCGGCGCTATGGACAAGGTTGAGGAAGCAGATCCGGTGCCGTGGAGTCGAGAAAGTGGATCCAATGAAGCTGCGACGGTGTTCCTGAGCCGGCTCAGGCACCTTGGACCTCGTGTACAGAGGAGCTGATCTGGTACGGGCTGGCGTTGGGAGCTGGTAAAACGTCTTCGGTCGCTATGGTGGCATGCCGGTGGAGAGGCTGTGAAGGGGAGATGGGACGGAAGGAGAACGACCGTGGTCGTGCAAGCTGATCTCGAGGGATTCAGCCTGAAGGGCGCGGGTGGTACTAGTATATTTAAAACTTTGAATTCTGTGGCGCGTGGGAATTTACAAGAGAAACCGTTTTGAGGAATGGCCTTTGGCGTGTTGTTTCTGGACCGGAGGGCGAGATGAAAATTTCGTACGATTTGAATTTTGGACACGGGAGCCCATTGCGGTGGGTATTTCTGGTGCACTGCTTGGTGGAAGAGGTGATTTCGGCTTGTGGTTTGTCGCTCAATTGATGTTTTGTACTCGATCTACTATTTCAGTCTAAAAGTTTGACTTTAGGGCCACACAAGTATATAGTGCATGAATTTATTCACGATAATGGGCACATGGACATGGTCATTCTCGAACTACCTTTCATGGTAATGTGTTAATTTTCAGCAAAACGTGTGTCTACAGATCTAAACGAAAGTGCAAAATAAGATTTCAAGTTTATCACAGGAAAATGTTGTTTTTCCATTTTCCAAATGGCTAGAACGGGATCGGGATACATTGTCCAGATGCAGCCAGTAGGTACAGTACAGTTTCATACAGCGTGCCAAAGAAAATATCAGGCTGACAACACAAGGAAAGGCATCCTCATTATTCGAAAAAACAATCTATTCGCATGGCGGCTCTTTCATCACCCTTCAAAAATCATCTGCCTGCAAAGATGTGCGGAGAATCTCTGCTCCTGCTTTCACCTGTTCCAAAACTGTCACGTTGATCTCATTGACATCTGCATCAGCCGAATTGGGAACACGATTTTCAGTGACTAACTTCTAAAGATCAGCGGGAGCATCAAGGCCATCTTCAATAATAGAAATCCTTCCTCGGCTCAATTCTCTGGTCCACCGAGTGGCTGTGTCCAAATCCTTTTGGAGAAGCCTAATCTTAGCTTCGTCCATGCACCATACTTTGGTTTGGTTCATAGAAATGGCTGTATCACTGGCATGCTTAATATCTGTGTTGCAAACCTCCTTGGCAGGGACATGATCATGCACTTGATTCTGCAAATTTTAATGCAGCAAATCAATCAGTAAGTAACACAAGCAAGATGCAACAAATATCCATGTTTAGGGTACTCAAGCAGGCCATGTTTCTGTACCAGTTGTGTTGTGCCGAGCGGGGCTAGATCCGCATGTCCAAAATTCTTTAAGAATCATTGGCACCGATTCTTTGCAAACTCATTTGGCAGTACATCATCTTCCATGCCTTACAAAAAATATATACTAGTATGACAATACAAGCAAGCAAAGGCTGAACTACTCTCGAAAATAAAATGCATAACGACAACACGCATATATGCAAAATGGAGGCAAACCATTGTCTGGGGAGGATTGTTGAGGGTTATCATTGGGCTAGTGAGGCTTTGTACTAGTGCAAGATAACCAATTTGGCTTGCCGAGTAGCTTTTGCCTTCTTTTCTCTTTGAACCGATCCCGCAGTACTGCAACTAGCATGCATTAGAAATAATTGGTAACGAGAAGGCACCGCAAGGAAGCGATGAACTACATTTGGAAGTAGTAGTAATGTGCAAGGAAAGCAGGCATAGGAAGTGTGCAGCAACCTTTGTCTCGGTTGTACGGAGTTCTAACCATCACCCTGGTGAGGGGTCCGGGTGGCGTACGCATCTCTCGGTTGCGGTGGTGGGGAAGCTGACACTTTGAGTGGGGGAAGCAGATGCGACGAAGCAATGACAGCAGCATGGATGACGGCATCATTGAGTAGACTCCGGTGACCTGGAAGTCGGCTAAAGAGGGATGGGATAGAGGAAGATGTGAGAAGGATTGTGGAGTCGGCGGGCGAGCGAGCGAGAGTCCCCGTCAATATGGAGGTAGCTAGTGTTTGCCGAGAAGTGAAGGAAGGGTTAAATTTTGGGAAAGGTAGAAGGGAGGGTCCCCCCAATAATCCTCTAAAATTTTGAAGTAGAAGATCCCGCCAATATCAGAAGAAAATTTAGTGTTGAATCGCGCTTGGCTCACCTCCCAAGTAGTATTAAAAGGAAGGCTCGAAAATCTACATGCATTGAATGCGATGGGACGGTGGCTGTCAACACCCGGATTTTTAATCCCAGATGCCTGTTATGCAATACATCGCAATCCCAAAATTACCATTTTTGCGAGACATAACAGATTGGATATCATAGTACATCATCCATTACAAACCATAATAAGGTCTTACATGAATAAAGGATCTCATGATCCAGTCTTAATACAACAAGCAGCAGAATAAATAATAAGCATAGCGGTGGGGTCCATCTTCAGTGACAGGCAACGCTGACGATGGGAGATAGTCCTAGTTGTCCTAGCCGTCCTGCTGTCCTTCATCTTGGTAGTCCTCTTCATAGTTTGGCCACGGGAATAGCTAGGGACAAAGCCATGAGTACTCTTTAAGTACTTGCAAACTATCACTAACAAGTAAGGTAGTTCTAGTAGAAGTGCTAAAATCTAAGTTTATTTGCAAGGTTAAGTTTGAAACCTAAGCTGAGTTCAGAAGTAAAGAAAGATAAAATAAAGTTCTAGAATCACTTATGTTGGGGAAACTAGTTTCGTGTTCACAACTCTGTTGTGGTCAAGTCAAAATCATCATTCATTTCATAAGTCATTTTGAAAACATCTGACGATGGAATAGTATGGCCACTCCAACTGTCCATGACCATGGACACGGCTATTCGAATAGTTTGACACTCTGTAGAGGTGGTACACTTTCACCACAAAATTCGATACATCCATTAGGGATAACGTTGAATCATCATACTTAGTATGCGGATAATAAATCGTAACCTTTCAATTACACACCCTAGTATAAGCATCTCTCCTATGAGCTTGGCCTCCCAGCCATGGCCATCTGCCATCCTGGGCACTACATAGGTGAACAACATTGAGAGGTAGCATCGCCTCAGACCTCTCTCGCGAGGTAACTCATAGTAATGCATGTAAACTTCTGGCTACGCCTTACCCAATTCAGGTATTGTGGTTGTATGGTAAGTTTGGAATGGTATCGCATCCGAACCCAACCATCAGTTTTTATAAAGTAGTAAGGCTCATGCCTCAACATTTTCATCATCATAAACCATTTGTGTTTTCAACACATGTCAAAACATCTCAATAGAATGACTCATCATTCTAAGGTTTTTCATAATCATTTTCACCAAGTATTCCCATCTAAAGTGATCAAGTTTCATGTTTAGCTCTAGACACTAAGTTAAGAGTGTTCACTAAGGTGGGATGCTAATCTCAATCTCATGCCATAGAATGACATCTAGGTCTAACTAGATAGGTCAAGTTTTATACTCTTTATGCTATCTATAAACAAATTAAAGAATTTTGGTAAAGTAAAAGAAAGTAAAGCTTGTAAATAAGACTTGGGATGGTATAAGTCAAAATGTATAACCAAGCATGCCTAGTGCATCTTGCTTGGGTTAACTTGCATCTAGTGATGGCTTGCAAGTATTAGCTTGCCAATAATAGCTTGCATAGATCTAGCTTGCCTTGGTGGTGCAGTGGTTGAAATTCTCTTTCTCCTCTTCTTGGTAGAACTCCTCCTCCTCGAAGACTTGGTCGGTACTATCGTCTATAAATACATACGGAGTACACAATCACCAAAAAATACTTAACTAGTCTATTTAGCACTCTAAGGCACACATTTGATGATCTAGTATCATCACACACATCACAAGATTTAATGAATTAGTTTCATTTATTTTATTTGAGAAAAGTAATTTCTACTCATTGAAATTAATTAAGATTTAATATTCTCCAATTAAAATATGGGATCATGTGGACACATGTCATCACCACATATTCTAATACATGGGAATGTGATTTAAATGTTGGATCATATTTTAATAAGTTTAAGTTTAATATTTAATGATTTAAAGTGACTAGAAATGCCTATATAGCATTATTTTTGTACTAGTCCAAATTCACTGCATGTAAACCTAAATATTATTACATATTCAGATAGGTATATTCAAATGTGATTTTTGAGAGTTGGAATCAACTCCAAAGCTATTATGGTTGATTTTAGAAAAATGTTTGAATGTGAAAAAGCCTCTGTTTTGTTATTTTTGCTAGGCGATATACCTAACTCTAATTGATTTAAATCCAACGGGCTTGGATAGAGATTTTCATTATATTTCCAACAAAATTTGAATCATTCAATTTGTTTAAGTAAATCTTTCTGAATTGATTTTCAAACTAGTGGATAGAATCTAGATTAAGCCTAAAAAGATAAATCTAAATTTGAATTACAGGGCCAGTGCGGGAATAATAATGGGCCGGCCCAGTTTTACTCCGTGGCGCAGAGGACAACTGATAGGGGGTTCCCACATGTCAGCCGCTCTTATAATGTGAAGCGGTACGGGGCAATGTGGATCGCACGATTAGAACTAGGATCGACGGTTGTGGCTCGTCGTCGACGACGGACAGGTCGCCAGCGAGATGGAACCCTAGCAGCTCGGTGGGAGTGAAGTGGGGGTATACTAGGACTCCATCGAGTCTGGTGATGGGGGCGATTGAATGAGGAGACAATGGCGGACTCAGGCAAGGTCGTGGCAGCTCCTGGGGTGGACGAAATCGACAGAGGCTTCTCCTCCTCTACTGCGACTAACTCCGGCAAAATTCCAGCAAACTACTGCTCGAGCGGCTCCGGCGAGAGGTGGGGAAGGATCAGTGGTGAGAGGGGAGTGTGGGAGTGTGAATAAATGATGCTGGGGAGGCCTCTTTATATAGGATCGACGAGGGGACCGTGCGGGCGACGGTGAGCTCGTCGGTGACAACGATACAGGGCGCTAGAGGCATGGGTTGTGTAGGAGGACGGTGGCTTGCCTCCTGGCGGTCAGCTACGACTTGATGGCGATGCTAGGGGCGGTGGAAGGTGGTCGGGAAATGGGGATGCTCTGCGCGGCAGAGGCGGTGCTTGACGTGGTTCACGGCGGCTGCTGGTCGCGCGGCGGGAGAAGGGGATGTCTGGGGGTGTGCTGGGTTTATGGCAGAGCGGCGCACGCGAGCTCGGGTCGAGGCGCGGCTTGTGCGGGCTTGTCTGGGACGGTGCTCTGGCGTGAGCTGGGCACGGCGCAGAGGCGGTGGGAGCGAGCTGTCCATGGTGGTCTAGGGGTTGGCTGCGTCCGTGGGGTGGACAGGGGGTTGCGGTAGGGTGTGGCGGAGCTAGTGGCGGTGCTGGATTGGCGCATCATGGTCTATGGCGTGTTCCCCGCGTTTGGCCGGCGACGACCATATTTGGGCGGCACGCTACTGCTGCTAGCGGTGAAGGGGGAGCTGGTCTGGACTAGGGTCTATGCGAGGGGGACAGGGGATTAAGTGGGAGACCAAATTGGTCGATGATCACTATAGAAATAGTGAAGCTACTCTAGTGTTTGATCTGTGTCTGCCATATGTTCGACAGAATGGCCGCATGAAGAAAATATTTGAATTTTGGATTCAAATTTTTTGAGTGTTCTCCACTTAAGCTTGAAGTTCTATGCCTTCTTGTAAAGGTCAAGGGGAATTCAATTGAGTGGTTTTTGAAAAGGTGTGATCAATGTACATGCACTTGATCCCATTTTCAAATGCCATTTTAAATTAGGGTTTAAATGTTTTTATAAGATCACAAAGTGGGCCTTGGTAGATCTTTACTTGTACTAGCAAGGGGTGCAAAGAGTTAGAAAAGTTTATGTTTGAATTTAAGTGATAGGAACACCTAAAGTAACCTAGTTGATTAAAATGGCCAAAGTGACCTTTTCCATTTATTAATTATGTTTGATTTCTTTTTCGTTGAATTTTGCTTGGGAATGATCTAGATGATGTGGAATTCACCTTAGAATCATTTTACAACCATTAGAACAAACAATCATGGCAATTTCCAAACAATTCTATCTTAATGCAACACACATATGCATTCTTAATTATTTAAATGAGAAAAAGTTTTTGTTAACCCTAACTTGGGTGATTTGGATCTTGATAACCTTGATTAAAGTTTTGGGATGTTACAAACCTTCCCCCCTTAAACAAAATCTCGTCCCGATATTTAAGAAAGAAAACTAGTAACTAAAGAGATATGGAAACTCAGTCCTAATGTAATCTTCTCGCTCCCAAGTGGCTTGTTCTTCGATATGGTTGCTCCATTGAATCTTGAGAAATTTGATACTCTGGGTCCTGGTGGTTCTGTAAGATTCTTCCAAGATACGGATGGATACTTCACGATATGTCAGATCCTTGTTGATATCAACAGCTCGGTGATCGATGTTCTTGAAAACTTCGGTCTTCTTTGGCACTTCTAAGCATTTGCGAAGTAGAGAGATATGGAACACATCATGGATGGCTAACATCTGCTCGGCAAGTTCCAGATGATAAGATACTTCTCCTCAACAATTCAGAATCTTGAAGGGTCCAATATATCTGGGGGCCAACTTTCCTTTCAAATTAAACGTTGCGTTCCTTTCAAAGGCGACACTTTGATATACACAAAATCTCCGACATTGAAAGTCAGCTCTCTAAGTCTCTTGTCCGCATAACTCTTCTGTCTTGATTGGGCGGTCTTGAGGTGCTCACGGACTTTGTGAACCTTCTCTTTGGCTTCCCATAGGATGTCGGGTCCAAAAATCAGACTCTCTCTCACTTGCGACCAATTCAAGGGGGTACGACACTTTCTTCCATATAAGAATTCAAGTGGGGCCATTTGCAAACTGGCTTGATAACTGTTGTTGTATCAGAATTCTGCGAAAGGAAGTCAGTCTTCCCATTTTGATCCATACTCTAGCACACAAGCTCGCAACATATCTTCTAAGATCTGGTTGACTATTTCAGTCTGTCCATCAGTCTGCGGGTGATAAGCTATGCTGAAATTCATCTTGGTTCCCAATCCTTCTTGGACTTTCTGCCAAAATCTTGAGCTAAATTTGGTTCCTCGATCCGACACTATGGTCTTGGGGGTTCCATGCAAATTGACGATTCTAGCAATGTACAACTCTGCAAGCTTCGAACTCTGGTAGGTAGTCTTGACAAGTATAAAATGGGCTACCTTGGACAGTCTATCAACGATGACCCAAATTGAGTCATTTCCCCTACTAGAAGTAGGCAAACCGGTGATAAAGTCCATTCCGATGGAATCCCATTTCCATTCTGGAATCTACAATGGTTGCAACAGTCCTGTGGGTCTCTGATGTCTGCTTTGACTCTCTGGCATATTTCACACTTGGCGATATAGCTCCCGATTTCTCTCTTCATCTTGTGCCACCAAAATTGCTCCTTCAAATCCAGATACATCTTTGTTTCTCCGGGGTAGATATAATTAAGAGTATCATGAGATTCTTGCATGATAACTTGTTTCAGCTCCGAATCTGCTGGCACACAAATACGTCCTTTGTACCACAAAACTCCTTCTTCGTATTTGGTGAATCTAGGTACCTTTCTTGTACTAATACGACGTTTGATTCCGTCGATACTTGCATTTTCCTTCTGGGCTTCCTTGATATGACTAATGAAAGTGGGTTGAAGTTCAATGCTAGCTAAAAATCCTTTGCTAACTAGCTCAGTTCTAAACTGCTCCAACTCTTCATGCAGACTTGGCTGGGTTTCCTTGATCATGGTGTTTAGTCTACACGACAATCTGCTAAGAGCATCCGCTACCACATTGGCTTTGCCGGGGTGATAGTGAATGTCAAGGTCATAATCCTTGATTAACTCTATCCATCTCCTTTGTCTCATATTCAGCTCCTTCTGGGTGAAAATATATTTCAAACTCTTGTGATCTGAATAAATCTCACAGCGGTTACCCATAAGGTAATGACGCCATGTCTTCAACGCTAGAACTACATCTGCTAGTTCTAGATCATGGGTAGGGTAGTTTTGCTCATGCTGCTTCAGTTGTCTTGACAAATATGCTATGACTTTGCCTTCTTGCATCAACACACATTCGAGACCAATCTTGGATGCATCACAATACACATCAAACGGCTTCTTGATATCTAGCATAATCAATATTGGGGCTGAAATCAATCTCTTCTTGAGCTCCTGGAAATTTGCTTCACATTTGTTTGTCCATTCAAACTTCTTGTCCTTCTTCAACAATTGGGTCATGGGTCTTGCGATGCTCGAAAATCCTTCTACGAACTTGCGGTAATACCCCGCTAATCCGAGAAATGCACAGACTTGGGTTTGGGTGGTTGGGGCTTCCCATGCTTCAACATCTCTGATCTTGGTGGGATCAACAGCGACTCCTCCTGCCGACACGATATGTCCGAGGAATCCTACTTCCTTCAGCCAAAACTCACATTTGCTGAACTTGGCATACAACGGATGCTCTCTCAAGGTTTCAAGGATGGTTCTCAGGTGTTGCTCATGGTCTCGTTCTAACTCGGAGTAGATAAGAATATCGTGGATAAACACAACGACAAACTTATCCAGAAAATTCATAAAGATCTTATTCATGAGATTCATGAAATAAGCGGGGGCATTGGTTAATCCAAAAGACATGACTGTATAATCATACAATCCATATCTAGTGGTAAAGGCAGTCTTTGGAATATCCGTTGCACGAATCTTGAGTTCATGATAACCAGTCCTAAGATCAATCTTAGAGAACATGCTGGCACCAGTCAACTGATCAAATAGATCCTCGATCTTGGGCAGTGGGTACTTATTCTTGATGGTGATGTCATTCAGCTTCCGGTAATCTGTGCACAAACGGTTACCTCCATCCTTCTTATCGACAAACAGAACTAGTGATCTCCATGGCGATGCGCTTGGTTTAATCAAGCCTTTTGCCAGCATGGCGTCAAGTTTCTTCTTCAGCTCCACTAGTTCTGATGGGTTCATGCTATAGGGTCTCTGAGCTATGGGTTCTAGGGATTAGTTCAATAATGAACTCAATATCCCGATCCGGGGCATACCGAGCAATTCATCTGGGAATATGTCAGGGTATTCACAGACTACTCTGACTTGGTTAATGGTGGGTAGGGCTAGACTCTTGTTGCACTTGAACTGACGGGGTAAGGTTTCAGATATGTGCTCTACTGTTACTCTAGAGCTACTGGTCATGGTGATGGCTTTCTTAGCACAGTTGATCAATCCTTTATGTTTCGACATCCAATCAATTCCTAGTACTACTTCCAAACCTTTGGTTCCAAGTACTATTAGATTAGCATAAAAATCTATCCCATGTATTCTGATAGGTACAGCCTTGCAAATTTTTCTAGCCTTGGTGGCTGAACTAGGTATTTGAACTATCATGACATGCTTCAAGTTGGTTGGGAGAATCTTACTAGTACATGCAAATTGTTCTGTAAGAAACGAGTGCGATGCTCCAAAATCAAACAACACTCTTGCTAAAACTGAGTTCACAGAAAACATACCCAGCACGACATCTGGCGCTTCCTGGGCTTCTTCGGCGTTCATTTGGAAGAGATGGCCATTGCGGTTGAGAGAGTTCCGTAGGGTGAATCTCCTTCCGTACTGAACACGGCGCTGCTGCTGAGCTGGGGCATTCACATTGGGCATGTTCGTCTGCGGTACCAAAGTTCGCAGGCCAGCGCATGGCGGTACCTAAGTTGCCTGAAATTACCGTGTTTCGCAAAGTTGGGCCGCCAACTACTGAGAGGGGCCATTTCGAGGCAAACTCATCTCACGTCTGCCAAATTAAAACATTCTGTTAAACCGCCCTGTGAAGTAGACGGTCGGGACCCTCATGTCGGTCATCTGTCCATGACGCGAGCGCCAACGTGGCAACCTCTTAGGAAAATCAAGCAGCTAAGTGGATTGGATGCGTTGACCAATTTCACAAATCCATTCCCAGCATTCCCCTAGCACCGGCAGCGTCGGAATCCACCCTCCAGGCAGGACGATCCCTTCGGACATTTGACTTTCGGCGCCAAGTTGCTACGCCCAGTTGCTATGGCCAGTCGCTGATCTCGAGCTCCAATGGCGCATGCCGTAGCACCGTTGCGAGGCTCTAGCCCGCCTCCACCGCCGACGAGCCGAGTAGTTTAGAGGATGGCAGATCCTACTATCAAGGAAGAAGAAGTTCTGGCTACAAGCGGGTGAGCTACCCTTCTAGTTGCTATTTGCACTAATTATAACTGCTAGCTGGCTACTGAACCTCAAATTGTTTGCTAGCCCAACGCTGACAAACATATTTTGTCCATAGTTTTCTGTCAAGTGGGATGTGCATGGACCCCCCTTACCTAGTTACGGTAGTCCTCTATAGGTACGACTCTAAGGGCAAGTGGTATGGACACCATTGTTTCACGATGGAAGAAGCGCCTACGCAGATCTGCACTATATCTGGTATGGTTGCTGCTCTGCGTAATCATGTTGAATTATGGCTGAAGCAGACTGCAAAGTTCAGCTTCATCGATGAACGTGGCATCATGATTCCTATAACGTGTGACAGTCAGCTAATTGGGTTGATGAAAAGGTATGCTTCGGCTTCCATGTTTGAGCTGAAATGTGGTGTACTGGATGTGGAAGCTGCTGCAACTGGGAGTCGCCCTTCAATTCTTGGACAGGGTGGTTGGTCGAACCCAATTAGCTCCTGGTAAGCAAAGGTCTCTTGGGGTTCGCATGTTTGTGCAGAATTGTAATTTTTGTTTTATTTACTCTGTAGATATTGGGAAGTTATGCAACCATCTTGTTTCTTTGACAGGAAGCACCGCAAGGTTCGAAACATGACTGCCGGGTCAGTCATTTTGCTGCCCGAAGAAATTAAAAACGAGTGGAAAGTTGTCATTTTGCTGCCCGGAGAAATTAAAAACGAGTGGAAAGATGATGTTGGACACGATTTTGGTGCCCATTGTCCCGGCGATGTAGAGTACGTGAAGCTAAGAAAATTGGCACCAAGGAAGAGGAAGAAGGCAGGAAATGAAGAATCTAGTGGACGTGAAGGCTTGGCACCCAGGCTGCGGAAGAAGGTTGCTGGCAATGAAGATGCATAGTAATGTGTTGAACTTGAACCTATATATGTAATTCTATTAAATTCTGGAGCTCTGTGTGTGGCACGTTGCTGGGCGAAACAATCTACCCACGTTCTCTGAGTAAAATGTACCGCGACTTAGGGTTTGGAAATGCCCGAGTCAGTAGTTGAATCCGAAATTGTGATTGTGCCACTGCTATCTGAAAACACGCAGCACCGGTTCCATGATTGCTGAGGGGCAGGAGGTCTCCAAATACGACGGAATGTAAGTGGCACTAAAATAAATTATTTAAGCTGCTACACTCCACGAAGCAACAACTTATTTCAGCTGCTGCACACACCGACATGGCAACATAAACAGCAATGGCAACCGATAATGCCCAGATGACGAGGAAATCGGTACCACTTTCTGGCCTAATCTTGAGCCCATCTATCTTACTGCCTCTCTGCTCATGCATCCCCTGCATCTGGCGAAGCTCCCGGATCTCCAGTAACCGGGTGTACGTGCTTCCACTTCATAAATTGTGTTTGTGCCATTTGCATGCGGCACAATCCACATAGATTACGTTTAAACAAAACCACCAATGTCAGAATACACTAGTAGAAAAGGGGTCTTTGGTCCATGGTCATGTTCCTAATCCGGGACAAAGATCTAAATCGAGGTAGAAATTGATCTAAATCACAAATTCTTCCACAAATTAATCGAGACAGAGATCTAAATCAAGACATTTCATTAATTCCACAAAGGTGTGATTTCGCATCCTACATTAATTCAACCACTAGTCAACAATTTCACTTCCGCTACCGCTGTCCTCCGAGCCGCCGGCTTCCTCGTCATCGTCGGACGAAACCTCCACGATTTCCACATTGTTCGTGAGACGGAGGACCTCTTCGCGGCGAGCGGCGGCGATGACGGTGTACTTGGTCCGTCCAGGGACGGACCAGAACCTCTCCCACCCTTCTCGGTTGCGGAGATCCCGGTGCCCCATGCGCCCGTAAATGATGCAGTTGCCAATCTTGGCCTTCCGCTCCTTCTTGAACAGCGCCATCCAGTACGGGCTGCCCCCCGCATACCGGGGCAACGCCCTCTTCCACGCGGGCATCTGGTGGCGGCGTGTCGCGATTTTGCTCTCCATTGCGGCTTCGCCTGGGACGAGGAGCAGAGCCACCGGCACCCCCGCATACCTGATGCGCCATTCATGGGGCACCGTCACGGCCGGCGGCACAAGGATGTCGAAGTGCGCGAACATCACCGCCTCGTAGAAGTTTAGCAAGGGCATATCCATGGCAGCGTGGTGGAGATTGGAGAGGGAGCGAGGGGATGGACGACGAAGCGACGGCGCGATGGAGATTGGAGAGAACGAGGGGATGGACGACGAAGCGACGTGATGTGGTGCCTCCTATTTGTACACGAGGACGACGAAGCAACAGGAGGAATATCCAAGGGCATTGGTTAGACAAAAGGAAGTGATGCAGGGTTAAGACAGACTAACGGGAGAGCAATTTCTTTCCTCCCAGGACTCCGGGACCACTAGTTCAGACCGCTAGGTCAACAAGTACTACTATTACAACATAAAATGCACGGAGCTCAAGCTAAATACTAGAACTAGTTATCACACATCTCCTTGATCTTCCTAATCTTAGCCCGATGCGCATCTTCCTGCGAGAGCAAGGAACGAATCTTCTGCTCCTTCCTTTTAGCATCTTCCTTGCACTTCTTCAATTGTTTCTCTGCATTTTTCCTCATGCACTTGTCAATACTCGTAGTTGTGAACTGCAGGGCTTTCGCCTGGTGAAGATCATTCCTTTCTTGAGTCAGTTCTTGCTCCGCTTTAGCCTTCAGGGCCAATGCCACGTCCCTCTCCTTCTCGACTTTGCTAACCTTGTCTTGCACCCTCCTGAGATCTTGGTTAAGCATGGTCGTGTCAACTGGGTCCCATAGCTTCATCTCAACACTATCAAGAAGTGAGTTGACTACGGATTCTATCAACTCAACAGTCATATCCCATAGTTTGTCCAGCGTTTTCTGCATCGATTTGGGCCACTCTGGGTCTACCCATTTGACAACACCGCAACTTTCGCCTTGCATCATTGCACGATGTCCTTGACACCATAGAAACCTCCTGCCTACATTTCCTCCTTCGAACGCTATAAATTTAGCGGGAACATGTCCATGTTTACATAGCAGAGGACTGTCTTCATCCCCTAAACCGTGATAGTCAGAGTCATACATCGTCTGGTTGGCCTAACACATCATATGCACATGAGTAAACAGAGTAGATCTAGCTCAAACAATACATAACTGGCCACGGATGATAGAGATAGAGATGAGACGACTCACATCGAAATCACCGTCCCTGTCGTCACGACGCGTTTCCTCGCTGTCTCCCCTTGAACCCATGGCGAGAAGGAAGGGGGGTGGCTGCCGAAGAGGGGATTGGGATAGGCGCCGCTGGCTTGCGGCTATGGCAGGATGTGAGTGAAGTAGGGAAAGTGGCTTCGAGGGGAAGGAAGAGAAGTATGGGGAGGAATAGAAGTAATGGGGACGTGACACTGGGATGTTGCCCACTGAACTCAGGAGACGTATCACTCGCAACCGGTGAGCGCCCGTTGTTTCCAGTTTGTCCAGAGCAAGCGTGGCCAATCATGCCGCAGAACAGCCTACTCGCGGATCGCTCTCACGAAAACCATCCCAATCGTCCAAGCGCCCCGATCGAACGGTATGTAACAATCGTCAAGCACAACAACTATGTTAGGGCGTGCCTTCTAGAAGACTCGGTCTAACAGCCACCCATGCAATGACACTGGTGTAACCATGTGTGGTTTGTGAAAAGAACAAACATGCAATCACACTAGGTGGATCCATGTGTGGTTTGTTTAGAGGAACAGACATGCAATCACACTGGGTGTGGTTCATGAAAAGAACACACATGCAAGGACACTGGTGGATCCAAGTGTGGTTTGTGAAAAGAACAAACATGCAATGACACTGGTGGATCCATGTGTGGTTCATGAAAAGAACAGACATGCAATCACACTAGGTGGATCCATGTGTGGTTTGTCTAGAGGAACATACATGCAATGACACTTGGTGGATCCATGTGTGGTTTGTTTAGAAGAACCGACATGCAATGACTCTAGTTGTGGTTCATGAAAAGAACACACATGCTATGACACTGGTGGATCCATGTGTGGTTCATGAAAAGAACAGACATGCAATGACACTGGGTGGATCCATTGGTGGTTTGTTTGGAGGAACAGACATGCAATGACACTAGGTGGATCCATGTGTGGTTTGTTTAGAAGAAGAGACATGCAATGACTCTAGTTGTGGTTCATGAAAAGAACACACATGCAATGACACTGGTGGATCCATGCGCGGTTTGTGATAAGAACAGACATGCAATGACACTGGGTGGATCCATGTGTGGTTTCTTTAGAGGAATAGACATGCAATGACACTGGTGGATCCATGTGTGGTTTGTTTAGAAGAACATACATGCAATGACACTGGCTGTGGTTCCATGTTTTGTTTGTTTAGAGGAACAGACATGCAATCACACTTGGTGTGGCTCGTGAAAAGAACAAACATGCAATGACACTGGTGGATCCATATGTGGTTTGTGGAAGGAACAAACATGCAATGACTCTAGCTGTGGTTCGTGAAAAGAACAGACATGCAATGACACTGGGTGGATCCATGTGTGGTTTGTGAAAAGAATAGACATGCGATCACACTAGGTGGATCCATGTGTGGTTTGTTAGAGGAACAGACATGCAATCACACTAGGTGGATCCATGTGTGGTTTGTTTAGAAGAACACACATGCAATGACACTAGTTGTGGTTCATGAGAAGAACACATATGCAATGACACTGGTGGATCCATGTGTGGTTCATGAAAAGAATAGACATGCAATCACACTAGCTGGATCCATGTGTGGTTTGTGAAAAGAATAGACATGCAATCACACTAGGTGAATCCATGTGTGGTTTGTTAAGAGGAACAAACATGCAATGACACTGGGTGGATCCATGTGTGGTTTGTTAGAGGAATAGACATGAAATGACACTGGGTGTGGTTCATGAGAAGAACACACATGCAATGACACTAGTGGATCGATGTGTGGTTCATGAAAAGAACAAACATGCAATAACACTAGGTGGATCCATGTGTGGTTTGTGATAAAAACAGAATTGCAATAACACTAGGTGGATCCATGTGTGGTTTGTTTAGAGGAACATACATGCAATGACACTGGGTGGATACATGTGTGGTTTGTTTAGAAGAACAGACATGCAATGACTCTAGTTTTGGTTCATGAAAAGAACAAACATGCGATCACACTAGTGGATCCTTGTGTGGTTTGTGAGAAGAACATACATGCAATCACACTGGCTGTGGTTCATGAGAACAACACACATGCAATGACACTAGTGGATCATTTGTGGTTTGTTTAGAGGAACAAACATGCAATCACACTAGGTGTGGTTCATGAGAAGAATAGACATGCAATGACACTAGTGGATCCATATGTCGTTTGTGGACGGAACAGACATGCAATGAATCTCGCTTTGGTTCATGAAAAGAATAGACATGCAATCACACTAGGTGGATCCTTGTGTGGTTCATGAAAAGAACAGACATGCAATGACACTGGGTGGATCCATGTGTGGTTTGTGAAAAGAACAGACATGTAGTCGCACTAGGTGGATCCATGTGTGGTTTGTTAGAGGAACAGACATGCAATCACAGTAGGTGGATCCATGTATGGTTCATGAAAAGAACAGACATGCAATGACACTAGGTGGATCCATGTGTGGTTTGTGAAAAGAACAGACATGCGATCACACTAGGTGGATCCATGTGTGGTTTGTTAGAGGAACATACATGTAATCACACTAGGTGGATCCATGTGTGGTTTGTTTAGAAGAACACACATGCAATGACTCTAGTTGTGGTTCATGAGAAGAACACACATGCAATGGCACTCGTGGATCCATGTGTGGTTCATGAAAAGAACAAACATGCAATCACACTAGGTGGATCCATGTGTGGTTTGTGAAAAGAACAAACATGCAATGACACTGGGTGGATCCATGTGTGGTTTGTTTAGAGGAATAGACATGCAATGACACTAGGTGTGGTTCATGAAAAGAACACACATGCAATGACACTACTTTATCCATGTGTGGTTTGTGAAAAGATCAGACATGCAGTCACACTAGGTGGATCCATGTGTGGTTTGATTAGAGGAACATACATGCAATCACACTGGGTGTGTTTCATGAAAATAAATCACATGCAATGACACTTGTGGATCCATGTGCGGTTTGTGAGAAGAACAGAATTGTAATGACACTAGGTGGATCCATGTGTGGTTTGTTTAGAGGAACACACATGCAATGACACTAGTTGTGGTTCATGAAAAGAACAGACATGCGATCACACTAGTGGATCCTTGTGTGGTTTGTGAGAAGAACATACATGCAATCACACTGGCTGTGGTTCATGAGAAGAACACACATGTAATGACACTGGTGAATCCATGTGTGGTTTGTTTAGGGGATCAGACATGAAATAACACTAGGTGTAGTTCACGAGGAGAACAGACATGCAATTACACTAGTGGATCCATATGTGGTTTGTGGAAGGAACAGACATGCAATGAATCTAGCTGTGGTTCATGAAAAGAACAGACATGCAATCACACTAGGTGGATCCTTGTGTGGTTCATAAAAAGAACAGACATGCAATGACATTGGGTGGATCCATGTGTGGTTTGTGAAAAGAACAGACATGCGGTCACACTAGGTGGATCCATGTGTGGTTTGTTAGAGGAACATACATGCAATCACACTAGGTGCATCCATGTATGGTTCATGAAAAGAACAGACATGCAATGACACTAGGTGGATCCATGTGTGGTTTTTGAAAAGAACAGACATGCGATCACACTAGGTGGATCCATGTGTGGTTTGATAGAGGAAAATACATGTAAGCACACTAGGTGGATCCATGTGTTGTTTGTTTAGAAGAACACACATGCAATGACTCTAGTTCTGGTTCATGACAAGAACACACATGCAATGACACTCGTGGATCCATGTGTGGTTCATGAAAAGAACAGACATGCAATCACACTAGGTGGATCCATGTGTGGTTTGTGAAAAGAACAAACATGCAATGACACTGGGTGGATCCATGTGTGGTTTGTT